>OZ012740.1:24759222-25359222 GCA_963859935.3 Lathyrus sativus | reverse complement strand
GTTGTTGTTGATAAGGAATAGTGACACTCGACACTTGCTGCTGCTGACGATATTGATTTCTTCCCCTGCCTCGGCCTCGGCCTCGGCCTCCAAATACCGCACTAGCTTCGCCCTGACGGCGCCCACCATAAGCTTTCCTATTACTGCCAGATGCAGCTGACTCGTCAACTTGGAACTTTCCTTGCTTAATGTTCCGCTCAATCTTTTCACCCATCAGAATCAGATCTGAAAAACTGGCCAGAGACGTATGAAACAACATATCATGAAACAGCCCGGTGAATGTGCCAACAAACATATCGTTCATTTCTTTATCTTCCACAGGAGGACGGACCCTGGCAGCCATATCGCGCCACCTTTGCGCGTATTCTTTAAAACTTTCCCCCTTCTTCTGCGAAAGCCCGGCCAACTGGACCCGATTGGGCGCCAGGTCACTATTGTATTTGTAATGGGCTACGAACGCCTCTGCTAATTGCTTCCAAGTCTTGATATCAGTGGGCTCCAACCCCATGTACCACTCTAAGGAAGGACCCGATAGGCTATCCTGAAAGAAATGCATGAGCATTCTTTCGTCAGTGGAGTATGCAGACATCTTTCTGTAATAAGCTCGTACATGAACCTTCGGACATGTGTCTCCTTTGTACTTATCGAACGCAGGCGCTTTGAACTTGATCGGCACCCTCAGCCCAGGTACCAAGCCCATAGTTGCCATGTCCAGACCCACAGCACTCTGATTTAAGACTCCCTTCATTTGCTCTTCCAGCATTCTAATCTTTTGAGAATCATCCATCGGCCCTTCAAAGCCTCCTCCAGAGAAGGCGTCTTCCTGTTGATCCTCTTGCCACATACCGTTTCCAGCCCCGTATCCATCATACGCATTATTACGTCCAGCTCTGACCTGATTCATCCCCGGAACTCGGCCTCTGTTGCCATACCCTTGAACACCTCCAGCAGGACCACCAGCCATAAATCCAGCACCGTTTCCGTTTCCAAAACCTCCGTAGCCCTGATTGACCATACCATAACCATCTTGCCCAAAGCCTTGAGCATTAAAGCCATACTTGCCAGTATTGTCAAATCCCTGATCGTTGAATCCGAACCCAGCGTTGACAAAGCCATTGCCTCCGAGATTATCTCCCACATTGACATCACCCAGCCCAGCGTTATGGACAGCAGTATCATTTCCAACTCCGACGTTACCATTCACAGCAGCGGTAGCGTTGTTGACGTTAGCAGCATTCACATTGACGACAGGCGGAGCCACTGGCGTTGGAGTGCCATCCCCATGAGCAGTATCAACCCGGACAGACTGATGATCTTCGTTACCATGACCAGCGTTGCGAGCCAACAGAGGCTGGACCATGGCCTGCAAGTTCTCTTGCCCTTTTGCTATAGCCTCCATGGTCTGCATGAAGAGGGCGAGCTTCTCGCGTACATCCTGCATCTCGTTCTGAATCTGGTCCATGACTTTCCGACAGTTGGATCGTGTAGAATAGCGATGCGGATGTTGATCTGGAATCCTGTTAAGTACCTGATGCAGAGCAAGAGATAAGACACCATTCATAGATTACCTGTTATGCAATATGAATATGAATGCAATGCAATGTGTCTGTGCATTAGGGAAGTTCATTCCCCCAGTTCTAGTGCGAAGGTGCCGGTGCAGTGACAGTGTTGACAATAAGAATATCGGAGCTGAATCATAGAAAGCCTCATATATAACAGAGAGAATCAATAAGCCCAGGGTACAATATCACTGAGGGTACAAAGATGGCATGACCTCAACCAACAATCCTGGTGATGGTCAGCAACTATGCAAATAAAGCATACAAATAATGGAATGATCAGATCCTCCCAAAAGTCTGGTACTCCTCTATCAACTTCTTGGTTTCCGGATGGCTTGGTCGATCAAGCAGCCCTTCAACAAGCTGGTTTCTCTTCTTAAGGACACGGCGTACGTCTTCAGCAGTTTCTTCCCATGCTGCTTCTCCGAAGCAATCTTCTAACTTTCGCTTCTGGGACACTGCTTCATCTCTGGATTTGATTGCCTTGTTCAGTGTATGCTGGACACTATACCGGTTCATCACTTCTTCCTCACACTTCTTGATGCTAGACTTCAACTTCTCCTCGAGGTCGGAAATTTGCTGCTTCAGCTTATCTTCCCTCTGCTTGTTGTTGGTGAGAGTAGCATTCCAAGTCTTATTGCAAGAAGATATCTCTCGGTGTGCTGCGTCAAGCGCCTTCTTTTTGGCTTCCAGCATGTCGTGGGAACTTCTGAACTCTTGCCCCAGACGTTCACGCTTTTTCTTTTCCTCAGTCAACTCAGATCCTAACCTGTTTACCAGCTCAATCTGTTGTTGGAAAGCATATACGGCCTTGTTCTTCTCACTGCGTGCCTGGGCTAGCTCTTGCTCTAACCCTTCGTTAATCTTCATTAAGGCTTCTTTCTCCTTCACCACCTGTTCATAGACTTCCCTAGAAACAGTAGTCGGCTCTTCTACCGGAATAGGATCAAGAATTGGTGCATCTGGAAATGGCATCTTCAACTGACTAGCCCTCTCTTGAATCCAAGCTCTATAAGGTGCATAGGCCTGACAGTCATTCTTTCCGAACAACGGCTTCCCTTTATGGTTAATACTCGTCCAGGCACGTCGCAACTTGGCTAATAACTCCCCCTTCACGTCACCGGTGAAATACAGAGATTCCTGTACTTCTTCCTCTTGAGGTGGATTCTTCAGCGCATATCCGAACTGGCGAATGAATAGAGAAGGGTTGTAATTGATACACCCTTTTCTTCCAATCAATGGGACATTAGGGTAACCAGAACAACTGTAGATGAGCTCCGATCCCAACAGATCTCTATCAAACCACTCCATATCTTCCGACGATAACCTCATCAAACGCTCCGGCCAACCAACTGGAATTGTAGTCTCTGCAGCAAGTCCTCTCTTAGGAAGGTGACTCTCAAACCACATACTCAACAAGGGCACACACAGGTGAACATTCTTCCCTCTTCCCTTCTCATTCTTATAATGCAGTGAGTGGTAGAGATCTCCGAGTAAAGTAGGTACAGGATTACCAGCGGCAAACAAGTAGAAAGCATCAAAGTCCACAAAATCCGGTATATTGGGGAATAGAACTACGCCATAGATGCACAAAGCCAACACAGCATTGAAAGCAACCCAGCACCCATTCTTGGCGTACTCCTGGGCTTTACCAACTAAGAACTGAAATGAGAAGCCTGGAACTCCACGGGAAACAGTAGTCACAAGTTCAGAAGCATCAACATGCAAGGCTTTTGCCAATTCCTCCGGCTTGGGTTTGGCATCATAATGAATGAATGGAACCTGGTTCTGCACAGGCAGCTCAACATACTCAGCGTATTCCTCCAGAGTTGGTCCCATAATAAAGTCAGAGAACGTGAAACACCTTAAAGCAGGGTCGTAGAATTGCATCAAAGCGTACAGCCCATCTAACTCTACCTCTGTAGGTTTGCACACCAATCTCAGTAATCTACCATAGCTCATCCGAAAACTCCTACGAACACCCTCATCAGCAAGAGAAATCAATCCCAGTAAAGGAATCATATCAGGCGTAGGCAATTTGTAAGCAACCGTTCTCCGTAGGCTAGTCATGATCAAACACTCAGAAGTCTGGGCACTAGAACTAGGGAAATGCAAATGCACCTGCAGCACAGACACACGTTAGTGAAATGCAAATGATAATGGATATGCAAGGATGCAATGCAAGTAACATTCAACAGGGACCAAAGCTGCAACTGCATAGCCTAAACCCAATCAAGAAAGGTCTCAGATAGACCGTCCAGAAGTCATCAAACCCTGGTCTCAGATAGACCTAAAAATAGAACTCCAACACTGGTCTCTGACAGACCTCAAACCACAACTCCAACTGGTCTCTGATAGACCTCAGATCACATCCATAATTGGTCTCTGACAGACCTCATAACACACCTCCACTTGGTCTCTGACAGACCTCAGAATACATCTCCAAATGGTCTCTGACAGACCTCAGAATAAATCTCCAAATGGTCTCTGACAGACCTCAGAATAAATCTCCACATGGTCTCTGGCAGACCTCATAACCCTCCATAAATAACCCGGATCTCTGATCAAGAAATAACCGGTAATCTGGAGGTCTAGTTACCTGCATAACCCTGAATCCCCTCACAGGTGGGTGGCCCTATAACTGGCACAAGGTACGGCATCCTATGCGGTCGTCGGCGTCACAGACTTTCAGGGTTGATGATACGATTCCCAGAAGGAGTGGCATCATCAATTCCTGAAGAGGCCTCACTCAGCCAACTTCCAAATGATCGGTCCCCAGAGTCGACAATCCAACTAACCAGCAACCCACGCCAACCAAAGGAAGGGGCAGGAGGCCAACCAGAGGAACCTCGTCTGAGTGTAGATTTCATGGGACACCAAAGCAAGCAAAGCAAGCGGGCGCCCACTAATTTCTACTCTAATTCTAGGTGCACT
Source organism: Lathyrus sativus (assembly GCA_963859935.3). Classification (NCBI taxonomy): domain Eukaryota; kingdom Viridiplantae; phylum Streptophyta; class Magnoliopsida; order Fabales; family Fabaceae; genus Lathyrus; species Lathyrus sativus. Next base: position 25,354,729 of record OZ012740.1, on the reverse strand, counting down.
CAAGCCCAGGTCCGGCTTATCTCTCAATATCAGAACACCCGTCACACCCCAACACAGCAATAATAATCAATATATATAAAGCTGAAAAATACAGGGTCAGAAATATACAATAACTCCATACAAAATCCTCGACGGGAAAACAAGCGCTAGGATTGACTCTCTTAAAGGGACGTTGGATCCCAAATGCATAAGAACCATCGCAGTCCTTAGCAGCCAGGGGACGTTGGGTCCCCAGCAGAGTCGCCAGCTGTCGCTACTGCGAAAATCGGCGCCGGCTGAACAGAAGAGTCGCCACCGTGCGTTATTTATCCCACGGGAGGGAAAGGAAACGCTCAGAGTAAACCTCGCACAACACGGGAAAGGTATGGTCATCGCAACCAAAACCTGGGTTCGGGAGTCGGTTACGCAAGGGGAAGGTATTAGCACCCCTCACGTCCGTCGTACTCGACGGGATCCACGCTTGTTTTCGGGTATGGATTGTTATTCTATCTACTCTAAAGGTCAGGGGTTAAAAAGAAAAGAGAATGAAAATAAAATGACTCGGCAAAGTATCGCACTTTATGCCTACGTATTCCCGTCGGGAACGAGAAATCAGAGTCAACGTAGTTCGCCTACCTACGGGAAAGGAGGGGAAGGTTGCTCGCTAGGATATCGCATCCTATGCCTACGTACTTTCACACGGCATGAAAGATCAGAGCAAACGTAGTTCGGGCCACGTACGACACAAGTCTGTCTTGGTTGATTTTATTCCTTCTGAAAAGGTTTTCCTGATTAGCAGTCCAAGCGGACAAAAATGACGTCTTGATGAGTTCACATTCTTTTACGGAAGAAGTGTCTTTTACTGTGTTTGAAATCTTTATGTGTTTTTCTGTTTGTTTTGAGAAAGAAAGAGACAGAACTCTAACCTACGGTTGCGAAGGGAATCAAACTAACCTAATGTTATCATGCATGGGTTAAGACCTAGTGTCTATCATGCTCCTCTCTTGCACAGAGAGAAACAGAGATCCTACGGGATAGGCAGAAACAGAAACAATAACAGATATATACAGTAAAACAGTAAAATGCATGGATGCAACAATACAAGCGAGGCAAGGGAGTCCCACTCAACCTCGAACCTAGAAAACAATAGGCAAAAGTGAACAGGCTTCACTTTCAACCCAGCAGGGTAAACAGCAAACAATACAGTTCAGAAAACCAATCAATACATCAAGAAATGAAACACAGCCAAAAGAAACAGCATCAGCAGCTCTGAATCAACAACTGGCTTCAAGCAATCTCCAATCAGCTACAGGCTTCAACAAGCATCAATCTCCATCCTCATGGCCTTCAGACAAGGGCTTTGACATCAATCTTCAGTCTACAATGGCTTTTCTTCCAGCTCAAACCTCCAGGATGAGGGATTAGTCACAAGAATGAATTGGGTGTTAAGCAATCAGTTGACTACCAAGGGTGGTGAACAGACTGCTTCTAACACAAGAGACATTTTCTCTCAAGAGTTCTATCTCTTAGACACTATCACCAAGCCTTCCAAAGGAAGGGGGTGAGTGTCTTAGAGAGACTCTGAATCACAGAGAAGAATGGATGCAGACAAGGCAATCCATGTTTGAGAAATAACCATTCTAATCTAGAGCTCTGCCTAGCTCCTAAACCCTAGTCTCCTCAGCAACTGATAGCAAGAAACTCCTCCTCAACTCTGACAGTTGATCTTCAGCATTGAATCTCCAATGGCTTCATCTCCACAAATCTTCAGCTTCCCCAGGGCCCCAGATAAACCCAATACCCATACAAGCAATCAATAAACCCCAGAGGGCACACCACACCAGACAACAGATATACAGACAGTAATAATAGCAGTAGGGGAATCCTGACTTTTCTCTAAGGGATCTAATAGCTACCCATAGCCCATATAGTCCCATAACTAATCTATTCAAACCCTAAGTCCTAAGGGAGAAAATTGAACTTCCTAAGTTGTCACCTAAAACCCTAGTTTTGATCATGATATTCAAGCATTTATTAACCTCCTAAAATTAACCTCTAAAAATGGGAAATAAAATATTTCCACAAGCTTAACATCTCATCTAAACAATATGAAAAGAATGATCAAAAAAATCTTAAAGCATGTGAGAGAACAAAAATCATGAAAATGATGCATGAAATATAACTATTTATTATGCTATTTATTTAGAAAATATGAAAAAAATATGAAATAAAACTAAAAATGAAATTTTATTTTCCTATAATGTTCTAGACATTTTAATGAAAACATGGTAAAAAGAATGGATTAAAAAGCATTTTTTATGAATTTATTATGATTTTATGAAAATTGATGAAAATTAAAATGAAATAAGAAAAAAGTAAAATGAATTAAATGAGCCAGGGGGTGTGAATAGGAACTTCGCTCAGTTCAAAATTGGATGGGCCTCACAGGGTAGGGGTGCAGTTAGCGCTTCTGGCTTAAGCCCAATACACATTCAGAATTAAAAAAAACAAAGAAACGCTGGGGGGTAGAAATAGCATCAGAAACACGTTCAATATTGGTTTGGGCCTAACTCTGGGGGTGGGGATAGCATCATCCACTCAGGCCCGCCCGTTTCAATTAATGAAACGGCGCGTTTTGGCCAGCTTCATTCTTTCCCTCCAAAGCTCAGATTAAACATAGACCATTGGATTGCCCTGATAGTCAAGAGTCTACCACGAAATGAAGGGCTCAGATTGTATCTTCTTCAATTGAACCTGCAACCTAGGGTTTGAGCTTCCATGGCCACCATGCACGAGTAAGGTTCCACCTCCCTGTTCTCACTCCACACGCGATGAATCCTCATGATGTAAACATGGAATCTGCTCCAAATCTCTCCCTCTATAATCTTAGGGCATCAAATCACCTTGAAACTCACCACATCAACAAATTCGATGGAATCAACATTCGGCCTCCATTGAAATACACTGGTATGCATCATCACCAAACTTCCTCAAACCTAGCCTAACTTAAACTACACCTAATGGAGGTTAACACATGCTATCAAGCCACGATTATAACACACTAATCTAAGAGATTCGAACACAAACAGAATATGGCACCTGTCACTAACCATCACCAAACCTCTCCAAATTCATCTAACTTAATCTCCTAACCACCTAGATCAATTCTACACTAACAAAAACATGCCTACCTAACTGGATCAAGCAGTGTGATAGAAAACTTACCTTGTAAGAAATCTTGAGAAGCAGCTATGGAAATGGAAGATCTGAGGCTTCCAAGTGATGAATCTTGATCAATCCTTGAGGAACTTGCTTCTGTATGCACAAACTTGGAGTTTCCTTGCTTGAATCATGCAATCCACTTGAACTTGTAGTTTTGAGATTCTTGAGAAAAGCACTCGAATACGAATGATTCACACCAAGAACTTGCTTCAATTATGATCTGTGATGATGATGGAATGGAATTGAGTTGATTATGATGAAGATTGATGAAGGTTTTGAGAGAATTGTGATGAAACTCCAATGAAAAAGTGTGATAGATTTTGTGAAATTCTTGGTGCAAATGAGGCCAACCCTTGATCAATGCACCTTTCATGAATATATAGACCCCAAATGAACATTCTAGATCCATCTTGCACATTCCCTTGTTTTCAAATTTTGATCCATTTTGATTATGTTTCTTAAATGATAAGCAACCATGGATAACTTCATTTTTTCCTTCTAAACTCAAAAAAGTGTGTGAACCATTGTTCTTAGAATTGTTTTTCCATTCAAAATCATATATTGGAAGTCTCCATTTGGACTTGTAAATCTCCCAAACCATTTTCCAACTTGGAATTATTCACTTTATAAGCCTTTTTAGTTCATATTTTGACCTATCATGCAACTCCATGCTATGAGCTTCTCCAATAACTTGTGACCTTCTTTCTAGACTTAAAATCCCATTTGGAGCAAGTTTGATGTTGTAAGTTTTTCCATTTGAGGCCTCCTTGTATGAGTTTTGGGTATAGGTTAAAATGACCTGTAATTCACAAATGCCCAAAATACCCTTTGCTTGTCAAGACCATAAGTTGAGTTCTCCACATCATATGAAGGCATACCATACCATTCTAGAAAGCTAAGACAATGAGGAACAACTCTTAAGTTGACCATGAATTCATTTGAAATCTCCTTGAGGGGCAAAACTAGCTTGGAAGTCAAGTCACTTTCACAGACAAAAATTCAGACACCCCAGATGACCTATAACTTGTAAGGACCATAACTTGAGTTCTATAAATCTCCTTGAGGTCTTCCACCACTCAAATTAAAGGTCTTGAGATCCTCTACAAGTTTCATGTTGGCCAAGAAGCCATTTGAAGCTAGCATTTTGACTTATCTTGCTTGGAAATTTGACCTAAACTAGGGGATTTTACAGAGAAACCCTAATTTAGTAACTCCTCTTCTCCTTGATTTTTCTTGAATTCTCCTTGTCATATCTCCATATCCTTCTTTATATGTTCAATATTGATCCCCACATCTCTCCAATAGACTTGAATGCCCTCTTAAGTCAGTCAATTGACCTAGGGTTGACCTAGGGTTGACCCAGATGAAACCCTAGTTGACTGTCTTCAACTATAGCTCTTGTGCCTTCATCAATGACTTGTTTTCTTCTCCAAATGACTTTGTAAGTCTCTCAAGATGTCTAGATGCTCTCCATACCTTCAATCCACAGCTCATAACCCTCTTGTTGATCCTCAGATATCCTCAGCTAGGAGATGGACTCAAGGCTTGATCTGCTGAACTCCTTGCTTTCAAATTCTTTCCTGATGACTTGCATGAGATTGAATTGGAATAATAACCTCTTGCTAGGCCTCTAGAGATGAGAATAATGATTGATCTCCTGTTGAATGACATGCTATGCTTATGCTATGCAGATGGTTAGTCTATGTACATGACTCTATATGCAAATGCTAATGATAATGAAACATGAACCAAGTGAATAAGGTTGGGCAAATTTTAGGGTGCAACACATAGCTCCACAGATGATTATGTTTTGAAATTGGCAACATGGGGAAAGGTTACATTGAATCCAATGACACCTACTGACACTAATAACTAAGACTAATCCAGAATTCTGCTTTGGGCAAGGATGAAAGAACTGAAACATGGCTCTCATGCGGAAAGTGTGTTCGCGATGATCAGTGTCCTCTGATGCAATGAAATGCCTTTGTCCCTAACTTTTGCCTGGACCGCCCTCTCGGGTTTTCAATCCACCGGGACGCTCCTTTTTGCCTAAGACGCCCTTTCGGGTTTTCAACTTAGCGAGCTTTTTATTATTATTATCTTTTTTTCAACCCTTACTTTTGCCTAAATCGCCTTTGCAGGTTTTCGACTTAGCGGGTTTTTAGGCATAATATTTTCGGACTGCATCAGAATTCACGGGGTGTGCAAGCTCTTCACCATCCATTGTCGTAAGTATCAGAGACCCTCCGGAGAAAACGGTCTTTACAACAAATGGGCCTTCATAATTGGGCATCCACTTTCCACGCACATCTTTATGCACTGGCAAGATCTTTTTGAGTACGAGCTCTCCTTGACGGAACTCACGGATACGAATCTTCTTGTCAAACGCTCTTTTCATCCGTTTCTGATATAATTGCCCATGGCACATGGCTGTCAAGCGCTTCTCGTCAATGAGATTCAACTGATCCAGTCTGTCTTGAACCCACTCAGCCTCCTCAAGTTCGGCTTCCATCAACACTCTTAAAGAAGGTATCTCTACTTCGATGGGGAGCACGGCGTCCATTCCATACACCAATGAGAAGGGTGTTGCCCCTGTCGAAGTTCTCACTGAGGTTCTGTATCCATGCAAAGCAAACGGTAACATCTCATGCCAATCTTTGTAAGTCACAACCATCTTTTGCAGGATTTTCTTGATATTCTTATTCGCAGCTTCAACGGCCCCATTCATTTTAGGACGGTACGGAGAAGAATTGTGATGAGTGATCTTGAAACTGTCACACAGCTCTTTCATAGTCTTGTTATTCGGATTGGTGCCATTGTCAGTTATTATCCGGCTTGGGATTCCATAACGGCAGATGATTTCTTTCCTGATGAATCGGGCAACCACTTGCTTGGTCACGTTGGTGTAGGAGGCAGCCTCTACCCACTTGGTGAAATAATCAATAGCAACGAGGATAAAACGATGACCGTTAGAAGCCTTCGGCTCGATTGCCCCAATCATGTCAATGCCCCACATAGAGAACGACCATGGTGACGACAAAACATTCAACGGTGATGGAGGTACATGCATTTTATCAGCATAAATTTGGCACTTATGGCATTTTCTAGCGTATTGGATGCAGTCAGCTTCCATGGTTAACCAATAATACCCAGCCCTTAACATCTTCTTGGACATAGCATAACCATTGGCATGAGTTCCGAAGGTCCCCTCATGAATTTCCTGCAGTAACATGTCCGCTTCCCGTTTATCAACACATCTGAGCAGAACCATGTCGTGATTTCTCTTGTATAACACACCATTACTGATAAAGAATTTGGATGCCAGTCTTCTCAATGTTTTCTTGTCCAGACCAGTAGCACCATCGGGATACTCTTGCTTGACGAGATAGTTCTTGATATCATGAAACCAAGGCTTTTCATCCACCTCAACTTCTTCGACCGTCTGACAATAAGCGGGCTCAACCTTGCGCTCAATATGGATAAGAGGTGCTTCATTAACGAATTTAACTTTCCACATGGATGCTAACATGGCTAAAGCATCAGCAACGTGATTCTCGGATCTAGGAACATGCTCGAACTCTATCTCGTCGAAATATTTGATCAGCTCAATAATATAGTCCTTATAAGGGATTAACTTCTCATTCTTCGTTTCCCATTTGCCTTGTACTTGGTAAATAACCAAGGCTGAGTCACCACTTACTTTAAGAAGTTTGATTCGGAGGTGAATTGCTGCTTCGAGGCCAAGAATACATGCTTCATATTCTGCGACGTTATTAGTACACTCAAAGTCCAACCTTGCTGTAAATGGAGTGAATCCACCCTTTGGGTTCATCAAAACGGCGCCTATACCATGCCCATTGAAATTCGAGGAACCATCAAACATCATCCTCCACCAAAGACCTGGCTCTGGACCTTCGCTTGGATCTGGCTCTTCACAATCTCTTTTAATCAACAAAATATCCTCATCCGGAAAATCAAACTTAAGAGGTTCATAATCTTCAACTGGCTGGTCTGCAAGATAATCAGATAAAATACTACCCTTAATTGCCTTCTGGGGTACATACTGGATGTCATATTCGGATAGCAACATGTGCCAACGGGCTAGCCTCCCAGTTTGAGCAGGTTTTTCAAAAATATACTTGATCGGATCCATTTTAGAAATCAACAATGTGGTATGACAGACCATATATTGCCGAAGGCGCCTAGCGGCCCATGCCAATGCACAACAAGTTTTCTCCAATGGTGAGTATCTGTTTTCACAATCGGTGAACTTCTTGCTCAGGTAATAAATCGCATGTTCCTTTTTCCCAATCTCACCATGTTGTCCAAGCACACAACCCATAGACTTCTCAAGAACGGTAAGGTACATAAACAACGGTCTTCCAGGTACGGGAGGAATCAGAATAGGGGGATCTTGCAAATAACCCTTAATCTTCTCAAACGCTTTCTGACAATCGGGGTTCCACTCAACCGTCTTCCCCTTACAAAGTAACTTGAATATCGGCTCACAAGTAGCGGTCATATTGGAGATAAACCTGGAAATATAATTCAAACGTCCCAGAAAACCTCTAACTTGCGTCTCGGTTCGCGGAGCTGGCATATCTTGAATGGCCCGGACTTTGTCAGGATCCACCTCAATCCCTCGCTGGCTAACAATGAAACCAAGCAATTTTCCAGATCTGACACCGAAGGTACATTTAGCAGGATTCAATTTCAACTGATATTTCCTGAGTCGTTCAAACAATTTCACCAAATGGTCTAGATGTTCCTCCTCACTCTGAGATTTGGCTATCATATCGTCCACATACACCTCGATCTCCTTGTGCATCATATCATGAAAAAGAGTGGTCATAGCGCGTTGGTAAGTTGCCCCTGCGTTCTTCAAACCAAAGGGCATGACTTTGTAGCAGAAGGTCCCCCAAGGAGTAATGAAAGTAGTCTTCTCTTGATCGTCAGGATCCATCTTGATCTGATTATAGCCAGAGAAACCATCCATAAATGAAAACAACGCAAAACTGGCTGTATTATCTACCAGTGTATCAATATGTGGCAGGGGGAAGTCGTCTTTCGGACTTGCTTTGTTCAGATCCCTGTAGTCCACACACATCCTAACTTTACCGTCCTTCTTAGGCACTGGCACAATGTTGGCAACCCAATCTGGATATTTCGCGACTGCCAAGAAACCTGCATCCAACTGCTTTTTAACCTCATCTCGAATCTTCAAAGCCATGTCGGGTCTCGTTCTTCGAAGTTTTTGCTTGATAGGTGGACAATCTGGCTTAAGTGGCAACTTGTGAACAACAATATCCGTGTCTAGGCCCGGCATATCTTGATACGACCATGCAAACACATCAATATACTCTTTTAACAACTCAATCAACCTCGGCTTAACCTCTGTCCCAAGCATTGCACCAATCTTGACCTCTTTCTTGTTCTCATCTGTACCGAGATTAATTAAGTCCACCTGCTCTTTATGCGGTTGAAGCTCTGTGTACTCGTACTCAATCAATCTTGTCAGTTCAGCGGGTACTTCAAAATCTTCTTCACCCTCGTCCTCAGCTTGATTGATTGGTGCATCCCAGTCAGGAGTGTTAGTAAAGTCATTGGATCCAACAAGGTTTACGATGTCTCTGCATGATGGAAGGCTTACTTAATTAAAACGCTCGAAGATATGTAAGAATGAAATGTTGTTTTTTATTTTTTTGGGAAAAAGGTTGCCAATTTCATTTTTAAAGGTGAAAACGAAAACGCAAATGAACCAAAGTGGAATTGAACAAAATGCTTTTATTAATATCTTTTTAGAAATGAAAGGTGGCCCAATAAAAACGACCCTATAGCCTTGGGCAGAGCTACGGATTTTTATTTGAAAATGTAAATGAAACTTTAAAAAAGAATTACTTTGACAAGGGAAAAATAACAGGGATCTCTACGGCCTCCCAGTTGTTCAAAACTGCATCACCCTTAAACACCAGGTTGCTCAGCTCTTCATTTTTCTCACAGTCACTGATGGCATTGACTTGGAAACCTCCGCTGACAAATACCTCTTGGATAACCTTCGGACGCCCTTCGACAGTTGTGGCAGCTCCATTCTGAGTTGGTTTGTAACCCAACCCAGAGCGATCAGTCTTGGTCTTGACATCAATTACCTCTCCCCAACCTTCAGGAATGCCCCTGTCAATTGTTGATTTGGTACTCTTCAGAGATGCAAAAGATGGATTACCCTGACCCACTGTCTCTTCGACTTCTAGCAGAACAGCATTGGCGATCTCAAGTGCTTGAAAGGAGATTTCTAAAGCATTCTCATCGGCCTCGATGTAACGGAAAGAAGACAGGTTACTGACCATCAGATCCTCCTCACCGTGTATAATAACCAACTTTCCATCGATTACGAACTTCATCTTCTGATGTAACGTTGAGGTTACGGCCCCAGCGGCATGAATCCACGGCCTTCCAAGTAAGCAGCTGTAATTGGGATTAATCTCCATGACTTGAAACGTGATATTAAAAACTTGCGGACCAATCAGGATAGGAAGCTCAACCTCCCCCATTACCGACCGGCGAGAACCATCGAAAGCCTTGACGACCAAAGGAGTAGATTTCAACACAGTCTCTTTGAAAACCAACTTATCAAGAACCCTCTTGGGTAGAACGTTCAAAGAGGAACCGGTGTCCACTAGCACTCTCGCTAAATTGTCCTCCTGACATTTCACCGATATATGTAAAACACGATTATGATTCGGACCCTCCTTCGGTAACTCTTCATTGCTGAAACTAAGGGTGTTACAGGCGGTCAAATTGGCAATCACACTATCAAACCGACTGGTGCTGATATCTTGATCCACATGTGCTTGAGTCAAAACTTTCTGCAAGGCCATCCTATGAGCGGGTGAACTCATCAACAGTGATAAAATCGAAATCTTGGAAGGAGTCTGATGAAGTTGATCGATAACTTTATAGTCACTTTTCTTGATGATCCTCAAAAACTCAGCATCTTCATCATTCGTAACAGCTCCCTTACCTTTGTCTTTGACAGCCACTGGGATATTAGTGGTTTCCTTAGGTGGAACCTCATTAGAACGGGGAGTATACACACGGCCACTGCGAGTCATCCTGCTTGCCTCTGCGATATTGGTCACAGTGTCCTTAACTTCTTCATTTGGAATAACTTTCCCAGACTCCTTGTCGATCATCGTCACGTCGTATTTCCAAGGTACAGCTTTAGGATCACTGAAAGGAAACGGACCTGGTTTTCGAATAACTATTGGCCTATGCTGATTCACCTCAGGGATAGACGACCTTGGTATATCGAACACGAGATTTGCAGAACCTGCCCCTGATAGATTAAACACTGGCACCTTTCCCTTTGATCCAGGCTGATGGAAGACTGGCTCAACCACAGCGACCTCATCTTTCTTGGATTGGCTTGTCACTTGTAAACCACCCTCATTAATCAACCTCTGAACATCATTCTGAACCAACACACAACCCTTAATACTGGCTTCACAACTCACGCATGCAATGTGGGAAGTATCTACCAGACCAGCTTCAAACAGTTTCGAATGGAACATCTTGAGAGGAGTCTTAATCTGTACAACGTCAAGGACATAACCTTCCTCCGAACCGGCACTAATGGCATTGACACTCTCATGGTTAGGAAAAGGGTTCTTCTTAACATTCGGTTGAGGATCTTCAAATGACAAAATCTTCTTTTCTAATAAATCCCTGACAAGATTTTTGAGAGCATAACAATTCTCCAGATCATGACCAGGCGCACCCTCATGAAATAAACAATGAGCGGCGGCGTTGTAATTGGCGGGTAGAGGATTAGGAGGCGGACCCAAAGCCCGAGTAGTTATTAGACCTTGCTTGACCAAAGAGGGATACAACTCGGTGAAAGTCATCGGAATCGGCGGACAGGGCTTATATGTTCTTCTGTTCGGAACATTCTGGCGAGGAGCCGGACTCTTTGGCTGTTGAGGAGCAGGGGCGTTGGGCGCCTGTAGGTAGTTGATAGGAGGCGGATAAACAGGAGGTTGTTGCATAGGTTGATACATAGGACCCTGTTGATTGAAAGAAGGTGTAATAGCTGCCACATAGGGTTGTTGAGCATATTGGATTGGGTACCCTTGAGGTTGAGCATAACCTTGTGGATATCGATAAAAGTGTTCTCTTGGTCTACCAGAGGATATAGCATTAGTCTCGCCTTCTTTTTTCTTTTGGGAGCTATACGGAGGTTTCTTCGGCTGATCCTTAGAAGCACCATGATTATTTGTCATTTTACCACTTTTCATACCCAATTCAATTTTGACACCCACAGCAACAATGTCAGAGAAATTTGAAGTTACACTACCCACCATTCTCTCGTAAAATTCTGGACGAACCGTGTCGACAAACCAATCAGCTAACTCTTTCTCGGTCAAAGGAGGTTCTACCTGCGAAGCAATCTCTCTCCACCTTTGAGCGTACTCTTTGAATGACTCAGAACTCTTTTGTGACATACTCAACAACTGTCTTCTGTCAGGAGCCAGATCCATATTGTATTTGTAGTGTTTGATGAAAGCGTCAGATAAATCCTGGAAACTCTTAACGCGAGACTGGTCCAAAGTTAAATACCACTTGGAAGAAGCACCCTTCAAACTATCTTGGAAGCAATGAATCATCAGTTTATCATTCTCAACATGGGCAGCCATTTTGCGATAATACATGATCAGATGACTCTTAGGACAGGTGGCACCTTCATAACGATCGAAGTTTGGAGTTTTGAACTTCGGGGGAATAACCAGACCTGAGACCAAACAAACATCCCTTGCAGCAGTCCCAAAAATTTGATCGCCCTCTACTTTTTTCAATCTCTGGACGATGGTGTCTACTTCCTCACGAAGCTTATCACGTTTCTCATAACCTTCAACATTCTCATCAAGATTATCAAAAACGGTCTCATTGAAGTATGGTTGCGCACGGGTGTGTACAACAGGTGGTGCAAAGATAGGAGTCCCCCTAGGAACTTCAGAAAATAAAGGCACTGCTTGCTGAACAGGCTGATTAATCGGAACAGTGGCTTGAGGAGGCACAAAACCTGGAGCAAGCCCATAAGGCGGGTCCCTTGCTACGGTCACACTTGGTGGAGGGTCCACAGTAACGCCGGTAACCTCGGAAACAATAGTGGTCTGGGTATCCATCTTAGCATTCATGACATGTAACAATTCCATCATACGCCCCATACCCCCTCGAAGGTCTTCAAGTTCATTGCTAAGGCGATCAATCTCTTTTGCCTGATCCTCCATTCTTTTCCGAGTTTGAGCTCTGGTGTTGTACTGGTGCCGAGAACTCAGGGTGACGAAACTGGAAGGCGAGAGAACCGAACATGAGAAAACGGAAGACACATGCAATGCAAGAAAGTAAATGATGCTATGATGCAAATGAAGATTTCATGGAATTCAAACATTTACGAATGTCGTGGGGTACCAAAGAAATCTTTTTCTTGTTTTTTCATTTTATTTTCTTATTTACGGTATCCCGCGATATCCATAAATGATATTTGAACTCCATGAAATGCAATGAGATGCTTTATGGATGCAATGAATGAAAACACACAAAGTCCTAGGTTAAAGGAACGTGAGCGGAGTCAAGGTCTACCCATCCCAAAAGGAGTGTACTATAGGTTAGTTGTACCTGCCGAACAAGGTTCTACAAAGTGCCCAAAGTCATCAGCCCATCTTTCGGATATTATCAACCTTCCGACTGACTCAGGGGTTAATAATATTCTCAAGAGAACCTCTTTTGAGTGTAGTATCGCGTAGCAGCCGTTGTAAGATTACTCCCACATAGCTCCCGCACTACGTCCTAAATAAGGCCGAGGTGGTGTTAAGGTACTACGGTCCTCAATATCACAGACTCCAATCGACCATGGAAAAAGTTTTCGCGATTACTCGTTCAACCGAACCATTTTCGAAAAGGTCTCAACTGAGCGGAGATTCTCGAATCAGCTTGGTCGGGATTCACTCCCTATAAGCCTCATCGAATATATCCCCATCCTATAATAATGTCACTAGTCCGGGCGTAGGACTTATCTCACAGCACAAGGAACAGTCCCACCATCAAAGCACAAATATATACATGTAAATGAATAGTAAAACAGAAAGTAATAAATATGAACAAGTTAGGGATAACCCTCAAAATTTTAGAAAGTCCCCAGTGAAGTCGCCATTTTCTGTTGCGGTGGAAATAGGATCACAAACTATTAATGAGTTTGAATCGCAATTCAATTCACAACCGCCCTTTGATTTATCCGAAGGAAAAGGTCAAAAGAGGGAAAACCTATTTTGCATCGTAAACACAATGCGGGGAAAGATCTAGGGTTCGGGGGTTGATTAAATTTAGGGAAGGTATTAGCACCCTAAACTTCTGTAGTACTCTACAGGAACCTTTTGTTCAAATGTTTACTACTTGCTTTATTTATTTGCTTAAGGTATGTGTACAAAGGGATTAAAAGTGAGAAAATAAACCTAAGGGGTTAATTCTAAGTTTACTCGGCAAGACATCGCATCTTGTGCCTACGTATCCTTACGGGAGTGGAATCAGAGTAATCGTAGCTCCCCTCAATAGGGAGGTTAGAAACTTCTTGACTGTGGTCAAGGTCTCAAGGGGAATAAACGCATCTTAAGGACACGCTTACGCGGAGTGTAGAAACTCCAATATCTACGTTGTAAATTGTTAAGTTATAATTAGGGTTAAATTAGGTTAGGGATTCCGCGGCTGGAAACCCTAAAATGAGCACGGCGGCTCTTTGACCTAATGCTAGGGGTAAAATTGTAATTTTGCCTGCGGCGAGGCATTTGTGAAAATTAGGGTTTGTAAGAGGTGTAAGGGTTGAAGGTGAGGACTATTGACACGGCGGTCAAACGCTAGACCTAATTCCTTCGGATGTGTGTAGTGTGACTGGAATATTGATAAATGCGTGAAGTGATTGAGTTATGCAAACAGGGAATAAAGACAGCAGTTAAAAGCCATGCAAATAGAAATTAAAAGGCAGAAATTTAAAGCGCGATTATTAGATTCGCGAGGTTACATATGAGAAGCAGTTACAATATAGTAATGAAATAAAATGAGATAAGTAATGGTAAATGTAATGAGCTGCAAAATGAACAAATGGCGTTAGTGGGCAGAGTTAGGCGGTGATCAAATGAGTTAAGAAAAAGATGCAAATTTGAGATTTTATTATTGTTTTATTAAAAAAATCTTAAATAATTTAATATTAGCTTACAAAAGAAATTTAATTTAAAAATAATTTACTCTTTTAAAAAGTTTTATTTTTAATATTTTAAGAAAAGCTTTTCTTATTTTTATTTAAAAAAAGAGTTTTTCATTTTTATATTTACAAAAATTTTAGTTTTATATTTAAAAAAAAGGTTTTTAATTTTTATTTTTAAAAAGGTTTTGTTTAATTTTATTATAAAAAGATTTTTATTTAAAAATAATATTTACACAAAAAAAGGTTTTAAAACAATTTTCTTAAGTTATAAAACAATTTAAAATAATTAAAAAACATAATTTTAAAAAACAAAATAAAAAATAAAACATAAAGGGGTTGGGCCGGTCATCACATCCGGACCCAACCCAGTTGTTAATCATACACAAATTGCTTCTAGGGTTTTATCCCAGAGAAGCTCGCGGCGCCGTTTCACCCGTTCTTCTCCCTTTCTCTCTCGTTTCCCTTCGCCGTCTCTCTCCATCGCGGCCGTGCCTTTATTTCCTGAAACAAAACATGAAAAAAAAAGTCCCCTTGCTTACGTTTAAAGTGAAGATCGGCCGATGATGGCGTGAGCTGAGGCCTGAGGGTTGATTGTCCGCCGTTTAAATGGAACGGTGTTGGTGAACTTCCCCCTGAGTATTGTTGATCGCGTTTGGTGATGAGCTTCGATCGGCGTTGGGCGATTCCTTGAGCGATGATGACGATCGCTTCGTCTGAGTTCGCGCCGTTTAGGGTTTTGCATGTGACTTTTTCGCCGCTTCTTGTACTCTCCGTCTAGGGTTTCAACGAGGTGATCGTTCCCTTTTTATAATTTCTCTTTATCTCTCTTTTTGGGCCTTGGACTTGCGTTATTTTTCTGAGATATGAATTTGATGATTCGATTTGATTTGATTTTGTTTGGTTTTTCCAGATTGAGTTCAAATAGGATGTTTTCTGATACGATTGGGATCTCGCTTCTTCTCTTAGAACCTGATTGGGATTTCCAGCTGATATGATTTTTTCTGATTCGATTCAAAGCTTTCCATTTTTGGGGTTTCTTGATTGACCCTATTTCGGCCATGGATTCGCTTGGATTCTATCCGATTTGTTTCGATTTCGAACTGATTTGGTTTTTTGACTGATTTGTTTGATTGATTCAGATTGGTTTCCAATGGGGATGTTTCCTGATACGATTTGGATCTGACTTGAAACTTTCCATTCCCAGATTCGATTTTGTTGGATCATTTTCTGATGTAGATTGGGTTGCCTTTGAATTCACTTGATCTGTTCGATATCTGAATTAATTCGTTTGTTTTGTTTGATTTCAATCTGGACTGTACTGATGCGTTTTTCGATTTGTTTTTGATTTTCTGGTGCAGTTAGCTTTTCCTCTTCTTCTTTCAGAGAGGGCTGATGCTACGGCTTCGGTCGAATCAAAATTGCCGGGAAAGGTATACGGCAATGATGACACCGTTCTGAGCCTTCGAGGGACGTTCTTCGACGATGTCGCGGTTGCTTTCTGCTGGTTGGTTTCGATGCTCAGTTGTGACTGTGAGCTGGGCCATGATGCTGATTAACTGAGCCGTGTGCGACCGATACGAACTGTTATGGTTTTGTGCACTTATTTATCTCATGAACTGACATGTTTATGTTAGATTATTCTTGTTCGTTCTGGTACAATCCATGCCATGATTTTGTGCTGTGGCGTATTCTTGAACTAATATGGACTTCGACTCTTCTGTGCAGTTTTGACAGGTTGATTGAATTGGTGATGATGATTGGCTATGATGTTGATGTCCTGAACCATGTGTTTGGTAATTTGTTTTTCCAATGTGCTTCCACATTTGGCCTATCTCGCTTTCTGTCATGGTTATGTGCTATGATTCGGTGCTGTGATTTGGTGTACATTTTTGTGACTTGCAATCCGTATTGGTTGAAGCTTGTCCCTAACCGACAACCTTTGGTACATTGTTATGCAGCTTGATACAGCTTGTTTGGGTACTTCATTCTTCTTGTTCTATTTGAACTTGCTTTCTTTGTATTAACTGCTGATACCCTTTTCTTTGGATCTCGTTGGGGCTTCCTGTTACGACAGACTTATAAGATGTTTTCCTATGGCTTCTTGCGCATGAATCTGCCTTCTGATACATTGTTTTGATGCAGTTTGTATTTGGTGTTCTATTTGGCATTTGGTTTTCATGACTTCACCTAATGGTTCAGAATTAATACTGCTCACGAATTGTTTAAGTTTTGAGTCCCAAATTCTGAATCTGATACTGTTTGTGGCTTTTCAGGTGTTGAAAAAAATGACTCCGACCTGCCGGCATCCGGGTCTGAGTTAGAACTTGCCTATGTTGCCTTATCCTCGTATCAGTTTGGAAATCCAATCGCGGCAAAACGAATCAGTCCCGCTTCTTTTATTACCTCTATCTCTCGGATGTCCCGTACCGATAAGAACAGGTGTTACCTGATCTGACGCCCACAGCGCGGATCGGTAACGGGGGTAGGACGCAGCTTCGGTTGTGCCACTCCCGGCACTCGATGATGACATTGTTCTGAGAGTGTCAAAAACAACTTCTAACCTTTTTTCTACACTGTTGTATTCTTTTTGATGTGCAGGTTAGTCGAGGACTCACGGAAAAGCTCAAGGGCCAACATGAAGACACTTAGCATTTTTAGGACTTAGGATTTAGAACTTTTAGGATTAATGTAATTCCTTGTAACAGTATTTCTAAAATGTGAAGCAATCTCCATTTCTTGTATGATGAGATCTTTATGAAATAAAATTCCCAAAATTTGAATCTATTTATATTTTGTTCTTAGTTAAAAAAAAATTATAAACATTTGTGAATAAATCCACAAATATTTAAATTCATTAACATAGTCATAAAACATAAACACTCCCAAATGATATTCTTATTTGTGCACTTGTCTCATCATCTGATTAAAATCCAATTTAAATGCTAACCAACCATTTCATAACCCAACACGGATGTGCACCATAATCACAACAGTTTCAGCATCAACAACAACACTACTCGTAATTAAATTCCACTGACCAAATGCCAAGAGCCACAATCCAACAATACCCAATTACGACTGTGCCTTAATAACAGAAACGGAAGCGCTTTGGAAATAAACCATGAGCGATGGAATGGATCTTAATCCAGTTGTGCTCGACAAGTTTTAATACCGACCACATCAAATTGGCACCTTGATATAATTAGACCTGGTGATAGGTAAATGCCTCAAAAAATAGTGCATCAAACGCCTCAGAACTTAATAATAGCCTGTCTTCAGGGAATTAGCAGAATTTGCATAAAATGACCAAAATACCCCTGGAACCAAATCTGCAAAACAAAAACCTCCATAACTTGTTAGTGGTTAGCAAATGTACATATGAGATGATATGCGAAATGACTGACTAAATATAAGGGTAAAATTTGGGGTATTACATAACCCCTTAGGTCTCCTTTCTCTCTTTTAATCCTTTGTACATATACCTTAAGAATAATAAAGCAAATAGTAAACATTTGAACAAAAGGTTCCCGTAGAGTACTACGGAAGTTTAGGGTGCTAATACCTTCCCTAAATTTAACCAACCCCCGAACCCTAGATCTTTCGCCGCATTGTGTTTACGATGCAAAATAGGTTTTCCCTTTTTGACCTTTTCCTTCGGATAAATCAAAAAGCGGTTGTGAATTGAATTGCGATTCAAACTCATTAATAGTTTGTGATCTTATTTCCACCGCAACACTTCCCATATACCTTCTCCTTGGGCTTCAAGATGTGCCTTCATTCTGATTTTCCAGAAATCGAAATATTCTTCAGAAAACAGTGGTGGTTTATTACTACTTCCACCGTCTTTGAAAACCGGATTGGTGCTAGCGGAAGCCATACTGAATCGTTAGGAATAGGTTACCTTAACCTGCTCTGATGCCAATTGTAAGTTTAGAGTATGCCTAAGAGGGGGGTGAATTAGGCTTTAGAAACTTTTTCCGGTTTTTCGAGATTCTTGAATTTTACTTGGTTATGATCTTGATGTTGAAAGCAGTAAAAGCAAAAAGAAAATGGACACAGAGATTTATAGTGGTTCCCTTCAAAATCCGAAGGTACTCCACTCCCCTTTCCACATGAAAGAGAGTTTTCACTATAGTTTAGAATGTACAACCTATCACACCATCAACCGGTGAGGCCTACTATCTAACAACTATTCAACAACTTAGTGTGTAAGAACAATCCTCTTGCCAGCACTATCCCTTGTGTCCAACAATCCTGGATCACAAGTCACAATAGAAATAATTCTTGTAATTTTGTAATTTGAGAGTGATACAATAATAATATCAATACAAAGATTGATCTTCTCCTTTTGATCAAAATTCACTTTTCAATATCAATACAAGTGTTCAAAAATTCTGGATATGAAATGGTATGAACAGTATGAACACTTTTGAAATATTTGAAAATATTTGAAAAATAGTGAATTTGATTGAATGATTATTTTGAAAATTATTGGAGGTGTTTTTCAATTTGAAATATTCAGAATTTATATGAGTCAAAACACCATTTCAAAAAGGTAAAAATGTGTATGAATCAAATAATGAAAAGGTATAACAATCAAACAAGATTTGAATTTGAAAAGAAACAATTTTTCAAAATTCGTTCAGTGTTAATCGCTTAACCATATAGGTTAATCGGTTAACACTGTAACGTTAGCCCTTGAGAATTTAAAAATTGAGACCGTTAACCGATTAACCCATATGGTTAATCAGTTAACACTGTTAAAACTCAGAAAAATACTTGAGTAAAAAGTGTTATACCATATCCAAATGATTTTAAAACCATGCATATGCAAAATGTTGATATGATAAATTATTTGAACACTTGTATATCAATTAAAGGAGTGAATATTGATATACCAAAGCCTTGAGTCCATATCTTAAAAGTTGTATGATCATTTGCCTATGATGCTTGATTTGCATGACAACATTCCATAGTCTTGATCTTGATCAGTTTTGAAAGCTTGACTTTTTGCAAACATGGAATGAGCTTAAGTCTTGTTGACATCATCAAAACCTTGACATTGAAGTGCTTCTACATTATCGTATACACATGGATTGAAGAGAATAGAGATATTTTCCGTTCAATGGTTTAGTGACTTAAGAGTAAGGGGGTTTTTAAAGTGGTTTCAATGTTTGTAACAAAAGTTTGCAATAAATAAAGCGGAATAAAAGTCGGTCTTTAAGTTTGATAAAAGCATGTCAAGATTAGGGTTCGCTAGTCCATTCTAAACGTATCCAACCAATCAAATATGTGAACGAAGTTCTAACCAACATAACCGCGTATCCTCGCAAAAACGTTCATCTCTAAATCATTTTCGTGAATGTTATTGTTTCGACCGTTAAATGATCTCTCTCTAAATAACGGATTAAAACAATAAGCATTAAGAACGATACAAAGCGGAACTTCCAAACCTATCTCTAGCATTTGTATAGTTGATAGATGAAGATATTAGGTCAAGACTTGGAAAGTTTATCTCTAATACAAACCAAACCATAAATGTACAAAAAGTAGAAAATAACTTCATCTATATTGATTAACAACTTGTTCACATACAAGAGATTAAGAAGAATACATAAAATCTGAACTAACTACTTCTAACCTTGACAAGAGAGGCATTTAACTATTCATTTCCATGATAGCTTGAACAACTAGTTTCGGGAGAAGGTTGATCAACATCCGAGTCGAATAATCGAGATTGGATGGGAATCCACCTTCTTTTTGGAAATTATTGTCAAGAGATGATGAGAAATGAAAGAAAAGGTTTTTAGGTTCGAAAAATTACCTCTAATGCAAAAACAAGAAAAAAGATATTTTTACAAAAAGTAGCCCATGCTACTTATAGAAGTCTTGTTGAGCTGTCATGCTCGCTAGGCGAGTAAAGTGGTTCGCCTAGCGAACCCTAAAATGTGCCACCAGAAGTGCCTGAGTCCTGAGGACTCTCCATAGAATAGTTTGCACATGTTCGCTAGGCGAAGCCTTCACTGTGAATCTCGCCTAGCGAATTTATAGTTCTTTCGCCTCTGTCCAAGTATGGAGGTGTTCGCTACCTGCTCGCTGATGCTTCGCCTAGCGAACTCTTCACTACCTCCCTTGTCTAGCGAGTTTATGCTCCTTTTGCCTCTGCCCAAAGTCTGGGAGTGCTTGCTGGCATCTCGTTGCTTCTTCGCCTAGCGAGTACTTCGCTTCCTCCCTCGCCTAGCGAGTTTAGGGCCCTTTCTATTCTGTCGTGAACAGTGTCAAGATTTCTGACCTTTGCTACATAGTTCGCCTAGCGAACTTTGTGAAGTTTTGGAGGGAGCTTCGCTGGCAGTTCGCCTAGCGAACTTGCTGTTGTTTGCTTGCTTTCTTGGTTTCTTTGTCATTTTTCTTGTGTCTTAATTTCCTACTCTTTCATGCCTAATTCCTGCATAATAACACACAAATTAAAGGTACCAAGATCCTTTCTTATAATGTTGCAAACCAACCAAAGCAAGAGCGACTTTGAAAACTTTCTCGACAAAAAGGAGTGAAAGATGCCCATATTCGATAGCTCAAATAAGCAAAATTAGGCATCTAACAACTCTCCCCAACTAGATTCTTACTTGCCATCAAGCAAAGTATGCCTCTTGATGAACAAGAGGATTTGCTTAAAGAAAAAGATTTTCTCCGAAATTGGATTAAATGGCTCAAACACAAGAGAATCAACCAGACACAAGTTTCCAATGGTTAGAATAACACAATACGCAAGAACTAAAGCCTTAAAGCAATGCAAAACATATATCAATCCACAACAATGTTATCCTGAATGAATCACCCTATCTCTCCTCTTCGAATAAGGATTGAAGAAATTACGCGTTTGCAACCGCGGGGACAATTTCACTCTCCAACAAACAATTCCAAAATCGATTCAATTCATACAATATCTAAAAATTATAAATGAAAATGCGGAAGCAAGGAGATCACTAAGGTCTTTTTCGGTTGCAGCTTGGTCAGGTTTACAAACAAGGGAATATCTAAGGCCATTGAAATGAAATTGCCGATGCAAAAGAGACATCCACTGTACAAGTTATTTACACATCCCAATTTCATTCCACTTGTTTCTCATTTGAAACCTTCACAACTTATTTTTGTTTATCACTATTTTTCTTCCAAGCAAGCATTCTCTTTCTCTTTCTTTTTTTCTTTTACACATGATATTCACAAATCAAATGTTTCTCTTTAAAAAAATTTTTCAATGCTTGCTCGATTTTTCAAGAGTTGTGACAACCTACCGAATTTCATTTTCGTTATCCCCAACTTATCTTTTACTCAACCCTCAAGTGAATGCTCTTGACTTTTTACGGCAAAAAGAACAATTAACATAAAATTCCAGGGTTTCAAGAAAAAAAGATTTTGAAATCTAGCATTATTTCAAGTTGAGATTCAATTGTTTAAGCTCAAGGGGGTTCATGAATACTCTTTGCTCACGGGTAAGTTGTATTTGGAATTGGTTGTGCTCGAAAGAAAACAAGTGCCTTGATCATTTCTAATTGCTTCCACAAATTCACAATAATAAAAGACAAAGCATGAATCAACACAGTTTATTAGAATCCAGCATTTAGTGTACAATGGAGGTTTCCTCACAATTTGTGGTTCTAAGTCCTAGGTGAATCATTCATTCAACAATGTTGCAAAAAGAACAATATTCAATTACGACAAGAGTAAAGTTCTTAATGCATTCTAAAATTCTAACCGAAGGTAACCATGTTCCTTAGCATTATTCGCTTGTTTATTTTTATCATTGCCATCCAAGTTCGGAAGCACCTTCATTGGATACTTCTTTTTGGAGAGCAACCAATCTAGAAGGTTTGACAACTCAACAACCAGAAAAATATTAAAAAAGAAACTTAAACCAAACAAAATAATTTAAACATAAAAATTAAACATTACTTCAAATAAATAAAATGTGCGTGGGGAAAAAACACCCCAAAATAGTACATAACCAAAATAACAAAATATATGAGAATACAAAATAATAAACCATATAGTCAAAACAACTAGTCCTCATCATCGGACTCAGTCCCCTCTACACTACCAGATTCAGAACCAAAGTCATCCTCATCATCATCATCCTCAGCAAAATCAGCATCATCAATGCCACCAGAACCAGAAGCACCAGAAACACCCTCCCCCTCTCAGAAAATAGGCATGTCTGCAGGCCAGCTCGCGTTTTGCAGAAACTGCTCACGCGTCATCATACTTCGCTATACAGACGGGTCGCGACACTACAACTAGAGTACCTGCATGGAATCATGAATTTCAATCATGGCACACTGAGTAGCCGCTATCCAATCCCAATATAGCTGCAGACAGCCTGCTGAAATGGATCGAATCCCTGGGGAAAAAAAAGCACCACCAGGACCATCAGTAGTCCCGGTATCACTAGCAGCTGCACTTGCACAGATGTTCTTCGGCCTACAGTACTTGTCCACATAACGATCATCGATCGCGGATGGAATCGTCACTTGCCTGCGGGAGGGTAACTTCACCCTCGACTGAACACACAAGGCCATGATGATACATGGGAAAGCAAGAGGGAAATTAACTCGCGCCCCCGCTTTTGGCCCACTTTCAACCACAGACTTCAGTTCATCAGCAATGATTCTCGCCATGTTGATCTGCACATTTATCAAGATACAGTGGACCAAGTGTGCCGTTGGGATCGGCACGGTATAAGTGTGTAACTTTGGCTTGATGTTGGTCAAGATTAGCAGCAAGATCAACTGAGCTAGGGGTATCATATCCTCACGGTGGTACCTCATTGGAACCCCAGATGGGTTCAGCTCCACAGTCTTTCCATCCAATAACAGGGCCTCAGAAATAGCATCGGTATTCCTATGGAGCCTCAAATCTCTGTGATAAGCATCAATCTCATAAGCTCCCAAATTTAGCGGTCCTCCGAGCACCCTGTTTATAGCATCACTATCAAATACAACCTGACATCCTGACACCTTTGTAGTCCAGGTGAAAGGTTCGTAATCATCCGAAAGTGCGTTTGCGTAGAACTCACGCATGATCTCGATATTGTAGCTATCTGGTGGAGTGATCAATGTACCCCATTTTTTGCTGTTGGTTAATCCCGCAAATGTCCTATACTCGCCTTGTGGATTGATCAGGAACCTCTTCTCAGGCAAAAAATTTCTTTTTTCCAAAGCCACATAGCGCGCGGCTTGTTTGGGACCAACGAATCTCTCGGTGTCATATTGAATCGGTGGAGGACGGGAAGTGCTTCCGACCTTTCTTTTTTTCGCAACCCCAGACCTGGATGTCATCTGCATAAATCACAGAAGAGAAACAACAAACATCCGCAAACAGATTAGCAATCAGCATAAAAAAATAGTTATGTCATATTCGCTGAGAGATTCGCTTAGCAAAGAACCAGCGAATACTCGCTATAGGTTCGCATAGCGAAGTTCTAGCGAACGTTCGCCCCAGATTCGCCTAGCGAAGATGCTAGAGAAGGCTGTGGGTTTTGATTTTTCTCCACTATTATCCAACCAAAATCAGACATTCCAAATGCTTACCACCACCAATAAAGAAAACAATATTTGGCATGTTAAGAATCATTCTAGACACATATGCAACCCTAATTTTTTCAAATCCCCAATTTCCCAACTACAACCCAAATGATCCAAACTTCTGAAAATTAAACCATTGAAAACAAAAATAAATGGAAACCAAAGACAAACCTGATTGTAGAGCGTGATAAAGATTGAGACACAAAGGTTAGGGCTTGCACAGAGAGAAACTTCCAAGTTTGAGTGATGTGAGAGTGAAATGTGATAATGTGAGAGTGGGAAGAGTGACCCTAAGTTTTCAGACTAAAGCAAAACAAACTGAAATGGTTATGGGCCCAAATAAGTGGCCCACTGAATTAAAATAATTCCCCTATTTCGCTCAGCTCGCCTAGCGAATAGCTAGTGAACATGCTTGCTACTGTCTTCGCCTAGCAAAGGAGCTGGCGAACATGACAGGTTTTGGTTTTTAAAAATATCACTACACAACACAATTCAACAAGGGTCCACCATGTTAGGTACCAAATCCACACAACAAAAAAAATATAAATACTTACAATGTTGGGGTGCCTCCCAACAAGCGCTTTATTTAACTTCGTTGGAGCTCGACGGTCAGACGCGATCATTGATCGCCGAAATGCACGGAGGTGGTGTCCCGCTCGAAATCACCACCCAAGTATACTTTTAACCGTTGGACATTTACCGTCCAAGTCTCTTTGGTCTTGATATTTTCAATGATAATAGCCCCGTAACTTAAAATCTCGCGAATCCGAAACGGATCCGACCACTTCGATTTCAATTTTCCAGAAAATAATCTTAACCTTGAATTGAACAGTAACACCAACTGCCCCACTTCAAATGTCTTGGTCACAAGCTTTTTGTCATGGTACATCTTCACGCGGTCCTTGTAAATCTTGTTTGAATCATACGCTTGAAGGCGAATTTCGTTCAACTCATGAAGTTGGCATTTCCTTTTTTCACCACTCAAGTGTTGATTAAAATTTAGCAACTTCAAAGCCCAAAAGGCCTTGTGTTCCAACTCCACTGGAAGATGACAATTTTTCCCATAAACCATTTTGAAAGGCGTGAGACCAATCGGAGCTTTGAAAGCGGTCCGATAGGCCCACAATGCATCATCCAGCTTGCTTGCCCAATCTTTTCGTGAGGTAGACACGGTTTTTTCCAAAAAAAAATTAATCTCTCAGTTCGATACCTCCACTTGTCCGTTAACTTGTGGATGGTATGGTGTTGTAACTTTGTGTCGCACACCATACTGCTCTAAAGCTTTGGCTAACTGAGTGTTACAAAAGTGCGAACCACCATCACTTATAAACACTCTCGGAGTACTGAAACGAGAAAAAATGTTCTTTTTCAAAAACTTTATTACGGTTTTCCCGTCTGCCTTAGCGCTAGTTATGGCTTCCACCCATTTGGAGATGTAGTCCATCACAAAAAGAATGTATTCATTTCCAAATGACGGTGGAAATGGACTAACAAAATCAATGCCCCAACAATCAAAAACTTCGACTTCTATCATGTTTTACAGTGGCATTTCATTTTTTTGCATTATTCCATCGATCCTCTGACATTTGTCATAACTTTTTATGTGCGTGTACGCATCTTTGAACAAGGACGGCCAATAAAATCCCGATTGAAGGACTTTAGCGTCCGTTCTTGTATTGTTAAAATGACCTCCATATGGAGAGTTGTGACAATGCCATAGGATATCTTTGACTTCCTCTTCCGAAACACATCTCCGTAAAATGTTATTGACGCCAAGTTTAAAAAGATGTGGTTCGTCCCAAACAAAATACTTGGTGTCAGACAAATTTTTTTCTTTTGGTGACTAGTTAGACCTTCGGGTATCAATCTGGTGGCTTTGTGGTTAGCCATATCGGCGAACCAAGGTCTAGCCGTTACTATATACAGTTTTTCATCGGGGAACTCCTCCCTCACCTTTTTCTCATGTTTTGTGACTTCAGCATTCACAAGTCGGGACAAGTGACCTGTATTCATGGATCCCTTTTTATCACGAATTTCAAGATCAAATTCTTGCAGTAAAAGAATCTAACAAATTAACCGTTGCTTGGAATCTGGTTTGGTAAGCAGATACTTGATCGTCGCATGATCGGTGTAAACAACAACTTTGGATCCAATCAAATAAGACCTAAACTTTTCTAATGCATACACTATAGCAAGCAATTATTTTTCCATTGTTGCATAATTGATTTGAGCTTCGTTAAGAACCTTACTTGTATAATGTATCGCATGGAAAATTTTGGTCTTCCTTTGGCCCAAAACTGCACCAACCGCATAATCGCTCGCGTCGCACATTAGTTCAAAATCACTTTTCTAGTTCGGTGCGACAATTATGATTGTAGTTACGAGGCTTTGTTTCAATGAATCAAAAGCTGTCATGCAAGAATCATCAAAAAGAAAAGACTTATCTTTGTTGAGCAGGTTGCTCAATGGCTTTGCTATCTTCGCGAAGTCTTTGATGAATCTTCGATAAAATCCCGCATGACCTAGAAAGCTTCGAATTCCCTTTACATTCAGAGGTGGCAGTAGCTTTTCAATCAATTCCACTTTAGCTTTATCAACTTCAAGTCCCTTTGAAGAAACCTTGTGACCGAGCACAATGCCTTCCGTGACCATGAAGTTGCACTTCTCCCAATTAAGCACTAGATTGGTATCCACACACCTCTCTAAGACAACATCAAGATTTTTTAAACAAAGGTCAAATGACGGCCCAAAAATTGAGAAATCATCCATAAACACCTCGATCGTCTTCTCAATCAAGTCCGAGAATATTGCTTGCATACACCGTTGAAAAGTCCCCGGTGCATTACACAAACCAAACGACATCCTCCGATAAGCAAAGATTCCAAAAGGACAATTAAAAGTTGTTTTTTCGTGATCTTCCGAGTTGACAATGATTTGGTTATACCCGAAATATCCATCCAAAAAGCAATAATACTCTTGACCGGAGAGCCTCTCGAGCATTTGATCCATGAACGGAAGAGGAAAATGATCTTTTCTTGTAGCTTGATTTAGCCTACGGTAATCAATGCACATTCTCCATCCTGTTACAGTTTTTGTTGGAATCAACTCATTCTTTTCATTGCGGGCAACTATCATTCCACCCTTCTTTGGCACCACTTGAACTGGACTCACCCATGGACTATCAGAAATAGGATAAATCATGCCGGCATCCAACATCTTCACAACCTCTTTCCTCACTACTTCTTTCATAGTAGGATTCAATCTTCTTTACAGTTGAGCTACCCGCTTGAAATCTTCCTCCATAAAGATACGATGCACACAATAGGAAGGACTTATACCTTTTAAGTCGGAAAGAGTCCAACCCATTGCCTCTTGATTTTTCTTTAACACCACAATTAATTTCCTTTCTTCATCCATGGTTAACTCCAAACTTATGATCACCGGCTTATTCTTTTCTTTATCAAGGAAAACATACTTTAGATGAGATGGTAACAACTTCAACTCAAGCTTGCCTTCCTCATTGTTCTCTTTTTTTAAATCTTCCACCTTTTCTTTCGAAGGTGGGATTTCCTCTAACTCTTCGAGTTCACGCAAACATTTTTCGATTTCTCGTTCTTCTCATTCATTGATCTTTGAAATAGCATTGGTTAGAACTTATTGTAACGGTGTGGACACTTGTAATAACTCTTTGACTTCTTCAATTTCCACTTACGTTTCATCAATCCTAAAACAATAGATTTTATCTTTAGAAAGCTTCATGGCTTCAAAAAGATTGAAGCAAATCTCCTCATCAAGAACTCTTACTTTCATGAGACCATCATCCATATCAATCGCCATACGTGCGGTCTTAGTAAAAGGTCGACCAAGAATCAATGGAGAGTCTTCATCTTCTTCCATATCAATTACCACAAAGTCAATTGGGAACAAAAATTTATCAACCTTTACCAACACATCTTCGGCTACACCATGAGGGCGAGTCATAGATTTGTCGGCGAGTTGCAATGTCATTTGAGTAGATTTCAATTCCATGTAACCCAAACGCTTCATAATAGATAAGCGTATCAAATTTATGCTAGAGCCCAAATCAATCAACCCCTTTCCCACATAAGTATTTCCAATTGTAATAGGCAAAGTGACTCGTCCCGGATCACTTTCTTTCCTCGGGAGAGTTCGTTGAATAATTACGCTACAACTAGCATCCACCATGATTGTCTCTTGATCCGTGTATCGCTTTTTCTTTGTGAGAATGTCCTTCATAAATTTAGCATACTTAGGCACATGCTCTAATGCTTCGGAAAATGGAATGTTAATTTGCAATTGTTTGAATATGTCCATAAACCGAGCATAATGTCTAGCATTGTCTTTTCTTGTCGGAGCATGTGGATAAGGCAAATTTTGAATAGGAATAGGGCTCATTTGCTCTTTTCCTTTCCTAGACCTCTTTACTCTTTCATCTCTCTTGCTTTTCTCTCCTTCCTCATTTTTTTTCACTTTCTCATTTTCAACTAATTTTCCCTCAACATTCTTTTCTACGTCATCACCAACATTTTCAATTTCTTTTTCAACTACAAGTTCCTCCACCACTACTTTCTCACCTATGCCCATGTCAATTTCTCTTCCGCTCCTTGTAAGAATCGCCTTGCAATGCTCCTTCGGATTTGGAGTAGCGATAGCCGTGAAAGGCCCTTTTTGTTGTTCGGCCAATTGTTTTGATAATTGACTAACTTGTGTTTCCAAATTCTTAATAGCCGCATCGGTGTTCTTTTGGTTGGACATTGACATTTGCATGACTTGGGTAAGAGTTTCTTCCATCTTTGATGGTGCATTTTGAGTTTGAGGAGGTTGAGTGTAGTTTTGATATTGTTGACGATTTGAAGTTTCGGCTTCCTGCAGCCTCCAAGGTTGTTGGTACCCTTGATTAGGTCTTTGATAACCTTGGTTTTGTTGTTGATAAGGTGGTATTTGTTGATATCCTTGATTTTGGTTTCCGGTATAATTGACTTCTTCCAAGACGGGAAGGCAATATCCGGTAGGATGGTCACCTTTGCATAACTCACAACTTGCCACTCGAAGCTGAGTAGGAACTTCTTGCATTTCTTTGATTTGTTGTGGAAGCTTTGATATTTGTTGAGTCAAGAGCTCCACTTGTTGCGTAAGAAGTTTGTTTTGGGCAAGAATAGCGTCATTTGTACCTAACTCGAGCACGCCTGGTTTTCTTTGAGCTACCCCACTGTTATAATTCCCTTATGATCATTAAGTGCCATCTTCTCAATAATTGCAATTGCATCATTGACGCTTTTAGACATCAAAGAACCTCCTGCCGTAGCATCCAATAAGGTCTTGTGGACCGAAAGGAGACCATTGCGAAAAATATGAACTTGAGTGAGTTCATCAAAACCGTGTCCTTTGCATTTTCTTAACATAGACTTGAATCTCTCCTAAGCTTCGTTGAGTGATTCACTTGCTCCTTGCGAAAACACAGCTATCGCAGTTCTAGCTTCCATGAAACAGTTATGTGGAAAGAACCATTCAAGAAACTTCTCTTCTAAAAGATTCCAATTCGTCATGATTTTTGTAGGTTGATCAAGATACCATTCCTTCGCTTTCCCAATCAAGGAGTGAGGAAATAGTCTCCTGAACAATAACTCTTCGTCAGCTTCGGTTACTCCCGTTGCGCCTGCAATCTCATAGAATTTTGTAAGATGTGTGAATGGATCCTCATGGTCTAATCCCGTGAAAGGATTTTGATAGACAAGTGCTAGGATTCCCGTTTTCATCTCGGCATGTCTTCCATCTTGAAGATTACGTGTGAACTGAGCGGTGTGTCTTGGACTATTCGTACAAGGAGTAGAAACTGGAGGTGGAGGTGGAGGTGCTGCCATAATTGGTGAATTAGGTGGAGTGGATGAAGAAGATTCTCCGAGCTCTTGTCTTGCAATAGCTTGTTGTCGTCTTCGCCTTGTGCGACTATTGGTACGCCGAGGGGTTCTCTCAATTTCGGGATCGAAAAGAAGGTTTTCTGGCTGAACCTGTCCGTGCATAAACGAATTATCCACACTAGCTTAAACAAATTAAGAAGCAAAAAGAATTACAAAGA
The DNA here is from genome assembly GCA_963859935.3 of Lathyrus sativus. NCBI lineage: Eukaryota > Viridiplantae > Streptophyta > Magnoliopsida > Fabales > Fabaceae > Lathyrus > Lathyrus sativus. Next base: position 25,324,602 of record OZ012740.1, on the reverse strand, counting down.
TAAGAGATTCACAATAAAAAATCTTAATATCACTAAACTATTGCAATGCTTGCAATATTCAACTAACAATCCTCGACAACGGCGCCATTTTGTTAGATGGTATTTGCGGTAGTGTTTTATCATATCCACAGAGATTGAAGAGAATAGAGATGCTTGTCGTTTAATGGTTTAGCGACTTAAGAGTAAGGGTTTTTTTTAAGTGGTTTCAATGTTTGTAACAAAAGTTTGCAATAAATAAAGTGGAATAAAAGTCGGTCTTTAAGTTTGATAAAAGCATGTCAAGATTAGGGTTCGCTAGTCCATCCTAAATGTATCCAACCAATCAAATATGTGAACGAAGTTCTAACCAACATAACCGCCTATCCTTGCAAAAACGTTCATCTCTAAATCATTTTCGTGAATGTTATTGTTTCGATCGTTAAATGATCTCTCTAATTAACGGATCGAAACAATAAGTATTAAGAACGATACAAAGCGGATATCAACTTTCAAACCTATCTCTAGTATTTGTATAGTTGATAGATGAAGATATTAGGTCAAGAGTTGGAAAATTTATGTCTAATACAAACCAAACCATAAATGTACAAAAAGTAGCAAATAACTTCATCTATATTGATTAACAACTTGTTCACATAAAAGAGATTTAGAAGAATACATAAAATCTGAACTAATTACTTCTAACCTTGACAAGAGAGGGATTTAGCTACTCATTTCCATGATAGCTTGAACAACAAGTTTCGAGAGAAGGTTGATCAACATCAGAGTCGAATAATCGAGATTGGATGGGAATCCACCTTCTTTTTGGAAATTATTGTCAAGAGATGATGAGAAATAAAAGAAAGGGTTTTTAGGTTCGAAAAATCACCTCTAATGCAAAAACAAGAAAAAAGATATTTTTACAAAAAGTAGCCCGTGCTACTTATAGAAGTCTTGCTGAGCTGTCATGCTCGCTAGGTGAGTAAAGTGGTTCGCCTAACAAACATGGGGATAAATCCCGTCTCGACTCGTTGCTGGGAAATAATCTCATACTTGCCTGTCGGAGGGAAATCCAATCTCGACTCGCTGGGGAGTAAGTGCGTACCTGCAAGGGAACAAAGGTACATACCTGACCTGCGTGGGGATATAAATCTCGACCCTCTGAGGATGATTCTACTCTGCAAAAGACCTCGGTCTGAACTACTGAGGGACGAGTGCATATCGACACACTGCTGGAGCTAAACGTGTACTGGCCAACTGCTGGGGAGAACGGTGATCATACCAGAGATACACCTTTGACAAGTTGCCCCAAGGGTAACGACCCTGCAAAAATGGACAAAACAGACAAGATATCCTGCACAAAGGGAACTATCTCGATCATCATTCGTGACATTGTTCAAATAAATCAAATTTTTAACGGTTATTGGCCAAGGCCTGCAAATTTATGTATGCGCAGTTTTATCAAAAACATCGAGCGTTTTCGCAAACAAATCAGTAAAGATTAAAACGATGCAAACAATTACTGAATAATATATGTTTATTGACAAATGGCCTGTAAATAGGAAATTTTACAACAGATGCAACCCCTGAAAAGAAGAAGCTGCGCAAAAAATATACAGAAATGCACAGAAATATACAAAATGTCAGCAATATGGCACAGACAAACACCATGAGTTGATCCATCCATGACTCGCCTGACTTCAATGATTCCCCGACACTTCGTCTTCTGAAAAGATTGATTCGGATAAGCGGCCCTCAGGTCCTCCCTCAATCCACTAATCTCTGAAGCTCAATACGTAGACCATAGTCATTTGCTTTTGAAATCCCTAACTTTTGCGCGAATCGCCCTTTCGGGTTTTCAATTCACCGGGATACCCATTTTTTCCAAAGTCTCCTTTTCAGGTTTTCAACTTTGCGGGTTTACATCTTTTCTTTTTTATCCCTAATTTTTGCACGAACCTATTCTTTTTATGGTTCGCCGGGATGCCCCAATTTTGCCTGGATATTCTTTTTGTTTCCAGCGGGTCTCTTTAAGAAAAGTATTTTTTAACTGCGTCTGCGTTCACAGGGGATGTGAAATCCTCACCATCCATGGTGGATAACAGCAAGGCTCCTCCAGAGAAGACTTTTCGTACAACATATGGACCTTCATAGTTGGGAGTCCATTTGCCCCTGTGATCTGTTTGTGGCGGGAGAATCTTTTTCAGCACTAGATCGCTCGTCTGAAAGCTTCGAGGGCACACTTTCTTGTCGAAAGCTTTCTTCATCCGGCTCTGATACAACCGACCATATGCGATAGACGCTAGCCTTTTTTCATCCATCAGGCTGAGCTGATTCAATCTATTTCTTATCCATTCTGCCTCATCGAGCTTGACGTCGACCAGGACTCTCAAAGAAGGAATCTCGACTTCCAATGGTAGGACAGCTTCCATACCATACACCAGCGAGAAAAGAGTTGCCCCTGTTGATGTGCGTACCAGTGCAAAGCAAAGGGCAACATCTCATGCCAATCTTTATAGGTTACAACCATCTTCTGCACTATCTTCTTGATATTCTTGTTGGCCGTTTCAACAACGCCATTTATCTTCGGACGATAGAGAGATGAGCTGTGATGCTCGATTTTGAAATTCTGGCACAATTCCTTCATCATCTTGTTATTCAGGTTCGAACCATTATCAGTAATGATTCTCTCGGGTATTCCATAGCGACAGATGATGTCCCTCTTTATGAACCGAGCTACCACTTGCTTAGTGACATTGGCATACGAAGTTGCCTCCACCCATTTGGTAAAGTAATCAATGGCCACCAGGATGAAATGATGTCCGTTGGATGCGGTGGGATCGATCTTGCCGATCATGTCAATGCCCCACATGGAAAACGGCCAAGGAGATGCCATAACGTTTAACGAACTCGGCGGCACATGAATCTTGTCTGCATAAATCTGGCATTTATGACACTTCTTTGCAAACTTAAAGCAATCGGACTCCATAGTCAGCCAATAATAGCCCGCTCGTAACAGCTTTCGAGACATGGCATGCCCACTGGCATGTTTACCAAAGGTACCTTCGTGAACCTCCTCCATAAGCAGGCTTGCTTCTTTTTCGTCCACGCATCTTAGCAGCACTAAGTCAAAATTCCTCTTATATAGTACACCATCCTGGTTTAGATAAAAGTTACCAGCCAACCTCCTCAAAGTCTTCTTATCTTGGGTCGACGCCCCTGGCGAATATTCTTGGCTTTTGAGAAAATTTTGGATATCGTAATACCATGGCTTACCGTTAGAAGCTTCCTCAATGGCGAATACGAATGTCGGCCTATCAAGGCGAGAAATGACTATTCTTGGAGCATCATTCCAGAAATTCACTTTGTACATTGAGGACAACGTTGCCAGAGCATCTGCCATCTGGTTCTCCGTTCTAGGCACGTGGTGAAAATCCACCCGATCAAAGAAAGGTAACAACCTCCTTGCATAGTTCCTGTAAGGTACCAAATTAGGCTGTCGGTTTTCCCATTCTCCCTTAATCTGATTGACAACTAGTGTTGAATCGCCATAAACATCCAAATTCTTGATCCTCAGATCAATGGCTTCTTCCAATCCCATAATGCACGCTTCGTACTCGGCTTCATTATTAGTGCAAGGGAATGTCAACCTGGCAGTGAATGGGATATGAGTACCATGAGGCGTCGTGATAATTGCCCCAATTCCACTACCATAAGAGTTGACAGCGCCGTAAAATATCATCTTCCATTGAGAACCCTTCTCCGGACCTTCATCGGGTAATGGCTCTTCGCAATCTTTCATCTTTAGGAACATGATGTCTTCGTCGGGAAATTCAAACTTCATAGGTTGATAATCATCAATCGGCTATTCAGCAAGGTTTCTGACAGAACACTTCCCTTGATAGCCTCCTGGGAAACATATTGGATGTCGTACTTTGTTAGTACCATCTGCCACCTGGAAATCCTCCCCGAAAGTGCTTGCTTTTCAAAGACGTATTTAATCGGATCCATCTTCGAAATCAGCATGGTTGTATGGTTTAGCATATACTGTCTCAAACGTTTGGCAGCCCACGCGAGTGCGCAACACATTTTCTCCAACATTAAGTACCTGGATTCACAATCTGTGAACTTTTTACTTAGGTAGTATATCGCATGCTCTTTTCTTCCAGTCTCGTCTTGTTGACCGAGAACACTGTTGCACCCCAAAATTTGACCAACCAATTCCCACATTTGGTTTATGTTTCGACTCATTTTGCATCCGCACTCGCATACCGCATACATTGCTTTCTTTCGGCCATAGTGGTTTTATCAGGATCACAGCCCTGTTTTCACATTTCAGGCGATTTAGGCCGGTTCGAGTAAGCGGAGTTTCATTTTTGGGAAGTTGGGCGCTTCCCGGTATTTTCAGCCTACGCTGTTATTTTTGAGGACATCTCGGTGTCCGTACCCCTTTTATCGCTTATTCTACTGCACTCTCGCGTGTTATGTTTGCCAATTTATTTCTTCTGGTTGCTATTTTCTATTTTAGAATATAATAGTCTTTTTCTAGATTTTAAATAGAGTTTTAATTGTTTAATAGAGTTTTAATAGTTTTCTCTAGTTTTAATAGATTTTTATTAGAAAATTAGAATAATAGTTTCTTTTTAATAAATAGAATAATATAGATTTTAATATAGGTTTTTAGAATTTTAATAGACTTTTATAATTGAATAGTTTGTTTATTAGTATAGATTTTAATTTCATTTTCTAGAAATTATAGATTTTATTTCTAAATAGATATTAGTTTAGATTTTAATTGAGTTGTTTAGTTTTAATAAGATTTTCTTTTATTAGGATTTATTAGAGTGTATTAATCTAGGTTTAGTTGGTTAGAATATTATTAGATTAGTTTAATCAATAGTAATTAGAGTCAGCTTTCATTAACTTTGTTTAGCATTAATTGAAGTCATTAGTCATTAATTTTCAATATTAATCAGCATTAATCATTAGTAGTATTAACTTTCGTTTTAATTAGTCCAGTTAATTAGTATTTAGTCTGATAGTGGGCCAGATGTCCAACTTTCGCAGGCCCAGGTCCACTGACACATGTCCGTATATAAAGTGCCACCCGTCTTCTCTCTCTTCATTCAGAGACTGAGAACTCATTTCCCACTCACACTCTGCATGCGTCACCTCACAATCCACTACCTCTCTCCCTGCCACTTGTCCATTCACCCACTCGCTGCATGGAGCCAGGTGTCCTCTCCCCGTCTCTCATATGCAACAACCGGTAAACTCGCCGGAGACCACCGCCGGCCACGCAAATGCCAGAAAACGTGAACGGCAAAATCACTACGGCGTTTCTCACGGCCAAATTTCACCGGAAATCCACAAATTCGCCAGAAACTGCATCAACATCAACGGATCTTCACAGTTTTTTCAGATCTTCATGCATCTTCAAGATCTGTTCAAGATTCGTCAAAACATCATCAAAGAACTTCATCGCCAAATCATCAAGAACCTTCATCTCTTCCATCAGATTCATCATCATCTTCATAGATCCACCAACATTCCACCGAAAATTTCACAGAACATTCAAGATCCATCAAGATCTTCACGATATTTTTCCAGAAACGTTCATAAGAAGTCTCCAAGTTCAAGAACCTTCATCTGTAATCATCAACGACATATCCAGAAGCAAGTTCCACAGATGAATCACAAGATCTTTCAAGATCTTCATCCATAACAACTTTTCCAGACTTTCATCAGAAGATCCTCGCTGCCTTCAATGCTCTTCAAGATCTTCATCAATATCTTCAACGTTCATCAATATCTTCATCCAGATTCTTCATCCAGTCTTCGTCACCAGTTCATCAATCGTCATCTGGATCTTCATCAACCTTAAATCATGAACAACTTCATCATCGTTCATCCAAATCTTCAGATCCTTCAAGAGCCGTTCAGATCCAGCAACAATCTCCTTCAATCTTACCTCAGAAACTTCCAAGAGTTTCAATCAAGATCTTCACGATCCGGATTCACAAACCTCCATATTACTTGCAAGAACTCATTAGTACACGAATCTTCACTAGTTTTCAACAAACAAACTTCTTCAGATCTTCATCGTGTTCTTCGTCCAAGGATTTTCAACGACATTTCATATTCCTCTTCAGTCCAACAACATGTTATCCTCAGAACCACATGAATTTCCTTTGTTCGTTTAACTTTTGTCCTCAAATTTCCGCAGGTTCAGGTGATGACGATGATTGAAGGAAGTCGTATTGAATTGAGAGGGAGATAGGTGTTTGGGCAGAGTTTTGTTTTGGAGAGTGAAATTGAGAAGGAAAGTTTGAGAAGGAGAGAGGCCGAGGTAGACAAGTACGGCGCCGTTAGGTTTTCGAAGGTGAACAGTAAGGTGAAGAGAGAAGGGATTAGGATTTTTTTGAGAAGTGTGTGAGAAAGAGATGGGAACGAGAAGGGGGACTGGGCGGTTGGGCCATGGGCCCAATGTTTCACATTCACACCTACGTTTTTGGCATACCCTCCGTTTTTGCTTACCCCCCCCCCCCCTTCCTTTTGTTTTTTAATTGTTATGGTTTTTTTGTTGGGCTCAGCCCAATTTCGTTTTTGCAAGCATATATACCCCTGTACTGAACTAATACCCCCCCCCCCCTGCGCATTTTATTTTCTTTTAATATTTTAGTATGACATTTTAATTGTAATTTTTTAGGGAATAGTTTATTATTTTGTTAGAATATTATAATTCTTAGGATAGGTTTTTAGGTGGTAATTTCTTTTATATAATTTATAGTTTTAATTTCTTTTAGGATATATTTTAGTTCTTATTTTAGTATAGGACTTTAGATTGTAAGTTTTCATTGCAAACTCTTGTAACTTTTCCTTTTAGGATATAGTTTTTCTTAGGAGTTTATTTTACACTTTTTAGAGGTAGAATTAAAAGTCCACTTGTTAGGGGACTTATTTTCATTTTTGTTTCCTCCTCCAAGAAGAAAAGCCTCCAAGAAGAAAAGATCCAAGACGAAAAGTATCAAAAGAAGAAAAGCATAAAGAAGAAAATCATAAAGAAGACAAGCACGAAGATGAAGCTTGCACGCAACAATTCAAAGATCGACGGAACCATTTCTGTTCAGCAGCATTGTTTTTATTCCATGTCTTTCATTTCCCCTTCGTGACCGTCGAGTGTTGTGAGATCGTTAGATACGTAGGAAAGGGTTACGGGAGGGTTTCCCTCACGTAACCTGGATGTTTAGTATAGCACCCTTTGGGTGATATGCGACACGTTCGCTCCTACGTTTAGGATTTAGTGTGTGCGTCCCGTTTCGAACCCTTTCTCTTGCTTTTGTGCAATCGAGACCGTTCCCCGTTTTGCTGTAGTAGGCTGAACTACAGCTGCTCTGATTTCTCATACCGAATGGGAATATGTAGGCATAGGATGCGATATCCTAGCGAGCACACTAACAACTAACTGTTGTTTTCTCTCGCTGCTGTGCGAATGAGACTTTCCCGCTATTGACTGCTATCCTTTTCTCTTGCCCTAGCGTAGTTGAGACCAGACCGTAGTTCTAAGTTCCCGTAGGTTCCCGTACCTCTAAAGTAAACTTAATCTCTCACTCCCGTGTGACCGAAAACGCCCTTTGATTACCCGTAGTAAGCCTCAACTACGGCATGCTCTGATTTCTCGTATCGGACGAGAATACGTAGGCACAAGACGCGACGTCTTGGAGAGCAAACCTTCCCCGTAGTTTCTCGAACTACGTTGACTCTGATTCTCTCTCTTGAGAATACGTAGGCATAGAGCAGCGACGCTCTACCGAGTCAGTTTCCCTCCGTTTAGATTCAGAAGCCGTAGATAGATTGTTTTTTCATCCTGTAGACAAACCAACAAGCGTGGATCCCGTCGAGTACGACAGACGTGAGGGGTGCTAATACCTTCCCCTTGCGTAACCGACTCCCGAATCCAGGATTTGGTTGCGATGACCATTCCTTTCCCTCTTTGCGTTAGGTTTACTCTGAGCGTTTCTTTTCCCTCCTTTGGGATAAATAACGCACGGTGGCGACTCTTCTGTCATTGCCGGCGCCGATTTTCGCAGTAGCGACAGCTGGCGACTCTGCTGGGGATGCAACGTCCCCTATGCGAGTCAATCCTAGTGCTTGTTTGCTTGTCTTTGGATGTTTACTCTTGTGCGTTGTATGTTGTATTTTACTGTATTTACTGTTTCCGCACCTTTGTTATTATCTGTTGCTGTTGTGCTGTTGGGTGGTTGTTCCTTTGAGAGAGAAGCCAAAACCCAGGCTTGAGTACACACATAGACTTAGAAGTAGAGAGTAGTGGTTAGCCTGCTTGCTTTGCTTGCACCAGCTAGCCACGAAATCTGCGTTCCGACGAGATTCTCTTTGATGCTTCTTGCTTGGCCCTTTGGGCTCAACAGGTTGTCTGACCCGAGGATTGTCGACTCTGGGAACCGATCATTTGTGACCCGCTAAGTGAGGTCGCTTCAAGAGATGATGATGCCACACCTCCTGGGTATCGTATCGTCATTTCTTAAAAGTCTGTGACGTTGGAAAACGCATAGGATGTCGTACCTTGTCCGATTAGGTCCATACCCGTAAGTGGGAGGGTTTTTGCAGGAAACTTAACTTCCAGCCAACCCGATATTTTGGTCTTCTCTTCAGAGCGAACTTACTCAGTCAGCAGCGCGGCAGTATTCAGAGATTTGTGGGGGTTGTGATCCCGTGTTTGCTGCATCTTGCATTGCATTTGCATAAACATTTTTGCATCATATTGCATATCATTCTCCAGCTAGCCAGAGTTCTTATCCAGCCGTTGTTTTGATTCTGAAGGTGATTCTCCGGTGGTTGGCCTGAGCAACTGTTGATTGGTAGAAGACGACCAAGGGGTTGAAGCAGATTTGAGCAGAATCAAGCAGTGAAGTCAGTTGAAAGTTATTGGTAGCTATGAGCAAGTTCCAGTTTGTTAACACCTTGTCAGGTTTCACTATGACGACCAATCCTCTGTATGGCTCTATGTCTGATGCAGACCTTCCGCAAGTGAACAACCTTACTGCAGACCAACTTGTACAACTTTCTGTTGAAGACCGAGATCTACGTGAGCAGTTTGTTGTCCGAAGTGAACGCTCTCCTCCTATTGACAATCAAGGTGTTATTTTCCCTGTGCCGAATTCCCGAAGAGAGGTCCCGGTAGCCAAGACCGAAGACCCAAGAGCTCTTGAGTATGCTAAAAGGCTCTGAGTGTTGGAAGAAAGAGTGAAAGCCTTGAAAGTTAAAGATGCTGTTAACCTCAATGCTGCAGACATGTGTTTGGTTCCTGGCCTGGTGTTACCTCCAAAGTTCAAAGCGCCGAGATTTGAGAAGTACAGAGGAGATAGTTGTCCGAAGCAACATTTAGTGATGTTCTGCAGAAGGATGACTTCGTTTGTGCAAAATGACAAGTTAATGATTCACTTCTTTCAGGATAGTCTGATTGAGGCATCTCTGAGTTAGTATATGCAGTTAGAGAGTAATCAGATTCGATCATGGGTGGATTTAGCCAGAGCTTTTCTGAAACAGTACGATTATAACCTAGACATGGCTCCTAGTCGCATGTAGTTGCAAGAATTGTCTCAAGGGAACAATGAATCTTTCAGTAAGTATGTTCAGAGATGGAGAGAATTTGCTGCCAGAGTGCAACCACCGCTCCTAGACCGAGAGTTAACAGGCATTTTTGTAGACTCCCTGCAGAGTCCGTACTTCGAAAGAATGCTTGGAAATGCGCCAAATTTCTCTGAATTGGTAAGAACAGGAGAACGCATTGAGCATGCCGTAAAAATTGGAAAAATTCAGAATGTTTCAAACGGTCAGGCTAGTGAAACTGAATCGCTCTGTAGCTACCAAACTGAAGAAGGAGTCGTGATCAATACAATCATGACAGATGTTGAGTGTTCTCAAGATGAATCGGTGAGATCTATTGGTTCTTCATCTTCTGTGCCTCGTTATTTTGGACAGACAAGTGTGCCTAGGGCACCACATCGGGAACCTTATGTCGCTCCTCTTACAAGTCCACGAGCCCGTGGCCGAGGTTATCAGAATCAGCGTCAGAATCAGAACCGACCTCGTAACAACTTGGAACGAAGGGATGCTCCTTTTCATCCGGTGCCTGTGCCGTATAGCCAGATTCTGCCACATTTGATTCAGAATTCTTTGGTGGAACCTAAAGCTCTTAAGCCCGTGCCAGAGCCTTATCCTCCTGGGTACAATCCCCATGCTCAGTGTGGATACCATGGTGGATCCTCGGGGAATTCAACTGAAGATTGCAAAGCTTTTCAGGCAAAAGTGCAACAGTTAATCGACAAAGGGTGCATTTCCTTTCCAGAAGGAGTTTTGGTTGTGCATGACAACCTCTCGGCTGTCTGAGCTCGCAGATTCAGAAGGGTTATTTCCAGAAGCCAATGGTCCAGACAGGCAGACGTCCTCAGCATTGGCAGTCCTCAGACTTTTTATCGTTTAAATTTGTAGTTTCCTTTCTGTTAGTTACTACTTGCTGTTAAACATTGTTTGTTTTGAATGGTAATATTGATAAAGTGACTATGCATATTTCTGAATTAATCATGTCGCTGTCACTCATTTATTGCATTGCACAGAAACTTGCATTTTATTCACTCCACTTTGTCACTGTGATTAGCAAAGATTGGAGGGAGGATGACGAAACTGAATACTCATAACCGATGATCGTATGCTTTCAGATAAAACCTTATTGATGACGTACAAGGCATTGTTTCAAATCCCCTAAACACTGGAGATATAAGGAGTTAGTCCTTTGTTAACCACTTCGAGACAAGAAGTAGAAGTTTCTTTCGTACTTTTAAACCCTCACATCTTAACCCGGGGCAGGGTAGTCGTCAGTTAGCTTGACTGAGCGTTCAAGTCTTACAGAGGAGTGTTGCCTTTCGAGGACCAATCACAGTTTATTCCTCTCAAGAGGTCGTACCTCGTCAACCACAATGGTTAAATCTCACCAATCAGGAGTGAGACAGTTACAACCCTTTCGGAGCCATCAAGACAACCAGTGTCACACGACTTGTTCAAAAAAGAAAAGAAAGAAAAAGAAAGCCTGCTAAGTAAAAAGAAAAGGAAAAGATGGAAAGCTAATACTTAGGCAAAAATCAGGGCATCCCGCTGGACTTCAAAAAATCGAAAAAAACTCAAAAGGAGTCAGTCCAGGCAAAAAAAATAGGGAATCAAAAGACTAAAAAAGAAAGGATATAAAAAATAAAAATCCTCGAACAAGGACAAAGTCGTGTGGATACAGACACCGAAAACGAAAAAGGAGTAACTGTCACTCCGAAAACCTTGTGAGTCCTTTAACCTTTGTTCCCACTATTCAACATACCTCTTGAAGAGGCGAGCGCTCGTGCCAAGTTAACTGAATATTAGGATCAGAGATCATCACGTAAAAGGGGTGGGTACAAATCATAATTTGAGCCAAATATCCTTTGTTTCACGAACCGTGAACCCGACCACGATACAACCCTTAAAAGACCTAATTGAGGTAGGGTTTATTCTGAAAGCGCATTACGATAAGGTCGAGTAACCTGACTCCTTCATGATTTGCTAATCATATCCTTGTTGTATTTTTCACTGATCACAGCAGCACTGCGTTTGAACTTTATGGTTCATTTGTCACTCACAATCATGACACGTAAATGAGTGACATCACAACTTTTTTCAAAATCTGCATGATGTTGTACCCTAAATTTGGCCAACCCCTCTAGCATATGTTTCATTTCATCTGCATCAGCATAAGGCATAAAAAAATATTACATGACATAATCATTTGCATTTCTACAAAGAAAAAGAAGAGAAGAAAAGTGGGTATAAAGATATATTTTAGATTTCATAAGATACCAAAAAAATAAATAAAATGAGACAAGTGCACAAGGTGGGGTTTGAACCCACCACCTCTTATTCCACCAAGTCTCACTCTTACCACTTGGCCAAAGGCGCGCGTTTTTGAATACTATGAAGAGGAAGTTTATACATATTAAAAGAAGAGCAAAAGCTAGGAAAAGATGAGGAGCAGATGGCTGTGCGTGAAGATTCAGAGAGTGGGCAAAACATGTCCGTTTCCGGTGAAACAAGTTTCAATCTTGTTCATTTTTCTACAAGGATTGAGTTGGCGTTTTTGGTTTTGATGATGGAAGATTATTGAACAAGCTGCATTTGAAATTGCAAAAGAGAGGGAAATGGTGAACCAAGTTTGAAGTGTACTATGCCTTTCCATTTCAAGGCCAAACATCCAAAAGCTCTTTGCTCTGTGCTTTCCTGATCCTTTCACTAATATGGACAAAGCCAGCAGCCTCTACAGCCTGCTGTAAACCCTAGTGGGTACCCCTACCATCTCACAACAAGACACGAAAAAAGCTCAGCAAAGGAGATTTGTGGATTTCGAAATTGGGGTATATAAGGTCTAAGTTTGGAACTAGAAACCCTAGCAGCCAGATTTTCGGTTTTGACACAAAGGAAAATATCTTAGAGAGGCGAGGTTTTTGGAGCTGCTCTCAAGGGTGGGATTTTTCAGAGTCCTTTGGTCTTCCAGTTCTTGTTTCTAGGTATGAAATACTGGTCCTCATTCTCATCATATGCATCAGTCATAATTAGTTGTTTTGTTTTACTGAGTTTGTTTTCAAAATTCATATATGCTAAAAAGTGAATGTGCTTGAAATATGTTACTTGTATCCTGCTGATAGTTTTAAAGTGTGTGTGTTAGTGACTTTGTTTAAACTATGTTGGGTTTGTCAAGACTCAGTTTGATTAGGACACTGTTGGTTTGAGTTTCCTAGGTTTGGTCCATATCTCTGTTTGAACTAACTTGTGGGTTTCTTTGGCTTTTGTGATTTGCTGCTATGTAATCAGTGTGTGTTTGTTGGTAGATACCTGGATCTGAACCATTTCTGCCGAGTATGTTTGTGCTCATTTATGGCTGGTTTTTTCTTTTGCCTTGGAACATCTTGACGTTTGCTACAAAACACTTTGCTATTTGTGGACCTGTTTGTGAAATTTTTACATTTTGATCTTAACTGTTTAGTTTCTACCAGTGGTTGATGATTTCTCATGTTTGTTTCCATTTAAGTCTTAAAATGTTATTTCAACTGTTGATGGATGTGTTGGTTATGTTAAGTTATATGAACCTGAGGTTGACATATTATGTGTCCTGTTTAAATCCTTAAGCTACTAAGGTCCAATCTGGTTAAATGTTAGTCATGATGTTGTGTCTTGTGCTAACATAAAATATGTTGTCATCTGTTTTGTGCTGCCTCCATGTTCTGTTTTGCTACTTAAGGTTCTTGGATAATCCCACTTGTTTCAAACTTCACTTAAGATTTAAGAGAAATTTTAACTGCTGGTGTATGTTTGGCCATGATATGTGAATCTATTAATAAGCTATGTGGTCAGTTTTGAGCTCCTTTTTGCTAAAGGTTTTTGTCCTTGCTTGATGATCAGACCTGAGTTTGTTTTGTGCTAGGGCAGAGTTTGCTAACTTTTGTTGGCTTTCAGCAGCATAGGGCTTGTGTATGGGGCAGTTTGTTTTCTTTGCATTGGCTTTTAACTTATTTCATTTGCTGTGTGTTATGACATAATCAGACCAAGAAGTGTTTTTTTTTTTAAAACTGTTGCCAACAGAATGCTGTCCAGTAATAGTAGCATTGCCATGATAGCATGAGCCCTCTCCCCTGCATGAGCTTTGGTTTTTGTTTTGATGTGTTTGACTGCTGTTGTACCCCAAATTTTGACCCCTTAAGATCCTCATTATCATTTTTAGAAGCATGATCATGAATTATCTAACCCTAAATCAGTGCAAGTTTATTATTGTCAAGTTACAGATGAATCAGGGTTCTTGCACCGACAAATTCAAAACAATCAAGGAATGATCAACCAATGATTTGGGCCAATTCAATCATGGAATGAAATCAAAGATAATATCAAAGTCAAAAGGGAAGTCAATTTGAAGAAATCGTTTCAGAATCAAGAACAGTGCAGTCAGGAGGCCCCGATTAGGGTTTTTAACTAGTGGAAAGTCAACTGTGGTTTGACTTTGATGTTGGAAAAGGTTTTAATGGTGGGAGTGAGGTCCATGAAGTTAATATAGGCTATTAAAGACTATTCAAGAAGTGTCAGAGTCCCAGGATGTCCAGAATATCAACAGGCGACTCGATCGACACCGATCGATCGTACGGTTGACCGAAAAGTCAACTCCTCAAATTTTGAGAATTGGAATCCAAGTTGTGAATCAAAGTTGTTCCTTATGTCATAATGGACTTGCATATCAATTTTCATGGTCATTGGATCAAGAATGAGAGAGTAATCGAGAAATCGGGAAATTAGGGTTTTGAAAAGGGCTAAACCGTATCTCCTTAACCACACATCCAATTGAGTTGGTTCTAGTCTCATTTGAAAGCTCTTGACAAGTCCTACCAAAGTCCCATACTAGTCCACAACCAGAAAATGCATACTTTTTGAGATATAAGCAAAAACATTCCTAGAAGGAAAAATAACTTAGAAAATTTCTAAGTTATTTTCACTTTAAAAGCTAAAATCAGCCAACTTCAAGGGAATTTTTCACCTAGTTTCAAATAGAATCAAGATTTCTGGCCAACATGGAAGTTTTATTACTATGTGAGGGCTTTCTAAAAAGTACAAGAACTCCTCAAGGTGATTTATGAGCTAGGAGATACATGTGTTCAAAGTTGGTGATTTGTCACTTTTGTCCCACATTGATCAATTTTGCAAAAGCACCTCTATCACTCAAGTGGATCAATTCCAACGTGACAAACTCATGCTATCTGATATATTAAGCATCTCAAGCAGGTTGGATCAAAGAAATAGCAAGGAGATAGCATAGAATTAAAGTTTGAAGTTTCATTGCCTAAGTTGAAAACTTTGACTTTTCCAAGCATGAGGTGTAAAGCAATTCTGCTCCAGCCACTCTACCAAGCCTCTAGGCTGTGTTTTCTCAGTAAAAACATCATTAAAACTTGCCCATTGGGTTAGGGAGACAGCCAAGAACCAGAAAAAGCAAGGCAAGTGGACAATTGGATGGAAATATCTTAGTTTTCTTCATGGTGAAGCAAGGTTACATAACAAGCTCCTCACTCCATATTTCTATAAATAGGGACCTCAAACCTCTCATTTAGGACATCAATTTCATTCTGAAAACCTGCTAAACAAAGCTCCCTCATCACATCTCTCACTTACTCACATTTTGCAAAATCACCAAAGTGTTCAAAATTGCCAAAATTCTGCACTTTGTAGTTTTGCTACCACATTGAGCTATACATGTTCCAGCACTCAAATCTTCATCCACACATCCTATAAATCATATATAGGAGGTGTACAAACACTTAAACCACCCAAAAACTCAAGGAAGCCAAAAGTCAACTTTCCATGGAACTTACTTTGACCAAAATCCATCAAAGACACCAAACTGATCTCCAAACATCTTCTTGAGCTTTTGATCATTTGAACACCTCAAATACCATAGACCTCAACTGTCCAAACCTTCATCCATCATCAGAAACTCATAAATCTCATTTTAGCATCACAAGTGGCTTGTTTCTTAAGTTTCAAGCAAAGCACAAAGCAAAAACTTGGATTCAATCACCTCTGGTTTTCTCACCTATTTAAACTTGTTCAAAAGGATCTTCAAGAGGTATGTGTCTGTTCCTAGTTGGCTTTATCACCATGTTTCATAATTTTGTCATTAAAAGCATATTGGTGCATCTTTGAATGCTTGATCTTTTTATATGATATGTGGTATGTGATAAAAATTGGATCTGGTGTGAATGTATTCAAGCAATTATTCATGATGTATGAGTTCATACTATGTTATATTTTACTGTCATCAAAAGCACTTTGAACATTGGCTTTCATTATCAATGAATGTTGCTGCCCCCTTTTGCTGTCATAAAGCATATGATAAGAAAATGAGTAGTTTCTCTCCAACTGTGAGACCCTGTCATGGCAGTGTTGTTTGTGAAATTTTCAGCACCAATTAAGTATGGTTTGGTAGAACATCTTACATTAGGTTCAAAGCATGACATCCATTTCCATTGTGTTCATATCACCATGCTTGCAAACATAACAGACTTTCTTGTCACAAGTTTTTGATTGATACCTGAACCTTCATGCTGCTTTGTTTCATTAAATGCTGTCTTAACATGAGAAATCCAAAAAGCTCAATGCTGCTGTTTTTGATTTAGCTCTAATAGAACACTGCTATCTGCTGTTAGTATAGCAGTTTGTGCTTAAACATGAACATGACTAATGGGCTCTGCACTCTGCTTGTAACATCATTGTTAATAAACTGTGTTTTAATGAAGTAACAGCATTATGCCAATGATCTTCATTTTCATATGCATCAAAATCTGGTTGAATAATCATCTGCATCAAAATCAGGGTTTGTACATTCATGATATGGCATTGAAACTTCATCTTGGCATAGGTAGTTTAAGCATCAATTGTGTTTTGCTTTAATATTAAGATTAAAGAACTTGGTGTTACTTTTTACACTTTGCTTCATATGTCAAAATCACACAAGCCAATCACACTACCATTTTCTGCATAAACTGTTCTTTTCACTAATATATCATTTTTGACACATCACAATGAACATCCCAAACCATGTTTGCAAAACTCACCATGGTAGACCTTATGTATTCTGCTAAGAAAGATCACTTGACACCTTGTATTCCAATTAATATGAGAAAATTGTTTTGGACCTAAATGCATATTTGAGGGGCTGGGAATTATAGGGTTCATAACTATTCTAGCTTGTTGATATTGTTGTGTTTGTATTGATATTGCCCTGTCAAACTTATGGATAGCCTCATGGGTTTGTAACAATACCAAACCAGAATTGTGCAGCATTCTAAGTATGTTGTCAAAACAGATAGCACAACCAATTCATATCAGTGGAAGTTCATTTTTTGCATAGGACCTTATAAGCTTAATTCGAGCATCTAGACATGTTTGCATATACATTTTGAGTATGTTTGTATGTCTACTTTGCTTAGTTGTGCATAAGAGCCTATCTTTCCATTTTGGCATAAGTTTGAAAATCACAAAAAACCACTCACTTTATCACTTTTGGCATAGAGCATGACAAACTTATTTTCTTCTTTCCAACATGATTCTATGGTCATTCATAACATGTTAGTATGTTCATCTTACTGTTTTGAGCATAGCATCATTATTTCACATATTGACACCAAAGGCTTCAAAATACACCAAGCCTCAAAATGTGGTTTTTTGCCTCCACTTGTTTTTCACCAGAACAAACACCACATACACCTTATATGGTTCATTTGTAATGTGTTAGAGCATTGATTTGATGAAGGAAAGCACTGCATCAAGATTTCACTCACAACTTGCTTTTATTGTTAACATGCTTGCATATGCTACACCAACTTGTGAACCATTGATTTCCTTTGAGGTTTTTGTGATAGGATAGACTAATATGATCATTTATGACATGTATCAATGACTGGTTTGGGTTGGTTTGAGTTGTAACTCAAAATTGCAAGTTTTCACTTTTCACACATCACACTTGCATCATACATACCACATTTTGAACCAAGTTGTTTTGAATTGTCTCACTTGATCAAACATAACCAACATCACATGTATGAGATGTCTACACATTCAAACCAACCAGTTTATGTGTAAAATGAAATTTGAGTACCATTAGGCATCCTTACTTGGACAATTTGCATGTAACATGTCATTCTTTATCACAGGTGATGTCCTTGAGATCTTAATGCTTAAATCATCTTATTATCATGTATATATGCTGTGCAAATGATTAGAACACCCTAATTGGATCTGGAATCACATCTGTTCATCATCATGCACTATTGTTCATCATTTTGCAAAATGCTTTATTTTCACATACCAATTTGGAAATGATTGCTCATACTTGATATCTTGTTGTTTTCACAGCTTTATATGACTATATGTGACATGTTTGAATAAGCTACAACACTGAAAATGGACTGAACAAAGATTTGCATCATTTCATGCATTACACTCACATAACACACACAATTGCAAATTGAACACTACATCCTCCCACACTAGTTCCAGTTCTGTTTTCTTCACTTGCACACACTTGATATCATACATTTAAGATGTTTTGATGATTGGTACAGCTCATGAGCACCTCAAACTCAAAAACCACTTTGACTTGCATTTGTTGTTTTATGAGTTCTTGCAACTTGAATGTGACTTTCCCATATATGCATGTCCTGGTCTTAAACTTGTTTCCTTCTGTATATATATCATATATTGGATGTGTATGTGAATTTACTTGGCATTAAACATGTTGGAATCAAGCTGTGCATAGCATTATGCATCTCATGACATAAAACCACACCAGCTATCGTTTTTTTTACTAGACAAACAATTTGAGAAAACTAACACCACCATCCTCTTCCTCTCATTTTTCTACCCAAGATCCATATAAAATTTGCCTCGATCCGATGAGCGGTTAGTGAGATACGGTATAAAACGTATTTGGTGTTGATTATGTATTTTGCCCAGCCATGATTCAAAACGAGCCTTGTATACATATTGTTTACATTTGATTAATGGATGTAACAGCCACCCCAGCGGTAAGAACATGCGCGCAATTATACCTTTCACCATCATGACCAGGGTTCGATCCGGGTGGAGGTCGAACCCTTTTATTATTTTTCCTATTTTTGTACATAAACTTCAAAAATTCGTAACTCTCTCATTTTTTATCGTTTTTCACCCGTTTTTTTTTTCATTGTGTTTATTTTAATGTGTACTTTCATGTCATAATTTTATTTTCCATGTTTACTTATTTTTTCACCACGTTTTATTGTGCACGATCCGCGCGTCAACGGTATTAACCCTATTTGGTTGCAGATGAAATTTAAAAGGTTTCCTCTTGTGTTTTCTCAGGAAAGTTGATTGTTATCATGTCTATATATGTTTGTCAACATGTTAGAATTTTTACCTCGAATTATTTTTATGTTTATCTGTCTGTTAACGGTATTCCAGGTGCGAACTGTCGTCACGGTTCTCGTACCAAAACAATTGCTCTGATTGTCATCATTGCTTTCCATCTTTAATCTTTGTATTGGTTGTCACCATGATTGTTTGAATAATGTTTGTATTTTATTTTATCCCCAAGCGACGAAGCTCGTTAGCTTTCGTCCAGTTGCCGACAATACTGTTCCTCCAAAGGAAGGTCTGTCCACTTGACTGTCAATGTCTTGGACCAAAATCTTTGTTTTCCCTTTGACTTTGTTAAGTCACCTTAACCCTAGACTAGAAGCCTTTAGACTTTGCTTGAAGTCTAAGAAACCCACCCATACTAGGAGTGTTCTTCAACTAGAACCCTAGGAAAGAGTTCGTCAACTCTGTGTAAGAATCATCGTCATGATTTCTTACTTCCCCCTTTTACAATTTAGTTTAGGGAGTTTTGTCAAACTCCACACAAACATCGTCATGTTTGTTCCCCTTTGAACCTTGATCATCATCAAGTGTTCTTTTCCCTTGTGAGGTGAACTACGAGTGCTCTGATTCTATCCTAGTCAGGATACGTAGGCAGAAGGTGCGATACCTTTGCGAGCAAACTTATAAAACCACTTAGGCCTTTATTTTACTTTTATTCCCAACTCAAACCATAGTGCACAATTCACAAACTTTAGCAATTAATTAAACAAAAGGTTCCTGTAGAGTACTACAGATATTTAGGGTGCTAATACCTTCCCTAGATATAACCAACCCCCGAATCCCCGAATCTCTTAAAAGCGTTGTTGTCACATCGCGCAAAAGGTTCTTTCTTTCTTTAGACCTATCCTTTGGATAAATTAAAGACCGGTTGTAAAAGAAATAAGGTTCAAGTTAATTAATAGCTTGATATCAAATTTTCACCGCAACAGAAATGGCGACTTCACTGGGGAGTTTGCTTACTTGCTTTTATTTTGAGGGTTCAACCTATTTTGTTTAACTAATTGCTATCTGTGAATACTTGTATATATTTATACTCTGTTGGTTTGGGAAACTTGAAGTGGTGAGACAACACTACACCCGTGCTCGAGCGTACTTGTGATAGGAAGGTGATATATTCAAGAAGGCTTATAGGGAGTAGATTCCCGACCAAGCTGACTTGAGAAAATTACCGCTCAGTGGAGGCCCTTTTTGAGAGTTAGTATTGTTGATCGAGTATTTGTGAAAACAATGCTACTTTCTACATAGGTGCACATGACACTGAGGACCTTTAGATATCTTTTACCCCACTTTGGCCTTATTAGGATGTAGTGCGATGACTATGAGGGAGTAATTCCAAAATAGTTGATACGCGATACTACACTCGGGCGAGATTCTCTTGAGAATATTATCGACTACTGAGTATTCGGGAAATTGATAATATCTGAAAGATGGATCGAGGACTCTGGGAACTCTTTTAGAACCTTGTTCTACAGCGAAGAAAAGCCCTAATACACACCTTTGGGATGGGTAGACCTCGACTCCTCTTTCATTATCCAAACCCAAAACCTTGTCTGTTTACTTATGTGAATCTGTGAATATGTGATTACCTGTGTTTGTGCCTTCATGCATCCATAAGCATCATATCATGAAAGTTTCATGGAACTCAGACTTTTTTGTTTGTAAACATCAAGAGGTTATTATGGACATTAAAAGGAAGAGAACTCTTGTAAGAAGTACTGACATTAAATGAAAAGTTTTTGGTATATCTTGATGTTTGTAAATATTCCAAGTTCCATGAAACTTTTTGCATTGCATGAGCATGTCCTCGCATTCGCATTTGCATTTCTCAGCCTGGAGTCTTATCCTCTTCCTTGTGTCAAGAGAGAGAGAATATTCTGGACCAATGGCAACAATGAATGAACTGTTGAAAGAACAAGAAACCTTAAAGGAGGAAATCAAGATCCTCAAAGGGCAGATGAATTGGGTTTTGAAAACTTTGCAGAGTTTGATGAAAAGTGAGGGAGTTTCTCATCCTATTACACCCAGAGAGGTTGTCAGCCCGTCACTTCCAGTGACTCTTCCAGCTCAAGGACCTCCTAAGTTTCAACGGTCAGGCCGTAGTCAACCAGCATTTGGGCCTGCGCCAAAACCTCATCAGGTGGTCACCAAAAGAATATCTCAGCACCCATTGGCTGCTTCCCCTCAAGGTTCCCAAAGCCGGAGCATGAATAAGAAAGATCCTGTCAAAAAGAACAAGGCATGCTACAGGTCAGTTCCTGTGCCGCTAAGTAAGTTGTACCCGCTACTAATTCAGAATTCATTGGTGACTCCACGAGCTTTTAACCCTGTGCCAGGGCCATGGCATAATGCAAACTTGACTTGTGAGTTCCATAAAGGGGCTGAAGGACATGAACTAGACAATTGTTTGACATTAGGACATGTTGTACAAGAGCTAATTATTAACAAAGATCTGATCCTTGAAGAAGATCACCCAGAGGTTGAATGCAAGTACCATACTGGGACAGTGGGGCATCTGGTGGAAGAGTGCAAAGCTTTCGGGTTAAAAGTGCAAAGCTTGTTAGAGCTATTAGAACTTCAAGAAGATAAACCAAGTACCAGTGGCTCAGCTCTTGAAGCAAGTGGCAAAGGACCTACGAGGCCCCTCATAATACTATACCACAAAGAGCAAGTGGTTGTGGAAGGTGTTTCTCTGCGTCAAGCTTGAAATTTGTTTTGTTAAACAGGGTAATTCCCTAAGGCTGGCAGCTCGTAAACTGTTTCAGCATTGTGTTGTGGTTTCTTTGCATTTGTGTTTGCTTGCAAGTTGGTTGTTCATTTTAAATTGGCATATTAATGAAAGGTTTATGCATCTTTTGATTAAATCCACTCGTTTCACTCTTTGTCTTTCATTGTGATAAGAAAACAAAAACAAACAAAAAATGAAAAAACAAAAATGCAAGAATTTCTTTTCTTTACCAAATTTCTGTTTGAAGCAAAGATTGGGGAGGATGATGAAAACTATATTCATAATTGCTGTTGATATGCTTTCAATTTGACTTTACCAATGATGTAAGGCATTGTTTCAATCCCTAAACACTGGAGAAATAAGGAAGATAATCCCTCATTAAAACCCTTCGAGCCTAGAAGTAGGAGTTTTCTTTCTTCACAAAAATAAAACCTTAAATCTCAAACCTGGGGCGGGTAGTTCTCAGTTAACTTGGAGATATGTGCATACATGACACTTTTCATATAGAGTTGATGCACTCAGGTTTTCCTTCGTACACAACAAACAAGTGTCAAAGATGCTTTTCAGCATAAAAACGATGATGGTTCACTGTAAGCCATTAATCAAGGTAGTCACCTTCTTTCTCAACAAAAAAAAAAAAAGAAGAAAATTGAAAGGCCCGCTAAGTCAAAACCTATGAAGGGGACTTAGGCAAAATGGGGCATCCCGCTGATTGCGTATTCAAAAGAAAACAGTTCAGGCAAAAGTCAGGGATAATAAAAAGAGGAAAACCTTAAAGCTTTCACTTTTAAAATCCTCAAAATAGAAAAAGACAACCCAATAATGTAAGGGAGTTGTGATTATATTAGGTTTGTAAACCATCACTAACTACCATCAATTTAATTCTTAAAAAACGGGTAAAAACCTGAATGAATAGTTTGAGTTAACTGAACATAGGAGTGAAGTTCATCACGGAGAATGGGTGGGACAAATAACTTTGAGCCTTTATCCTTTGTTTCATGAACCGGGAACCGAGCCACGTTACAACCCTTAAAAGACCTAATTGAGGTAAGGTTGTTTTGAAAGCATATTACAGCAAGGTTGGATACCTGACTCCTAATGATCTTTGTTAACTGTGTGTGTTCATCACTTTATCCATCATTTGTAAATGACTGAATCATTTTCACTTTGATCACTTGACCACTCCACTGTGTGTGTTCCATCAAAAGATGTTTCCAAAAGATTGCATGAATTTTACATTGAGAATTGCCAATTTTTAAATGAACAACATTGCGTGCAAGACAATCCAAACGTCAAAGGAAGCCCAACAAACGCTGTCAGCTAGGAAATGGGATTCGATAAAGGAAGCTCAGCCTGGGGCAACTAATTTTAAGGATTGGTCAATCATTTGTAACACTGTTAATCCAAGCCAATCAAAGACATTTGAAATGGGGCAGAACTCTTCAGTTAATCAGGGGCAGTCAAGTCAATATTAGAACTCTCGAAAACAGTCAATCAGAA
The DNA here is from genome assembly GCA_963859935.3 of Lathyrus sativus. NCBI lineage: Eukaryota > Viridiplantae > Streptophyta > Magnoliopsida > Fabales > Fabaceae > Lathyrus > Lathyrus sativus. The sequence goes on along the minus strand of OZ012740.1, from coordinate 25,301,366 downwards.
GCCATCAAGTCGAGATTAGATTAATCTCTCCAAGACAGTTAAACTGGGGTAGTTACGTCGAGATTTGTGAATCTCTCTAAGAGTTTGAAAATATTGAATGCATCTTGGATGACAATTCTTCTGTAAAATCCTCTTAGTGATTTCTTCTTGCAGACCATGTGTTCTGGGGCACATTGTTTGAGATCTTAAAATGAATTGTTGTCAAGGCCAGCTACTCCAGGTTCGCCAACAAAACCAACCAGGTCAAGGCCAGATGAATCTCTTAATCAACAGTTTAGTCTGGGGCAAATTTGGTACAGTTACCAGCTAGCAGGGGCAAGTTTGTTCCCCAATCATTACTTCCACAGTCTGAGGACTTTGTTGTGAAAATACAGTCAAACTGGGGCAATCACGTTGAGATTGGTAAATCCCTCTAAAGGTTTGAAGACATTGAAGCATCTTTATGACGATTCTTTTGTAAAAGCATCCTTCTGACGTCTTCTCACAAAATGCATAATTTGGGGCAGAAAGGATTTGAAGACTGTTCGTCGTAAGAGCCTCTGCTCGCTTGAAGAGGATTATCACCATCATGAGGCATAAATGTTTTGTTCTCATAGGTACCTTTTGTCAAAGTTCTCCGGTTAAGTTGTTACTTCCGTTGATATGGGAATCTCTCGGTGTGATCTTCCTTTAGCAAAGAATTCAAACTCATGATGGCAGTCTAAGTGAAGTCATGATGTTTTGGCCTAAGAAGATTACTCTCTCAGAGAAGGTGGTAACCTTGAAAGTAGAATGGATATTCTTCCTGACCATCCCTTTGATGCCCAACTTTGGTGAAGTTGTTTGAGTCTCCGTGTCGAGATGTTCATTTCATCTCCAATTTTGTCTGTTTTGTCAGCATAAACAAAAGCATAGCATAAACATGATCATGGCATGAGCATATGCATAGCATCTGTGCATTTGTGCTATCTCTAGTTGTTACCTGTTTTATTGGGTGTCCCTCCTTAGTGACTGGGTGTTTTGTCTCTTTCCCATAGAGTTGTCGGCTTTTAGGCATAAAACGTCCACCCTTTGTCAATTCCCCACAGAGTTAATCCTCGTGGATGATGGTTGCTTCAGTTATCTTTTTCCAGGATTGGATAAGAGGTGTCCCCATTCGAGTTCATTTCTCAGTGGTTGGAGTCTTGTTTGACAGTTTCTTTCTAGTTCTATTCTAGATTGAACTTTGGTCCATGTCGGTCGCCAAACCTACCTGGACGTGCATTTATTTTGCACTATCTATCGAGAAGAGCATTTTTAGATAAGTGGCAGTCTCTTCAGAGAAGCTTATCTTTATTTAGTGATAAGTGGTAGTCTCTTAAGAGAAGCTTATCTTTCTTCAGCGATAAGTGGTAGTCTCTTAAGAGAAGCTTATCTTTCTTCAGCGATAAGTGGCAGTCTCTTCAGAGAAGCTTATCTTTATTTAGTGATAAGTGGCAGTCTCTTTAGAGAAGCTTATCTTTCTTCAGCGATAAGTGGCAGTCTCTTAAGAGAAGCTTATCTTTCTTCAGCGATAAGTGGTAGTCTCTTAAGAGAAGCTTATCTTTCTTCAGCGATAAGTGGTAGTCTCTTAAGAGAAGCTTATCTTTCTTCAGCGATAAGTGGCAGTCTCTTCAGAGAAGCTTATCTTTCTTCAACGATAAGTGGCAGTCTCTTCAGAGAAGCTTATCTTTCTTCAGCGATAAGTGGCAGTCTCTTCAGAGAAGCTTATCTTTCTTCAGCGATAAGTGGCAGTCTCTTCAGAGAAGCTTATCTTTCTTTAGTGATAAGTGCCAGTCTCTTCAGAGAAGCTTATCTTTCTTCAGCGATAAGTGGCAGTCTCTTCAGAGAAGCTTATCTTTCTTCAAACGATAAGTGGCAGTCTCTTCAGGGAAGCTTATCTTCCTTCAGCGATAAGTGGCAGTCTCTCCAGAGAAGCTTATCTTTATTCAGCGATAAGTGGCAGTCTCTCCAGAGAAGCTTATCTTTCTTCAGCGATAAGTGGCAGTCTCTTCAGAGAAACTTATCTTTCTTCAAACGATAAGTGGCAGTCTCTTCAGAGAAGCTTATCATTCTTCAAATTTTGAAAGAATTAGATTCAAATAAACTTGAAAAGACTAACAAAAAATGTTTAACTCACGGAAAAGATTCGAGGAAAATCATACTTCCCCGAAACCTCGGAATAGCAGAAACTTTGATACACCATCCTCCCCGGTGAAGTATAGGTAAATTTGAGCTATTTTGGCCATGTATGGTTATCAAGATTGAATATTATCCCTCAGGATTTCTTGTGATGATATGAAAGTTCTTTCCCCAGCGAAGTATTTCTGGACATCTGTTTGAATTCACCTCAGCAAAATCTACCTACAGGCTTTATTCCCCAGTAGGTCTTCGGGTTTATTTCCCAAGTCTACGTACACCCCTCATCATGGGATCAGTGTGATTCGTTTGTTCCCCGAGTCGGTGACATCTATCAACCCCCGCGAAGTCTAAGTTATTACTCACTTCGTTTCCAAGTATAAGTCCAGTCGTAACTGGCATTTTGTTCAAACCAATTGTTGTTGATATTCATTTGGTCGTCACCATCTGTGTCCTTTTAAAGCCCAGTCGTCACTGGCATTGTCAAAATCCAATCGTCATTGGTATCTCGTTAGTAGTCACTAACAAATCCACGTATAAGTCCAGTCGTCACTGGCACAAAATAAAAGTCCAATTGTCGTTGGCGCCTCTTGGTTTGGTTGTTACCAACCTTTCCCCGGTAAATCCAGTCGTCACTGGTATTGTTCCAATTATCATTGGTATCTTGTTAGTTGTCACTAACTCTCCCCATGAAGTCCAGTCGTCACTGGCACTGCCTAAATCCAATCGTCATTGGTATCTTGAGGTTTTAACCAATCTTTCCCTTTGAAACCCAGTCGTAACTGGTATCATCATCTAGAGTCCAACCGTTACTTGGAGTCTATTTCAGTTTGGTTGTCACCAATTTCCAGCTAGAAGATCTAGTAATCCCTAGCATTTTTGTATAACCAATTGTCATTGGTATTCCCCAGTATGGTCGTCACCATCTTCGTTAAAAAATCCAGTCGTAACTGGCATTGTTTAAAACCAATCGTTATTGGTACCCTGATTTGGTCGTCACCAATCACCATTAAAAGACCAGTCGTCACTGGCATCGCTTGGAATTCTGGTCGTTACCAATTCCCCAGGAAGTCTATTAATTACCAGCATTGTGTGAACTATTTGCAGAAACTGAGGATGTATCCCCAGTGATCCATGTTCCCAGTCAGGTCTCGGAGATCTAGTCGTCACTAGTATCCTCCATGTGTGATTAGTCTTATTTCTAGTCCATTCCAAAAGATCCCGTTTGAACTCTTCACTATAGGAAGTTCCTCATCTGATCATCCCCAGTGAGGTTGTATCCAGTCTTTCGCTTCCCCGGTGAAGTCTGTTTCTCTTTTCCCGACGAAATTAATTTTCCATTTCCCCAGTAAAAGTATATCCTTTTCCCCAGTAGAAGTCAATTCTTCTCCCCGGTGGAGTACCTCTGTTCCAATAAGATTGTCATCTTTATTGGATTTGTCTCTTCCCCATGTGAAGTTTTCCTTCTTACGCTATCAGTCATGTCTGAACTGTTAATTTAGTTTTTCAGTACGAGTCCCCAGTGTCGAGTCCTTGTATTTGTCACTGTTTGTTTACTGTTTCTTTTATCATTATCGTAGCGTCTATGTTGTTTGCATTCAAGCATCATAAAACATCATTTAGAGTGCATGGCATATCATAACTTGTCCTCTAGCATGGCATCAGATCTAAGGGACAAAATTTTTGGTTATCTATATTTAAATACCTTTCACTGCGATTTTCCGAGAATTGTCATCTCTCAGTCATCTCGTGAAGATATTTAAATAGGGGCAACTGTTGTACCCCAAATTTTGACCCCTTAAGATCCTCATTATCATTTTTAGAAGCATGATCATGAATTATCTAACCCTAAATCAGTGCAAGTTTATTATTGTCAAGTTACAGATGAATCAGGGTTCTTGCACCGACAAATTCAAAACAATCAAGGAATGATCAACCAATGATTTGGGCCAATTCAATCATGGAATGAAATCAAAGATAATATCAAAGTCAAAAGGGAAGTCAATTTGAAGAAATCGTTTCAGAATCAAGAACAGTGCAGTCAGGAGGCCCCGATTAGGGTTTTTAACTAGTGGAAAGTCAACTGTGGTTTGACTTTGATGTTGGAAAAGGTTTTAATGGTGGGAGTGAGGTCCATGAAGTTAATATAGGCTATTAAAGACTATTCAAGAAGTGTCAGAGTCCCAGGATGTCCAGAATATCAACAGGCGACTCGATCGACACCGATCGATCGTACGGTTGACCGAAAAGTCAACTCCTCAAATTTTGAGAATTGGAATCCAAGTTGTGAATAAAAGTTGTTCCTTATGTCATAATGGACTTGCATATCAATTTTCATGGTCATTGGATCAAGAATGAGAGAGTAATCGAGAAATCGGGAAATTAGGGTTTTGAAAAGGGCTAAACCGTATCTCCTTAACCACACATCCAATTGAGTTGGTTCTAGTCTCATTTGAAAGCTCTTGACAAGTCCTACCAAAGTCCCATACTAGTCCACAACCAGAAAATGCATACTTTTTGAGATATAAGCAAAAACATTCCTAGAAGGAAAAATAACTTAGAAAATTTCTAAGTTATTTTCACTTTAAAAGCTAAAATCAGCCAACTTCAAGGGAATTTTTCACCTAGTTTCAAATAGAATCAAGATTTCTGGCCAACATGGAAGTTTTATTACTATGTGAGGGCTTTCTAAAAAGTACAAGAACTCCTCAAGGTGATTTATGAGCTAGGAGATACATGTGTTCAAAGTTGGTGATTTGTCACTTTTGTCCCACATTGATCAATTTTGCAAAAGCACCTCTATCACTCAAGTGGATCAATTCCAACGTGACAAACTCATGCTATCTGATATATTAAGCATCTCAAGCAGGTTGGATCAAAGAAATAGCAAGGAGATAGCATAGAATTAAAGTTTGAAGTTTCATTGCCTAAGTTGAAAACTTTGACTTTTCCAAGCATGAGGTGTAAAGCAATTCTGCTCCAGCCACTCTACCAAGCCTCTAGGCTGTGTTTTCTCAGTAAAAACATCATTAAAACTTGCCCATTGGGTTAGGGAGACAGCCAAGAACCAGAAAAAGCAAGGCAAGTGGACAATTGGATGGAAATATCTTAGTTTTCTTCATGGTGAAGCAAGGTTACATAACAAGCTCCTCACTCCATATTTCTATAAATAGGGACCTCAAACCTCTCATTTAGGACATCAATTTCATTCTGAAAACCTGCTAAACAAAGCTCCCTCATCACATCTCTCACTTACTCACATTTTGCAAAATCACCAAAGTGTTCAAAATTGCCAAAATTCTGCACTTTGTAGTTTTGCTACCACATTGAGCTATACATGTTCCAGCACTCAAATCTTCATCCACACATCCTATAAATCATATATAGGAGGTGTACAAACACTTAAACCACCCAAAAACTCAAGGAAGCCAAAAGTCAACTTTCCATGGAACTTACTTTGACCAAAATCCATCAAAGACACCAAACTGATCTCCAAACATCTTCTTGAGCTTTTGATCATTTGAACACCTCAAATACCATAGACCTCAACTGTCCAAACCTTCATCCATCATCAGAAACTCATAAATCTCATTTTAGCATCACAAGTGGCTTGTTTCTTAAGTTTCAAGCAAAGCACAAAGCAAAAACTTGGATTCAATCACCTCTGGTTTTCTCACCTATTTAAACTTGTTCAAAAGGATCTTCAAGAGGTATGTGTCTGTTCCTAGTTGGCTTTATCACCATGTTTCATAATTTTGTCATTAAAAGCATATTGGTGCATCTTTGAATGCTTGATCTTTTTATATGATATGTGGTATGTGATAAAAATTGGATCTGGTGTGAATGTATTCAAGCAATTATTCATGATGTATGAGTTCATACTATGTTATATTTTACTGTCATCAAAAGCACTTTGAACATTGGCTTTCATTATCAATGAATGTTGCTGCCCCCTTTTGCTGTCATAAAGCATATGATAAGAAAATGAGTAGTTTCTCTCCAACTGTGAGACCCTGTCATGGCAGTGTTGTTTGTGAAATTTTCAGCACCAATTAAGTATGGTTTGGTAGAACATCTTACATTAGGTTCAAAGCATGACATCCATTTCCATTGTGTTCATATCACCATGCTTGCAAACATAACAGACTTTCTTGTCACAAGTTTTTGATTGATACCTGAACCTTCATGCTGCTTTGTTTCATTAAATGCTGTCTTAACATGAGAAATCCAAAAAGCTCAATGCTGCTGTTTTTGATTTAGCTCTAATAGAACACTGCTATCTGCTGTTAGTATAGCAGTTTGTGCTTAAACATGAACATGACTAATGGGCTCTGCACTCTGCTTGTAACATCATTGTTAATAAACTGTGTTTTAATGAAGTAACAACATTATGCCAATGATCTTCATTTTCATATGCATCAAAATCTGGTTGAATAATCATCTGCATCAAAATCAGGGTTTGTACATTCATGATATGGCATTGAAACTTCATCTTGGCATAGGTAGTTTAAGCATCAATTGTGTTTTGCTTTAATATTAAGATTAAAGAACTTGGTGTTACTTTTTACACTTTGCTTCATATGTCAAAATCACACAAGCCAATCACACTACCATTTTCTGCATAAACTGTTCTTTTCACTAATATATCATTTTTGACACATCACAATGAACATCCCAAACCATGTTTGCAAAACTCACCATGGTAGACCTTATGTATTCTGCTAAGAAAGATCACTTGACACCTTGTATTCCAATTAATATGAGAAAATTGTTTTGGACCTAAATGCATATTTGAGGGGCTGGGAATTATAGGGTTCATAACTATTCTAGCTTGTTGATATTGTTGTGTTTGTATTGATATTGCCCTGTCAAACTTATGGATAGCCTCATGGGTTTGTAACAATACCAAACCAGAATTGTGCAGCATTCTAAGTATGTTGTCAAAACAGATAGCACAACCAATTCATATCAGTGGAAGTTCATTTTTTGCATAGGACCTTATAAGCTTAATTCGAGCATCTAGACATGTTTGCATATACATTTTGAGTATGTTTGTATGTCTACTTTGCTTAGTTGTGCATAAGAGCCTATCTTTCCATTTTGGCATAAGTTTGAAAATCACAAAAAACCACTCACTTTATCACTTTTGGCATAGAGCATGACAAACTTATTTTCTTCTTTCCAACATGATTCTATGGTCATTCATAACATGTTAGTATGTTCATCTTACTGTTTTGAGCATAGCATCATTATTTCACATATTGACACCAAAGGCTTCAAAATACACCAAGCCTCAAAATGTGGTTTTTTGCCTCCACTTGTTTTTCACCAGAACAAACACCACATACACCTTATATGGTTCATTTGTAATGTGTTAGAGCATTGATTTGATGAAGGAAAGCACTGCATCAAGATTTCACTCACAACTTGCTTTTATTGTTAACATGCTTGCATATGCTACACCAACTTGTGAACCATTGATTTCCTTTGAGGTTTTTGTGATAGGATAGACTAATATGATCATTTATGACATGTATCAATGACTGGTTTGGGTTGGTTTGAGTTGTAACTCAAAATTGCAAGTTTTCACTTTTCACACATCACACTTGCATCATACATACCACATTTTGAACCAAGTTGTTTTGAATTGTCTCACTTGATCAAACATAACCAACATCACATGTATGAGATGTCTACACATTCAAACCAACCAGTTTATGTGTAAAATGAAATTTGAGTACCATTAGGCATCCTTACTTGGACAATTTGCATGTAACATGTCATTCTTTATCACAGGTGATGTCCTTGAGATCTTAATGCTTAAATCATCTTATTATCATGTATATATGCTGTGCAAATGATTAGAACACCCTAATTGGATCTGGAATCACATCTGTTCATCATCATGCACTATTGTTCATCATTTTGCAAAATGCTTTATTTTCACATACCAATTTGGAAATGATTGCTCATACTTGATATCTTGTTGTTTTCACAGCTTTATATGACTATATGTGACATGTTTGAATAAGCTACAACACTGAAAATGGACTGAACAAAGATTTGCATCATTTCATGCATTACACTCACATAACACACACAATTGCAAATTGAACACTACATCCTCCCACACTAGTTCCAGTTCTGTTTTCTTCACTTGCACACACTTGATATCATACATTTAAGATGTTTTGATGATTGGTACAGCTCATGAGCACCTCAAACTCAAAAACCACTTTGACTTGCATTTGTTGTTTTATGAGTTCTTGCAACTTGAATGTGACTTTCCCATATATGCATGTCCTGGTCTTAAACTTGTTTCCTTCTGTATATATATCATATATTGGATGTGTATGTGAATTTACTTGGCATTAAACATGTTGGAATCAAGCTGTGCATAGCATTATGCATCTCATGACATAAAACCACACCAGCTATCGTTTTTTTTACTAGACAAACAATTTGAGAAAACTAACACCACCATCCTCTTCCTCTCATTTTTCTACCCAAGATCCATATAAAATTTGCCTCGATCCGATGAGCGGTTAGTGAGATACGGTATAAAACGTATTTGGTGTTGATTATGTATTTTGCCCAGCCATGATTCAAAACGAGCCTTGTATACATATTGTTTACATTTGATTAATGGATGTAACAGCCGCCCCAGCGGTAAGAACATGCGCGCAATTATACCTTTCACCATCATAACCAGGGTTCGATCCGGGTGGAGGTCGAACCCTTTTATTATTTTTCCTATTTTTGTACATAAACTTCAAAAATTCGTAACTCTCTCATTTTTTATCGTTTTTCACCCGTTTTTTTTTTCATTGTGTTTATTTTAATGTGTACTTTCATGTCATAATTTTATTTTCCATGTTTACTTATTTTTTCACCATGTTTGATTGTGCACGATCCGCGCGTCAACGGTATTAACCCTATTTGGTTGCAGATGAAATTTAAAAGGTTTCCTCTTGTGTTTTCTCAGGAAAGTTGATTGTTATCATGTCTATATATGTTTGTCAACATGTTAGAATTTTTACCTCGAATTATTTTTATGTTTATCTGTCTGTTAACGGTATTCCAGGTGCGAACTGTCGTCACGGTTCTCGTACCAAAACAATTGCTCTGATTGTCATCATTGCTTTCCATCTTTAATCTTTGTATTGGTTGTCACCATGATTGTTTGAATAATGTTTGTATTTTATTTTATCCCCAAGCGACGAAGCTCGTTAGCTTTCGTCCAGTTGCCGACAATACTGTTCCTCCAAAGGAAGGTCTGTCCACTTGACTGTCAATGTCTTGGACCAAAATCTTTGTTTTCCCTTTGACTTTGTTAAGTCACCTTAACCCTAGACTAGAAGCCTTTAGACTTTGCTTGAAGTCTAAGAAACCCACCCATACTAGGAGTGTTCTTCAACTAGAACCCTAGGAAAGAGTTCGTCAACTCTGTGTAAGAATCATCGTCATGATTTCTTACTTCCCCCTTTTACAATTTAGTTTAGGGAGTTTTGTCAAACTCCACACAAACATCGTCATGTTTGTTCCCCTTTGAACCTTGATCATCATCAAGTGTTCTTTTCCCTTGTGAGGTGAACTACGATTGCTCTGATTCTATCCTAGTCAGGATACGTAGGCAGAAGGTGCGATACCTTTGCGAGCAAACTTAGAAAACCACTTAGGCCTTTATTTTACTTTTATTCCCAACTCAAACCATAGTGCACAATTCACAAACTTTAGCAATTAATTAAACAAAAGGTTCCTGTAGAGTACTACAGATATTTAGGGTGCTAATACCTTCCCTAGATATAACCAACCCCCGAATCCCCGAATCTCTTAAAAGCGTTGTTGTCACATCGCGCAAAAGGTTCTTTCTTTCTTTAGACCTATCCTTTGGATAAATTAAAGACCGGTTGTAAAAGAAATAAGGTTCAAGTTAATTAATAGCTTGATATCAAATTTTCACCGCAACAACTGCATTGATTGCTTGAGAGATTCTGCTGCCCTGATTACTTATTTGTTTTTGCTGTTCAAGACATGAACTTCATCTTGCTGCAACAAGTTTTCTTGAAATTGGCCAAATTAGCTTGGACTTGTAGTACACACACATATTATCACTAAAACACATTGTTAGCATTTCACATTATTCGCCAAAACACATTGCTGCACTGTTAGAACTTGGTGCATCCTGAATTCTGTTTTAAGCTGTTGTTGTTGTTAGTACTTCTACACACATTCACTTGTTCATTTAAATCACCTCACGCATTCATCACCTTGTGGTGATTATGTATAGATTTTGAGTTAATATTTGGTTTGATTGGTTTGAAGATGATAATTGTCTTGTTGTTTTTAAAAAAAACCTGAACTTGTTAAGTGTGGCTGTTGTGGTTTTGTTGAACACTGTGGTAACAGTATGTTGAGGTTTTTCATTTGCAACAATAACTGATGTTTGAGTTATAATTCGAGTCAGAACCATCAGAGTCTTGCTATTGGTTTAGTGGCTAGATTAGCAGAGTTTTTTTTGAGTGTCGGCAGCAGAGCTGCTTTGTTGTTTCATCTGTTTGGTTTTCTTCAAATTCCACATGTTGCTTTAGTTAGCATTTGGTTTGAAATTATAAAGGACTATTGGGATTGGTTGTTTGAGATTATTAATATCCTGTTGCTTTGAGTCTTGGATTTATTAATGCTGATGCTGTTTGATGTCTTGTTGTTTTGAGGTCTGATTTTGTTCAACTTGTCATGCTTTGTTTGAGGCCAGAAATTGATACCATTTATTGCTAATTGTCATCCTGCATTGTGGTTTTAGATGTTGTTTTGGTTTGAAAGAAGAATCATTAAGTTTTTCTCATGTTGGCTTTGACCTAAATGAATGTTATTGCTGCTGTTACCTGGAATTATTTGTTTGAATCCTGTTTTGGTCTAAAGGAGAGTTATTTGAGTAGGTTTGTTTTCATAATGATCATGGTTCAATTGCCTTGTTGATGTTTGATTGGAATACAACATTAATTGCTTGAATCCTGCTGTACATGTGCTGTAACCTGTGTTTGGTTTGGAGATTAAATTCTGTTTTGAGTGGTTGTTGGAAATGCTGTCAAGATATCATGCTTGCTTGCTTGTTAGTTTTGGTGAAATCATGATCTTGTTGCTGTTTAAATTGTTTGTAAGATGCTGTCATACAGGTGTAGGATCCCAACACTGGTTCAGATGTAAAAAGCTTGTTGTAAATTGTTATCCTTGATTTGCAAATTTGATAATCCTTACTTTTTTCATTGAGAAGTTGTTGTTTTTTTTTTCTTTGGATTTAATCTAAGTTTTGATTTCCAATCATGATTGGACTCTCTTTTGTCCATATTGCTGTCAGTTAAAGCTATTAGTATTCATCTTGCATGTCATAATGTTGTCTTGCAACTTCATTCGCATTTTGAATTACAAGCATGATTGGAAAATTTGGATAGCATATTTGTTCTTCTCATTAAAAAACATGTGGAATAGACACCAAGAATGTTCATTTTCGTGTGGTCTTGGTACATCTTCATCAGCTTTTGCATTTGCCATTATTTTGTTTTTTTTTTTTTTTTTTGCCCAGCAGTATTTATGGATTTGCTATGTATACTTTGTTTTCCATTATAACCATTGGAAGTATCACCGCCCCAGCGGTAAGGCATTGCATGTTTGTTCCTCTGTGTACCTGGTTCGAATCCTGCCGTGGATAGACCAGCCTTTTTTATTTCTTTCCTCCCTTATATTTCATCTCTTTCCTTTTATTTCTTCCCTTCTATCACATATCAGCATGCGCGCTTAGTGCTCTAGTGGTTACACATGAAGGCTGCGAACATCAAGGGAGTGGGTTCAAACCCCACCCCTTGCGTTTTTTTAGTTTAGTAATTATTTCATTTGTTTTAACACCTATTATTTTCAAAATCCATAACTTTGGCATACTAATCTATTTTTAATCCGTTTTTTTTGCAAATTGCTCATAATTTTAAATACTTTCATTTAATAAAACCATATTTCAAATCAAATGATAATTTTTTAAGACTTTTGACTTACTTGAAGGTTGACCCTCTATTAGGGTTCGCGCGCGCTATATCTTGCAATGTTTTCTCAAAAAAATATATTAACTTCTCTTTGTATTGAATTAAAGAGAGGGGATTAAGTGTAGTCTTCTTCCTCTCCGAGTGTTGGGATGCCCACTGTAGTGAGGGTGGTCTCGATACTCGTCTTTCAATACGAAGACGCGACTTTATCCACCACCTCTCACTTTCACAACTTCATCCCGTAACCTCTCGTACCTAAAACCTCGGTCTCGCACCGAGTGCATTTTCAAATTTCTTTTCATAACAAAATTTGAATGGTCGTGGAGTGGTTAGGCGTAGGCCTTCTCCTATCCCGAGTGTTGACGTTTACCGTAGGGTTCTCTGTCGCAAGGCACTTATCATTCAAAACCAAAAACACTTTAATAAGAGAACGAAGTTCTCTTTGCATTGAATTAAAGAGAGAGGATTGGGTGTAGACCCCTTCTTCTCCGAGTGTTGGGATGCCCACTGTAGTGAGGGCGGTCTCGTTACTCGTCTTTCAATACAAAGACGCCTCGTTCACCACACAATTTTTATAACAAACTTTGAGATAAAGAATTGGGTACTACCCGTAGGGGTTACTATCCGAGGACATGTCTCGCCCCCCCCCCTAAAAAACAATCAAATCAATCAAATGTGACATCTTGCCTCGAGTGGCGAAAACCTAATCAATCATTTTAGAAAGGATATGCTACGTCCGTTCTACCGCAAACAGGTAACGCCTAAGTCTCCAACGAGCGAGCAGCGAAACACCTAACTGCTAGAATGCGCACAATAGCATCATCCATAAAAAACATCAACAAACCGTAGGCCGAACTACGGCTGCTCTGATTTCTCATGCCAGATGAGAATACGTAGGCACAAGACGACGATGTCTTGGCGAGCACAATCCCCCCTATCTGTAGTTTCCCGAACTACGTCGACTCTGATTTTCTCATATCTGTTGAGAATACGTAGGCCTAGGACCGCGAAGTCCTACCGAGTCTGTTCTCTCCCTTCTTCCCCCCGTTACTTCTCTTTCCCTGTTTCTAAACCCTTCTTTCTATCCCTTGGAACACTCTCTTTATGGCATAATATCTAAGCAAATATAATCACACATCGACAAACAAAAGGTTCCCATCGAATACGATGGATGCGAGGGGTGCTAATACCTTCCCCTTGCATAACCGGCTTCCGAACCCGTTCTTGGTCGCGAGACCATCTTATCCATTTCTTTCCTAAGGTTTTCTCGATATTTTCCTTTCCCCTCATGGGATAAATAAAGTTCGGTGGCGACTCTTCTGTCTATCTTTTTCGCCTCCCCGTCGTTGCGCGATGCAGTTTTTTCGAGTAGCGACAGCTGGCGACTCTGCTGGGGACCCATAGCGAGCCAAGCCTAATTTGTTTGTCGTGTTTGTGTTTTATTTGCTTTATTTGTTTATGCTTTTTTCTCTAACTTCTGGGTTTATTTGGTTGGTTTGTGAGGATAAAAGCTTTCTACCCGAGCTTTCAAGTACACACTAAGATTAGGAGGTGGTTTCTTTCTGATTTGCGAGACTTAAGACTCGTTGAGTTGGTTTGAAATCCACCGCTCAGATGAGACCCCTTTGGGATAATGATGTCTTACGTGTAGTCGTAATGACGTTCTTATTTTCAACTTGGGAGTCCGCGATTCTGAGGACCTTTGTAGAACCTTATTCCAAAGGATACTAAAACATGACTCCATGTTCATCCTTTTTGAAAGGAGTACCGTCTTACGAGTAGTCGTTATGATGGGAAACTTTTGAGGGTTAGTGCATGGGACTTTGTTTGAAAAGCCTTTTGGAACACCATCTTAAACCAATAGATTGCTCACCCGATGGGAAAGATACCTTGTGTTGTTGTCTTGCAGGATTTGTGACGTTGATCTTGTTGATTGTTCCATTGTCATATGCATTCATTAAACATTGCATTACATATCATATTTTGCATATCAAGAGACTTAAGAAGCTATGATTATCTCAGGTATTAGTGAATTCAATGACTGATCAAAGGAAAAGAAGCACAAATTCCATAAAGTTTAGGGAACCCAAGTTGGAATCAATTCAAGATCTTCTGGTTGGAGTGCCAAAAGTTATCAAGATTAACATTCAAGGGAAACATGGAAAACTGCTTGATCTCCTCTACTCTAGGGTTGATACTTGGGCCTTGTATGCCATGGCTCAGTTCTATGATGTGCCTCTTCGGTGTTTCACTTTTCAAGACTACCAGTTGGCTCCCACCTTGGAAGAATATTCTCACATTTTGAACATTAAAATTAAGGATCAACCTGTCTATACTGGTTTGGAAGAAGAACCAAAGCCTGCTGTCATTGCTCTTGCTCTTCATATGACCAAAGAAGAAGTCAGGAAGGGTCTAACCAGTAAAGGGGGTGTTCAGGGTTTTCCATTGAAGTTTTTGCTAGAAAAGGCCGCTCAATACAAGGTTGATGAAGATTGGGAAAAGTTCGGTATAAGTGTTGCTCTAATGATCTATGGGATTGTCCTCTTTCCAAATGTGGACAATTTCATAGACATCACTGCCATCGTTCTCTTCATGCAGAAGAATCCCATCCCTACACTCCTTGCCGATGTCTATCACTCTATTCATTGGAGGAGCGAAAAGAAGGCGGGAACGATCCAATGCTGCTCTCACCTACTGTACAAATGGTATGCTTCTCATTTGCCCAAGAAAGGACCGTTCGTGGAAAACAAGAAGGAATTGAAATGGTCTCAGCGCATCATGTCTCTGGAAGCTAGTGACATTGCTTGGTACTCTCATGAGTACTATGATGTGGAAATCATCTTTAGTTGTGGAGAATTCAGTAATGTACCTTTAATCGGTAGGGCCGATTGTATTAACTATAACCCAGTCATGGCATTACGTCAGCTGGGCTATGCTATGGAGGGCGAGCCCGAAGCAGAGAAGGTTCAGAGTTTCTTTCTGCTAGCCACATCAGAAGACCCTGCGTTTGTCAAGAAGATTGCTAAGGCTTGGGGCAAGATTCATACAAAGGGAAGGAAGGAGTTAAAAGCAAAGAATTGTGTGGCAAAGGAGCCATACAACCGGTGGTTACTAGCCAGAGTAGCTGAAAGGTCGTTGCCATTTCCCTTAGAGCCCTCTATGCGAGAAGCACCTCCTGCTCCCACTCATGTACCCATAGAAGAATATGAAAAACTGAAGCTAATAGTGGAGAGATTGACTAAGGAGAATCAGGACCTTCAGAATGAAGTCCACCAAGCAAAGGTGGAGAGTGGTCAGTACAAAAGAAAGGTGGAGTTTGAACAGGATCAAGCAGCTGAAAGTAGCAAGAAGCTAAAATTAGAAACGAATCTGAGAGTCAGGTACCAACAGGGTTACGAAGGGGCTGATGCATCATTAACAACTCTCTGGCAGCGCCTAAAGGACACCAAAGCTTCTTGTGATAGGGCATGGCACTTCTTTGAGATTGCCTCTGCCGAGAAAAAGGAAGTACGAGAGAATCTTGAAGCTGACATTGAGAATCTTGAGGAACAACTAAGAAGTGCCTTGACCCTAGCGGAAAGTGAACGGAGACTCAAAGAGGAGGCCTTGAGGGGTTCATATGTCACATCTGACATGTGGAATAACAAGTGTCAAGAATTGGAGACCGCCCAAGAGACAGCCCTTCTGTGGAGGAATCGTTTTGAGGCTTTGCAAAGAGATGGTGCGCAGTGGCTCGAGAAAGAGGCTCAGCTCAATGAGTTGCTGGACACCCATGTGGATTCTATTTGTTATTACCAGTCGACTCTGGATGCGTGCCGTGCTAGGTACAACAATTTGGTGGAGCATTGCAACCTTATGATCCGTGATATCCCATGGAGGTTAGAGAGCGCCATTCAAGATTTGGAAGGAAATGATATTCCCCCTTCTGTTCACCACTTTATCCAGCTCTGCGACCAAATGGTTAGGAGGTTCATGTTCGAGACGAAGAAGCTTGAAGAGCGTCTCCAAAAGGAGAAATTCTAGTTTTTAGTACTCTTGATTTTTAGTCATTTAGTGTTTTCCTTGTAATGAGAATTGTTATTCGGCATAGTCAGCAAATGTTTGTATTGAATCTCCCCGAATTAATGAGAATTTGCTTTTGGTCTAATTGTGTTTTCTTTATTATTTGCTCATTCACAATTCTATAATACCGGTTATAATCATAAGTTTTGAAAGTCTCTTGAACATTTGCATGGACTTGTGCATCATTCTGCATCCCCTGAAACTCGACCTCACACCGCTTTCCATTTCAGAAAGAGATAAAGAGGAAGAGCAAGCTGACTTCTCGACACTCTTACAACACGCGAAGAAATCAACAGAGGATTATGGAACAGGTTCAGGCTGAGCTTACGGAGTTTCGTGAGAAGATGGCGCAATTCATGGAGATGATGCAGGGGGTGGCCAATGGACAGGACCAGTTAAGGACATTGGTTCAACCTTTAATAGCTCAAGTGGATGGAAGTGGCGTTTTACACGGTGGGGCTGCTGCTGTTCCCCCTCCTGCTAATGGTGGAACCTCGCAGGTCAATGGTGGCCCAACTATAGTCAACCTTCCGGGCGGAAGAGAACAAGCTGGAATCCCCATCCCAGTTGTGGCAGGCGCCATACCTACTAGCGTGAATCCTCAATGGGACCAAGATGAACAGGATGATATCTTCTCCATGAGGGACCTTGGGGGAGGGCTACGATCCGACACCAATAGAAGGTTTGATGAAATAGAAGAAAAGATGAAAAGCATTCTGGAGAATCAAAATACTATGGGGCTTGACATGTCCAATCTGGGACTGATTCCGGGACTTAAGATTCCTCCAAAGTTCAAAGTACCGGACTTCGATAAGTACAAGGGAACAACATGTCCAAAGGTGCATATCCGCTCCTATTTTCGAAGAATGTCTGCATACTCTGATGATGAGAAGTTGCTTATGCACTTTTTCCAAGACAGTCTGTCCGGGCCTTCCTTGGAATGGTACATGGGTTTGGAACCTATCAATATCCGAAGCTGGAAAAATTTGGCAGAAGCTTTTGTCCAGCACTATCAATACAACAGTGACTTGGCACCTAATCGAGTGCAGCTGCAGAATTTATCCCAAAGGAGTAATGAGTGTTTTAAAGAATACGCTCAAAGGTGGCGGGAGCTTGCCGCTAGGGTTCAACCTCCCATGGTGGAAAGAGAACTAATTGATCTGTTCGTGGGAACATTGCCTGGAATCTACTACGAGAAGTTGGTGAGTAACATGTCGGGAAGCTTCTCAGATTTGATCATCACCGGCGAAAGAGTCGAGAACGGCATAAAGTTGGGGAAAATTCAAGCAGGAGAAGGAACTTCTTTGGGAGGGGGAAGAAAGAACTTTGGAGCTAAGAAAAGAGAAAATGAGGCAAACGCGGTGTCAAGTTTCAGGAATCGGAATCGGAATCAGAATCAATATCAGCAACAACCCTACTATCATCAACCATCACAAGTAGCTAGTATTGCCATCCCGGCAACATTACCACCACAACAACAACCACTTCAGCAATAATTACCTCAACAGCAACAGCCACGCCTGCAGCAGCAGCAGCAGCAACCTCAACAGCGAAATTTTGCTCCAAGACAATACCCAGACCGAAGAAGGGTGGTGGATAGGCACTTTGACACCCCAACAATGCCTTACTCTCAGTTACTACAACACTTACTGCAATTAGAGTTGGTCCAGAAAAGGACGTTGGCACCTCTAATTGGCCAGCCCCCTCCCGGGTATGACGCCAACGCTAGGTGCGACTTCCACTATGGCGCTCCTGGTCACCATATTGACAATTGTAAAGCTTTTAAGCACAAGGTGCAAGACCTCGTTGACAACAAGATTATCAACTTTAACCACGATGCGCCCAACGTCGTTCAAAATCCTATGCCGAAACATGGGGCAGGTGGAGTGAATGCTGTGGTTGAAGGAGAAAATTTAAACTTGGTATATGATGTCAAAGAGCTAAAGACTTCTTTGAGTTTTGTGAAAAGCAAGCTGTTAGGAGGTGGGGTGTTTCCTGGATGTGAAAAGGACTGTGAAGAATGTGCTGCCCATCCTGAAGGGTGTGAGAATTTGAAGAATCACATACAGCGCATGATGAATGAAGGTGTTCTACAATTTGATAAGATCTGTGAGAAGGATGAAAAATTAAACGATGAAGAAGAGGATGAGGTGGCCACCATCTCTATCCCTTTCAAGTCAATTACTATTTCTGCGCCTCCGGTGCGACCTACCATTATATTCACCAAGGCGGGACCTGTGCCTTATGAGAACTCCAAAGCCATTCCTTGGAACTATGGAGCAGAATGCTATTACAACGGACAGAAACAGGAGTTGGAGAATTCGCCTTTTGATTCGGTCGACAATTTGGTAGGGGCTGGAGGAATGACTCGGAGTGGGAGAATATTTGCGCCTCCCGAAGTAAACGCAGAAAGGGCTGATAGAGGTAAAGGGAAATCTGTAGTGGAAGAAAGCTCTCATGCTAGAGAAAAGGAGGCTGCGCTGAAGGACACCGAGGAGTTCATGCGCATGATAAGGAAGAGTGACTATAAGATTGTGGATCATCTCCAACAGACACCTTCAAAGATTTCCATCTTATCGTTGCTGTTATGTTCTGAGGCTCACAGAAGTGCTTTACTCAAGGTTCTTGATAACGCTTATGTACCACAAGAAATATCTGTGAACCAGTTGGAGGGAGTGATGGCCCATGTTAATGCAGGAAATGGGTTGGGATTTACGGATTTTGATTTAACACCAAAGGGGAGGAATCACAATTCGGCACTGCACATTTCCGTCGAATGTAAAGGAGTTGTTTTGTCTCATGTATTGGTAGACACTGGGTCATCATTAAATGTGTTACCCAAGAAAGCCCTCATGAAACTAGATATTCGAGGAGTAGTGTGCACTCCAAGCAGCTTAGTGGTTAGAGCCTTTGATGGGACAAGGAGGTCAGTACTTGGGGAACTGACTCTGCCAATTCAAGTTGGTCCGGAGGTTTTTGATACAGTGTTTTATGTAATGGATATCAGCCCGGCTTATAGTTGTCTTTTGGGGCGACCATGGATACACTCAGCAGGAGCTGTGACATCAACCTTGCACCAGAAATTGAAGTACATGGTGGACGGTAGCATTGTGACTGTCTGCGGTGAGGAGGATATCATGGTAAGCCATCTATCTTCATTCAAATATGTGGAGGTTGATGGTGAAATTCACGAAACCTTGTGCCAAGCTTTCGAAACAATTCAGATCAAGGAGAAGGCACCTATGGAAGAAAAGGCGCCAGAAGTTTCTATGACGTCTTACAAGGATGCTCAAGCCATAGTGAAGTCTCGATCAGCACCAGGATGGGGGCAGGTGGTAAACGTCCCAAACAAGCAGGATAAGTTTGGACTAGGGTACAGCCCGTATGCTTCATCTTCACAGAGCGCTCCTCGCTACAAAGGTCCTGTTCAGTTTACTAGCAGTGGGGTCATCTTCGATCGTATCAACGCCATATCAGATGGGGAAGGAGATAGCGACTGCGATATGGATACATGGATCCAGCCATGCGTCCCCGACCAAGGATTGAAGAATTGGAGCATGGAGAAAGTTGTCACAGTGACCTATGAAGAGTAATTGTTTTGTTTTGATTAATGTATTTCCATATGCTCTGCCCAAGGCATAATGGACTTTATTTGTAGGGCCCTATCTTTTATGCATGTGAACAATCTTTTATTATCAATTGAAAGTCGTCTTTTTCATTCAAAATTTTGTGATCCTTGTTTTTCTTGTTTTCATTTTTAACAATAAAATGGCAATGTGGTTTGTGTTCGTTTTGTTTGCATATCATTTAAAAGCATAAAATCATCGTCATCGCAGGTTATATATCTCAGATGCCACCGACTCAGACTCGTCTATGACTCGGTATGACTTTGACAATCCGATCTTTCAAACTGAAGAAGAGATCGAGGAGGATGAAAACCTGCCTGAGGAGCTTGCCAGGTTACTCAGACAAGAGGAGAAGGTCATCTTGCCTCATCAGGAGGAAGTTGAAGTTATCAACTTGGGAACCAAAGAGGATAAGAAGGAGGTCAGAATAGGGGCCACATTGCAAGATGAGGTCAAGCAACGATTGATTGAGTTACTCCAAGAGTACAAAGATGTGTTTGCCTGGTCGTATGAGGATATGCCCGGACTTGACACAGATATCGTAGTTCATCGTCTGCCTCTTCGTGAAGAATGTCCTCCTGTCAAACAGAAATTGAGAAGAACGAGGCCAGACATGGCGGTAAAGATCAAGGAAGAAGTTCAAAAACAGTTAGATGCTGGATTTCTTGCCGTAGCCAACTACCCTCCTTGGGTCGCTAACATCGTGCCCGTGCCTAAAAAGGACGGTAAAGTTAGGATGTGTGTTGACTATAGAGATTTGAATAGAGCGAGCCCAAAGGATGATTTCCCGCTTCCCCATATTGACGTGCTTGTCGATAACACCGCGCAATACTCAGTGTTTTCTTTCATGGATGGCTTCTCCGGATATAATCAAATCAAGATGGCGCCCGAGGATATGGAGAAAACAACTTTCATTACACCTTGGGGGACTTTTTGCTATAAGGTGATGCCTTTCGGGTTGAAAAACGCAGGGGCAACTTATCAAAGAGCAATGGTCACGCTTTTTCACGACATGATGCATCACGAGATCGAAGTTTATGTCGACGATATGATTGCGAAGTCTCAAACAGAAGAGGGGCACTTGGTGAACCTTCTAAAGCTGTTTGAGAGGTTGAGGAAGTTCAAATTAAGGCTGAATCCGAGTAAATGCACCTTCGGCGTGCGGTCAGGAAAGCTTTTGGGTTTCATTGTTAGTGAAAAAGGTATTGAGGTTGATCCCGCGAAGGTCAGGGCAATTCAAGAAATGCCAGCACCAAAGACTGAGAAACAGGTTCGGGGTTTCTTAGGTAGATTGAACTATATTGCAAGGTTCATATCTCACCTCACCGCCACTTGCGAGCCGTTGTTTAAACTTTTGAGAAAAGATCAGGCTGTCATTTGGAATGAGAATTGCCAAAAAGCGTTTGATAAAATAAAGGAATACCTACAAGAACCCCCAATACTGATGCCCCCGGTGGCTGGGAGACCGTTGATAATGTACTTAACAGTTCTTGAAAATTCTATGGGTTGTGTTCTCGGTCAGCACGACGAGACTGGAAGAAAGGAGCACGCAATTTACTACTTGAGTAAAAAGTTCACGGACTGTGAATCCAGATATTCAATGTTAGAAAAGACTTGTTGCGCACTTGCTTGGGCCGCCAAGCGCCTAAGGCAGTATATGCTAAACCACACAACCATGTTGATTTCAAAGATGGACCCAATTAAGTACGTGTTCGAAAAGCAGGCGCTATCAGGAAGGATCGCTAGGTGGCAGATGATTCTGACAGAATATGATATTCAATATGTATCTCAAAAAGCTATTAAAGGTAGTGTTCTGTCAGAATACCTTGCAGAGCAGCCAGTCGATGATTATCAGCCAATGAAGTTTGATTTTCCTGACGAAGACATTATGTACTTGAAAATGAAAGATTGCGACGAGCCGTTGCCGGGCGAGGGACCGGAATTGGGTTCCCAGTGGAAATTAATCTTTGACGGCGCTGTTAACTCATACGGTAGTGGGATTGGGGCAATCATTACAACTCCCCATGGGTCCCATATACCATTCACCGCAAGGTTAACATTCCCATGCACCAATAACGAGGCCGAGTACGAAGCGTGTATCATGGGTATTGAAGAAGCAATCGACTTAAGAATCAAGAACCTTGATATCTATGGAGATTCAGCCTTAGTGGTCAACCAAATCAAGGGGGAGTGGGAAACGCGCCAGCCAAATCTGATCCCATACATGAACTACGCAAGGAGGTTGCTACCCTTTTTCGATCGAGTAGAGCTTCACCATGTGCCAAGAGCCGAGAATCAGATGGCCGATGCTTTGGCTACTCTATCCTCGATGTACAAAGTTAACTTCTGGAACGATGCTCCAATAATTGTCATTTCGCGGCTCGATAGACCAGCATTTGTGTTCGCAATAGATGAAGCTCCTGATGGTAAACCATGGTTTTATGACATCCGAAACTTTCTTAAGAACCAAGAGTATCCGCCTGGGGCATCTACCCAAGATAAGAAGACTTTGAGGAGATTGTCCGGCAATTTCTATCTGAATCCAGACGGCGCGCTCTATCGGAGAAACCATGACTTAGTGCTACTAAGATGCGTGGACGAAAAAGAGGCAAATTTGCTTATGGAAGAGGTCCACGAAGGTGCTTTCGGAACACATGCAGGTGGGCATGCCATGTCTCGGAAATTGTTGAGGGCAGGATATTATTGGTTAACTATGGAGTCAGATTGCTTCAAGTACGCCAAGAAATGCCACAAATGTCAAATTTATGCCGACAAGATTCATGTACCGCCGTGTCCTTTGAATGTCATGTCGTCGCCGTGGCCTTTTTCCATGTGGGGCATTGATATGATTGGAAAAATCGAGCCGACCGCGTCCAATGGACACCGTTTTATCTTAGTGGCTATTGATTATTTCACCAAATGGGTCGAAGCGGCCTCTTATGCCAATGTCACCAAGCAAGTAGTGGCCCGATTCATCAAAAGAGATATCATCTGTCGATATGGGATACCCGAGAGGATCATTACTGACAATGGTTCTAATTTGAATAATAAGATGATGAAGGAACTGTGCCAGAGTTTCAAAATCGAGCATCACAACTCTTCTCCCTATCGCCCGAAAATGAATGGCGCCGTGGAAGCGGCCAACAAGAACATTAAGAAGATAGTACAGAAGATGGTGATAACTTATAAGGATTGGCACGAGATGTTGCCCTTTGCCTTACATGGATATCGCACTTCGGTGCATACTTCAACTGGGGCAACTCCTTTCTCGTTGGTGTACGGCATGGAAGTTGTTCTGCCATTGGAGGTCGAGATCCCTTCTCTAAGAGTACTGGCAGATGTCAAACTAGATGAAGCAGAATGGGTAAAGAACAGGTTGAACCAACTCAGTTTGATGGATGAGAAAAGATTGGCGTCTCTCGCGTACGGTCGTTTGTATCAGAAAAGGATGAAGAGCGCCTATGATAAAAAGATACGTCCTCGGAGCTTTCAGGCAGGCGACTTGGTGTTAAAGCGAATTCTCCCACCGCAGAATGATCACAGAGGCAAATGGACTCCTAACTATGAGGGTCCTTATGTGGTACGAAAGGTTTTCTCAGGAGGAGCCTTGCTACTTTCAACTATGGATGGTGAAGATTTTACATCCTCGGTGAACGCAGACGCGGTCAAAAAATATTTTGCTTAAGAAAGCTCGCTGGAAAGAAAAAGAGCATCCAGGCAAGAATGGGGCATCCCGGCGAACCATAAAAGGATGGGTTCGGGCAAAAATTAGGGATATAAGAAAAATGTGAACCCGCAAAGTTGAAAACCTGAAAGGGCAACTTTGGCAAAAATGGGTATCCTGGTGAATCGAAAACCCGCAAGGGCGATTCAGGCAAAAATTAGGGATTTTAAAGCAAATGACTGCGGCCTGCGCATTGGTTATCACAAGCCTAATGGATTCAAGGGAGAACTCGAAGATCGACCGTTCAAATCAATCTCTTCGGAAGTTAAAGTGTCGGAAAGCGTCAAAGCCACGCGAGTCATGGATGAGTCGTCACATGGTGTTTGTCTGTACCACATTGCCGACATTTTTGTATATTTTCCTTGCAATTGTCGTTTTGCGCAGCTTTCTCTTTTCAGGAGTTGCATCCGATGTAAAGTTGCCTATTTCTAGGCCTTCCATCAATAAAACATACTATTCAGAAAAAGCTTTCTGTTTCCGTTTTTACCATTTTGATTACGAAAGACGTCTAACATTTTTGATGAGAAAAGAAATTGCATACATAAAACGTGTGGACTTTTCTAATTGTTAATCAAGACATTTGATTTTTAACTAAGGTCACAACTGACAATTTGGCGTGGGCCGTACAACACTTTTGTCCATTTATTGTTGCCTCCAAGCAGAGATCGTTAATCTCCACCCCCCAGCAGAGAGAGTGTGGGATAATCTCCCAATAAATCTTATTCAATATCCCTAGCAGATAGTGGATTCAATCTCCAGCAGAAGGGAGTAATTCACAGCGCTCAGCTGTTGTTTCCCTAGTAGAGTTATCCTGTTTAATCATTCACATTTGATTTCCCCAGCAAGGTGGACTATGTGCTTATCAGAGCAGTTTTACCCAGTTGTTCCTCGGAGGATATCCAGAGCTCGTTTTTCCCAGCAGGCGTTTACTTGCGCTGGGCGTATCGGACATTGCCCCAGCGGAGTTGGCCCTTTCTCTTTAGCATTTATTTTGCTAAAGAGGTCCATTTGCATCTACATTCATGCATAACATCTACCCAAATGCGAAGCATTTCCATTTCGTATGGAGCATTTCGCCATATCTAAACATACGTATGTGAAACATATGCCAGGTTGTTATCCTTTTTATTCTCAGGCGTATCTTCAGCAAGTATCAGTATATTTATCAAGCCTGCGTGGAATACAGATCTCCAGCAAAGATCATTGACAGTTGTGTTCATCTTATCACCCTCCCTAACAGAGTTTACTTTTCCCGACTTTTGGTCGATAATCTTTCTCAGTGATTCTAACTCTTGGTTAGTAGCTTGTTTCCGACTTTTGGTCGATGATTCTTTCTTAGTGATTCTAACTCTTGGTTAGTAGCTATGTTCCGACTTTTGGTCGATGTTAATCTTTCTTAGCGATTCTAACTCTTGGTTAGTAGCTATGTTCCGACTTTTGGTCGATGATTCTTTCTTAGTGATTCTAACTCTTGGTTAGTAGCTATGTTCCGACTTTTGGTCGATGATTCTTTCTTAGTGATTCTAACTCTTGGTTAGTAGCTATGTTCCGACTTTTGGTCGATGATTCTTTTTAAGTGATTCTAACTCTTGGTTAGTAGCTTGTTTCCCGACTTTTGGTCGATGTTGTTTTCCTTCTGAGCGATTCTAACTCTTGGTTAGTAGCTTGTTTCCCGACTTTTGGTCGATGTTGTTTCTTTCTGAGCGATTCTAACTTTTGGTTAGTAGCTTGTTTCCCGACTTTTGGTCGATGTTGTTTCTTTCTGAGCGATTCTAACTTTTGGTTAGTAGCTTGTTTCCCGACTTTTGGTCGATGACTCTTTCGGATGTTATCATTTGATGGACGCTCATTCCCCACAGAGTTGTCTGGTTAAGCTTTCCCTGGCAAATCATCTTTGCAATCGGTGCATGTTATCTTCAAATTTTTGTGTGCGGTTCCTCTTTCTCCTACGGTTGGCAAATTTCTGGTTTCTTTGGTATTCAACCGTATTTTACCTTGAATGTTCGAAAGTTGTTCACATTCACCCCTTCAGGTCCAAGCCGTTTGAATAGGGGCAGCTGTTGTACCCCAAATTTGGCCAACCCCTCTGGCATATGTTTCATTTCATCTGCATCAGCATAAGGCATAAAAAAATATTACATGACATAATCATTTGCATTTCTACAAAGAAAAAGAAGAGAAGAAAAGTGGGTATAAAGATATATTTTAGATTTCATAAGATACCAAAAAAATAAATAAAATGAGACAAGTGCACAAGGTGGGGTTTGAACCCACCACCTTTTATTCCACCAAGTCTCACTCTTACCACTTGGCCAAAGGCGCGCGTTTTTGAATACTATGAAGAGGAAGTTTATACATATTAAAAGAAGAGCAAAAGCTAGGAAAAGATGAGGAGCAGATGGCTGTGCGTGAAGATTCAGAGAGTGGGCAAAACATGTCCGTTTCCGGTGAAACAAGTTTCAATCTTGTTCATTTTTCTACAAGGATTGAGTTGGCGTTTTTGGTTTTGATGATGGAAGATTATTGAACAAGCTGCATTTGAAATTGCAAAAGAGAGGGAAATGGTGAACCAAGTTTGAAGTGTACTATGCCTTTCCATTTCAAGGCCAAACATCCAAAAGCTCTTTGCTCTGTGCTTTCCTGATCCTTTCACTAATATGGACAAAGCCAGCAGCCTCTACAGCCTGCTGTAAACCCTAGTGGGTACCCCTACCATCTCACAACAAGACATGAAAAAAGCTCAGCAAAGGAGATTTGTGGATTTCGAAATTGGGGTATATAAGGTCTAAGTTTGGAACTAGAAACCATAGCAGCCAGATTTTCGGTTTTGACACAAAGGAAAATATCTTAGAGAGGCGAGGTTTTTGGAGCTGCTCTCAAGGGTGGGATTTTTCAGAGTCCTTTGGTCTTCCAGTTCTTGTTTCTAGGTATGAAATACTGGTCCTCATTCTCATCATATGCATCAGTCATAATTAGTTGTTTTGTTTTACTGAGTTTGTTTTCAAAATTCATATATGCTAAAAAGTGAATGTGCTTGAAATATGTTACTTGTATCCTGTTGATAGTTTTAAAGTGTGTGTGTTAGTGACTTTGTTTAAACTATGTTGGGGTTTGTCAAGACTCAGTTTGATTAGGACACTGTTGGTTTGAGTTTCCTAGGTTTGGTCCATATCTCTGTTTGAACTAACTTGTGGGTTTCTTTGGCTTTTGTGATTTGCTGCTATGTAATCAGTGTGTGTTTGTTGGTAGATACCTGGATCTGAACCATTTCTGCTGAGTATGTTTGTGCTCATTTATGGCTGGTTTTTTCTTTTGCCTTGGAACATCTTGACGTTTGCTACAAAACACTTTGCTATTTGTGGACCTGTTTGTGAAATTTTTACATTTTGATCTTAACTGTTTAGTTTCTACCAGTGGTTGATGATTTCTCATGTTTGTTTCCATTTAAGTCTTAAAATGTTATTTCAACTGTTGATGGATGTGTTGGTTATGTTAAGTTATATGAACCTGAGGTTGACATATTATGTGTCCTGTTTAAATCCTTAAGCTACTAAGGTCCAATCTGGTTAAATGTTAGTCATGATGTTGTGTCTTGTGCTAACATAAAATATGTTGTCATCTGTTTTGTGCTGCCTTCATGTTCTGTTTTGCTACTTAAGGTTCTTGGATAATCCCACTTGTTTCAAACTTCACTTAAGATTTAAGAGAAATTTTAACTGCTGGTGTATGTTTGGCCATGATATGTGAATCTATTAATAAGCTATGTGGTCAGTTTTGAGCTCCTTTTTGCTAAAGGTTTTTGTCCTTGCTTGATGATCAGACCTGAGTTTGTTTTGTGCTAGGGCAGACTTTGCTAACTTTTGTTGGCTTTCAGCAGCATAGTGCTTGTGTATGGGGCAGTTTGTTTTCTTTGCATTGGCTTTTAACTTATTTCATTTGCTGTGTGTTATGACATAATCAGACCAAGAAGTGTTTTTTTTTTTAAAACTGTTGCCAACAGAATGCTGTCCAGTAATAGTAGCATTGCCATGATAGCATGAGCCCTCTCCCCTGCATGAGCTTTGGTTTTTGTTTTGATGTGTTTGACTGCATTGATTGCTTGAGAGATTCTGCTGCCCTGATTACTTATTTGTTTTTGCTGTTCAAGACATGAACTTCATCTTGCTGCAACAAGTTTTCTTGAAATTGGCCAAATTAGCTTGGACTTGTAGTACACACACATATTCTCACTAAAACACATTGTTAGCATTTCACATTATTCGCCAAAACACATTGCTGCACTGTTAGAACTTGGTGCATCCTGAATTCTGTTTTAAGCTGTTGTTGTTGTTAGTACTTCTACACACATTCACTTTTTCATTTAAATCACCTCACGCATTCATCACCTTGTGGTGATTATGTATAGATTTTGAGTTAATATTTGGTTTGATTGGTTTGAAGATGATAATTGTCTTGTTGTTTTTAAAAAAAACCTGAACTTGTTAAGTGTGGCTGTTGTGGTTTTGTTGAACACTGTGGTAACAGTATGTTGAGGTTTTTCATTTGCAACAATAACTGATGTTTGAGTTATAATTCGAGTCAGAACCATCAGAGTCTTGCTATTGGTTTAGTGGCTAGATTAGTAGAGTTTTTTTTGAGTGTCGGCAGCAGAGCTGCTTTGTTGTTTCATCTGTTTGGTTTTCTTCAAATTCCACATGTTGCTTTAGTTAGCATTTGGTTTGAAATTATAAAGGACTATTGGGATTGGTTGTTTGAGATTATTAATATCCTGTTGCTTTGAGTCTTGGATTTATTAATGCTGATGCTGTTTGATGTCTTGTTGTTTTGAGGTCTGATTTTGTTCAACTTGTCATGCTTTGTTTGAGGCCAGAAATTGATACCATTTATTGCTAATTGTCATCCTGCATTGTGGTTTTAGATGTTGTTTTGGTTTGAAAGAAGAATCATTAAGTTTTTCTCATGTTGGCTTTGACCTAAATGAATGCTATTGCTGCTGTTACCTGGAATTATTTGTTTGAATCCTGTTTTGGTCTAAAGGAGAGTTATTTGAGTAGGTTTGTTTTCATAATGATCATGGTTCAATTGCCTTGTTGATGTTTGATTGGAATACAACATTAATTGCTTGAATCCTGCTGTACATGTGCTGTAACCTGTGTTTGGTTTGGAGATTAAATTCTGTTTTGAGTGGTTGTTGGAAATGCTGTCAAGATATCATGCTTGCTTGCTTGTTAGTTTTGGTGAAATCATGATCTTGTTGCTGTTTAAATTGTTTGTAAGATGATGTCATACAGGTGTAGGATCCCAACACTGGTTCAGATGTAAAAAGCTTGTTGTAAATTGTTATCCTTGATTTGCAAATTTGATAGTCCTTACTTTTTTCATTGAGAAGTTGTTGTTTTTTTTTTCTTTGGATTTAATCTAAGTTTTGATTTCCAATCATGATTGGACTCTCTTTTGTCCATATTGCTGTCAGTTAAAGCTATTAGTATTCATCTTGCATGTCATAATGTTGTCTTGCAACTTCATTCGCATTTTGAATTACAAGCATGATTGGAAAATTTGGATAGCATATTTGTTCTTCTCATTAAAAAACATGTGGAATAGACACCAAGAATGTTCATTTTCGTGTGGTCTTGGTACATCTTCATCAGCTTTTGCATTTGCCATTATTTTGTTCTTTTTTTTTTTTTTTGCCCAGCAGTATTTGTGGATTTGCTATGTATACTTTGTTTTCCATTATAACCATTGGAAGTATCACCGCCCCAGCGGTAAGGCATTGCATGTTTGTTCCTCTGTGTACCTGGTTCGAATCCTGCCGTGGATAGAACCAGCCTTTTTTATTTCTTTCCTCCCTTATATTTCATCTCTTTCCTTTTATTTCTTCCCTTCTATCACATATCAGCATGCGCGCTTAGTGCTCTAGTGGTTACACATGAAGGCTGCGAACATCAAGGGAGTGGGTTCAAACCCCACCCCTTGCGTTTTTTTAGTTTAGTAATTATTTCATTTGTTTTAACACCTATTATTTTCAAAATCCATAACTTTGGCATACTAATCTATTTTTAATCCGTTTTTTTTTTGCAAATTGCTCATAATTTTAAATACTTTCATTTAATAAAACCATATTTCAAATCAAATGATAATTTTTTAAGACTTTTGACTTACTTGAAGGTTGACCCTCTATTAGGGTTCGCGCGCGCTATATCTTGCAATGTTTTCTCAAAAAAATATATTAACTTCTCTTTGTATTGAATTAAAGAGAGGGGATTAAGTGTAGTCTTCTTCCTCTCCGAGTGTTGGGATGCCCACTATAGTGAGGGTGGTCTCGATACTCGTCTTTCAATACGAAGACGCGACTTTATCCACCACCTCTCACTTTCACAACTTCATCCCGTAACCTCTCGTACCTAAAACCTCGGTCTCGCACCGAGTGCATTTTCAAATTTCTTTTCATAACAAAATTTGAATGGTCGTGGAGTGGTTAGGCGTAGGCCTTCTCCTATCCCGAGTGTTGACGTTTACCGTAGGGTTCTCTGTCGCAAGGCACTTATCATTCAAAACCAAAAACACTTTAATAAGAGAACGAAGTTCTCTTTGCATTGAATTAAAGAGAGAGGATTGGGTGTAGACCCCTTCTTCTCCGAGTGTTGGGATGCCCACTGTAGTGAGGGCGGTCTCGTTACTCGTCTTTCAATACAAAGACGCCTCGTTCACCACACAATTTTCATAACAAACTTTGAGATAAAGAATTGGGTACTACCCGTAGGGGTTACTATCCGAGGACATGTCTCGCCCCCCCCCTAAAAAACAATCAAATCAATAAAATGTGACATCTTGCCTCGAGTGGCGAAAACCTAATCAATCATTTTAGAAAGGATATGCTACGTCCGTTCTACCGCAAACAGGTAACGCCTAAGTCTCCAACGAGCGAGCAGCGAAACACCTAACTGCTAGGCCGAACTACGGCTGCTCTGATTTCTCATGCCAGATGAGAATACGTAGGCACAAGACGACGATGTCTTGGCGAGCACAATCCCCCCTATCTGTAGTTTCCCGAACTACGTCGACTCTGATTTTCTCATATCTGTTGAGAATACGTAGGCCTAGGACCGCGAAGTCCTACCGAGTCTGTTCTCTCCCTTCTTCCCCCCGTTACTTCTCTTTCCCTGTTTCTAAACCCTTCTTTCTATCCCTTGGAACACTCTCTTTATGGCATAATATCTAAGCAAATATAATCACACATCGACAAACAAAAGGTTCCCATCGAATACGATGGATGCGAGGGGTGCTAATACCTTCCCCTTGCATAACTGGCTTCCGAACCCGTTCTTGGTCGCGAGACCATCTTATCCATTTCTTTCCTAAGGTTTTCTCGATATTTTCCTTTCCCCTCATGGGATAAATAAAGTTCGGTGGCGACTCTTCTGTCTATCTTTTTCGCCTCCCCGTCGTTGCGCGATGCAGTTTTTTCGAGTAGCGACACATGAACACTGCATTAAAGTTACCATTCGCGAATAGACAATTTTAATTGCAGGTCAGTAGTTGACATGAAGGAAATTCCAACAGGGAATAATCAAACAGGACTGAATAGTTCAGCAGTCTGGATCAGAATGGTGTATGCTGTGAAACCCTGTGAATCCGGGGCATTGACTTCCAGTGAGTTTGGAATCAGTTGGTCTGA
This sequence comes from Lathyrus sativus, assembly GCA_963859935.3. NCBI lineage: Eukaryota > Viridiplantae > Streptophyta > Magnoliopsida > Fabales > Fabaceae > Lathyrus > Lathyrus sativus. The sequence continues at coordinate 25,270,103 of OZ012740.1, read as the reverse complement.
GGACAAGTCCCGAAGCATAAGTTAATCATGGGCAGTTTATTCAAGAAGAAGTCGATCAGAAGAGAGTCGTCTCGAGACTTAATCAGGGGCAATTATCCAGATTTATATGGTTTAAGGATAGATCCTTCCAGTGTGTGATCAGATCAGGTTAAGTCACTTCAACGCTCATTCACGGGGCAAGCCACTTCAGAGATATTGGAACCAACCATGTTGAGAGTTGTTTAATTAAGGATGAGTCTTCTCATTGTACAGATGTCGGGGCAGGCCATCTCGAGGTCGTCTTGTAGCAAGCTGCCTTCTGTTCAGAGTAAGTTTCCCTAAGAGTTGGATTGGGGCAAGTTGAGTTATACTGGGGCAAGTTGTTCAAGCGAGTTTGTTCACCCCAACAAGAATTGAGTGTCGGGGAATCGTGTCATTACCCTACCCAAAAAAACCTGAACCTTCGAAAAAGGCCTTGCTGTCAGTGGATCATTATCCTACAGCCTAAACCTGTTACTGGTCAGAACCTTGTAACCCAAATCATTTCCGAAGCCCAGTTGTCGTCTGGCAAACCGAAAATCAGTTCCCGTCTGATATCCAAACCGAAAGTCAGTTCCCGTCTGATATCCAAACCGAAAATCAGTTCCCGTCTGATATCCAAACCGAAAATCAGTTCCCGTCTGATATCTAAACCAGAAACCAGCCTCGTCTGGTCGCCGTTTCCTTAACCTATTATTTTACCAGCCTCGTCTGGTCACCACTTTTTCTTTAACCTATTGTTCCAATCCAGCCCCGTCTGGTCACCTTTTCTTTAACCTATTATTCAATCAGCCCCGTCTGACGTTCAAACCATAAATCAGTTCTCGTGAGACAACCTAACCCATTTTGCTATCAGTTCTCGTCTGGTAGTCCACCTTTGAATGCTAGCCCCGTCTAGTATTTTCCCTCTAAAATCCATTTTGTTAATAACCTATTTTCATCCCTAAACTAGAAAAAGCCTAAATATATCTGACACGATAATTCCCAATGACTCACGTGGTGTCACGTTCCCCGATACAAAGCTCGATTGATACTGGTTCCCCAATTAATGTTCTGTATTCCTTGTGAATGTTGTCAAATCAGGATTACTCCTCCTTAGCAGATGGAAGTCACATATTGTCCCCAGAAAAGTTGAGATTGCATTTATCCCTCCTCAGAGCAGGATCAAGAGTATCCTTAGCGGGTCAAGATTGATATCCCTGACAGAAGGGGTATTCCCAGCGGTGAGCCATGCACAATCAACCCTAGTTTGGTTAATCCCCACAGAGTACAATCAGGTTATCAGTGGTTTAGAAAGATCATTCCCACGTAGGACCGTTCTTTCCTTTCTCCAGCAGGTTGTCTTTCCTCCCACAGGATGATCATCCTCAGCAGAGTTCGCAAGATCGAGTTTGCAAGTTGTTCCCCAGCAGGGTTGTTTCCTCCCCAGTGGGAGTCGATCTCACCTTCCCGGCATTTATTTTGCTGGAATGATTCTGTGATACCCGGTTACCCCTAGCGGAGTTGACTTTGCCTTCGGCATTTATTTTGCCAAAATGGTTTTAGACCCAGTTTTCTCCAGCAGCTCGAGCCTGCATTTGCATTTGCATATATCATCATATTTGCACCTATCCAAACACGTAGCATTTCCATGTCGTATGGGGCATTGCATCATTTTCAAACATACGCATTTCGAAACATAGGCCAGGTTGGTTACCTCTTTGTTTTCAGGTGTTGTTCCCTGTAGAGGAGTGAGATTCTTGCTCAGAAGGATTTCTAGATGTTCAAATTCTCGACGTGAGATAGGTGATGATAACGTTCGTCCCCTAACAGAGTTGCTTGGTTAAGTTTCTCTTCGTCCCCGGCGGGATTCTTCTCAGGTTGCTGTTACATCAGCATTAAAAGATTTCATGGCTTAAACTTTTGGAGTTATCACTAGTGATTTCCCCGATGAAATTGTTCCCCACAGGGTTGTTTGGTTAAGTTTCTCGCATTCTTTAGCAAAGTATTCTTCAAACGGATCCGTGTTGACGGAATGGTTACCTGTGATTGACAGAGATTGTATTTGTGATTGACAGAGATTGTTCTACGTGTTGACGGAATGGTTACCCGTGCTGACGGTGATTGTTATCCGTGTTGACGGAATGGTACCTGTGGCTGACAGAGATTATTATCTGTGTTGACGGAATTGTTATCCGTGTTGACGGTGATAGTTATCCGTGTTAACGGAATTGTACTTGTGTTGACAGTGATTGTTATCCGCGTTGACGGAATCGTTACCCGTGATTGACGGAGTTGTCCCAAGTGAAGTCGCCAGTGATTATTATCCGTGTTGACGGAGTCATTACCTGTGATTGACAGAGATTGTTATTCGTGTTGACGAATTTAGTCCAGTTGTGGACGAAGTTAGGCCCGTGATGATGGGTATGTTTCTTGCAAAGTTAACTCAATGCCTGTGGAGTTACACAGGTGATTGATGTTAGAATCAGAGTTTATCATATGATTGATCGATTGTTGCCGTAACAACCAGATTTAGTTCATTGGACGTTGTTCCCCAAGTAGTTTGCAGTTTATTTCTGCAATTGGCAAATTTCCGGGTTCTTTGGTATTCAACCGCCTTCTACCTTTGAATGTTTGAAAGTAGTTCGCTCTTCAACCCTTCAGGTCCAAGCCGCTTGAATAGGGGCAGCTGTTGCACCCCAAAATTTGACCAACCGATTCCCACATATGGTTTATGTTTTGACTCATTTTGCATCCGCACTCGCATACCGCATACATTGCATTCTTTCGGCCATATTGGTTTTATCAGGATCACAACCCTGTTTTCACATTTCAAGCGATTTAGGCCGGTTCGAGTAAGCGGAGTTTCATTTTTGGGAAGTTGGGCGTTTCCCGGTGTTTTCAGCCTACGCTGTTATTTTTGAGGACATCTCGGTGTCCGTACCCCTTTTACCGCTTATTCTACTGCACTCTCGCGTGTTACGTTTGCCAAATTATTTCTTCTGGTTGCTATTTTCTATTTTAGAATATAGTAGTCTTTTTCTAGATTTTAAATAGAGTTTTAATTGTTTAATAGAGTTTTAATAGTTTTCTCTAGTTTTAATAGATTTTTATTAGAATATTAGAATAATAGATTCTTTTTAATAAATAGAATAATATAGATTTTAATATAGGTTTTTAGAATTTTAATAGACTTTTATAATTGAATAGTTTGTTTATTAGTATAGATTTTAATTTTATTTTCTAGAAATTATAGATTTTATTTCTAAATAGATATTAGTTTAGATTTTAATTGAGTTGTTTAGTTTTAATAAGATTTTCTTTTATTAGGATTTATTAGAGTGTATTAATCTAGGTTTAGTTGGTTAGAATATTATTAGATTAGTTTAATCAATAGTAATTAGAGTCAGCTTTCATTAACTTCGTTTAGCATTAATTGAAGTCATTAATCATTAATTTTCAATATTAATCAGCATTAATCATTAGTAGTATTAACTTTCATTTTAATTAGTCTAGTTAATTAGTCTTTAGTCTGATAGTGGGACAGATGTCCAATTTTCGCAGACCCAGGTCCACTGGCACATGTCCGTATATAAAGTGCCACCCGTCTTCTCTCTCTCTCTTCATTCAGAGACTGACAACTTATTTCCCACTCACACTCTGCATGCGCCACCTCACAATCCACTACCTCTCTCCCTGCCACTTGTCCATTCTCCCACTATGGAGCCAGGTGTCCTCTCCCCGTCTCTCACATGCAACAACCGGTAAACTCGCTGGAGACCACCGCCGGCCATGCAAATGCCGGAAAATGTGAACGGCAAAATCACTACGGCGTTTCTCACGGCCAAACTTCACCGGAAATCCACAAATTCGCCAGAAACTGCATCAACATCAACGGATCTTCACAGTTTTTTCAGATCTTCATGCATCTTCAAGATCTGTTCAAGATTCGTCAAAATATCATCAAAGAACTTCATCGCCAAATCATCAAGAACCTTCATCTCTTCCATCAGATTCATCATCATCTTCATAGATCCACCAACATTCCACCAGAAATTTCACAGAACATTCAAGATCCATCAAGATCTTTACGATATTTTTCCATAAATGTTCATAAGAAGTCTCCAGGTTCAAGAACCTTCATCTATAATCATCAACGACATCTCCAGAAGCAAGTTCCACGGATGAATCACAAGATCTTTCAAGATCTTCATCCATAACAACTTTTCCAGACTTTCATCAGAAGATCCTCGCCGCCTTCAATGCTCTTCAAGATCTTCATCAATATCTTCAACGTTCATCAATATCTTCATCCAGATTCTTCATCCAGTCTTCGTCACCAGTTCATCAATCATCATCTGGATCTTCATCAACCTCAAATCATGAACAACTTCATCATCGTTCATCCAAATCTTCAGATCCTTCAAGAGCCGTTCAGATCCAGCAACAATCTCCTTCAATCTTTCCTCAGAAACTTCCAAGAGTTTCAATCAAGATCTTCACGATCTGGATTCATAAACCTCCATATTACTTGCAAGAACTCATCAGTACACGAATCTTCACCAGTTTTCAACGAACAAACTTCTTCAGATCTTCATCGTGTTCTTCGTCCAAGGATTTTCACCGACATTTCATATTCCTCTTCAGTCCAACAACATGCTATCCTCAGAACCACATGAATTTCCTTTGTTCGTTTAACTTTTGTCCTCAAATTTCCGCAGGTTCAGGTGATGACGATGATTGAAGGAAGTCGTATTGAATTGAGAGGGAGATAGGTGTTTGGGCAGAGTTTTGTTTTGGAGAGTGAGATTGAGAAGGAAAGTTTGAGAAGGAGAGAGGCTGAGGTAGACAAGTACGGCGCTGTTAGGTTTTCGAAGGTGAACAGTAAGGTGAAGAGAGAAGGGATTAGGTTTTTTCTGAGAAGTGTGTGAGAAAGAGATGGGAACGAGAAGGGGGACTGGGCGGTTGGGCCGTGGGCCCAACGTTTCACATTCACTCCTACGTTTTTGGCATACCCTCCGTTTTTGCTTACCCCCCTTCCTTTTGTTTTTTAATTGTTATGGCTTTTTTGTGGGGCTCAGCCCAATTTCATTTTTGCTAGCATATATACCCCTGTACTGAACTAATACCCCCCCTGCGCATTTTATTTTCTTTTAATATTTTAGTATGACATTTTAATTGTAATTTTTTAGGGAATAGTTTATTATTTTGTTAGAATATTATAATTCTTAGGATAGGTTTTTAGGTGGTAGTTTCTTTTATAGAATTTATAGTGTTAATTTCTTTTAGCATATATTTTAGTTCTTATTTTAGTATAGGACTTTAGATTGTAAGTTTTCATTGCAAACTCTTGTAACTTTTCCTTTTAGGATATAGTTTTTCTTATGAGTTTATTTTACACTTTTTAGAGGTAGAATTAAAAGTCCACTTGTTAGGGGACTTCTTTTCATTTCTGTTTCCTCCTCCAAGAAGAAAAGATCCAAGAAGAAAAGCCTCCAAGAAGAAAAGATCCAAGAAGAAAAGCATCAAAAGAAGAAAAGCATAAAGAAGAAAATCATAAAGAAGACAAGCACGAAGACGAAGCTTGCACGCAACAAGTCAAAGATCGACAAAACCATTTCCGTTCAGCAGCATTATTTTTATTCCATGTCTTTCATTTCCCCTTCGTGACCGTCGAGTGTTGTGAGATCGTTAGATACGTAGGAAAGGGTTACGGGAGGGTTTCCCTCATGTAACCTGGATGTTTAGTATAGCACCCTTTGGGTGATATGCGACGCGTTTGCTCCTACGTTTAGGATTTAGCGTGTGCGTCCTGTTTCGAACCCTTTCTCTTGCTTTTGTGCAATCGAGACCGTTCCCCGTTTTGCTGTAGTAGGCTGAACTATAGCCGCTCTGATTTCTCATACCAAATGGGTATATGTAGGCATAGGATGCGATATCCTAGCGAGCACACTAACAACTAACTGTTGTTTTCTCTCGCTGCTGTGCGAATGAGACTTTCCCGCTATTGACTGCTATCCTTTTCTCTTGCCCTAGCGTAGTTGAGACCAGACCGTAGTTCTAAGTTCCCGTAGGTTCCCGTACCTCTAAAGTCAACTTAATCTCTCACTCCCGTGTGATCGAGAACACCCTTTGATTACCCGTAGTAAACCTGAACTACGGCATGCTCTGATTTCTCGTATCGGACGAGAATATGTAGGCACAAGACGCGACGTCTTGGCGAGCAAACCTTCCCCGTAGTTTCCCGAACTACGTTGACTCTGATTTTCTCTCTTGAGAATACGTAGGCATAGAGCAGCGACGCTCTACCGAGTCAGTTTCCCTCCATTTAGATTCAGAAGTCGTAGATAGATTGTTTTTTCATCCTGTAGACAAACCAACAAGCGTGGATCCCGTCGAGTACGACGGACGTGAGGGGTGTTAATACCTTCCCCTTGCGTAACCGACTCCTGAATCCAGGATTTGGTTGCGATGACCATTCCTTTCCCTCTTTGCGTTAGGTTTACTCTGAGTGTTTCCTTTCCCTCCTTTGGGATAAATAACGCACAGTGGCGACTCTTCTGTCATTGCCGGTGCCGATTTTCGCAGTAGCGACAAACACAACCCATGTTGTTCTCAAGAATCGTTAGATACATTATCAATGGTCTTCCAGCTACTGAAGGTATCAGTATGGGAGGCTCCTGCAAATACTTTTTTATCTTATCAAATGCCCTTTGGCAATTTTCATTCCAGACGACCGCCTGATCTTTCTTTAGCAATTTTAACATGGGTTCACACGTGGCTGTGAGGTGAGATATAAACTGAGCAATGTAGTTCAATCTCCCCAAGAAACCACAAACCTCTTTCTCCATTTTCGGCGCTGGCATATTTTGTATAGCTTTTATCTTTGCAGGATCGACCTTGATTCCTTTTTCGCTGATAATAAACCCCAGCAACTTTCCTGATCTGACATCAAAAGTGCACTTGTTCGGATTCAACCTCAGTCTGAATTTCCTAAGCCTCTCAAACAGCTTCAGCAAGTTGACCAGATGTTCCTCCTCCATTTGGGACTTTGCTATCATGTCATCAACATAGACCTCGATCTCATGATGAATCATATCATGAAACAAAGTGACCATAGCCCGCTGATAGGTTGCCCCTGCGTTTTTCAACCCAAAAGGAATTACCTTATAACAGAATGTCCCCCACGGTGTGATCAATGTTGTTTTCTCCATATCCTTCGGCGCCATCTTAATCTGATTATACCCGGAAAAACCGTCCATGAAGGAAAACACGGAATACTGAGCGGTATTATCCACCAATACGTCAATGTGAAGGGGCGGGAAGTCATCCTTCGGGCTCGCTTTATTCATATCTCTATAATCAACACACATCCGTACCTTACCGCCCTTCTTTGGTATAGGTACGATGTTAGCGACCCACGGAGGGTAAGTTGTTACGGCTAAAAATCTGGCGTCCAACTGCTTCTAGACCTCCTCTTTGATTTTCACTGCCATATTTGGTCTAGTCCGTCTGAGCTTCTGCTTGACTGGCGGACACTCTTCACGCAACGGCAAGCGATGAACCATGATGTTTGTGTCAAGACCGGGCATGTCTTCATATGACCAAGCAAAGATATCACTATACTTTCTGAGCATTCCAACCAATCTTTGTTTGATATCACTCTGCAATGCAGCCCCTATCCTGACATTTCTTACAACTTCCTCAGAACCCAAGTTGGTGACCTCAATGTCCACCTAATGAGGTAGAATGATTTTCTCTTCCTGTTTCAAGAGTCTGACTAGCTCTTCTGGTAAGTCTTCATCTTCATCAATCTCTTCTTCGGCTTGAAATATCGGATTATCAAAGTCGAAGCGAGTCATAGACGGTTCTGGATCGGTGTCATCTGCAATGTGAAACCTGTAATGATGATGATTAAATGCTAAAAATGATATGCAAATAAGCATAAACCACATTGTCATTTTATTGTAAAAATAAAACATGAAAGACAAGGATCACAATATTTGAATGCAGAAAATCGCCCTTTGATTGATTGATAAAAGATTTTTCAAGCATAAACAATTAGGCCTTGAAGAAAAATACCACTATGCTCCGGGTAGAACATAGGGCTACACAATAATCAGAAAAACAAGTCATTACTCTTCTGTCGTCACATGGATGATTTCTTTGACAGACCAGTTGTTGAGGCTTTGTCCCAGAATGCAAGGCCGAATTCAAGCGTCCATGTCACAGTCGCTGTCACCCTCTTCATATGAGACGACATTAATCTGCTCGAAGATTACTCCACCGCTAGTAAACCGGACAGGCCCTTTATAGCGCGGCGCGCTCTATGAGGATGAAGATGGGTTGTATCTCAAACCGAACTTGTCCTGCTTGTTGGGTATGTCCTGCTTTTTGGGTATGTTCAGCACTTGACCCCAACCTTACGATGCCCCAGTCTTCACTACTTCTTGGGCTTCCTTGAAAGATGACATGGCCACTTCTGGCGCTTTGCTCGCAGTCGGTGCTCTATCTTTAATATTCACCGTCTCGAAGGTTTGACATAAGGTCTCATGAATTTCTCCATCCACCTCAACGTACTTGAACGAAGATAAATGACTAATCATTATATCCTCTTCTCCACATACAGTGACAACGCTGCCACCCACCATGAATTTCAATTTTTGGTGCATCATGAATGTTATGGCGCCTGCCGCATGAATCCAGGGACGTCCCAGCAGCAGCTATAAGCTGGTTGAATATCCATGATATAGAATACGGTGTCAAACACTTCGGGACCAACTTGAATCAGCAGCGTCAACTCCCCGAATACGGATCTACGAGTCCCATCAAAAGCATGTATTACCAGGTCACTTGGAGTACATATACTGCCTCGAGTATCCAATTTCATCAGCGCCTTCTTCGGAAGCACATTCAAGGATGACCCAATATCAACAAGCACGTGTGACATAACGGCTCCTCGGCATTCAATAGATATGTGCAGCGCACAGTTATGATTTCTCCCCTTCGGTGTTAAGTCCAAATCGGTGAAACCCAGCCCATTACCTGCATTTACATGCGCTACAACCCCTTCGAGTTGATTTACAGATATTTCTTGTGGTACATAGGTTGTATTCAGGATTCTCAACAAAGCATTCATGTGTGCTTCTGAACACAACAACAAGGATAAGATGGAGATTTTGGACGGAGTCTGCTGCAAGTGATCCACTATCTTGTAGTCACTTTTCCTTATCAATCTCATGAACTCCTCCGCTTCCTTCAACAAAGATTCCTTCTCACCAGCTTGAGAAGTCTCCTTAACTACCACTTTCTTCCCCTTGTTAGCTCTGTCAGCAACCACTTCAGGTGATGAGAACACTCTTCCGCTTCGAGTAATTCCCCCAGCTCCAACTAGATTATCCACAGAATCCACTGGTAGACTCTTCAATTCCTGTTTTTGCCCGTTACAATATACCTCAGCTCCGTAATTCCACGGAATTGCTTTGGTACTCTCATATGGCACAGGACCAGCTTTGGTGATGATAATGGTTGGCAGCCTCGGAGGCGCAGAAATTGTAACAGTCTTGTATGGAATCGAGATTATCGCAACCTCATTCCTCTCTTCAGTTACCCTTTCCTCAACTTGTTTCTCAGCAACCCTATCAAATTGCAAGACACCATCATTCATCAGATTCTAAATATGGTTCTTTAGCTTCTCACATCCCTCAGGATGGCTCAAACATTCAACACAGGCCTCATCACAGCCCGGGAACACACCTCCCTTCAGCAACTTGTCTTTTACAAGTCTCAGCAGCGTCTTCAACTCATTGACATTCGACACCAAGTCCAAGTTCTCATCTTCAATGAAAGCACTGACTCCAGCTGCCCCATGATTGGGCATGGGGTTCTGCACGACGTTGGCCGCGTCGTGAGAAAAGTTTATAGCTTTACTGTCCACCAAGTCCTGAACTTTGTGTTTAAACGCCTTACAGTTGTCAATATTGTGACTGATCAGTGTATCTTTATACATATTCTCCTATATTTTTACTTAGAAATTTCTTTACTTTATTTTGATTATTCTTATGTTTTATTATGTTTTTATATTTTATTTTATTTTTGGTTTAATTTGATTTTCGCACTTTATTTTTCAGCTTTAGCAGTCTGCACGGAAAAGATCATAACTGCAGTTCCGGGAATCCGTTTGAGGCGTTCTAATAATCGCCGGAAAGCTAAGAGAGAGAGCTACGACTTTCATGTTGGATTCGAAGTTAGATTCGGAGTACATTTTCCCAAAATATTCGTTGAAGTTACAGCATTAGGAATTTGTTTTAGTTTTGGGTCATGTTTTGGGCTTGGGTTATGTTTTCAACCCAGTTGGGTTATGAACCGGATACCTTGTTTTTATTTTTAAGAGATAACTCATTTTACTATTCATTTATTCACTATTCACGAAAAAATTGATGCTTGAGAGAACAATGGAGAACTAATCACTTTGGAGTTGATCTACCGTAATTCAGGTTCCAACACTTGAGATTGTTATAATGTTATTATTTATTTAATTCCGTTCAATGATTTTATACTCTTGTATGCTTAATTCAATTGAATGAAATATATTGATTCAATTTGGTTGATTGTATGATCCTAACATAGACACTTTTACGTTTGCTTAGTTCGTTTTTGTGTCTGAATAATCATGTTTGCTTAATTCATGAAGCTTTATACCGTTTGCTTAATTCGGACAATAGGATCATATATCTTGCAAACCTCATCGCGCTTGTCATTGAATTTGTATCCAGATAGGAGTGAACGCTTAGAATATTAAAATTATAACAATCGATGATAGTAGGAACCAAATCGGTAGATTGACTTATTTCATAATCACTTATTTCACAACAGCTTATTTCAATAATTACTTTTGTTAATTACTTTTTCTCAATCAAAACCGACCCCCCCCCCCATTTTTCGTTACTGTAATTGGTTATTCCTACAAGAATCCTTGAGAATGATATTCCGAGTTATTGTCGCTGTACTGCATTTTTTACAAAATAACTCGTTTTTGATCCGCGAGCGAACGCGGATCAAATTGGCGTCGTTGCCGGGGATTCTTGTCGTTATTAATCGATATTAGAGTCATAGGTTTAGTGTTGTTGCGCTTAGGCCCTAGGTTCCCCACGTTTTTGGCCTTCTCGCGTCTAGAGTCGAAAAAAATCAGTTTTTAGAAAAATTGTGTCCGATCGTAAAACTGTTTTGCCTACGAGAAACAGAAAAATTGCCAAAAACCCCTTTTTTCTATTTTTAATGAATTGTTTACTGTTTTCATAGAGTCGGAAAAAAAATTGAAAAAATTCTCATAAGTGTTATTTTACTTAATTAGCTTAATTTTGGTGTTATTTTATTTTCCTGAAGTTTAATTAATCATTTTCCATCATTGTGTTTGAGTCTGAGTCTGACTATCTGCATAACTTGTTTGCTTCGGATACTGAACCTGATTTTAAAATGGATGATAATAGAACCTTAAGGCAATTAGCTGCCCCTGATGTGAATTATAATGGCTTGTGTATTGAATATGATGATGTTGTTGTTCCTTTTGAATTAAAATCTGGTTTAATACACTTGTTGCCAAGGTTTAATGGACTTGCAGGTGAGGATCCGAATAAACATATGAATGAATTCCAAATTGTGTGCTCTACACCTTCTGAACCTTCATTAGAGGACCTTGTCAAGCAAATGGCTATGAATGGTCTCCAGTTTCAGCAACAAACAGATTCCATTCTTCAGACTTTGCAAGCACAGATTGGACAGCTTGCCACTATAGTAAATGCCATGCAGCAAGCTCAAGTATCAAACTAACTACCCGCCCAAACAATAGTGAATCCAAAAGAATTATTCTCTGATTTAGTTGATGATATTTATCCTGAGTTGTTATCTGATTTTCCATCTTTATTAGATTATGATGATACTTACTCTTGCGATTTATGTACTGACACTAATGTTTACTTTGTTTGTGCTGAGATTAATGCTACCTTGCAGGGTGATTCTTTTAATGATGTCGTTTATACAGTCGAAACTCTTGATATCACGGCTGCCCCAACCAAATATTCTTCTGAATAACCACATGTCGCTACTGCGAAAATAAGGTGTCGGCAATAACAGAAGAGTCGCCACCTTTCGTTATTTATCCCTCAGAATGGGAAAGGAAACGATCGGAAAAACCTGACGAAAAGGTATAAGACAAGGTCATCGCAACCATTGTCTGGATTCGGGAGTCGGTTACGCAAGGGGAAGGTATTAGCACCCCTCACGTCCATCGTACTCGATGGGATCCACGCTTGTTGTGTTTATCTGACGGGTTTGTTAAATCTATCTACGCTAAAAGTCTGGTCTAAAAAGAAAAGAAAATGACTCGGCAAAATATCGCATTTTATGCCTACGTATTCCCGTCTGGAAAGAGAAATCAGAGTCAACGTAGTTCTCCTAACTACGGGTTAAGGGGGAAGGTTGCTCGCCAAGATATCGCATCTTGTGCCTACGTACTTTCATACGGCATGAAAGATCAGAGCAAACGTAGTTCGGGCTACGAAGAACACTCGTTTGTTCAGCATCTTTTATCCAAGTAAAGTTAACAATCAGTTCCAGCAGTTGGTGTTTGCAGCTCGATCCTTGGAGACTTAGGCATTACCGTTTGCAGCAGAACCGAAATTTAACAGAACTCTCTTTACGCAAAGAGTTTTTCTGATTAAGGGTCCAAGAGGACAAAAAGGATTTGAGTGTTTGTTTTCTGTTTTTTACGGAAGGAAGTGTTTTTTAGTTGTCTGTAGTTTGTACAACACTAGAGACTATGAATTAGGAGCGAATGCGTCGCATATCGTCCAAAGGACATATACTAAACACTCTAAATGATTGAGAGGAGACCACTCAAACATCATTTCCCAAGTAGCTTAAGGCTCGTAACGCACTTGTACTAACTCGCCTTTATTATGTTTTTTATTGTTGTTTGAGATAAGAAGAGAAACAGACTCTCTACAGGGAAACTGACTCGATCCTACAGTTATCATGTAATATTCGTCCTATGGTTGAGGTTAGGGGAAACTAACTAATGTTATCATGCATGGTTAGAATCCTAATGTCTGTCATAACTTCTCTTGAATAAGAGAAGTCAAAGTTCCTAGGGGAGCATGGTAATGGAAATCAAACAGTAAACAGAAAAACTGTACATAAATTACTGTAAAGATGCATGCAATGAAAGTGAGGGAGGAAATGTGTGTGGGGCATAAGCCTCCACAAGCTCATCTCAACCTCAAGCCAGATATGAATAACTGCGAAGATAATAGGAAGAAATAAATGCAATCAAACAGACCACAAACCACACAAGCAAGGGAGCGGAGTTCTACCAAATACCATCAAGCAAAGCCATCCAATAACAATACAAGCAGAGGGAGAAACTCAACCTCTAATGCAATACAAGCAAGGGGAGAAACTCAACCCTTAGGATGCTCTTAGGCCTATTCAACTACATGACCTAATCTAAATGCAACACACCAATCAAGTCACATCAATACACATCAATACAGTTAAACAGACAGGGAAAACAAGCCAGCAATCTCCATAGCAGAGCAGTCTTCTGGAAGCAATCCAATCCAAAGTCTGTAACTGTTCTTCAAATCCACCATCTTCAAGAGAAGGAAAAGAATCCCTGACAAGTAATCAAACAAGCTTCTACCCTAAGGAAGGAAATTTGGTGTTGGGAGGCAAGGGTAAGTTCCACAGGAGCTTATCCCAAGCACTCAACCAACAGAAAGATCTTTGGGGTAACCTAAGGGTTTGGCTCCTTCAAGAGGTGTGCCATATTCCCCCCACAGGAGGGACTGTGTTACCTCAAGAAGGTTCCTAAATAGGAAATAATGATAGAACTTTTAGGAGAATGGAAATGAGAAGCAAGGTAAGTTCCACAGGAACCTGCCACAGACACTCAACCAAATCCATTTCCTTTAGGAAGCTTGCTTAGTCTCAACTTCAATGTGAAAGGCAGGGAATTCCTCTATAGGAGGAATTATGCCCATAATGAAGGATCCTAATTAAGCAAAGAGTATTTGAAAGGGAACTAATCCTAAGGAAAAATCATCACCTACTTGAGTCTCTAAAGAACACCAAATGTTATCTCCTAATACTACCTATTCTAAGGTCAATTTGTAAAATAGGAAACTAAGGGAAAATCAATCCTAAAAAATCTAAAGAAAATACTATATCATCTTATATGTGTTAACATTCCATGGTAGAAAAAATCAGAAGTTAAATCTAAACCAAAGTGCCTAAATCAAATCCAAAACTCAAGGGTGCTCTAAAGGAATTCACTAAAGAATACTCCTAAACAATTACCCTAAAATCCTATTTAAATCATCTAAAAAATCCAACAAAAATCACATAGCAACATTAACATATATACAAACAGAACCCAAAAATCCAAGATCAAACTCCAAAATATGAGAGAGAAATAAAATGTACAAATTCAACATACCATTATTTCATTATTAAAAGTGCACTAAAAAGAAAATATGGAATAAAATGGAAAAATGCATGAAATAATAAAATGCAAAACATGATAAAATCCTAAACATTTAAATCTACAAGCACAATTTTTTTTCAGAATTTATTTGTAACATTTGCTATTTTTTATGATTTAATTCTAACAAGCATTGAACAAAAAATAAAGAAAAGCAATTAAAACAAATGACAACTGGGAGGGGTTCCAACAGCAAGGAAAACAAGTCTATAGGCGCTTGGGCCCAAGACTGGGAGGTGCAAAAAGCACCTGGGCGCAAGGCCCAAGCTGAGTTTGTTAATTCAGCAAAACTCAAATCCTAATAACATTCAGGGGGTGTGCATTAAGCAGCTATTTCACTTGTTAATTATGTTGGGCTTGAAAATGGGAGGCGCGCATAGCATAACAACAGCCAAGGCCCAAACAAACAATTCATTCAGTTCAGTTTTCAATCTCTACAATTAAAGAAAAACTGCACACGCGAGGATCCAACTCGCATCCCCTTGGTCAATATAGCGCTGAAACAAACTGGATTATTCACTAAATCAAAATGATGCGTTTTGGGCTTCATGACGTGGCGCACTCGTGGCCTTTGGATCATGAGACTTAGTCTCTTCTTCCTCGCGAATAGACGCTGGAGATTGCGTCTTCAACCTTTTGAATTCCTGCAAACCAGCAAAACGCGCGCAGCCCCCCCCCCCCCCCCCTCCCCATGGTCGGACGGTAACAGTGCTTTTCCGGTGAACTTCAAACCCTCCTATCTCTCTCAATAATCCACCAATCGCAATGATTCTTGAATGAAAATCGCACAAAATTTCGAGAGGATTCCAAATATACTACTTAAACAGTCTAAAACTCCAAGAATCAAAAATTCTACATCTCAACCTAAAACGGATTCAATCCTAAATTGTCACTAATCATCAAATTAAATGCCCAGAAATCATCTACAACCTAAAGTAAACCTAACCACATGATTCTAATGCATTGAAAACACAAGAATTAGGTGCAATTTCAAGAAGTAAGAACCTGAGTTCAAGCTTCAATTTGAGGCGTTTCTGGCTTGATTCTTTCTCCAAAACGTTCCAGATCCAATCAGTGATGATGTTAGAAGAAGATTGAAGCTTCAATTGTGCTTGAAATGGCTTCAATCAGAAATTCACTCTTTCACTTTTCTTCTTCAAGCGTCAATGGTGATCTTTGCTCTCAGCCCCAATCAATCACCAACCTTCTTTCTGATGAGTTTCTCTACCTTTATAGGATTGTTTAGAACCTTCTAGAGCTCAGGCCCAAGCCCAAAATCAAAAGATCCAAATCCAACTTTCCTTCAAAAATTTGATTATGGCAATACATGACATTGGCTTCATAGCTTGCATTGGAAGCTTTGGATGACTTGCATATCTCATTTAGAATGAATTCAGCCCAAAAGGAGTCTCCAAATTGCCTTTGTGAAGGAATTGTGTAATGTAACTTATATGTGAAGAAATCTTATGAAAGGCCATGAAGCATCCTTCAAATGAAATTTCCACAATTGCCAATGTCTTTAAAACATGATTTCTGATTAAAATGAGTTGTTATTTGACTTGTTTTGGACCCATAATCAATTATTTGAGTTTCCCACCAAAAACGCCTTTGAATTTCTTCTTTATTCAAACCACTTCACACCAATCTTTGATATGAGCAAAATCAATTCACCATGAGCTTTTGGTTAGCCTAAAAACCATATTTTGAACAAGTTCCATGTTGAACAAAAATCCATTTGACCAGTGCAAGTTGGAGATTTTGACCTATGATTGAAAATGGCCTATAATCTCACTTTCCCAAAATACCCCTGACTTGTAAACCTCATAACTTGAGTTTTACAAATCAGATGGAAGACTTATAATACAATTTGGAAATCTAAGATCATGAGGAACAACTTTCATGTTGGACAAAAGTTCAGGTGAAACCTCCTTCTAGGTCAAAAATAGCTTGAAGTTAGATGATTTTCACAGACAAATTTCAGATGCATCTGAGGACCTGTAACTTGTCTGGACCATAACTTGAGTTATATAAATCATATGAATTACTTCTAGTACTCAAATTAAAGCTAAGAGCATCCTCTACAACATTAATGTGGATGCCAAAGTCATATGAGACTTGTATCTTGACTTACATGGCTTGGAAGTTTGGCACTAAACAGGGGGTTTTACCCTAGGAACCCTGACTTAGCAACTTCAACCACTCTTGATTCTTCTTAACTTGATCTTGAAACAACCTCTCATATGCCTTATCATATAATTTCATGATTTCAATGACCTATAATTAGGCTTTGATCTTCTTCAATTGCTCATTTTGGCCTAGGATTAACCAGATGAAACCCTAGTGACATCCACTTCAACTATGGCTCTTGCACTTGATAAAATGACTTGATTGAGCTCCAACATGACCTTAAAGGCACTTCAATGAGCTCTACCCACACATTCTCTCCTTGATCAAGGCCTTACAATCCACTGCTGATCTTCAACTGGCTCCCAGTGAGGAGATGAGCCCCATAGAAGCACTCAAACTTCTCAAGAACTCAACCCTCTGTCTGGTGACCCTGATAACTTCTTAAGCTTGAATAATACCTCTGGTTAGGCTTCTCTTGTCATGTATCACACATGATCCCCTGTTAAATGAAGGATGTTGTGCTATGCAAATGCTAGAACTATGTTATGCTAATGCAATGAAACATAAACCAAGTGGTAGAAAGGTTGGGCAAATTTTGGGGTGCAACAGCTGCCCCTATTCAAGCGGCTTGAACCCGACTGGGTGAGAAGCGAACAACTTTCAAACAATCGAGGTAGAAGACGGTTGAATACCAAATAACCCAGAAATTTGCCAACCGCAGAAATAAACTGCACAAAAACTGTTTGGAAAGCAATATCCAGAAAACTGAATCTGGTGTCACGGCGACAATTGATCAATCATCTAATAAAAACATGATTTCAATATCAAACACCTGCGTGACGCCACAGGTGTCGAGTCAACAAACTGGATTACCACCATCAATCCTCCCGAACTATGTCACAATAAGCGGGCATCGTCAAAAGACCGTATATAAATATCGTCCTCGACCTTCTTTTTCCGAAGAAGCGGGAGAAAAACACTGAATCAAAGTGCTAGCCGTCGAATCATCTTGTCGACCAAAGCGCTAACTGTCGAACCATCACGTCGACTGTTGCACGATCATGTAAACCATTGAACCATCACGTCAACTGTTGAACGAAACTCAAAGAGCGAACTGGCGAACCATCACGTCGACCAAAGCGCGAACTGTCGAACCATCACGTCAACCTTCCATTTCCGAGGAAACGAGCATACGCTAAATAAAAGCGAGTGTTGTCGAACCATCACGTCGACTGTTGAACCATCACGTCAACCTTCCATTTCCGAGGAAACGAGCATACGCTAAATAAAAGCGAGTGTTGTCGAACCATCACGTCGACTGTTGAACCATCACGTCAACCTTCCATTTCCGAGGAAACGAGTACACGCTAAATAAAAGCGAGTGTTGTCGAACCATCACATCGACTGTTGAACCATCACGTCAACCTTCCATTTCCGAGGAAACGAGTACACGCTAAATAAAAGTGAGTGTTGTCGAACCATCACGTCGACTGTTGAACCATCACGTCAACCTTCCATTTCCGAGGAAACTAGTACACGCTAAATAAAAGTGAGTGTTGTCGAACCATCACGTCGACTGTTGAACCATCACGTCAACCTTCCATTTTCGAGGAAACGAGTACACGCTAAATAAAAGCGAGTGTTGTCGAACCATCACGTCAACCTTCCATTTCCAAGGAAACGAGAAAAGCACTAAATAAAAGTGCAAACCCGGAGACTTGAACCATCAACTCTGCGGGGAAATTCTGACGACGGCCGTCAGACACATATTTCGACAACAGGTAACAACTTTAAGATTTTCCAAAACTGATGCCCAGCAGTCTGAAGAATACTTTGCTGGGGAATAAGAAAAACTTAACCAAGCAACTCTGATGGGAAAAACTCTACTGGGGAAGTCACGAGCGACAACTCTGAAAGTTTTAAACCACAATATCTTTTAATGCTGACGTAACAGCAATCTGAGAAGGACTCCGCTGGGAAGAGAAGAGAAACTTAAACAAGTAACTCTGTTAGGGGAGCATATGACAGGGAAAACACTATCATCACGGATCTCGCGCCACAAATCTGAACATCTGGACACCTCCTTGAACAAGAATTTCAAATACCTGCAGGAAAAACACCTGAAAACAATGAGGTAACCAACCTGGCTTATGTTTCAAAATGCATATGTTTGACAATGGCGTAATGCTCCATACAGCATGGAAACGCTACGCGTTTGAGTAGATGCAAATATGATGATATATGCAAATGCAAAGAGGTGTTCCAGCAAAATAAATGCTGAAGACAAAGTCGAATCTACTGGGGATAACCAGGTGTCATAGACATATTCCAGCATAATAAATGCTGGAAAGGTGAAACCAACTCTGCAGGGGATAACCATCTTGCTGGGGAATGGCTCACAAGCTTGAAATTACGAACTCTATTGAGGATGATCATCCTGTCGGAGGAAAAACAACCTGCTGGAGAACAGAAAAGAAGGTCCTGCGCGGGGATACTCCTTTTAAACCACTGATCACCTGATCATGCTCTGTGGGGATTAACCATGTTGTTGGGGATACTCAGCTGGGAATCGATTCGGGTACTCTGATTGTACTCTGTGAGGACTCTCTCTGGGGGAGTAAATACGCTCATAACCAACCACCGGGAATGCACACTCCGTTGGATATATCAATCTCAACTTGTTGGGGATGACTTTATCCTGCCGAATAAATCAATCTTGAATGGCTGAGGATAATCTGATCTTGCACGGATGCAATCCCAACTCTTCTGGGGATAAAAACTTCAACTTCCGACTGCTGGGAAGGAAAAGCAAATTCCGTCTGCTGGGAGGAAAAGGTTTCACATAAAGCCTGCTCTGGCTGGGAAACACCCTCCCTTGGATATCTGCTGTAAAGGTAACGACAATGCCCCAGTCCAAATATTTCAACTTGAAAAGACAAACTTGCCACAAACCGCAGACTTCGAAATGGCTTGCCCCTAATCCTGTGTCAATTTCTCATAAACTCTGATGAAACAGAGAGGAACATTTCCTTCGCTTCCGCTTTTTGCCCCCTACTCGTGGGATCTTCATAAAATCTTCCCCTAAAAGGGCATTGTAATCTCTGTACGCTGCTGGTTAGATATGAACTACTTTCGTGTTTCGAACCTCGAAGCGGTGTTTCAGATTAATCGCCTTCTGATCAACAATAGCCTTTGTGCTCTCAGGGTGGCCTGCCCCAGTCTTGTAACGATTTTGCCCCTGACTGGCTGATTCGTAGTAGTGCCTTTGACTACGAGAGATTTACCGAATCTCGACCTGATTGCCCCAGATGGCTGACTTCACTGGGGATCATTTGATATAGCTAGCCCCGACTCAAATGAGTACTTGGCGTTCTGCATTCTATCCTGATCAAACTTTCCACTATGGAAACTTCCCTGCTGTCAAGCGCTTACTCGCAAGTAAAACAAATTGTTCTGCATAAAAGATATATTAAATGCAATGCATATGACAGTTTTCGAAATCCAATCCTGTTCACTGGAGAAAATTTTTTATGACATATAATGAACGAATCAATTACCAAAATGTCAAAATTAATACAACACTGTAAGAGGAATCCTTTTTGGAGTCAGTTTCGATGCGATCTTTACCGAAGTATGCTCTCGAACTAAACCTGTTTCAATTAGGACTTTTTCAGGTTGTAACGTGGTCGGGTTCACGGTTTTGAAGGAAAGGATAGAGGCTCAAAATTCATTTTAACCCACCCGTTCACCTTGATGTTCTCCAATCCTACGTTTTAGCTAATTCGACCTTAGCGTTCACTTCTTAGTGGTTGGAAATTAGGAGTGATAGTTCGAGAAACCATGAGTTTCTGGAGTGACAGCCACTCACTTTTCGTCTTTGACACTTGGGGTTACACGACTCTGTTCTTTCGAGGATTTTTCTTTTGCAATCCTTTTCGTCTTTTCGTTTATCCCGTTTTCGTTTTCCCCTAACTTTTGCCTGGACTAACTCCTGAGAGTTTCTTTTTCGATTTTGCAGTCCAGCGGGGTGCCCTCATTTTTTCCTAAGTCGTTTTCAAGATTCGACTTAACGGGTTTTTTTCTTTCTTTTCTCTTTTCGAACAAGTCGTGTGACACTGGTTGTCTGACTCTTTAGGGACTAATGTGATTGTTTCCCTCTTGACGTTTAACCATTGTAGTTTTTTAGGCACGACCTCTAGAGGTGTGATTGATCCTCGAACGGATAATCCTTTTGCAATTTGGACGCTCGGTCACATTAGCTAACACCTACCCTGCCCCAAATTAAGATTGAGGGTTTTTCATCTTCAGAAAGAGCTCCTACTACTAGGCTCAAAGGGGTTGACAAGGGATTATCTTCCTTATATCTCTGGTGTTTAGGGATTTGAAACAATGTCTGTACATCATCAGCAGGTTTTATTCAAAAGCATACAATTGGAAGCTCTGTGTCTTTCGATTTTCGTCATCCTTCCCGGATTCCACTTAAACAAACGTTTAAAATAAAAGAAAGCAATAAAGTGAACACGACTGGATTAGTTCAAAACATGCATATTTATTTCATTATCAATATCGATTGACAAAACAACAAGTTTTAAAAGTGAAATTTTCAATTCTACAGGAAAGAAACTACAAATGTAAAGAAATGGCATGATAAAATGCAGATTGCCGACTGCTGGGAACCAGGCTTTTCGAACTCGACTTGCTGTTGCGCCAGCCATCTTTAGAGCTGATGGTCGAAGTCATCCTGATACTCCTCTGAACATCTGCTTTCAGTGAACTCTCTCATAATCTGAACTGATACACCCACTTGGCTGGATGAAGGAAGGTCGACACCCCGAGGCGTGACAGATATCCTGTTAGAGTCCAACAAGGTCTGAATTTGGCTTCGCAACACCTTACAGTCATCTGTTGAATGCCCCTGTGTCCCAACATGGTACTCACAGCGAGCGTTGGCATCAAAACCTGGAGGGTAAGGCGGGATTATTGGATCAGTCTCTTTCGGCACTATCAGCCCCCTTTTGACCAAATCTGGCAACAATTGACTATACGACACCGGTAGCTGCGCAAACTGCCTTTCGGGCTTCTTTGGTCTTGGTTTGGCGTGTCGTCCCTGCTGATGGTGATACGATCGTTGGTTCCGGAAGGGATATGATGTCTGATGCGTGGCCCCTAGGGGTTGTTGACTTTGAACGGTCAAGACATCTAGAAATTGAGCCTGAGATACCAAGGACTCCTTTTGCTCTGAGGTGCTCATCCTTAGGTTTATCCCCGGAATTGGAAAGAGCTGCGGGCACGGAGATTTAGAAGTCATAAATTGCAAGGTCTCCTTGGGGTCCGATGCCTTTTTGGGGACAAAAGCAGGAGTGTCAGCCTTTTTTGTAATGCTTGTAATGAGACCCTCTGTTAGACTCGTGTCACCCGACGCGAACTTAATAGCCTTCGAGTGGATCAAGTCCTGAACTACGTGCTTAAAAGCTTTTTAGTTCTCAATGTAGTGTCTGGGTGCCCCCTCATGGAAATCACAACGGGCGTTTGCATTATAGCCGCGTGGTAGGGTCCCAGTTAGTGGATGTAATTTCCGTAATTCGACCAATCGAAGCTGACATAAGACTGGCAACAACTGAGCATAAGTCATGGGGATCGGATCGAAAGTTCTTTCAGCTGACATTACCTTTTGGGCGTTCTCCCTCTTAGCCACATGATTATCCCTAGCAGCGCCACGTTGAAGAGCAAAATTCACAGCTCTTTGTCGACTATGAGACATCTGAGGCTTATCAACCTTCAGCACTGGTTGCACATGCTCCGATTCCACAGACCTGAGTGGATTAAGCATCTTTACTGCGGTTTCAGGTAGTTGATCAGCTTCTTTCCTGAGCACATCCTTTAACACCTCCATGATCAAGCCCACCTGGGTCTTCAGCTGATTGTTTTCATCTTTGAGCGTCTTTTGCTCCAGACACAACTCTTGCATGTCTCTCGTCATTTGCCCTAGCTGGCTTCGGACCTCAATCAACTCTGCTCGTACCTGTTCCATAGCCTTGTGGGGACTTATGTAATCTTTCCGATCAGGTCCTGAGATAACCTGCATCAACAGAGGGTTAGGAGACATAGTACGAGGTACCTGCTATGCAAATGATTTATGAAAATGCAAACACGTATCCATGCATTATGAGGAAGTCCCCCTAATTCTAGCTCCAAGACAAATAAAGTCTATTGTCCAATCATGGAAAAGAAATCCTCATATATATATATATATATGAAAAGCCCACTTGGGTAGCATACAACAAAGGCAAAGTACAACTGAAGCAGCGGCATGACCCCAACCAACAAGCCTGGTGGTGATCAGCATATAAAAGGTACAAAGAAATACAAAGAAAGTCAAGTGCGGCCGCGGGCACGGAAATCCTCTAGTAGCTTCTTCGTATCAGGATGGTCAGGCTGAGTGAGCAGGCCTTGGATCAACAGATCTCTTTACCTGATGGCATCCGGGAGGTTCTCAGCAATGCTTCCACACACACCTTCTTCAGAATGGTTCTCCACCCTACTCCTCTTAGCGTCAGCCCGGAGTTGGTAATCCAGTAAGTTAACTTTGAGCTCAACTACCTTACATTGGGCATCTCGTCGGAGCGAGGCTTCAGCCTCTATCTTCTTGTTTTTGGCCTCAACCTGTGCCTCCAACTGGACTATATGTTGCTTCAGCTTTTCTTCCCTTTCTTTGTGGCTAGTCAAGGTACTATTCCACAGCCTCTCGAACTGGGTCAACTTCCGGTATACCCTATCTAGATCCTGCTTCTTGGTGGTCAATACCTCGTGCACTGCCTTTAGGTCTAACCCAAGACGCTCTCTAGCATCAGTTTCTTTAGTCAGGTTGGCACCCAGGTGGTTGATCATCTCGGTCTGGCTCTTGCAGGTGTAGACGGCTTCACTCTTTTCTCTTCGAAGCTGAGCGATCTCATTTTCCAATTATTCATTGGCTTTGACTAGCTCTGCATTCTTGGCTTGAAGCTGCTCGTACTTCTGGATCTCGATCATGGTAGGCTCAGAAGGTTCGTCCTGTTTGACAAGAGGAAACAGCATCAACACTTTCGCTGCTTTGTTACGAATCCAGTCCACATAAGGAGGATAAGCCTGATTATTGCTTTTTTCTAATGAGGTATTTCCCTTCCGATGAACATTGTTCCAAGCGTGTTCAAACCTAACCAGATCATCTCCTTCTAATACACCAGTGAGGTACATAGATTCCTGTACCTCTTCGTCTTTAGGAGGTCCTCTCAATGCATACCCGAATTATCTGACAACAACAGATGGATTGTAGTTGATACAACCCTTCCTACCCACAAGAGGGACATTAGGAAAGCTCCCACAACTGTAAATAATTTCGCTCCCCAGACGTTCTCTATCAAACCAGTCAATGTTTTCGGCAGACAAGCTCATCAGTCGCTCTGACCATTCCTTCGTCTCTTTCGTCTTTACAAAAGGACCATCCTTCGGTAGATGAGTGACAAACCACCTGTAGAACAATGACGCACAACAGGACACACCCTTGCCCCTTCTATTTTCATTTTTGTAGTGCACCGAATGGTACACATCCCCGAGAAAGGTTGGGATTGGATTCTTTGAGACGAAGATGCGAAGGGCATCCACATCCACGAAATCTGGAATATTACGGAATAGCATGATGTCGTATATGCACAGGGCCAAAATAGCCTTGAATGCCACCCAACATTCTTTCTTGGCGTAGTGTCGGGCTCTCTCGGCTAGAAAAGATAGTGGGAATCCCCAAAATCTATTTCTCTTGACAGCTTTTCCCTCTAACTCAGAAACATCAATGTGCAGAGCTGGAACAATCTTAGCCAGATCTGGCTCCTGATCGATAGGCCAAAAGGGTACCTGAGCAAGAACGGGTATCTCCAATAGGATGGAGAACTCTTCCAAAGTGGGGGCCAGCACATAGCTCGGAAATGTGAAGCAACGCAACGGGGGATCATAAAACTGAAGTAGAGTCTGGAGTCCGTTCAACTCATACACCGACGGTTTTCACACAACACTGAGCAGCTTCCCGTAGGTTCTTCGGAAATCTCCCATCACTTCTTTACCGGGCAAGGAAATCAAAACCCACATAGTAGTAATATCTGGAGTGGGAAATTTGTAGGCCAAAGTTCTTCTCACACTAGACTCCATGACGGACACAGAAAGGACAAGATTGCTAGAATCGAAGGGGAACTGCACACCTACAACACAGATACGTGTTAGATGTAATGCAATATGAAAATGTAAATACAGATGCAAAATGCAGCAGGGGATCAAGTGTCGTGCGGTGCTGTGCTGTGCTGTGAAGTGGCGTGGCAGATCATAATTTAACTTCAACAAGAAAATACCACACTCTGATAATATAGTACTACTGAAACCCACACAACTGATTCACTAACAGGAAAACCAGGTTGTCTGAAGGTTACGGTTTCCTGCAATAAACCCGACCCCGCTCACAAGTATGGACCTAATCACTGACAAAGGTACGGCATCCTATGCGTTCATCAGCGTCACAGACTTTCAAGAAACAATGATACGATACCCAGAAGGTGTGGCATCATCATCTCTTGAAGTGGCCTCACTTAGCTGAATCACAAATGATCGGTCCCCAGAGTCGACAATCCTAAGATCTGAAATCCTTTCAACGGCCCACTGGGCTGGAAATGGAAATCATATCAAAGAACCTCGTCTGAGTGCAGATTTCGTGGGAACTAGT
Source organism: Lathyrus sativus (assembly GCA_963859935.3). Lineage (NCBI taxonomy): Eukaryota > Viridiplantae > Streptophyta > Magnoliopsida > Fabales > Fabaceae > Lathyrus > Lathyrus sativus. Next base: position 25,244,697 of record OZ012740.1, on the reverse strand, counting down.
GCATGCATAACATACAGGTTCACCACAAATCTGCGTCTAAATCTATGTAGCTCTCAAGCCTGGGTCTGGCTTATCACTCATCGGAGCCCCTTCCCACAACAGCATAATAATAATAATATCATACTGAAAATAAAATGCAGAAAGTAAAAAAGCGATAAATAAACACAACCCAACAGGTAAACACACAAGCGTTGGGAATGACTCGCACAGGGAACCGTTGGATCCCCGACAGAGTCGCCAGCTGCTGGGGACGGGCCCAGACAGCTAGGAAGAAAAACCTAAGGCGAGACTCGCATAGGGAACCATCGCCATCCCCAGCAGAGTCGCCAGCTGTCGCTACTACGAAAATAAGGTGTCGGCAATGACAGAAGAGTCGCCACCTTTCGTTATTTACCCCTCAGAATGGGAAAGGAAACGATCGGAAAAACCTGACGAAAAGGTATAAGACAAGGTCATCACAACCATTGTCTGGATTCGGGTGTCAGTTACGCAAGGGGAAGGTATTAGCACCCCTCACGTCCATCGTACTCGATGGGATCCACACTTGTTGTGTTTATCTGACGGGTTTGTTAAATCTATGTACGCTAAAATTCTGGTCTGAAAAGAAAAGAAAATGACTCGGCAAAGTATCGCACTTTATGCCTACGTATTCCCGTCTGGAACGAGAAATCAAAGTCAATGTAGTTCGCCTAACTACGGGTTAAGGGGGAAGGTTGCTCGCCAAGATATTGCATCTTGTGCCTACGTACTTTCATACGGCATGAAAGATTAGAGCAAACGTAGTTCCAGCTACGAAGAACACTGGTTTGTTCAGCATCTTTTATCCAAGTAAAGTTAACAATCAGTTCCAGCAGTTAGTGTTTGCAGCTCGATCCTAGGAGACTTAGGCATTACCGTTTGCAGTAGAACCGAAATTTAACAGAACTCTCTTTACGCAAAGAGTTTTCTTGATTAAGGGTCCAAGAGGACAAAAAGGATTTGAGTGTTTGTTTTCTGTTTTTTACGGAAGGAATTCTTTTTTAGTTGTTTGTAGTTTGTACAGCACTAGAGACTATGACTTAGGAGCGAATGCGTCGCATACTGTCCAAAGGACATATACTAAACACTCTAGATGATTGAGAGGAGACCACTCAAACATCATTTCCCAAGTAGTTTAAGGCTCGTAACGCACTTGTACTAACTTTCCTTTATTATGTTTTTTACTGTTGTTTGAGATAAGAAGAGAAACAGACTCTCTACAGGGAAACTGACTCGATCCTACAGTTATCATGTAATATTCGTCCTATGGTTGAGGTTAGGGGAAACTAACTAATGTTATCATGCATGGTTAGAATCCTAATGTCTGTCATAACTTCTCTTGCATAAGAGAAGTCAGAGTTCCTATGGGAGCATGGTAATGGAAATCAAACAGTAAACAGAAAAACTGTACAGAAATTACTGTAAAGATGCACGCAATGCAAGTGAGGGAGGAAATGTGTGTGGGGCATAAGTCTCCACAAGCTCATCTCAACCTCAAGCCAGATATGAATAACTGCAAAGATAATAGGAAGAAATAAATGCAATCAAACAGACCACAAACCACACAGGCAAGGGAGCGGAGCTCTACCAAATACCATCAAGCAAAGTCATCCAATAACAATACAAGCAGAGGGAGAAACTCAACCTCTAATGCAATACAAGCAAGGGGATAAACTCAACCCTTAGGATGCTCTTAGGCCTATTCAACTATATGACCTAATCTAAATGCAACACACCAATCAAGTGACATCAATACAGTTATACAGACAGGGAAAACAAGCCAGTAATCTCCACAACAGAGCAGTCTTCTGGAAGCAATCCAATCCAAAGTCTGTAACTGTTCTTCAAGTCCACCATCTTCAAGAGAAGGAAAAGAATCCATGACAAGCAATCAAACAAGCTTCTACCCTAAGGAAGGAAATTTGGTGTTGGGAGGCAAGGGTAAGTTCCACAGGAGCTTATCCGAAGCACTCAACCAACAGAAAGATCTTTGGGGTAACCTAAGGGTTTGGCTCCTTCAAGAGGTGTGTCATATTCCCCCCACAGGAGGGACTGTGTTACCTCAAGAAGGTTCCTAAATAGGAAATAATGATAGAACTTTTAGGATAATGGAAATGAGAAGCAAGGTAAGTTCCACAGGAACCTGCCACAGACACTCAACCAAATCCATTTCCTTTAGGAAGCTTGCTTAGTCTCAACTTCAATGTGAAAGGCAGGGAATTCCTCCATAGGAGGAATTATGCCCACAATGAAGGATCCTAATTAAGCAAAGAGTATTTGAAAGGGAACTAATCCTAAGGAAAAATCATCACCTACTTGAGTCTCTAAAGAACACCAAATGTTATCTCCTAATACTACCTATTCTAAGGTCAATTTGTAAAATAGGAAACTAAGGGAAAATCAATCCTTAAAAATCTAAATAAAATACTATATCATCTTATATGTGTTAACATTCCATGGTAGAAAAAATCAGAAGTTAAATCTAAACCAAAGTGCCTAAATCAAATCCAAAACTCAAGGGTGCTCTAAAGGAATTCACTAAAGAATACTCCTAAACAATTACCCTAAAATCCTATTTAAAATCATCTAAAAAATCCAACAAAAATCACATAGCAACATTATCATGTATACAAACATCACACAAAAATCCAATATCAAACTCCAAAATATGAGAGAAATAAAATGCACAAATTCAACATACCATTATTTCATTATTAAAAGTGCACTAAAAAGAAAATATGGAATAAAATGGAAAAATGCATGAAATAATAAAATTCAAAACATGATAAAATCCTAAACATTTAAATCTACAAGCACAATTTTTTTCAGAATTTATTTGTAACATTTGCTATTTTTTTTATGATTTAATTCTAACAAGCATTGAACAAAAAATAAAGAAAAGCAATTAAAACAAATGACAACTGGGAGGGGTTCCAACACCAAGGAAAACAAGTCTATAGGCGCCTGGGCCCAAGACTGGGAGGTGCAAAAAGCACTTGGGCGAAAGGCCCAAGCTGAATTTGTTAATTCAGCAAAACTTAAATCCTAATAACATTCAGGGGGTGTGCATTAAGCAGCTATTTCACTTGTTAATTATGTTGGGCTTGAAAATGGGAGGCGCGCATAGCATAACAACAGCCAAGGCCCAAACAAATAATTCATTCAGTTCAGTTCTCAATCTCTACAATTAAAGAAAAACTGCACACGCGAGGATCGAACTTGCATCCCTTTGGTCAATATAGCGCTGAAACAAACTGGATTATTCACTAAATCAAAACGATGCGTTTAGGGCTTCATGACGTGGCGCACTCGCGACCTTTGGATCGTGAGACTTAGTCTCTTCTTCCTCGCGAATAGACGCTGGAGATTGCATTTTCAACCTTTTGAATTACTGCAAACCAGCAAAACGCACGCAGCCCCCCCCCCATGGCCGGACGGTAACAGTGCTTTTCCGGTGAACTTCAAACCATCCAATCTCTCTCAATAATCCACCATTGCAATGATTCTTGAATGAAAATCGCACGAAATTTCAAGAGGATTCCAAATATACTACTTAAACAGTCTAAAACTCAAGAATCAAAAATTCGACATCTCAACCTAAAACGGATTCAATCCTAAATTGTCACTAATCATCAAATTAAATGCCCAGAAATCATCTACAACCTAAAGTAAACCTAACCACATGATTCTAATGCATTGAAAACACAAGAATTAGGTGCAATTTCAAGAAGTAAGAACCTGAGTTCAAGCTTCAATTTGAGGCGTTTCTGGCTTAATTCTTTCTCTAAAACGTTCCAGATCCAATCAGTGATGATGTTAGAAGAAGATTGAAGCTTCAATTGTGCTTGAAATGGCTTCAATCAGAAATTCACTCTTTCATTTTTCTTCTTCAAGCTTCAATGGTGATCTTTGCTCTCAGCCCCAATCAATCACCAACCTTCTTTCTGATGAGTTTCTCTACCTTTATAGAATTGTTTAGAACCTTCTAGAGCTCTGGCCCAAGCCCAAAATCAAAAGATCCAAATCCAACTTTCCTTCAAAAATTTGATTATGGCAATACATGACATTGGCTTCATAGCTTGCATTGGAAGCTTTGGATGACTTGCATATCTCATTTAGAATGAATTCAGCCCAAAAGGAGTCTCCAAATTGCCTTTGTGAAGGAATTGTGTAATGTAACTTATATGTGAAGAAATCTTATGAAAGACCATAAAGCATCCTTCAAATGAAATTTCCATAATTGCCAATGTCTTTAAAACATGATTTCTGATTCAAATGAGTGGTTATTTGACTTGTTTTGGACCCATAATCAATTATTTGAGTTTCCCACCAAAAACGCCTTTGAATTTCTTCTTTATTCAAACCACTTCACACCAATCTTTGATATGAGCAAAATCAATTCACCATGAGCTCTTGGTTAGCCTAAAAACCACATTTTGAACAAGTTCCATGTTGAACAAAAATCCATTTGACAAGTGCAAGTTGGAGATTTTGACCTATGATTGAAAATGGCCTATAATCTCACTTTCCCAAAATACCCCTGACTTGTAAACCTCATAACTTGAGTTTTACAAATAATATGGAAGACTTATAATACAATTTGGAAAGCTAAGATCATGAAGAACAACTTACATGTTGGCCAAAAGTTCAGGTGAAACCTCCTTCTAGGTCAAAAATAGCTTGGAAGTCAGATGATTTTCACAGACAAATTTCAAATGCATCTGAGGACCTGTAACTTGTATGGACCATAACTTGAGTTCTATAAATCATATGAAATACTTCTAGTACTAAAATTAAATATAAGAGCATCCTCTACAACATTAATGTGGAGGACAAAGTCATATGAGACTTGTATCTTGACTTACATGGCTTGGAAGTTTGGCATTAAACAGGGGGTTATACCCTAGGAACCCTGACTTAGCAACTTCAACCAATCTTGATTCTTCTTAACTTGATCTTGAAACAACCTCTCATATGCCTTATCATATCATTTCATGATTTAAATGACCTATAAGTAGGCTTTGATCTTCTTCAATTGCTTATTTTGGCCTAGGATTAACCAGATGAAATCCTAGTGACATCCACTTCAATTGTGGCTCTTGCACTTGATAAAATGACTTGATTGAGCTCCAACATGACCTTAAAGGAACTTCAATGAGATCTACCCACACATTCTCTCCTTGATCAAGGCCTTACAATCCACTGCTAATCTTCAACTGGCTCTTAGTGAGGAGATGAGCCCCATACAAGCACTCAAACTTCTCAAGAACTCAACCCTCTGTCTGGTGACCCTGATAACTTCTTAAGCTTGAATAATACCTCTGGTTATGCAAATGTTATAACTATGCTATGCTAATGCAATGAAACATAAACCAAGTGGTAGAAAGGTTGGGCAAATTTTGGGGTGCAACACCACCTTCTGAACCACTTTCTGAGGATTTATATTATTCCTCAAAGCTTCAATTTGACCAGGAAGAAAAGTTATTGTAGGAACATAAGAAGGGAATTTGATGGACCTTGGTTGACACTCGTAATTTTAGCCCATCCATGAGTATGCGTAGGGTCTCAATTGAATATGGAAGAAAAGCAGTGAGGCAACCCCTTAATCCCTTGATTCTTGATGTTGTGGAAACGGAGACCACTTTCACATGCCCATTCGACACTTTTACTTATCGAAGATTCTTCTTTGATCCTGGAATAAAAGTCGAAGGCACTAATAAATATTTCAAGGTCAATGGATGCTACCCAAATTTACTTTATGACATCCCCACTTTGGGAGAGGAGCCTGTAGAAGATTTCTCTTTGGGAAAGGCTGCTTATATGATCATCTACCCACCTTGACTACCCGGGTGTGTTCTTTCCTTTCTCTCACTCTTATTTAATAGTTATGTCCTTAAATTAGGGACAATGCACGTTTTAAGTGTGGGGGAGGGAAATCGTTTATTTTCCTTGTTTTTGTTAGTGTTTTGTTTGTTTTCAGTCAAATAAAAAAAATGCGTCCTCTTGAAAGTTTGAGGTTATAGTCTAATTTGAGATTAATCTGCGGAGACTTGGGAAAAACTCACAAGATTGGTATCCTCTTAACACCGTAAGTCTCCTACATATGGAAATTTATTTGAATTCTTATTATGGTTTAGCCTTAAATTTTCATTCTCTGACAGCTCTTGAGTAGTTTATTTCAGCAGTCAGCACCATCTCACACGCACTTTACGCAGGGAAGTCGACGAAAATAAGTGAGTGATCCAGTTTTTATTTGGAAAAAAAAAGAATACACCTTTTAAGTTTGGTGACCCTCACCCGGTCACTTAACCCAACAGATGTAGAGCCTTCAAAAAAAAGTTGATAATAAAACTCGTTGTTAGTTGGTTCAGCGGTTTCTGGTGCTGAATTTGGTAGGGCGGATTACGGTCTGATCCCCCGCAACTACAACTGAGTGAGCAAAGGGTTATGCCACGTAAGTACCAGAACCCCAAGAAAAAAGGATCAGAGTCACTAACCGATTTCCTTGATATAAGTGTGTGGAGATAACGAGCTTAATGTGATTGCGCCTGAATGAAAAAGAGCAAAATGAAGGATGAGTAGTTAGGCTTTAACATAATAACATGATTTGAGTTGATTTGTGTATTCAGGAGGCTTATGTCTGCACAATTGTGGATTGGTGTTCCTACGATATCCTTAGTGTGCAAAATTAGTACCTTTCGATGAAAACTTAACCAAAGAAGACTTTTAGTCTGGAATGAGTAATTGTTGATGTGTTTGTGCTTTCTTTGTTTTGTTTTATTTTAATTTTGCTCGGAGTGCAAAAGTTCAAGTGTGGGGGAATTTGATCAATGCATCTTTATGCACATTCTCCTATATTTTTACTTAGGAATTTCTTTACTTTATTTTGATTATTCTTATGTTTTATTATGTTTTTATATTTTATTTTATTTTTGGTTTAATTTGATTTTCGCACTTTATTTTTCAGCTTTAGTAGTCTGCACGGAAACGATCATAACTGGAGTTCTGGGAATCCGTTTGAGGCGTTCTAATAATTTCCGGAAAACTAAGAGATAGAGTTACGACTTTTGTGTTGGAGTCAAAGTCAGATTCAGAGCACATTTTCCCAGAATATTCGTTGAAGTTACAACATTAGGAATTTGTTTTTGTTTTGGGTCATGTTTTGGGCCTAGGTTATATTTTCGACCCAGTTGGGTTATGAACCGGATCCCTTGTTTTTCTTTTTAGGAGAAACCTTATTTTACTATTCATTCATTCACTATTCACGAAAAAATTGATGCTTGAGAGAATAATGGATAACTAATCACTTTGGAGTCGGTCTATCGTAATTCAGGTTCCAACACTTGAGATCGTTATAATGTTATTATTTGTTTAATTCCGTTCAATGATTTTATACTCTTGTATGCTTAATTCAATTGTATGAAATATATTGAATCAATTTGGTTGATTGTATGATCCTAACATAGACACTTTTACATTTGCTTAATTCGTTTTTGTGTCTGAATAATCATGTTTGCTTAATTCATGAAGCTTTATACTATTTGCCTAATTCGGACAATAGAATCATATATCTTGCAAACCTCATCGCGCTTGTCATTGAGTTTGTATCCAGATAGGAGTGAATGCTTAGAATATTAAAATTATAACAATCGATGATAGTAGGAACCAAATCGGTAGATTGACTTATTTCATAATCACTTATTTCACAACAACTTATTTCAATAATTACTTTTGTTAATTACTTTTTCTCAATCAAAACCAACCCCCCCCCCCCTCATTTTTCGTTACTGTAATTGGTTATTCCTACAAGAATCCTTGAGAACGATATTTCGAGTTACTGTCGTTGTACTTCATTTTTTTACAAAATAACTCATTTTTTATCCGCGAGCAACCGCGGATCAGTGACCCGGTGCACCTGAATGAAACTCACAACGAGCATTGGCATCGTACCCAGGTGGTGGAGCACCTGTTAGAGGAGTCATGGTTCTCTTTTGTATCAAGTGAAACTGTAACAGATGCTGAAGCAATTGAGAATACGGCATCGGAGGCGCGTCAAATTGTGTATTCACCACTCTGCCCCGATCCTGATATCTATGAGGAGCATAATTCTGATTATGATTTTGTGGTTGCTGCTGTTGCGGTGCTGCAGGAATTGTGATACTCGCAACCTAGGGTTGCTGCTAACGATATTGCTGGCATTGATTTCTATTCCTGTTACGAGACCCAGACACTGCTTTAGTCTCACCTTCCTTCTTTTTATTGCCAAACAACTTTCTTCCTCCTCTAGCTGAGGATACTTCGCCAGCATGAATTTTGCCGAGCTTAATGCCATTCTTTACCGCCTACCCAATGATGATCAGATCAGAAAAGCTACCTGACATGCTACTGATCAACTTCTCATAGTATACGCCCGACAACGTAGCAACGAACATATCAATCAACTCACGCTCCACCATGGGAGGATGCACCCTAGTTGCTAGCTCACGCCACCTCTGGGCGTACTCTTTGAAGCATTCATTGTTCTTCTGAGAAAGATTATGTAGCTGGACCCTGTTCGGCGCAAGGTTGCTATTGTACTGGTAGTGTTTCACAAAGGCTTCAGCTAAGTCTCTCCAACTGCGGATATTAATAGGTTCCAGACTTATATACCACTCGAGTGAGGGACCAGACAAGCTGTCTTGGAAAAAGTGCATGAGCAATTTTTCGTCATCTGAGTAAGCGGACATCTTGCGATAATAGGAGCGCAGATGAATCCTCGGGCAAGTTGTACCCTTGTACTTATCAAAGTCCGGGACTTTGAACTTCAGCGGTACCTTCAAGTCTGGGATCAGCCCCAGATTGGCCATGTCTAGTCCCATGGAATTTTGATTTTCAAAAGACTTCATCTTTTCTTCAATCAGCTTGAACCACTTATCAGTCTTAGACGACATTCCAACACCAATATCTCGCATAGAAAATGCGTCTTCCTGCTGTTCCTCATCCCATTGGAGAACATTGTTGCCATGCATAGCACACACCACTTCAGGGATTCCACCCACATTACCTCCGCCCGGAGGGATATTTGTTGTGGGAATAGCATGTGATGTACCATCACCATGAGGAGGGTTAGCAGTAGTACCTCCATGAAGCACACTGTAACACCCCACTTCCCAGAATTCAAATAAAATACAATTATTTCAAAATAACATCAGAGTTTTCCCCCAAAAGTGGGATATCACATCAACTAGTTCAACATAACTCTTCATTATATGACTTTCAAAATAAAGCAGCGGAAAATTATTATTATCCATCATTCACGGCCATCCGCCAAAATACACAAAAGTATTCATTAACAAGGTTCACCATAATGATACGTCACAAGAATGAAACAAAATTAACATAAAACAAATAAAACACCCAAGTCCCGTGCTACGTATCAGAGCATCCTAAGACTCGACTCGCACATCGCTATCCAAGCTAGCTAAGTACCTGGATTATCTGTACCTCCGAAGAAGCACAGACCACAACAACAACAAAGGGGTGAGAAAACATGATCAAAATTATCGCTAATAAGATACATGAAATAAATGTAGCAAATATACAAATCATCACCCCACCAACGTCAATCACGACCTACTGTCCAATCACCAACACAACATACAACAATGCAAATATGCAACTCAACACCATGCATGCGGTACCGACTCATTGGTTCATTCAATCGAACCCCGGATAGATCACATACACCCCTCCTTGGCAATGATCTATCCCCACCATTCTCCACAAAGGAGTACGGATGAATCGCATACACTCCTCCTGAGCAACGACTCATCCCACCAAAACGGATGAATCACATACACTCCTCCTGAGCAATGATTCATCCCACCAAAACACCATGATATGCACGACACCAAATGCACAACAAATAAACTCAAGCACACTAAGTGCACACGATCCTCCTGATCACATCACCATACCTCATATATATATATATATATATATATATATATATATATATATATATATATATATATATATATATATATATATATATATATATATATATATATATATATATATATATATATATATATATATATATATATATATATATATATATATATATATATATATATATATATATATATATATATATATATATATATATATATATATATATATATATATATATATATATATATATATATATATATATATATATATATATATATATTATGCACCAATTAATCATATTAATTAAATTAAATATCATGGAAATTCATATTCTAACACCATGTATACACTCTTCACCACCAAACATTATCCATATACCCATCATAACCAAAGGGGTCCTACCAAACCTCAGCATTGGATAGAAACAACAAAATAAAACAAGTTCTGTCACGCTCGCTGGCTGGCTCGCTTAGCGAAGCCTCAGCGAATGCTCGCTACCTGCTCGCCTAGCGAATATGCTAGCGAAGGCAGATAGTGGCTACTGTAAGTGTTCACTACCTAGCTCGCCTAGTGAGTCCCTAGCGAATGCTCGCTACTTGCTCGCCTAGTGAACCTGCTAGCGAGCGTCTGCGATACTCAAAACCCTCACTGTCCAAAATGTCACATTGATCAATTCCAAACCTATCATTCTTCATCCATCTTCTACCTATTATTACTACAACTATTACACACTACTCTAATCAATTGTTCCTCAAACTTTCTCTCCAGAACCAAAACTCATGGTCATTACCAAAACCACAGAAGTTACACAAAACCCCACCAAAATCACAACTCTGCTACGTTATGCAGAAACTCGCCAAAATCACAACAATACATGCCCCAAATTCATCAATAGCAGCAACAATCATAAACATAACAATATACTCATCTTGTTCATCAAATCCCTATGGGGTTAAGGAATCCCCTATACCCAATTCATGTAAAATACCAATCCCAATCAGTTTCTCCCCCTTACCTCGATTAATTGCTCAGATTGCCGAAGAACTCTGAATTGGGTAGTGTCGTCGGTGAAATTTGGATACCAAACTATTGATTAGTTTGAATCTTTAATTCATTTTGCAACCGAACTTTGATTTGTCCAAAGGAAGGGATAAAGATCGAAATTCCCACAATGCAATGCAAATGCAAGCTAGATTGTTTAGGTTCGGGGGTTGGTTAAACTTAGGGAAGGTACTAGCATCCTAAGTTTCTGTAGTACTCTACAGGAACCTCTTGTTTTATGTTGTTTACTGCTAAGTGTTCATCTGCTTAAAGGTTTAAAGACCTAGGGGTTTATTTCTAAGTATACTCGATAAGATGTCGCATCTTATGCCTACATATCCTTACGGGAGTGGAATCAGAGTATGTTGTAGTTCACCCTAAAGGGTTAGAGGAGACCTTTGACTGTGGTCAAAGTTCCTACGGGTTTAGGGTAGTTGTTTTGATTGGGTTTAGGAGAAGAGACGAGTCTTCATGTTAAGGGAGAGATAACCGCCACAAATGTAAAAAAAGGGGGTGTAGGAAATGGTCTTTGCATCGTCTTAAGAAAAGGTCTTACATACTCGGATGGTCGCCAAGTATGCCTTTGTCGCTCTTAAGGCAAAGTCCCTACATGTTTAATTGTGTTGTTTGTGGGGTGGAGATTATATCTCACTTAAGATGATTAACATCTATTCTCTATTGTGTTCGAAAAGCTCGCATTGTTGATTGTTTGTTTGTCTATGTTGTAAAGATTAAGGTCCTTCCTATGGGGTAGGTCCTAAACTTAAATGATCAACTTGCATGGGATCAAGGATCGAGGGGAATATGATGCGTATGATGTGCAACTACACACAACGTTGAATTATGTGTAGGTTTTTCCTTTGGACGGAATGCGATGCAATAGGAGTAAATATGATAGTGTTAGATGACTGTAAAAATAAATTGCGGAAATAAATTGCAGAAAATAAATCCATACACATACGCATGAAAGCGCTTGAAGTGTGTGTGCAAGTGTCGTGAGTGCGTGATTGATTTGTACTTTACGCGGTTGATTGATTTTAAGCAGAGGTTTGAAAAGGTTTGAATTAGTGAGGTTAAGATTTCCTTTGAGAAGAGTTGATTTAATTTATGAGAAAATTACTGTTGTCAATCGAATTGGCTAGTGAGATTTGATTTTAGGCGAGATTATTTTAGGGATTGGTTTTAGGAAATTGTTTTAAGAAAAGTTGAATTAAATTTTTAAAAGGTTTTCAATTTCTATTTTATGATTAAAAGTTAAATTGGAAAGAGTTATCTTAAATAAAATAGTTTTCTATCCATAAGAACATGTTATTACTAAAGTGTTGTTTAGAAAAAGATTTTTAATTTTTATATTATTATTAATGATTAATTTAGATTGAAAGAAAAAAAGGGGTTTAAGATTTATTATTAAAACAACTTAAGTTATTTAATAAATAAAAGGGACCCAACTAGCTAAAAAAAATTACTTATTATTTTATTTTTATAAAAAGGCGGAGAATTGATTTAGATAAAAAAAGAAAATCATTTAAATATGTCATTAATTAATAAAACAGCTTAATTAAAAATTGATTAGGGTTGATTTTAGGTTAATTAGAATGGTTAATGGAGATTAGGCGTGTGTTTAGTGTGAGTGTGTGAGCGGTGATTAACATAGCAGAGATTATCAAAACAAACACGAAAACCCTAAATCCCCAGAAATCCCAAATTGACCCCCTTTTGTCATCCTCTCTCTCCTCAATCCTTCTTCCTCCCTTCGCCAATCGCCTCTCAGATTTCACCATTCTTTTTCGCCATTTCCTGAAATGAAATGAAAACAACAAATCAAATACGTTAGACCAATGCTTACGCTTTAAGGTGGGATCTCGCGGGTTTTGACGATGGAAGCTTCGACGACGGCAAGCGGCAGTCCTTGGTGTGGTTTCGCGATTGACTTCGACGGCGTGTGATGGTTCGCGATTGGCTTCGACGGTGTGTGATGGTTCGCGATGGGGCTTAGGCGGTGGACGGTGGATCGTCGAGGGGTTTTCAACGATGAAGCTCAAAAAAAAGAGGATAAGTTCCCTTGCTTTTTCGATTTCTGGTTTTATGGTTTTTTTTTGCTGTGTGATATTGAATCTAGTTTTGGATTTCAATGGATGTTGTTTTTCGAATGAGGCCTCTTGCGCTCTCATTTTCGTTCCCTCTTATAGTGCCCAGATGAAATCTTCTGCTTAATGCCTTGATTGAATGCTGATTTGATTTGGTTTAGGGATTTCCTTTTCGGGGCTGAATCAAATGAAAACTTTCCTTTTTCTGTCTGATTGCAATTATTTCTGTTAATGAGATTCCAATTTCTGATCTTGTGTGTCAATTGTTTAATATTGTTCAGGTTCGATGCATTGAGGATTTGGGATTGGATATTCTCTTTCTTATTGGGAATATTCTTCGGGTGATTTTGCTGACTTGGAGATTGTGATTTGATTAGGGAAGTTCAAATCTTCCTTCTTCCATGTTGATTTGGGATATTCGACTTTGTGTAATTAATAACCTCTGTTACTTGTTGGCTTCCATGTTAATGCTTCTATTTTCTCTTCTTCTCGCAGGGAACGCCTCATATGAGTTTAGATGTTTGCTTGATCTTATGTCGCGGTCGAGATAGGGTTAAGCTGGCGATGACGACATTGTGTCCGAGCCAAGAGTTGCAGCTGCCATTTCCTTTTGTCTCTTTATTTGCTTGGGACACATTTGCTCTCTAAACTTCGGTGCTTGGTAGGAAGCTGGCGACGGTACCCGTTGCCCTTCTGGCTGCTCGAGACTGTGCCCAATGATGAGTTTTTTTGAAAAAACTGAGGGCCTTGTGCTTTTATTCTTACCGAGATGCTTATCGTTGTGGTGAATGCTTGTTTTCAGATGTTCTGTTTGGTATTCGCAGCTGCTATATGTATGCTTCTCTTGCAAGTATCATCTTGCAACCGCTGCTGATGTACGTTGCATTGTTGTTGTTAATGGTTACTCTTGAACGTCGTTTGCAGATGCTAACCGTGGCTTGTTGTTACTGATGCTTTCCTTGCTTCTTGGTTCTAATGTTGATGATGTCATGCCGCTGTGGAACTAATATTGCTGTTAAGGAACTGATATAATTGTTGTTGCTTGCATATGAGTGAAAATGCTGGTGCCGTGTCACTGCTAGCTGATACCATGCTGGATTGTTGTTGTTTGTATTTCAGGAGCTGCTATTGTCAGAGGGAGTTTGGAACGGTGATGATGATGTCATGTCTGAACCGTAAGCTAGGATTGTTGAGAATACGGTTTCCTTTGCATACTGTTGGTTGAATGCGATGCTTGAGTCACGTTGAAGTAACAGTCTGAACCACATTGGTGTCGTTGAATGCAGTTGCTCATCTGTGTTTCACACTGTTTGAACTATCTGCTAGTTGTCCTTTGCGTTCAAATTCCCTCCATCGATGTTCAGTAGGAAGCTGGTGACGGCGTAGGCTGTTACCCTCCCGACTGCTCGTGCTTCTGCCCGGTGATGAATTCAAGCTGAGGGCCAGACTTAAATTCTCTTCTCCTTAAACTTCACTTTGTTTTCGACGGCGTTTGATTAGTGGTTGCTCTGATTTCGGGAAATACGTGGACAAATGTGGTTTTGAAATTGTGTCCATTCTCACTCTGTGATGCCTTCCCCTCAACTCTGTATGAACGTGATACGAATCGACTGTGATGCTGCTACTTTCATCTTCGTGCTTTACTTTGAGGCGTGTATGGTGTACTTGTGTATTGCTAGCTTCCTGTGCTCCAACTTGATGGATTGACCTTGAGACTAATATGGTCGCATTCCTGTGTTTTTTCTATATGACTTTTCTTCTTCTTCTTTCAGGAATGCACGTGAGCTCTGAGACTGCCGATAGTGTGCCGTTTGCCGAAAAAGTTGCTGCAGTTATCATGATGAAGTATCTGAAATAATAGCTTAAAAATGCAGCTGTGGCCTGGAGGTTTCTTTTGTGCTTTTGCATTGTGCAGGTCTTAGGTGCTGTGATGCTTGTTTTGCTGCTAACTCTTCTGATTTTCTTGGATGAGTTTCGCACTGTGTTGTTAATTGTTGATGCTCTCTGATGCATTTCTCTCTTCTTTTGTCCATGAACTGAACTAATTTTCCTCTTCTTTTCTTTCCTGGAACAACTTTAAATGGTGGCTGCCGGTTTTATGCCGTCGCTGAGAAAGGTTTTGCATCTGGTGATGATGACTTAACAGTCTGAGTCTATGAGGGAATCGAAAAGGCTGTTGCTGCCTCAATGTTGCTTGTTTTTGTACTGTGATGGCTGTTTGCAATTAGTTATCCGAATTTTACTCATCCGATGTACGGTAAGGAGTTGGTGACAGCCTTGGCTGTCGCTCTCCTGGCCGCTCGTATCTCTGCCCAATGATGAACTTTCTGAGGGCTGTCCTTAAATCACTTCATCTCCCTCTTAGATTTTCGAAACAATCTCATTAACTGTTGCTGATGGTGCTCTGATCATTGTTTGTGTGGTATTTGCAGGTTTTAATGGGGTGACTTTGGAAAGTCGTAGATGGTTGCTGCTTCGTAGTTTCAAAGTGCTCGATTTCCATAGAATTCTGCCTATTTGGGTGGCTGCGTTTCGAGAGTTTATTCGTCGTTCATGACGCGGTGCTGAAGCAACTTGAGATTGTGGTTGTTTTGTCGTCCTCATATGGTTTGACGGAAGTCGTCATGGTCGCAAAGAGCCTCATTTTGTTCATGATCAAAAGGTCAATGTAGTATAGGTGTTTTGTTGTAACAATGATTCATGCCTCATGGCTTTTACTTTAGAACAAGGCTCTTGGTAAACTTTGTAATAGAGATTTGCGTCTTTAAAAGTCTTAAGTAATGAATTGCCTCTAGTCCTTTGTGAAGAACATAGTTTCGGTACCATATTTGTGATGCACTTGAACATGTGGACATAGTTACCTAAAGCTTCGTATTTTATATTTCAGCTTTATGAACATCACGTATCTCGAAGCCAAATACTATGCCTTGTGTCGCTTGCGCGAAAATAAGGTGCCGGCAAAACAGAAGAGTCGCCACCTTTCGTTATTTATCCCTCAGAGCGGGAAAGGAAACGATCGGAAAAAACCTGACGAATAAGGGTAAGACAAGGTCATCGCAACCATTGTCTGGGTTCGGGAGTCGGTTACGCAAGGGGAAGGTATTAGCACCCCTCACGTCCGTCGTACTCGACGGGATCCTCGCTTGTTTGTTTACTTGGACGGGTTGGTTATAATCTATCTACCTATCAAGGCTGGCTGAAAAAGAAAAGAAAAATGACTCGGCAAAGCGTCGCACTTTATGCCTACGTATTCTCATCAGAGAATGAGAAATCAGAGTCAACGTAGTTCGGCTAACTACGGGTTATGGGGGAAAGGTTGCTCGCTAGGACGTCGCGTCCTATGCCTACGTACTTTCATCTGGTATGAAAGATCAGAGCAAACGTAGTTCGGGAAACTACGGGTTATCTCCTGAAAGAAGTGTTTTTTATTGTGTTTGCGATTTCAACCGCACTAGAGACTATGACCTGAGAGTGAATGCGTCGCATGTCACCCAAAGGGTACCATACTAAACATCCAGACTGTGGAAAAGAAACTCTCCCACAACCCTTTCTCAGATAGCTTAAGGCTCGTAACGTACGAAAGAAATCATTCATGATTACTGTATCTTAAACTGCTTCGAGATGAGAAGAGAACAGGCCCAACTAGGAGGAAGACTATCAAGTCCTACTGTTATCATGCCATGGATTCATCCTATAGTCGAGGTTTGAACAGGGAACTCCTAGATGTTGTCATGCATAGGTTTCAACCTAAAAGTCTATCATCAAATCCTCATCAGAGGAAATGAGAGTCCTAAGGGATCATGTCAATGATACACCAAAACAGACGAAAGCATCAGCTTTAACAGTAAAATGCATGCAATGCAAGTGAGGGAGGAAATGTGTGTGGGGCTTCAGCCTCCACAAGCTCATCTCAACCTCAAGCCAGAATGAAATAACAGTAATCATACTGAAATAAACAACATGCTATCAAGCACAAACAATAAACTGTAATCGTACAGACAGGAGAAATGAAATGTTGTCAAGCAAAATAAACACATGGGCAAGGGAGCTGGGCTCTACCGAATACCCGCAAGCAAAGCCAAGCAATAACAATACAATCAGATGCACTCATACTCTTAGACTGAACTTATTCTAAATGGGCTTAGTCTAATGCAACAGACAAATCAGACAAAACACACAATACATCAAAGAAAACAGAAGAAAGCCTCAGCTCCTCCAGCAGCAACCCAGTCTTCATACTTCAGAGATCACTTGCTTTCCAGGTATCAAACCTACAACATGAGTATCAACTCATCTTCTCCCTTGAGCTTCAGCTCCTTTGACCAGCTCCACCTTCAGGCTTCACTATCTTCAGGGATCTTCAGGCATCAGCTTGATCTTCACAAAGTCTTCAGACTTCAATAATCTCCAAGGAATCATCCTCTTCAAAGCCTCAGCTTCTATCTTCAATGGCTCCAATGCTCCAGCAAACAAGATTCAGTCAACAAGATGAGGTGGGGATGTTACAGTACTCACTGACTTCCAAAGGATGCCATTGAGAACTTAACATCAAAGGAAAGGCTCTCTCAAAGTTCTACCTTATAGGGCAAGGTCACTAATCCCTCCAAAGGAGAGAGGTGAATACCCTTAAGGGACTCTGTGTCATAGAGAAGAAAGGAGGTGAACAAGACACTCCTTGTTTATTGAACAAAATATTCTATCTAGGGCTCTGCCTATGCACCTATAAACCTATAAACCAAACAACAAAAGCTATGCTAGACTCCTCTGCAAGGTCTTCAAAGCTTCCATGATGATCCACAAGGTCTTCAACTCAATCTTCAAAGCTTCACACACTCAAAAGAGAAGGAAAGAAAACACAACAATACAACTTATGCCTTTAAGCAACACACATACTATCCATACATTCAAAAATCAATGAAAAATACTAAAATACCATACAAATTCCTAATATAAATTCTAGGGGATCCTATTTAACTACCCTTAAGTCCCATATATTCCCCATACACTAACTTGTCCTAAAACCCCAAAAATAAAATGTTGAAGCTCATATATACTACTTAAAACCCTAATTAGAGCACCTAAATGTCTAATAATCAAACTACATCAAATTTAATTTCTAAAATCAAGGGATAAATCCTACATGAAACTAGGGTTCAATATCTAATTACGCAAAAAAGAATGAATTAAAAAACCTAAGGGAAGGTCCTAAAACAATTCTTGCAAGATAAGGTATCAACTAAAAGAAATAACATACACTATTTACAAGAAAATATCACTAAAAATTCTACATTAAAAATAAAATTTCATTTTTATTTTTATATTTTTCTACACAAAATTATCTAAACATAGAAAAAAGAATGAGTAAAAAATCATTATTTATCAATTACTTATGAATTTTTAAAGGTGGCTAAAATATTAAAAGAATTTAAAAGAATTCAAAATAATATAAAAGGGAGGGGGTGGAAATAGAAGGGCCAGATAGTTCATTTCAAATGGGCCAGCGCGCGTGGGGGGTGTGAATAGAACAGATAGGCCCAGGGACCACCGTTTAAGTGAAACGGTGCATTTCCATTTTCAAATTTTCCCTCCGTTCTCACAAGCGATCTGGGCCGTAGATTGAGATGAATAGGTCAATTAGTCAGGCTAATCCAATGGACGCTGGTCATCGTCCCCAAAACGACTTAGGGTTTTCAGATTCACCCGTTTCATGCACACAAACTCATCCATCTTGTTCTCTCTGCTCAGTGGATGAAATTCCACGATTCCAAAACGAAAGATCATCTACTCATCCAGGGGAACACAGCCATACGTACCAATTTCCCTAACTCTCTCTAGATCACCCCAACAGAAGCTTGCAAGATCATGGTTCAACCATATGCACCTGATGTCATCCTTCCATAATCCTTGAATATAATGGCATACAGTTATTCTACACAATACCCTAACCATTCTAAGCTAGTCCTTGCTAACTGAAGCTCACAAACCAGCTAATTCTTGGAGATCATAGTTTCTTGGCTCTGCCATCAACTACCATGGATCGAGCTCTAACTCTCAGAGCTTCATCATCTAACCTAATGCACCAGTTCTAGACCTATAAAACTAATCAAAACTACATAACTTAAGAGAATGGTGATGAGAAAGAACCTGTCAAGAGGTTATGGTGGAGACTCGCGTGGCTGCTTTCAGGCCTTGAAACTTCCTCCAAATGGTCCTTGGATGATCAATAGCCTTCTGTTTGCACTTGTGATGAAGGGGAAGATCTGCAATGGAAGGAAATCAGAATTGCTTCAATTTGAAGAAACCTCTTCAATGGATGCTTCTCTCTTTCTCTCCCCTCTGAATCCTCTTGCTATCACCAACCTTGAGCACTATGAAGATCACCCTTCTTATAGTAGTAGATGGAAGTTACTGGAAACATCTAGAATCCTCTTGGAAAGTTCATGAACTTCTCCTTAAAAGAGACTTTGAAAATCTCATCTCCCTTGCCTTAAACCTTGCATTCTATGCCAAAATGCCTTAATATGAGATATTGAGTAATGAGAAATGAGATCAGCCCTTTACTTTTCCTTGTGCAAGCCTTTTCAAAGTTGCCTTCTTTTTCAAGTAACATTTTTCCAAAGGAACCTCATTTTTTAAGCTTTAAATCAAAATTCTACCTAAACCAATGTTCTCAAAATGGTGTTTCCAATCAAAATGATATATTGGATGACCTATTTTGGGTTTGTGGATCTCACAAACCAATTTTCAAATTCAACTTTTCAAACTTATATGCCATTTTTAGTTCATTTTTGACCAATCATGCAAATCCATGCTATGAGCTTTTCCCACAATTTATGACCTTCTTTCTAGACTCAAAATCACATTTTGAACAACTTTCATGTTTTGAGTTTTTCCATTTGAGGCTTGGAAATAGGAGTTTTAGGCATTGGCTAAAATGACCTATAATTGACAAATGACCAAAATACCCCTGTCTTGTTCAAACCATAAGTTGAGTTCCCCAAATCCTATCAAGGACTTCTACCACTCAAATTAAAGCTAAGAAGATGCCCTCCAACATTCATGTTGACCAAGAAATCATAGGAATCATCCCACTAGGGCAAACGTTGTCTGCAAGTTGGGTGACTTTCAAGGACCCAGATTCACACACCTCAGCTGACCTGTAATTTGTCAAAACCATAACTTGAGCTCTGTCACTCCTATCAAGGACTTCCACCACTAAAATTAAAGCTAAGAACAAGCTCTACAACATTCATGTTTTGGGGAAGATGAGATATCAATCACATCTAGAGCTAAAACTGCCTGGAAGATAGGGATCAAACTAGGGTTTTTTCACTGACAAACCTTGGAGACCCTAACTTGAAACTTCTCAAACTCCTCAATCATGATGAGTTGGTCTAGGAATCATCTTTATAACATCTTTATGCATCATTCCATGATCTCATAACCCTTGGATTAGGTCTTAACCTTCTCCAAATCTTCAGTGATCCTAGGGTTGACCCAGTCAAAACCCTAATTCTACCAATCATGGTTGAATCTTCTGAATTCTTGCCTAATGACCTCTCTGGGCTTCATGATGGCTATCAAGACATCTCATAGGCTTTCTCAAAACATCAAGTCCATTCTCAAAGTCTCAGAATCATCTGAGGAACACCCACAACTCTCAAGCTATGAAGCACACAATCCTGGTTTCAACCCACTCCTCTGAGGATCTCTTGAACTTTCTGATGAATGTATCAACTTTCAAACACTCAATGGATAAATAAATGTTGGTCAAATTTTGGGGTGCAACAGCTGCCCCTATTCAAATGGCTTGAACCTGACTGGGTGAGAAGTGAACGACTCTCAACCAATCAAGGTGCGAGACGGTTGAATATCGGTAAACCCGAAAATTTGCCAACTGCTCAACTTGTCGAACACTGGAACGATAGCTGCACGGCAACTATCTGGGGAAATACCGATATGACATCGCCGTCAGTCATCCATATTAACTTTTCTGATATTGTCTTCAGACAACCACAACACCCAACATCGCCGCTGGAGAAAATACATCTCTGAACAAAGTACCCCGCATCGCCGCTGGAGAAACACATCTGACAGAATACCCCGCATCGCCGCTGGAAAACTGAATCTGACATCGCCGTCGGAAACAACCATCACTTTGAGAGACACTGGACATCGCCGTCGTACAAACATCATCTCTGCTGGGGATTTAAATAACCTGACTTCGCCGTCAAACAAACATTCAACCTCGCCGTCGAAACAAACATTCAACCTCGCCGTCGAATAAACATCCAACCTCGCCGCCGGGCAACTGATGATCTGACCTCGCCGCCAAATCCAAACGTTCAACCTCGCCGTCGAACAAACATCCAACCTCGCCGTCGGACCAAATATAATCTGAACGAATCTAACCTGGGGTTCACAAAAGGTACACTTGAAACTACTCCGCTGGGAATGAGAGACTTAACCGAGCACACTCTGATCTGGGGTTCACCCTCAGAGCCATAACAAACATCGGAATACTGCTGCACACTGCCCGCCGTAGAACTTCAACATTAAAGATATATGAAACCCTGGCCCCTGGCCACTCCAGATCCGCTGGAGAATCTTCAAGTATTTCCGAAGATAGATGAAACCCTGCCCGTCGGCCATTCCAGCTTCAGCTAGAAAGAACATCCTTGGCCTTCAAGGATGTAAACTTTGCCCATCGGCAACTCTGCAGGAGGCACCTTCGACTTCAGTCTAAAGCAATGGTCCTTGACCTTCAAGGACACATGGATATGCCTTCAGGCAACTCCGCCTCTGCTATAGAGCATCCGAGACTTCAGTCAGGGATATATTTCGGCCTTCAGTCCGAAAAATGAATCCTAGGTCATTCATGACCTTGGGGATAACCTTGCCCTCAGGCACCTTCGCCTCAGCTTAGGAAAATTGTGACTTCAGTCAGAGAAATGGTATCCTGAGCCATTCATGACTCTACGGGGATTCAAACACTTTGCCTTCAGGCAAAACTCCGCTTCAGCTGGAGAAACATCTTCGAGTTCAGTCAGAAGAAAAACTATCCACTTGATTGCAATCAATCATCACCTCAGGACAACTGACTTGGTCTTCAGACCAACACGGATCATCTTGGTATATCTACAAACTTTGGAACCTTGTCTTCAGCCACACGTTGATTCATCAACAAGGACATCTGAGCTCACAGGAACCTTCTGATACCGCCTTCAGGCGTTTACGCAGTCAATCTTCAGATTAGACAACACTGTTGGAGCAGACATATCACGCTGCTAAGGACTTCAAGAATCATCTTGAACAAACAAATCCGTCAGGCACCTTCAAGAATCATCTTGAACCGATAACCATTCTGGAGACTTTATTCCGCGGGGTATTCCAGGAATCTTCCTGGGCAAACCTTGCTGGGGACGCTATTGGGGAGCTCAAGAATCATCCTAAGCGAACAACTCGGGAAGCTGCGCTGAAGTCTTAAGAATCATCTTAAGCAAACGACCCTGCTGAGGAATTCAAGAATCATCTTGAACTGAAGACTTCGCTGGGGATCTCAAAAATCATCTTGAGCGAGCGACTGTGGGGATTACACCGGGGTCTTGGGAATCATCTCAAGAAATCGACCTCGCTGGGGAAAATATCGGGGATCGTCCTGAGCAACTGGTCTCTTGGTGGAACACATGTAAGACAAGAATGATAGTAACCTAGATCATGCTCATGATGCCTATGCTTCTGCGCTATGCCCCACTCAGTGGGAATGATATGCGTTTATGCTAAATGCTGTGCAATCATGCACAATGCTATGCAGCGTTAAATGCTATGCAGTGTTAAATGCTATGCAGTCACGCACAACGCCATCCCGTAAGCAAACTAAATGCTGGGGGGAGATCCTCCTGTCAAGGAGAAAGAACTGCTCAGATAGAGGAGTCATCCTGCTGAGGAGAACGTGGGCACGCTGATATCAATTGGACTCCGTCTGGGGAATTGATCTTCCGGTTGACTGCTGCAGGGAAAACAACTTCAGTTGATCTGCTGCGGGGGACGAAGCTCTACGAGAACCCAAACCTGCTGAAGGAAAGCGATGTCAATCGCGGGAGTGAACTGCGTGGCCGTCTCGGCTTACTCTTCTGGGGATGATCACTCTGTGGGGAAACAACTTCAGCTGCTCCACACTCCGCTGGGGAAAGACCAATCATGATCTGATCAACCTTCAAGGACTCGGCCCTCCTGGACATCTGCAAACTCGGCTGAGGAAGGAGAAGTCATTCTGCTTCGCCAAAGGGAGTACGACTCTGGGAGATACAGCATCAGCTGTTCAACATCTGCTAGGGAAAATCCACTCATGGTCCCAACTGCTTCCAAGGATTCTGCTTTTCCGCGGACTCAGCTGGGGAGAGAGAAATCATTCTACTTCAACGGGAGGGTACGACTCTGATGAGGAATTTTAATTTCACCGGGGAAGAAAGAATCATCTGCCTTCGGGGGAGAGTACAACTCTGCAGGGGAATACAACATCAGCCGTTCCAATACTCTACTGGGGAAGAGGGGATCGTCCAACTTCAGGAGAGAGCATAACTTTGGTGGGGAATCTCAATTCCGCTGGAGACTTTACTGGGGAAACAAGAGCCTTGGCACCCGAACACTTCTATGGAACCTGCACTTGCGACCCGGTGCTGGGGAAAGACGACATCATTCTTCGGTGCTTGGCTCAGCTGATGGGGTGACGCTCCTTCAGGATGCGTCGGCTTGGGGACGAGAATCCTCTCCGCCTGGGGAGACATATCAATGCTCACTATTCTGATTCTGATTCTACGGAGGAGAGACTACTGAACTCTACTGGAGAAGGAGGGCTCGCCCTGCTTCGGGGATGCGCACGGCACATTGATGCGTGTTTTTCGCAAGTGTACGAATCACGTCAAAGTAATATAAAAGATTATCGAATCCACAGAGACCAAGTGTCAATCTATCGTACCTGTTGTTATGGTGTTTATCTAAGGCAACTATTTTTAAGGGTTTTAGTAAGGGTGCAATGGTAAATAAAATTATAATTTTAAATAATAAATAAAAGACAGGCTCGAATGTAATTCACGTAATCAATGATAATCCAGTACTTGTTAATGGAACTACTTATGGGCAATGTTTTCTCCTTTGAAAAGAACTAATTTAACAGGAACTGTCGCTTTCGCGTATTCAGAACCGAGTTGTCTCTCTAATCAACCCCTCCTATTGTCACGGATAAAAAGGTGCGTACTGCGTTAGAGTAGTAAACCTATTTTTAAGAAATATAGTTTCTTAACAAAGTTGAAAAGTATTTTAACCTGGACTTCTTAGCAAAAAGAGGTTCTTATGAACCAGACTCTAAATCTCATAACGCGTCCGAAAATCGTTTTAAAATCTCTTTTCTTTTTAATCTAAAAACTCCTAATGAACTATACAAAGCGCTTTTGGCTGTTTTTGAAATAGTTAAAAACAATTACTTGAATTGAAAGATAAAATAGCCCTTAGGTGTTTCCACGAACAATTATACTGATTACTGGTTTAATTACGATCCTTACATTCTAACCTTTATGGGATTAGTTAGACATGATAAAGTAAATATTCTTTTTATAGTTTTTCATATGAGTAATTTAAAGCGAGTGCGGGAAGTAAACAAAGTAAATGTGCGAGTGCGGGAAGTAAACAAAGTAAATGTGCGAGTGCGGGAAATAAACAAAGTAAATGTGCGAGTGCGGGAAATAAACAAAGTAAATGTGCGAGTGCGGGAAATAAACAAAGTAAAGTGCGAGAAAATAAATAAAAGTAAAGCAATGCGGAAAAATAAAATACTAACTGGAATTAAAATGGCGGCAGGATTAACTTCCTCCAGAGTGCTCCAAAACTCGAACCACAGACAGATTACAGACTCGATCACTCGATTGCAGAGGCACCCCGATGTGGAATGGCAACTGCTTTATAACTGATATATGCCTAGAGAATTCTAATTCTGGATGAAGAAAAATGAAAATCTAAGGTCCTATTTATAGTAAAAACTGAAAGCATGAAATGACCGGGACGCCCCTCCACTAAAAAGTGGAGGTTATGAAATTTTGCCTTGTGGCGCCCGCCACAAGGTCATGGCGCCCGCCATGGTCCCTACAGGGGATGATGGAGTGGGGATCGTGGGTCTTGGAGGTTGAGGAGTGGTCTTGAGACGTGGCCACGTCATGGCTAACCCCATGGCGCCCGCCACGGTGGGTGCCGCAAGTGCAAAATGCTGAATTTCTAGGTTTTCGTCCGTTTTCACTCCTTTTTCGCTCCTTTTCCCGATTCAAGCTCCGATTATTATAAAAACCTGAAAACATAAGAAAACAAAGCAATAACAAAGCAAAACAACAATAAAAGCTAAGAATGCATGCGAAATCGGAGTCAGAAATACGGTGAATTTTAGTGTGATCAAATTCTCCCACACTTAAACCTTTGCTTGTCCTCAAGCAAACATTAAAGCTTAAGAAAATATGGTGTCAACACTTGTCTTTGGGCTAAAGGGATTCTATGTTCAAGTCAGGATGCAGTGACAGATACTAACTAAGTGAACCAAGGGTACCATAGTAACACAAACACAAACTTCAATCCTATATTAACCACTCCATGTCATCCCACGATACCTAGGCCTATCTTCTCATCTTTTTGTGTCCTTTTCATTCAGGCGCAATCACATTAAGCCCGTTATCCGTACATGCTTCATAGTAGAGTGACCGGTTAGTGATTCTGATCCATAACATAAGGTTTCTGGCACATAAGCATGTGTAAACCTGTTTTTATTTCGCCTAAATGTAGCTGCGGGGGATCGGATCGTAATCCGCCCTACCAAGTTCAGTGCCAGATACCTCTGAACCAACTAACAATAGGTGACTTGCAATTTTTTTTCTTTTTGTGGCAAAAATTTTTTTTCTTCTCTTTTTTCGGTTTAAATGACTTTGTGAGGGTCACCTATACCAGAGTTTGCCTTTTTTTTCTTTTTTTTTTTTATTAGCACTGGATCATTCACTTATATTCATCGGCCCCCTACGTAGAGTATGCTTAGGCCGGAGCTGACTGCTAAAATAAACTACTTAGGACAATTTTTTGAATGATAGTAAAGGCCATGGTGGTGGGGTTTAGGAGTGATTCCTATATTCAAGAGGTCTATGGTGCTAAAATGGTTCTGATGTTTCAAAAAGTTGACCTAAGTCACCACATCCTAATCTAAACCTGTCTCAAAGCCCAAAAAACATGTGAAACAACATTGTTTTCTTTTTAAAGATTTTCTGGTAAGGCTAAGGAAATGGGAAAAAATGAAGATGAACTAAAAAGACACTATACTGGTGACTCGTCAGACTCATGCATTATCTAAGAAAAATAAATTACTGAAAAGGGAAATAACTGAAAGGAAATTAACTAAAAAGGGAAATAACAGAAAGCAATAAAATCCCCTCCCACACTTAAATCGAACATTGTCCCCAATGTTTCGAAATAAGATAAGAGGGGTAACCTGGAAAAAGACTACTGAGGAGGGGCACTGGTGCCTTCGCCGTCCTGATGTGATGGTCTGGAACGACGGGATCTACTACGATGCTGGTCCCTCCGGTCGAGTCGTGCTGATAAAGCAGCCTGAGCACTCCGGACCTCTCGAAGGTTACCCAAGATGGAACCCTGAGTAGCCTCTACAAGCTGGTAGTGTCGGCTGTTGAACTCTCTCTGACGGTTCTGCTCTAATGAAATATCGTTCAAGGTACGGCAAACGTTGCTATAAGCACGATCCGAAACCAATCGCGATTTTTGCATGAAGCTCATATTGTTCGTCAGCTGCTGTGAAATAGTAGAGAGAAGGCCATCACGCCTTTCTTCTCTAGCTGTCATATCACGCCACATCTCCTCGGTGACAAAGAATCCAGGAGCAGTACCTGCAACAGGGTTAGAGGAAGATGGTGCAGTGTGTGACTGTGAAGGACGATGGGGGGACATGTGAGGGATGGGTGACTGCTCTCTCCGATCATACTCATCATCAGTGTCATGTGCCTCCCCATCGGGAATATTAGGAGGAAGTGGACCCAAAACACGTGGAGCATTAAGATCATAGGTCCAGTTCCTTTCATCACGTACATCAGTACGTCTACTGCATGGTAAAGCAACAGATGGGATAGCTACCCCATGAACCATCAACTCATAACCACCTTCTCTCCTTGTTCGGCACAATTTCATGTCTTTCAGAAATTTTAAATTAATTGTGCGAGGAGGTAGTGGTTCAAGTGTAGCTATCTCATCATTCAGGCCAAGAGCCCGAGCAATAGACGTAACAAGCCCTCCAAAAACAATCGGTCCTGTTTTATTAGTAAATAAAGTCATGTGGGCAAGCATAAACGGGACCGGATTGATGTGGGTTCTAGTGAGGCATCCTTGCAAAAATAGGAGTTCACGAGCATTAACCTTGTTTGGACTTTCCCGGCCAAAAATAGTACATGCCAAAAGAAGTCTAAAAACTCTTATGGCCGGGTTGTGAATGGTCGACGCAAGTATCCTTTCAAAAGAATTAATTGAAGTACTTGAAAGCCTTAGCCAGAAGGTAAATACCTCGGCCGACCATTCAGCATCCAAAGGTGCCTCACAAATCGAACCTTCCTTATGAGGGATTCCTAACAAATCTGCTAGCTCATTGGTACTGAATTCATATTCAATTCCAAACAGTCTAAAAATAACAGTACCGACAGTGCTAGCAGTGTTAGGACTGACAGTGTATATCAAAGAACTCAAAAACTCAGTTGTCAGCCTCTCATAGGTAGGTTCCTGATTAATGAAAATATTATGCAAGCCTAGAAATTCTAATAAATTAAAAACACTATGATAAATACCCAAAGCATACAGACAGTTATCGTCGACGTACCTAGTCGAGAGGATTTCTCGACTTTGAAGCCTCTGAATAATTTTCCGTTGCCTTTCGCCCGGTCTTCCATCACGAAGAATAAATCCGTTGAACTCCATTGTTGAAAAGCTCCTTAGGTAGTGAAAATAGTAGAAAAGTGGTTTATGAGGGGAATGATAAAGTTTTGATTTTTTTGGTTTTTGATGGATGAAAATGGAAATGGATGTTGGATATGTTTTATGGATGGAGGGTATTTTGGAAATGGGGGAGCTTTAATGGGGTTCAAGGAGGATTTGGAAGGTTGGAAAAATGGGTTTTTGGTGAAGAAAGGGATGAAAATGGTGGAAATGGGGATTGAATCCCGTATTTGTTGATGGTACGGTGTGGCGCCCGCCACAGGGCCTATGGCGCCCGCCACAAGGCCAATTCCTGGGCCTTGTGGTTTTGGATCCTCCTTTGGGCCTTCCTTGCACCTTTGTCTTCCGGGGGGTCTGAATAGCGTTTTCTTCTTCTTTTCAAGGCATTGGCTTGCATATTTTTGTCTTATATATTTTTTCTTTGCACGACAAAAATAAAATAATTAAAAATCAAAAAAGAAAAAGAAAAATAAAAATTAGTGCATAATATGTATATATATAAGGAATTCAAAGTGCATGAAAATATAAAAGTGGAAATGCGATAAATAAAAGGAAGTTAAATACTAGGGTAGTGCTGTCAGGGTGGAATGAGTCATGTGGTAGGTTTCTTATCCTGGCTTGATCCACGAATCTCAGCTATCTCCCTCCGAAGCTTGTCGATCGCCTGATGTAGAGCATCGGTCTCTGAGGCATGAGTGAGATCAGAAACCTGCATCTGTAACTCTAAGTCTGCCACTTCCTGCTTGAGCAGGGCAGTCTCCTTGCGGAGCTCATAAATCTGTGTTTGTAGGTCAGGTGGCTGCAGAGACATATTGTTAGACATAACAGTGATTCGGGGAGTAAGAGGTGTAGGAGTGTACTCAGCGGCGGGAGGCGATTTCGGCTCTTCGACAGTCTCTCCATAACCCTTTAGAGCATAACTCCAATTGGCAGGATCATGGACACTGGTCATCAGCGGATCTGGTAATGTAAAGTAGTGTATCGCTTCACCGTCGATCAGCAATCTAAACATGTTGGGCTCAAAAGAAGCCCTCCTCATCAAACCTCTATCAAAAAATCAATATCCAGGGTGGTGTAGCAGCAGAAGGTCCTGAGGTGCAATAGCTTGCGAGACAAACCCAATGCAGTAGCAATCTGTGTAACAATCCCACCGACATGGATGATTCCTACTGATGATCTGGCAACACTAGCAAGGCCCTTCAGTAGAAAGTTGCCACAAGCAACAGGGCGAGACTGAGTCGCACAAAACAGTAGGAAAATCTCCTCTTCACTTAGCAGTGTCTCTGTATCTGGAAAACCTAGGAAAGAATGTGCTAGAATCATCTGGAAATACCTCAATGCAGGGTTGTGGATTACCTGAGAAAACTGGGTAGAAGGATCTTGGCTCCCTCCGCCTGATATTTTAGTCCAAAACTTTTCCACTTCTCTGCTCATAAAATACCCCATCGGAGTCTCTGGAATAGCATCAGGAGTAGTCTGGAAACCTAGTAAATCACCAAACTCTTTGTGAGAGAATGAGTAGTCAATCCCGAACAACCTGAAAACAGCGAGTCCATCGGGTCCAGCCCAAGGGTCATGATGAAACGAGCTGAGGAACTCAAGAGTCAAGTTCCTATAAGTGTTGTTCCTGTCGTCAAACTGGTCCCACTGGAGTTGATGGCATAAAAATCTGACGCTTGGCTCTATCCCCAAGGCATCCATGCAGTCATGGTCAGGGTACCTGGTAGGAGCCATAGGGCGTCTCATGTGAACATAGTAACGCTCTCTCTGTGCATCATCTCTAAAGGCCACGTGCATGTCATCAGGGTTCTGCATTCTGTACAAGGTTAGCAAACAAGTCCTGAAAGCACATAAAACATTCAATCGTGAGTCCTGACATAATAATAAAATAAACAAATTAAAATAAAGTAAAAATAAAAAGTACAAAAATAAGAAAAACCATGGGTTGCCTCCCATGCAGCGCTTGTTTAACGTCATTAGCTCGACGACCAATATTTAAACATCATTGGAAGGATATGGTGGATCACTCAGAGTATGACAGGTGTATGTTGTTGGAATGTCACCTCCTTCGTAGGGCTTCAACCTCTGTCCATTGACTATGAACGGTTTACATGTTTGGTTCTTGATTTCAATAGCACCGGATCTCAGGATCTTAGATACTTCGAAAGGGCCAGTCCATCTCGAACGGAGTTTACCTGGAAATAGTCGTAACCTAGAATCGAACAGGAGAACAGGATCGCCTATTTTGAAGTCTCTTCTTATGATTCTTTTGTCATGCCAAGCTTTTGTTCTTTCTTTGTATATGATGGCATTTTCGTAGGCAAATTGTCTGAGCTCTTCTAATTTGTGGATATCAAGGATACGTTTCTCACCAGCTGTCAAGTAATCCAAATTCAAAGTTTTGATGGCCCAATAGGCCTTATGCTCCAACTCAAATGGTAAGTGACATGATTTTCCATAGACCAGTTGATAAGGGGTTGTTCCTATAGGAGTTTTGAAAGCGGTTCTATAGGCCCATAATGCTTCTTGAAGTTTCTGCGACCAATCTTTTCTAGATATAGAGACAGTCTTCTCGAGGATTTGTTTTATCTCCCTATTAGATACTTCCACTTGTCCATTGGTCTGTGGGTGGTATGGTGTTGCTACTCTATGCTTAACTCCATACTTGCTTAAAAGTTTATCAAATATTCTCGATATGAAGTGTGATCCTCCATCACTTATGACTAAACGGGGTGTTCCAAACCTGGGAAATATATAATTCTTGAATAATTTGATGACTACTCTGGTGTCGTTTGTGGGTGCGGCGATAGCTTCAATCCATTTAGACACGTAGTCAACAGCTACTAATATGTACTGATTTCCAAAAGATGGTGGGAACGGTCCCATAAAGTCCATACCCCATACGTCGAAGAGTTCTACTTCTTGGATATTTCTTAACGGCATTTCATTACGTCTTGAAATATTTCCTGTGCGTTGGCATCTGTCACACTTGACAATAAAAGCATGGACATCACGCCACATAGTAGGCCAGAATAGGCCAGCTTGAAGAATCTTGGCGTAGGTCTTAGATGTGCTTGCATGTCCACCATAGGGTGCAGAGTGACAATGCTCAATTATATTATTTACCTCTTCTTCTGGAACACAACGGCGGAAAATGCCATCTTTACCTCTCTTGAAAAGAAATGGATCGTCCCAATAGAAGTTTCTCACATCACTATAGAACTTCTTCTTCTGGTGGTAGTTTAGATCAGGGGGTATGATGTCAGCGGCTAGGTAATTAACAAAATCTGCATACCAAGGTACATTGCTTATAGCTAAGGATTTATGAAATTGCTCATGAGGGTCTGGGTTATCATCTTCAATGGTTTCTAGTTGGGCTATCAGTCTATCGTAGGCAAAATCGTCATTTATGGGTACTGGATCAGGTTTCAGGTATTCTAGCCTAGATAGGTGATCAGCTACCACATTATCAGTGCCTTTCTTGTCACGGATATCCAAATCAAACTCTTGTAATAATAGAATCCATCGAAGTAACCTAGGCTTGGCATCCTTTTTGCTTAGTAAGTAACGAATGGCAGCATGGTCGGTGTAAACTATAATCTTGGCTCCTACTAGATAAGATCTAAATTTGTCTATTGCAAAAACTACAGCTAGGAGCTCTTTTTCGGTTGTTGCGTAGTTGAGCTGTGCAGCGTCTAGGGTTCTACTGGCATAATAAATCACATGTAACTTCTTATCTTTTCTCTGACCTAGAACGGCTCCAACAGCATAATCACTGGCGTCACACATTATCTCAAACGGCTCCGACCAATCAGGGGGTTTCATTATAGGTGCTGAAATCAGAGCTTGCTTCAGAAGATTAAATGCTTCAGTACATTTTTCATCGAAGATGAACTCAGCATCTTTCATTAAAAGACCAGTTAAGGGCTTTGTTATTTTGGAGAAATCCTTGATAAAACGTCGGTAAAATCCGGCATGTCCAAGAAAACTTCTTATCTCCCTGATAGTCTTCGGCGGTTTTAGATTCTCTATGACTTCTATTTTTGCTTTATCTACCTCTATACCTTTTTCGGAAACTATATGTCCTAAAACAATCCCTTCGGTGACCATGAAATGACATTTTTCCCAATTTAGCACAAGGTTTACCTCCACACATCTCTCCAGGATTTTCTCAAGGTTGACAAGACAATTTTTGAAATCTGACCCACAAACTGAGAAATCGTCCATAAATACTTCCATGATTCCATCCAAATAATCAGCAAAGATAGACATCATGCAGCGTTGGAAAGTTGCAGGAGCATTACAAAGTCCAAAAGGCATTCTTCTATAGGCAAAGGTTCCAACTGGGCATGTAAAGGTAGTTTTTTCTTGATCTTCGGGGTGAATAGGTATTTGGAAGAATCCTGAATATCCATCTAAATAACAAAGTAAGAGTGTCTAGCTAGGCGCTCCAACATTTGGTCTATGAATGGTAATGGGAAATGGTCCTTCCTAGTTGCTTTATTTAATTTTCTATAATCTATGCACATACGCCAACCTCCATCAGTTCTTTTTGCTACAGGTTCGCCCTTCTCGTTTTGCACGACTGTGATGCCTCCCTTTTTAGGTACTACATGCACAGGACTCACCCATTTACTGTCCAAGATCTGATATATTATACCTGCCTCTAGTAACTTAAGAACTTCAGTCTTAACTACAGTACTCATTATAGGATTTATTCTACGTTGGTGTTCTCTAGAAGGTTTTGAATCTTCTTCAAGCAAAATCCGATGCCTGCATACGGATGGGCTTATTCCTTTTAGATCAGAGATCTTATATCCTAAGGCTGAGGGGTACCTACGTAAAACTTCTAATAATTGATCGGTTTCTTCTTGGTTTAAGGTAGCACTGACTATAACTGGACGGTTCATATCTTCATCAAGAAATTCATATCTCAGGTTTTTAGGCAGTTCCTTAAGTTTTACGGTCGGTTTTATAGGGCAAGGCATAGGATCTGGGGTAAGAGATAAACATTCGTGAAGGTTATCATCAATGTAGGGTGTTTTATAATTGTCATCTTCCAAAATAAGGGTTGATGGCAATTTTATAGATTCAGTTTCTTCTTCTTGTTCTAATTCCCTAATACATTCTTCGATGATATCTAAGGCATAACAAGAATCTCCTATCACAGGTGCCATAAGAAATTTTGACAATATAAATTCTATCTTCTGGCCACCTACCTCAAAAGTTAGTTTTCCCTTTTTAACATCTATTACGGCTCCAGCAGTCGATAAGAACGGTCTACCTAGGAGGATTGGTATGTCGTCATCTTCTTTAATGTCCATGACAACAAAATCAGTAGGTATAAACAGCTGACCTATCCTAACAGGGACGTCTTCAAGTATGCCTATAGGGTATTTAACGGATCTATCGGCTAATTGAAGTGACATCTTAGTAGGTTGTAATTCTCCTAAGTTTAATCTCTCACAAACTGCTAAAGGCATTAAGCTCACACTAGCTCCTAAGTCTAGAAAAGCTTTTTCGATGACATGATTCCCCAAAACACAAGGAATGGAAAAATTTTCGGGATCTTTATCTTTCTTTGCTAACCTATTTTCGGAAATAGAATTACACTCCACGGGTTTCGGATCTTCGAGTCTACGTTTATTTGTAAGTATGTCTTTGAGAAACTTAACATAAGAAGGTATTTGGGTGATGGCTTCTGTAAAGGGGATTTCTACGTGAAGTTTTTCTATAACCTTAACGAATTTTTGATATTGATTATCGATTTGGGTTTTCTTTAATCTTTGAGGGTAAGGTATTGGTGGTTTGTATGGCGGTGGCGGTACATAGGTTTTATTTTTAGGTTCTTCTCCTTTTTCTTGACTTTCCGGGGTTTCAGGCTTCTCTGGTTCC
The DNA here is from genome assembly GCA_963859935.3 of Lathyrus sativus. NCBI lineage: Eukaryota > Viridiplantae > Streptophyta > Magnoliopsida > Fabales > Fabaceae > Lathyrus > Lathyrus sativus. The sequence continues at coordinate 25,210,702 of OZ012740.1, read as the reverse complement.
TTTTCCTCATTCCTCTTAGAAGTTTCGGGCTCACTTAATCTAGGGTTTAAAGGTTCCTTATAAGCGGTTCCACTTCGTAGAGTAATGGCATTAGCTTGCCCTTTCGGGTTTTGTTGAGGTTGTCCAGGGAACTGTCCTCCAGGTGTAGTCTGTGGGGCTTGGTTTAACGCTACCTGAGAGATCTGGGTTTCAAGCATCTTATTATGAGTAATAATTTGATCAACCTTGGTTCCTAACTTGGTAATTAGTTCGTTAACATGGACGTTATGGTTCATGAACTCTTTGTTTTGTTGTTTTTGAGCAACGATAAAATCTTTTACAACTTCCTCAAAGCTCGGGCTAGGTGGTACAGGTTGCATAGGTTGATTTGTTTTAGGGGCTTGGTAACCTTGTTGTCTCGGAGGTGCGGTATTTTGGATAGGGTTATTATTTTTGTAGGAGAAGTTTGGGTGATTCCTCCATCCAGGGTTATATGTGTTTGAAAATGGGTTCCCTTGGGTATAGTTCACTTGCTCAGTGTTGGTTTCATTCAACAGATTGCATTCGGCGGATTGGTGTCCTTGCGTTCCACATATCTCACAATTCGGCGAAACTGCGGCAACAGTATTCGGAGTTGTACACATATGTTCGACTCTAAGGGCCAACGCGTCCATTTTAGCCTGCATCATGTCTATAGAGCTTAGCTCATGTATTCCTCCTTGGGCTTCCTTCTTTTCCACTGTCGCTCGTTCTACTCCCCATGATTGATGGTTTTGGGCCATATCCTCGATAAGGGCACTAGCTTCAGGGTAAGGTTTGTTCATCAGTGCGCCACCAGCGGCAGCGTCGATGGTCATTTTAGTGTTATAAAGAAGTCCATTATAGAAGGTTTGGATGATTAGCCAATTCTCTAGGCCATGGTGTGGGCATGCTCTTAATAGTTCTTTATATCTCTCCCAGGCTTCGAACAACGACTCTCCTTGGTGTTGGGTAAATCTAGTTATTAGGTTTCGAAGAAGAGCGGTCTTACTTGGGGGAAAATATCTAGCAAGGAAAACTTTTCTAAGGTCATCCCAAGTTGTTATTGAATTGGGTGGAAGGGAATCTAACCATGATAGAGCTTTATCTCTGAGGGAAAAGGGAAATAATCTTAAGCGTATTGCCTCAGGAGAAGCTCCATTGGTTTTAAAGGTGTCTGCTAATTGAAGAAAGTTTTTTAAATGTTGGTTCGGGTTATCAGTAGCGAGACCTGCGAATTGTCTCTGTTGCACTAATTGCAGCAGGGATGGCTTAAGTTCAAAATTATTGGCTGGGATAGCGGGGTTTACTATACTGGAACTAGGTTCCTCGTTTGATGGTTGGGCGAAGTCCTTAAGAGGTCTTCGATTTTGATCTTCGGCCATAGCTCTCCTATTCCTATGGAAAAATAAACGTGCGCGAGCGTAACGTTCAGGTTCAGCTAGAGGGTCTACTAAACTCCCGGCACTGCGAGTCTTTCGCATTGACCGGTGGGTAACAACCTTAGTCTAAATGGTATAACTACAGGGTAATGAAATTTGACGATATTGGTCCCCGGCAACGGCGCCAAAAACTTGGCGCGTGTTTTTCGCAAGTGTACGAATCACGTCAAAGTAATATAAAAGATTATCGAATCCACAGAGACCAAGTGTCAATCTATCGTACCTGTTGTTATGGTGTTTATCTAAGACAACTATTTTTAAGGGTTTTAGTAAGGGTGCAATGGTAAATAAAATTATAATTTTAAATAATAAATAAAAGACAGGCTCGAATGTAATTCACGTAATCAATGATAATCCAGTACTTGTTAATGGAACTACTTATGGGCAATGTTTTCTCCTTTGAAAAGAACTAATTTAACAGGAACTGTCGCTTTCGCGTATTCAGAACCGAGTTGTACTCTCTAATCAACCCCTCCTATTGTCACGGATAAAAAGGTGCGTACTGCGTTAGAGTAGTAAACCTATTTTTAAGAAATATAGTTTCTTAACAAAGTTGAAAAGTATTTTAACCTGAACTTCTTAGCAAAAAGAGGTTCTTATGAACCAGACTCTAAATCTCATAACGCGTCCGAAAATCGTTTTAAAATCTCTTTTCTTTTTAATCTAAAAACTCCTAATGAACTATACAAAGCGCTTTTGGCTGTTTTTGAAATAGTTAAAAACAATTACTTGAATTGAAAGATAAAATAGCCCTTAGGTGTTTCCACGAACAATTATACTGATTACTGGTTTAATTACGATCCTTACATTCTAACCTTTATGGGATTAGTTAGACATGATAAAGTAAATATTCTTTTTATAGTTTTTCATATGAGTAATTTAAAGCGAGTGCGGGAAGTAAACAAAGTAAATGTGCGAGTGCGGGAAGTAAACAAAGTAAATGTGCGAGTGCGGGAAATAAACAAAGTAAATGTGCGAGTGCGGGAAATAAACAAAGTAAATGTGCGAGTGCGGGAAATAAACAAAGTAAAGTGCGAGAAAATAAATAAAAGTAAAGCAATGCGGAAAAATAAAATACTAACTGGAATTAAAATGGCGGCAGGATTAACTTCCTCCAGAGTGCTCCAAAACTCGAACCACAGACAGATTACAGACTCGATCACTCGATTGCAGAGGCACCCCGATGTGGAATGGCAACTGCTTTATAACTGATATATGCCTAGAGAATTCTAATTCTGGATGAAGAAAAACGAAAATCTAAGGTCCTATTTATAGTAAAAACTGAAAGCATGAAATGACCGGGACGCCCCTCCACTAAAAAGTGGAGGTTATGAAATTTTGCCTTGTGGCGCCCGCCACAAGGTCATGGCGCCCGCCATGGTCCCTACAGGGGATGATGGAGTGGGGATCGTGGGTCTTGGAGGTTGAGGAGTGGTCTTGAGACGTGGCCACGTCATGGCTAACCCCATGGCGCCCGCCACGGTGGGTGCCGCAAGTGCAAAATGCTGAATTTCTAGGTTTTCGTCCGTTTTCACTCCTTTTTCGCTCCTTTTCCCGATTCAAGCTCCGATTATTATAAAAACCTGAAAACATAAGAAAACAAAGCAATAACAAAGCAAAACAACAATAAAAGCTAAGAATGCATGCGAAATCGGAGTCAGAAATACGGTGAATTTTAGTGTGATCACACATCTTCTGGAGGGTGCTACACCTGCAACAACACAAACAAACAGACAAGATACCCTTCTCAAAGGGGCCTATCCAGGTTATTATCTCGTGACAACATTCAATTAATTAATTGTTTCAACAATCAATGGGCCTAGGCCCGCAAGTTTATGTATGCGCATTTTATCAAAAACATCGGCGTTTTCATTTGCAAACAAAACAGATAAATGCTAAACAGACAAGCAGAATTGCTGAATAATGTGCATTTTATTGATGATGAACCCCTGAATGGGCAAAAATGTTTTACAACAGAGGCAAGCTCCTGAAATGAGGAAGCCGCGCAAAAAGAAAACATAAATATACATCAGTATATACAAATGTTGGCAACGAGGCGCAGACGAACACCATGAGTTGATCCCTCTAAGACCCACTCGATTTCGATACTTCTCTGACGCTTCAGCTTTGGAAGAGATTGATTCAGATAAACGGCCCTCAGGTCTTCCGAACCACTAAACAACGAAAGTCCACACGCGGAACGCAGTCATTTGCTTATTCAAATCCCTAACTTTTGCGTGAACCGCCCTTTCGGGTTTTCAGTTTACCGGGATACCCTTTTTTGCCGAAGCCGCCCAGTGTAGGTTTTCGACTTCGCGGGTGTACATTTTTCAATATATCCCTAATTTTTGCCCGAACCTTTTATTCTGTTTTTGGTTCGCCGGGATGCCCCTTTTTTGCCTGGACTCTTTCTTTTTTGTCCAGCGGGTCTCTTTCAAGCAAAGTATTTTTTAACTGCGTCCGCGTTCACCGGGGATGCAAAATCTTCACCATCCATCGTGGATAGCAACAAAGCTCCTCCTGAGAAGACCTTGCTGACGACATACGGCCCTTCGTAATTCGGAGTCCATTTGCCCCGGTGATCGGAGTGTGGCGGAAGAATCTTCTTCAGGACGAGATCACCCGTCTGAAAGCTTCTAGGACGCACCTTCTTATCATAAGCTTTCTTCATTCGGCTTTGGTACAGACGACCAAATGCAATTGATGCTAACCTCTTCTCGTCCATCAGGCTGAGTTGGTTCAAACGATTCGTAATCCATTCTGCCTCATCGAGTTTTACATCAACCAAAACTCGCAAAGAGGGAATCTCCACTTCTAACGGTAGGACAGCCTCCATACCGTACACCAAGGAGAAAGGAGTTGCCCCGGTCGACGTACGCACCGTCGTACGATAACCGTGCAAGGCAAACGGCAGCATCTCGTGCCAATCTTTATACGTCACAACCATCTTCTGAACAATCCTCTTGATGTTCTTGTTGGCTGCTTCAACGGCGTCATTCATCTTCGGCCGGTAAGGAGATGAGTTGTGGTGTTCAATCTTGAAGCTCTGGCACAGCTCCTTCATCATCTTGTTGTTCAAATTCGAACCATTATCAGTAATGATTCGCTCGGGAATTCCATAGCGACAGATGATGTCCCTCTTTACGAACTTAGCCACCACCTGCTTGGTCACATTAGCGTACGAGGTTGCCTCCACCCATTTGGTGAAGTAGTCGATGGCTACCAGAATGAAACGATGACCATTGGATGCGGTGGGCTCGATCTTGCCTATCATGTCGATGCCCCACATGGAGAACGACCAAGGGGAAGACATGACATTCAATGGGCACGGCGGTACATGAACTTTATCAGCATAAATCTGGCATTTGTGACATTTCCTTGCGAATCTGAAGCAATCCGACTCCATAGTCAGCCAGTAATACCCTGCTCTCAGGATCTTTCTCGTCATGGCATGCCCGCCGGCGTGCGTACCAAATGTGCCCTCATGGACTTCTTCCATGAGCATACTCGCCTCTTTCTCATCTACACATCTGAGTAGCACGAGATCGTGGTTTCTCTTATACAACACTCCATCAGGATTGAGATAAAAGTTTCCAGATAGCCTCCTCAGAGTCTTCTTATCCTGGGTAGACGCACCCGCAGGATACTCCTTAGTCATAAGGAAGGTCTGGATGTCGTGGAACCATGGCTTGCCGTCGGTGGCGTCCTCGATTGCAAAGACAAATACCGGTCTATCAAGACGCGAAAGTACAATTCTTGGAGCCTCATTCCAATAATTGACTTTATACATTGAAGCCAACGTGGCTAAGGCATCAGCCATCTGATTTTCAGCCCTGGGTACATGATGAAGTTCCACTCGATCGAAGAACGGAAGCAGCCTCCTGGCGTAATTCATGTACGGCACCAAGTTCGCTTGACGAGTTTCCCACTCCCCTTTAATCTGATTGATTACAAGCGCTGAGTCACCATATACGTCTAGATTCTTGATTCTCAAATCAATTGCCTCTTCTAGACCCATAATACATGCTTCATACTCTGCTTCATTGTTGGTAACTGGAAACGTCAGTCTCGCAGTAAAAGGGATGTGGGATCCGTGAGGAGTCGTGATGATAGCCCCGATACCACTTCCGTAGGAATTAACCGCTCCGTCGAATATCAACTTCCACTGAGACTTCCTATCTGGTCCCTCGTCGGGCAATGGCTCATCGCAGTCCTTTGCTTTGAGAAACATGATGTCCTCGTCAGGGAACTCGAACTTCATTGGCTGGTAGTCTTCGATTGGCTGTTCGGCAAGGTAATCAGACAATACGCTTCCCTTAATGGCTTTTTGAGAGACGTACTGAATATCATATTCTGTTAACACCATCTGCCACCTGGCAATCCTGCCCGAAAGCGCCTGCTTCTCGAAGACGTACTTGATCGGGTCCATCTTCGAAATTAGCATAGTGGTGTGATTGAGCATATACTGTCGTAGACGTTTGGCAGCCCAAGCTAGTGCACAACACGTCTTCTCCAGCATCGAGTATCGAGATTCACACTCAGTGAACTTTTTACTCAAATAATAAATGGCATGCTCTTTTCTGCCCGTCTCGTCGTGCTGACCGAGAACACACCCCATACTATTCTCCAGAACCGTCAGGTACATGATTAATGGCCGTCCAGCCACTGGGGGTATCAAGATTGGAGGTTCTTGAAGATACTGCTTTATTTTGTCGAATGCCTTCTGGCAATCCTCATTCCAAGTAATCGCCTGATCTTTCTTTAAAAGCTTGAACATCGGTTCACAAGTGGCCGTGAGCTGAGAGATAAACCTTGCAATGTAGTTTATTCGGCCCAAGAAACCACGAACTTCTCTTTCTGTTTTCGGCGCTGGCATTTCTTGGATAGCTTTTATTTTTGCAGGATCAACTTCAATCCCTCGTTCACTGACGATAAACCCCAATAACTTTCCGGACCGCACTCCAAAAGTGCATTTGTTAGGATTCAGCCTCAACCTGAACTTCCTAAGCCTTTCAAACAGCTTCAATAGGTTGACCAGATGCTCTTCCTCCGTTTGGGACTTTGCAATCATGTCATCAACATAAACCTCGATCTCATGATGAATCATATCATGAAACAAAGTAACCATTGCTCGCTGGTAAGTGGCCCCTGTGTTCTTCAGACCGAAGGGCATCACCTTGTAGCAGAATGTGCCCCAGGGGGTGATGAACGTCGTTTTCTCCATGTCCTCCGGTGCCATCTTAATCTGATTGTAACCGGAGAAGCCATCCATGAACAAAAACACGGAAAACTGGGCTGTATTGTCGACCAACACATCGATATGAGGCAACGGGAAATCATCCTTAGGGCTCGCCCTATTCAAATCCCGATAATCGACGCACATGCGTACCTTACCGTCCTTCTTCGGTACAGGCACTATGTTGGCGACCCACAGAGGGTAAGTGGTAACGGCTAGAAATCCTGCGTCCAACTGCTTCTGGACTTCTTCTTTGATTTTTACAGCCATGTCTGGTCTCGTCCTCCTGAGCTTCTGCTTGACTGGAGGGCAATCTTCACGCAACGGCAAGCGATGAACCACGATATCAGTGTCAAGTCCGGGCATATCCTCATATGACCAAGCAAAGACATCACTATACTCTCGAAGCATCTCAACCAGTCTATGCTTGACATCACTCTGCAGCGCAGCCCCCACTCTGACATTTCTGACGAGCTCCTCAGAACCCAGATTTATGATCTCAATATCCTCCTCGTGAGGCAGAATAACCTTCTCCTCTTGCCTCAACAAGCGGGCCAATTCTTCCGGGAGGTCTTCGTCTTCATCAATCTCATCCTCGGCTTGATAGATCGGGCAATCAAAGTCGTAGTGAGCCGTAGAGGGTCCAGAGTCGATGTCATCTGTTACGTGGATCCTGCAATAACAAGGGTTAAGTTTAAAGCAGGAATATGCAGGTTAGCACGAACCTCGTTGCCATTTTGATGTTTTTTCGAAATAAACATAAAATAGGAATAACAGGGAACACAATATTTGATTACGAAGAAAACGCCTTTTATTCATTAACAAAATGCATACACATAATCCAACAAGGCCCTGACAATAAAACCACTATGCCCCGGGCAGGACATAGGGTTGTACAAAGATTGTAAAAAGCAAATCATTACTCTTCACTTGTCAGCTTGATAATCTCCTTGATGGTCCAATTGTGGAGGCGCTCGCCCGGCTTGCTCGGTTGAATCCAGGCGTCAAGATCACAATCACTGTCCCCACTGTCCTCCGACGCTGCGTTGATGCTCTCGAAAATTACTCCCCCTTTGGTGAATAGGATCGGCCCTTTCCCACGAGGCGAGCTGCCAGAAGAAGATGAAGCTTCAGCTTCCGGAGAATATCCCAATCCAAACTTATCCTGCTTGATGGGTATATCCAAAACATGCCCCCAGCCTGGGGTGGAGCCGGCTTCGACAACGGCCCTAGCTTCCTTAAACGAGGAGAGGTTCAACTCTTGCCTCTCTGCGACGACAGGAGCCACCTCCTTCACCCTGACAGTTTCAAATGCCTGGCAAAGAGTCTCATAGATCTCACCATCCATTTCAACGTATTTAAAGGACGACAGGTGGCTTACCATGATGTCCTCCTCTCCACAGACTGTCACTATGCTGCCCCCAACAGCATATTTAAGCTTCTGATGCAGCGTGGACGTCACGGCACCAGCAGAATGGATCCATGGCCGACCTAAGAGGCAGCTATAGGCGGGCATGATATCCATGATATAGAAAACCGCATTGAACGTCTCTGGACCAACTTGAATTGGCAGGGTCAATTCTCCGAAGACGTGGCGCTTGGTTCCGTCAAAGGCTTTCACGACCAGATCACTGGGCGTGCACAGCAATCCACGGGTATCCAACTTCATCAGCGCCTTTTTCGGAAGCACGTTAAGCGAGGAACCCGTATCCACCAGGACATGTGACATAATCGTGCCTCTGCACTCTATCGAGACGTGCAAGGCGCTGTTGTGATCTCTTCCCTTAGGAGTCAGCTCCAGATCTGTAAATCCTAGCCCATTACCAGCATTGACATGGGCTACTACTTCCTCGAGTTGATTTACTGATATCTCCTGCGGCACGTATGCAGCATTCAATACCTTCAGCAATGCATTGCGGTGCGCCTCAGAACACAGCAACAAGTTAAGAATCGAGATCTTTGACGGAGTCTGATGAAGATGATCTACGATTTTATAGTCACTCTTCTTGATTAGTCGCATGAACTCTTCAGCATCTTTAACCAACAAGTCTTTTTCTGTCCCTGCAGGGACCTCCTCAACAGCTTTACCTTTACCCTTATCCACAGCGTCAGCTCGGACCACTTTCTCTGCTGCAACCTCTGCTGGCGCAAACACCCTTCCGCTTCTAGTGATACCACTGACTTCAGTAAGATTCTGCATAGTTGACCCGAACGGCTCAAGCTCTATCTTCTGACCATTACAATAAACTTCGGCGCCATAATGCCATGGAACGGCATTGGTACTCTCGAATGGGATTGGCCCGGCCCTGGTGATGGTGATGGTAGGCGGACGAGGCGCAGAAATGGTAATAGGGTGGCGAGGAATGGTAATGGTAGCAACTTCGTCTGCCTGCTTCAGCACAACTTCCCCTGATGTACTCTCAACGCTCCGGCTGAATTGCAGAATACCCTCGGACATCAGACTCCGGATACCTTCGATCAGCTGCTCACATCCGTCAGGAAGTGTAGCACAAGCCATACATAATTCTCCACATCCAGGAAAGAAACCCTTCTTCAGCAGCTTAGCCTTGACAAAACTCAACGGCGTCTTCAAATCTTTGACATCGGTCAGCAAGTCTGAATTCTCCTCAGTGATAACAGCATTCACTCCGCCCCCCTTATGATGAGGCATTGGATTTTTGGTGACGTTGGGCACGTTGTCAGAAAAGTTGATAACCTTGGCGTCCACCAGGTCCTGGACTTTGTGCTTAAAAGCTTTACAATTCTCAATCGTATGGCCAGGTGCCCCAGTATGGAATTCACAAGTAGCACTGGCATCATACCCCGGTGGTGGTGCCCCTGCTAAGGGAGCCAACGTCCTCTTTTGAACCAATTGGAGCTGAAGCAACGTTTGCAAAAGCTGTGCGTATGACATAGGTGGAGCATCAAACTGACGGCTTGACAGGGGAGCCCGATTCTGATATCTTTTATACCCCTGATTATTCTGCTGCTGAGGTTGCTGCTGCTGCGGCTGCGGTGGAGCAGCTGGAATGTTTATGCTAGCAATCTGAGGCTGAGGGCCCTTGCCCTTTCTCCTAGCATTAGTGACAGCACTGGCATCCCCCTCTCGGCGCTTGCCAGCGTAGGGTTTCTTACTACCTCCTCCAACTGAGGATGATTCGCCCTGAATTTTTCCAATTTTTATGCCGTTCTCAACATGCTCGCCCAAAGTGATAAGAGCCGAGAATGTTCCCGACATGCCACTGACCAGCTTTTCATAATAGATTCCAGGAAGGGTAGCCACGAACATTTGCACCAACTCACGCTCAACCATCGGCGGTTGAACCCGAGCAGCCAATTCACGCCACCGCTGGGCGTATTCTTTGAAGCTTTCATTGTTCCGCTGTGAGAGATTCTGAAGCTGAACTCGGTTGGGAGCCAAGTCGCTATTATATTGATAGTGGAGAACAAACGCTTCTGCAAGCTCTTTCCAGGTGCGCACAGTAGCGGGCTCCAAACCCATATACCATTCGAGTGATGGACCAGAAAGACTATCCTGAAAGAAGTGCATCAGCAACTTCTCATCGTCAGAATAAGCGGACATCTTTCTATAATAAGATCGGAGGTGGACCCGGGGGCAAGTAGTACCCTTATACTTCTCGAAGGTAGGCACCTTGAATTTGTGAGGTACTTTAAAGTCAGCAATCAACCCTAGGTTGGACATGTCAACGCCCAATGTGTTCTGATTCTCTATGCTTCTCATCTTGTCTTCCAGCGCCTTGAACCTGAGTCGAGCTTCAACATTCAACTCTGCCTCCACACCTCTCTGAGAGAATATATCATCCTGATGGTCCTCCAGCCACGGTTGAGGCACCACCAGATTTCCTGCACCAGCATTGCCGTTGACCGGCCACATGTTAACATTGGCTCCCAAACTACCATTGACGGCGCCAGCCGCGTTGAGTCCGAGATTAGTCATAAGATTTCCGTTAGCACTGCCGTTGCCCCCGGCAGCAGGAACAACGTTCTGTGGAGTCTCCCCTGGAGGAGGAGTAGGCACAGCCCCTCCATGAAGTATGCCATTACTGTCAACCCTGGAGATCAGAGGTTGAACCAGAGTACGAAGCTGATCTTGACCATTCGCGACCACCTGCATCAGCTCCATAAAACGATCCATCCGCTCACGGAGCTCTTGAACATCTGACTGTACCTGGTCCATGATTCTCGTCTGATTAGCGCGAGTTGAGTAGTGGTGGATGAGTCTTTGATCAATCCTGGAGATCGAAAGCAGCTCGGAACCTGAAAAACCTGTCAGTAATAAAGGTCAGGAAAAGCAATAAGATATACACCATGCAAATATGCTTCATGCAGATGCATGCGTGTGTCTGTGTGCGTGGGAGATTTTTCCCCGATCCTAGTGCCTTAGTGACGGTGCTGATAATAACAGGAGGAAGAAGAAATCCGAGCCCAATCATGGAAACATCAATCTCATATATATGTGGAAAGGCCTGTCGAGGCAATACACAGTATCAGCGAGTACAAATCAACAGCATGACCTCAGCCAACAAGTCTGGTGATGGCCAGCATACATCAAAAATCAAAAATAACAGGGATATAACTAGTCAAGTACGGCCACGGGCGCGATACTCTGCTAATAACTCCTTTGTCTCTGAATGATCTGGCGAAGTGAGCAACCCCTCGACGAGTAGTTCCCTCTGCCTGATAGTATGCTGAAGCCCCTGAACTGAGCTCTCCCAAGCGCCTTCGCCAAAGCAATCTTCCAGCTTCCGCTTCCTAGACTCAAACATCAGCTTATGCTCCTTCAGGCTAGCAGTGGCTTTGTTGAGACGGGCTTCAGCGGAGTACCTGCGGGCAGTCTCTTCATCAAACCTCCGCTCACTGTCCTTCACTTCGGTCTCTAGCTTAGAAATCTGCAGCATCAGCTTGTCTTCTCGCTCCTTCCTGGTAGCCATGGAGGTCTTCCAATGCTGGTCGAACTTAGATATCCTCCGATATGCTTCCTCCAAATGCTGCTTCTTCGTAGCTAGCACATCATTAGCAGCTCTGAAGTCTTGACCTAAGCGTTCCCGATCAGCAATCTGCTTTGCCAAGTCTGCACCCAGCTGGCTTACCGACTCTGTTTGCTTTTTAAGAGCATGCACGGCTTCGTTCCTCTCGCTTCGAAGCTGAGCTAACTCCTTCTCCAATTCTACATTTGCCCTCTTCAGCTCATCACGCTCAGCTAATACCTGGTTATGCTGATGAATGGACACAGTGGTAGGCTCTTCGACTGGTGGAGGACTCTCCGGTCTGACATGAGGGAATGGCATCCCTATAGCGCTGGCTCTGGCTCTGATCCAATCTGAATAAGGAGGGTAAGCTTGGTTGTTGCTCTTCCCCAACAAAGGCTTTCCTCTCGTGCTGATATTGTTCCATGCATACTGAAGCTTGGACAACAAATCCCCCTCTAGAATACCCGTGAAGTACAGAGATTCCCGTACCTCTTCTTCCTTCGGTGGAGTCCTCAAAGCATATGCAAACTGACGAACTAGCAATGATGGGTTGTAGTTGACGCAACCCTTCCTACCTATCAGAGGTACGTTAGGAAACCCACTACAACTGAAGATCATCTCGGTGCCTAACCTGCCTCTGTCAACGAACCAAACAATGTCTTCTGCCGACAAGCTCATCAGACACTCAGGCCACTCAGCTGTGGCAGCAGACAAGACAGAAGAACCCCTCTTGGGCAAATGACTATCAAACCACTTGTACAACAACGGTACGCAGCATGAAACATTCTTTCCTCTCCGGTTCTCATTCTTGTAATGCACTGAATGGTAAACGTCTCCGATCAGAGTAGGGACTGGATTCCCTGAGGCAAAGATATGGAATGCATCAAAATCTACGAAATCAGGCATGCTGGGAAATAGGATGATGCCATATATGCATAAAGCAAGGATGGCGTTGAAGGCGTCCCAACATTTGTCCTTGGCACACTGCTGAGCCTTAGCTATCAGAAACTGCAGAGAGAACCCTGGGACCTTGTTCCAACTTGTTACCACTAACTCAGAAGCGCTCAAATGGAGTGAGGAAGCCAAGCTAACCAGATCAGGCTCAGCATCCATGTGGACAAAAGGCATCTGCCTTTTGATAGGCACACCCAGCATATCAGCATACTCTTCCAATGTCGGCGCGAGAACGAAGTCATGAAAAGTGAAACACCTCAAGGGAGGGTCATAAAACTGCAGGAGAGCATGTAACCCGTTCAACTCGGACGTAGAAGGTTTGCAAACCAGACTAAGCAACCTGCCATAAGACTTCCTGAACCTATCCTTCACAGAATCCCCTGCCAGGGCTATCAAACCAGTCAGCTTCGACACATCGGGGGTCGGGAACTTGTATGCAACGGTCTTCCTGAGAGAAGCCATAATAACAGTAGAAGACGAGAAATCCGGGATCGGGGAAACGGTACCTGCAACACAGACACACGTTAATGGAATGCAGATGAATGCGCAAACTAATGCAAAATGCAGGTATGCAATAATGTATCCAGGTGGCTGCTGTGGAGATTCGGTATCAACAGTCACTGATGAGAGGGAAACCCCGGTGTAAGACCACTAATCTGATCTGCTGAGAATAACCATCTGACGGGACCGAGATCAAAATTCTGTTCTGACAAGAGTAAGTGACTAATAATAAGGACCCCGGGTGCAAGATCGAGGAACATCTGCTGAAGTCTTCAGACCCCAAATCAAAATCTGCCCTATCAAGAACAAATAACATCTGCCGATGAGGTCTTCAGACCTCACTCAAACTCTGCTCCATCCAGAACAAACCACTGATGATAACATACATTGATCAAAGCCTGCTCTATCAAGAACAGACAAACACCCGGCGACAAGATCCTCTGATCAAAAACCTCTTGCTCTATCAAGAACATGTCTGCAACTGAGAACCCAACATAACTGATTCACTGTCAAGAAAACCAGGTAGTCTGAAGGTCTAAGTTTCCTGCAATAAACCCAGTCCCACTCACAGGTATGAACCTAGACTGACTCAAGGTATGGCATCCTATGCGTTCATCAGCGTCACAGACTTTCAAAACTGATGATACGATTCCCAGAAGGAGTGGCATCATCAAGTCCTGAAGAGGCCTCACTTAGCTGAATCACAAATGATCGGTCCCCAGAGTCGACAATCCACCAAACCAGCAACCGTCTCAACCCAAAGGGTTGAAAGTGAAGCCAACCGGATGAACCTCGTCTGAGCGTGGATTTCGTGAGACACTAGTGCCTGCAAAGCAAACACGCGCCCACTAATTTCCACTCTAAGTCTATGGTGCACTCAAGCCTGGGTCTGGCTTCTCACTCATCAGAACTCCCATCCCACAACAGCACAAATAATCATATTATACTGAAAATAAAATGCGGGAAATAAAGTGCAAGAAGTAAAAATGCGATAAATAAACGCAACCCAACAAGCAAACACACAAGCGGTAGGATTGACTCTCTTAAGGGACGTTGGATCCCAAAACTGACTCGCTTTCGGGACGTTGGATCCCTAGGACACTATCAAGTCCCCAGCAGAGTCGCCAGCTGTCGCTTGCGCGAAAATAAGGTGCCGGCAAAACAGAAGAGTCGCCACCTTTCGTTATTTATCCCTCAGAGCGGGAAAGGAAACGATCGGAAAAAACCTGACGAATAAGGGTAAGACAAGGTCATCGCAACCATTGTCTGGGTTCGGGAGTCGGTTACGCAAGGGGAAGGTATTAGCACCCCTCACGTCCGTCGTACTCGACGGGATCCTCGCTTGTTTGTTTACTTGGACGGGTTGGTTATAATCTATCTACCTATCAAGGCTGGCTGAAAAAGAAAAGAAAAATGACTCGGCAAAGCGTCGCACTTTATGCCTACGTATTCTCATCAGAGAATGAGAAATCAGAGTCAACGTAGTTCGGCTAACTACGGGTTATGGGGGAAAGGTTGCTCGCTAGGACGTCGCGTCCTATGCCTACGTACTTTCATCTGGTATGAAAGATCAGAGCAAACGTAGTTCGGGAAACTACGGGTTATCTCCTGAAAGAAGTGTTTTTTATTGTGTTTGCGATTTCAACCGCACTAGAGACTATGACCTGAGAGTGAATGCGTCGCATGTCACCCAAAGGGTACCATACTAAACATCCATACTGTGGAAAAGAAACTCTCCCACAACCCTTTCTCAGATAGCTTAAGGCTCGTAACGTACGAAAGAAATCATTCATGATTACTGTATCTTAAACTGCTTCGAGATGAGAAGAGAACAGGCCCAACTAGGAGGAAGACTATCAAGTCCTACTGTTATCATGCCATGGATTCATCCTATAGTCGAGGTTTGAATAGGGAACTCCTAGATGTTGTCATGCATAGGTTTCAACCTAAAAGTCTATCATCAAATCCTCATCAGAGGAAATGAGAGTCCTAAGGGATCATGTCAATGATACACCAAAACAGACGAAAGCATCAGCTTTAACAGTAAAATGCATGCAATGCAAGTGAGGGAGGAAATGTGTGTGGGGCTTCAGCCTCCACAAGCTCATCTCAACCTCAAGCCAGAATGAAATAACAGTAATCATACTGAAATAAACAACATGCTATCAAGCACAAACAGTAAACTGTAATCGTACAGACAGGAGAAATGAAATGCTGTCAAGCAAAATAAACACATGGGCAAGGGAGCTGGGCTCTACCGAATACCCGCAAGCAAAGCCAAGCAATAACAATACAATCAGATGCACTCATGCTCTTAGACTGAACTTATTCTAAATGGGCTTAGTCTAATGCAACAGACAAATCAGACAAAACACACAATACATCAAAGAAAACAGAAGAAAGCCTCAGCTCCTCCAGCAGCAACCCAGTCTTCATACTTCAGAGATCACTTGCTTTCCAGGTATCAAACCTACAGCATGAGTATCAACTCATCTTCTCCCTTGAGCTTCAGCTCCTTTGACCAGCTCCACCTTCAGGCTTCACTATCTTCAGGGATCTTCAGGCATCAGCTTGATCTTCACAAAGTCTTCAGACTTCAATAATCTCCAAGGAATCATCCTCTTCAAGGCCTCAGCTTCTATCTTCAATGGCTCCAATGCTCCAGCAAACAAGATTCAGTCAACAAGATGAGGTGGGGATGTTACAGTACTCACTGACTTCCAAAGGATGCCATTGAGAACTTAACATCAAAGGAAAGGCTCTCTCAAAGTTCTACCTTATAGGGCAAGGTCACTAATCCCTCCAAAGGAGAGAGGTGAATACCCTTAAGGGACTCTGTGTCATAGAGAAGAAAGGAGGTGAACAAGACACTCCTTGTTTATTGAACAAAATATTCTATCTAGGGCTCTGCCTATGCACCTATAAACCTATAAACCAAACAACAAAAGCTATGCTAGACTCCTCTGCAAGGTCTTCAAAGCTTCCATGATGATCCACAAGGTCTTCAACTCAATCTTCAAAGCTTCACACACTCAAAAGAGAAGGAAAGAAAACACAACAATACAACTTATGCCTTTAAGCAACACACATACTATCCATACATTCAAAAATCAATGAAAAATACTAAAATACCATACAAATTCCTAATATAAATTCTAGGGGATCCTATTTAACTACCCTTAAGTCCCATATATTCCCCATACACTAACTTGTCCTAAAACCCCAAAAATAAAATGTTGAAGCTCATATATACTACTTAAAACCCTAATTAGAGCACCTAAATGTCTAACAATCAAACTACATCAAATTTAATTTCTAAAATCAAGGGATAAATCCTACATGAAACTAGGGTTCAATATCTAATTACCCAAAAAAGAATGAATTAAAAAACCTAAGGGAAGGTCCTAAAACAATTCTTGCAAGATAAGGTATCAACTAAAAGAAATAACATACACTATTTACAAGAAAATATCACTAAAAATTCTACATTAAAAATAAAATTTCATTTTTATTTTTATATTTTTCTACACAAAATTATCTAAACATAGAAAAAAGAATGAGTAAAAAATCATTATTTATCAATTACTTATGAATTTTTAAAGGTGGCTAAAATATTAAAAGAATTTAAAAGAATTCAAAATAATATAAAAGGGAGGGGGTGGAAATAGAAGGGCCAGATAGTTCATTTCAAATGGGCCAGCGCGCGTGGGGGGTGTGAATAGAACAGATAGGCCCAGGGACCACCGTTTAAGTGAAACGGTGCGTTTCCATTTTCAAATTTTCCCTCCGTTCTCACAAGCGATCTGGGCCGTAGATTGAGATGAATAGGTCAATTAGTCAGGCTAATCCAATGGACGCTGGTCATCGTCCCCAAAACGACTTAGGGTTTTCAGATTCACCCGTTTCATGCACACAAACTCATCCATCTTGTTCTCTCTGCTCAGTGGATGAAATTCCACGATTCCAAAACGAAAGATCATCTACTCATCCAGGGGAACACAGCCATACGTACCAATTTCCCTAACTCTCTCTAGATCACCCCAACAGAAGCTTGCAAGATCATGGTTCAACCATATGCACCTGATGTCATCCTTCCATAATCCTTGAATCTAATGGCATACAGTTATTCTACACAATACCCTAACCATTCTAAGCTAGTCCTTGCTAACTGAAGCTCACAAACCAGCTAATTCTTGGAGATCATAGTTTCTTGGCTCTGCCATCAACTACCATGGATCGAGCTCTAACTCTCAGAGCTTCATCATCTAACCTAATGCACCAGTTCTAGACCTATAAAACTAATCAAAACTACATAACGTAAGAGAATGGTGATGAGAAAGAACCTGTCAAGAGGTTATGGTGGAGACTCGCGTGGCTGCTTTCAGGCCTTGAAACTTCCTCCAAATGGTCCTTGGATGATCAATAGCCTTCTGTTTGCACTTGTGATGAAGGGGAAGATCTGCAATGGAAGGAAATCAGAATTGCTTCAATTTGAAGAAACCTCTTCAATGGCTGCTTCTCTCTTTCTCTCCCCTCTGAATCCTCTTGCTATCACCAACCTTGAGCACTATGAAGATCACCCTTCTTATAGTAGTAGATGGAAGTTACTGGAAACATCTAGAATCCTCTTGGAAAGTTCATGAACTTCTCCTTAAAAGAGACTTTGAAAATCTCATCTCCCTTGCCTTAAACCTTGCATTCTATGCTAAAATGCCTTAATATGAGATATTGAGTAATGAGAAATGAGATCAGCCCTTTACTTTTCCTTGTGCAAGCCTTTTCAAAGTTGCCTTCTTTTTCAAGTAACATTTTTCCAAAGGAACCTCATTTTTTAAGCTTTAAATCAAAATTCTACCTAAACCAATGTTCTCAAAATGGTGTTTCCAATCAAAATGATATATTGGATGACCTATTTTGGGTTTGTGGATCTCACAAACCAATTTTCAAATTCAACTTTTCAAACTTATATGCCATTTTTAGTTCATTTTTGACCAATCATGCAAATCCATGCTATGAGCTTTTCCCACAATTTATGACCTTCTTTCTAGACTCAAAATCACATTTTGAACAACTTTCATGTTTTGAGTTTTTCCATTTGAGGCTTGGAAATAGGAGTTTTAGGCATTGGCTAAAATGACCTATAACTGACAAATGACCAAAATACCCCTGTCTTGTTCAAACCATAAGTTGAGTTCCCCAAATCCTATCAAGGACTTCTACCACTCAAATTAAATATAAGAAGATGCCCTCCAACATTCATGTTGACCAAGAAATCATAGGAATCATCCCACTAGGGCAAAAGTTGTCTGCAAGTTGGGTGACTTTCAAGGACCCAGATTCACACACCTCAGCTGACCTGTAATTTGTCAAAACCAAAACTTGAGCTCTGTCACTCCTATCAAGGACTTCCACCACTCAAATTAAAGCTAAGAACAAGCTCTACAACATTCATGTTGTGGGGAAGATGAGATATCAATCACATCTAGAGCTAAAACTGCCTGGAAGATAGGGATCAAACTAGGGTTTTTTCACTGACAAACCTTAGAGACCCTAACTTGAAACTTCTCAAACTCCTCAATCATGATGAGTTGGTCTAGGAATCATCTTTATAACATCTTTATGCATCATTCCATGATCTCATAACCCTTGGATTAGGTCTCAACCTTCTCCAAATCTTCAGTGATCCTAGGGTTGACCCAGTCAAAACCCTAATTCTACCAATCATGGTTGAATCTTCTGAATTCTTGCCTAATGACCTCTCTGGGCTTCATGATGGATATCAAGACATCTCATAGGCTTTCTCAAAACATCAAGTCCATTCTCAAAGTCTCAGAATCATCTGAGGAACACCCACAACTCTCAAGCTATGAAGCACACAATCCTGGTTTCAACCCACTCCTCTGAGGATCTCTTGAACTTTATGATGAATGTATCAACTTTCAAACACTCAATGGATAAATAAATGTTGGTCAAATTTTGGGGTGCAACACCTTGGTCCTGGTTTGTTTGAATATAATGATTCTGGACCTTAAATCTTCACCAAACTTTAAACTTAATAGCAGCCTTGAATTCTTATATATGCAAGAGCTCATGTAACCCGATTTGCGGATCCTTAACCACGGAAACAGTGTTGTAGCTTGACTTTGTAAACGCTTTGGATTTGGGAATTAATAATCCGACCATGCTTGAATTTTGGGATTCGTACAGACAAATAAATCATGCCCCTTTTATCACTTTGATCTCAGTAAGATCCCAAATAAAACCTCTTTTTTTAATGAAACCTTGTCTTCGACATTCCAATTTCAAAGTATTTTCGAATAAGAGTGTGAGCAACTTGTGCTCAAAATTCTTGCACCTGCACAACCTGGTTAGTCGCATAAATATTAAAATAAAGTCAAATGAGAACGCAAAAAAGAGAGAGAGGTGGGATCTTACGGTCAAAAATTAGGGTGCAACAGGTAGCCCTAGCCTTGCTTCACTCCTTCCTTGTTCTTCCTTCTCAACCCTTCTCTAAAACTGATTTTATCGTGTCTCCTCTCCTTTCTACCCCAAAACCCCTCTTATATTTCTAAATTCTTATTTTACTTATTCCAATAATAACAATAATAATAATAATAATAATAATAATAATAATAATAATAATAATAATAATAATAATAATAATAATAATAATAATACTATTAATTATTAAATTATCACCACCATTAATCATATTATATTAATATTAAACTCCATAGTTATTAAATAATCCCCCTAACTTAAGGGTACCCACCCACACTCTCAGACACACCCCCACATAAGGACACACAAAAATAAAATAACACCAAAAAGACTAAATAATTAAAAATGGGTGTTACACACACCATTGTTGTCAACTCTGGAAATCAATGGCTGCACCAAGGTCCTTAGTTGCTCCTGGCCATTTGCCACACCCTGCATCGGCTCCATAAACTGAGTCATCATGTCCCTCATCTCCTGCATCTTAATTTGCACTTGTTCCATTATCCTGCGTTGATTCCCTCTGGTACGGTAACGGTGAACTGTCTGATTGTCTATCCTGAAACAAACTAATAAAACACAAGAAAAAGGTTAACGGTTCTGATGCACCTGCTATGCAAAAATGCAGACATGTATCTATGCTTTAGGTAAATTCCCCCATCGATTCTAGTTCCGAGATAACAATGCGACGCTGGAGAACTCATAGACAAGAATAGAGCAAAACTTCTCATACATAAAACAGAAGCTCATAAGGCAATATACAAGAGTAACACTGAGGATAATGGAATCAGAAAGAGACCTCAGCCAACAGGTCTGGTGATGGTCCAAATACATCAGTAGCAACAGAATACACAGAAATGAAAGCTATCAACTATGATACCAAGACTGAAAATCATCTAGCAGCTCCTTCGTCTCGGGATGATCTAGCCTGATAAGCAATCCCTGAATGAGTGAATCTCTCTGGCTAATCGTGCACTGCAGACCTCGAGCATAGTCCTCCCAGTCTCCCTCACCAAAGACCTACTCAAGTTTGCACCTCTTCGTATCAGCTATAGCTCTGTAATCTTCCAAGGTTGCAATAGCTTCATTCAGTCTGCAATCATTGTCCCGTCTGAGTGAGACTTCTGCTGCAATATTCTCATCCTTCCGGGTAAGCTGAGTCTTCAACTTGGAAATCTGCAACTTCAGACCATCCTCACGCTCCTTGTTGTTGGTAAGAGTAACATTCCACTGTGCATTGAACTTGGAGATCTCCAGATAAGCTCTATCCAACTCCTTCTTCTTAGAAGCAAGAACGTCACTGACAGCCTTCAGATCTAAACCCAAAAGTTCCCGAGCGCGAATCGCTTTGGTCAAATCTGTGCCCAACTTGTTTACCAGCTTAGTTTGCTTCTTAGATGCATAAGTAACGTCATTATTCTCACCCCGGAGCTGGGTAATCTCTTCTTCTAACACCTCATTATCCTTGCACAACTCTTCTTTCTCAGCCCACAACTGATTATACCTTTGTACGTCAACGGTAGTAGGCTCCTCAATCATCAGAGGGTACAAAGGCTCAACAGATGGAAAAGGCATCAAGGATCTCTCTGCTCTCTCATGTATCCAAATCATATAGGGGTCATAGGCTCGACTGTTACTCTTTACCAATGAAACTTTCCCTTTCCTGTGAATACTACTCCAAGCATGATCCACTCTAGCCAAAGTATCACCCTCCAACAATCCAGTGAGATACAAAGATTCCTGTATCTCCTCTAAAGCGTATCCAAACTGTCTCATCAACAGGGATGGGTTATAGTTAATGCATCCTTTCCTTCCGACCAAATCTACAAACTATCTCACCAACGGGACATTAGGAAAATCACCGCAATTATAAATAATCTTTGTACCCAGCATGTCTCTGTCAAACCAAATAATGTTATCAGCAGTCAATCCCATCAATCTTTGTGACCAGTCTGAAGTACCTGCAGCCTCAACAAATGGACCTGATTTGGGAAGGTGACTAACAAACCACCTGTACAGCAAAGGTACGCAACAAGATACGTTTTTCCCTATTCAGTTCTCATTCTTGTAGTGCACAGAATGATAAACGTCGCCAAGAAGCGTAGGTACAGGGTTCCCTGAAGCAAAGATATGGAACGCATCCAAATCTACAAAATTCGGAATATTAGGAAACAACATGACACCATAGATACACAGTGCTAAGATAGCATTAAACAAAACCCAACAACCATCTTTGGAGAACTGTTGAGCCTTATCCACCAGAAAAGATAAAGGAATGCCAGACATCCCATTCCTCTTAGCCACCTTCCCTAAAATCTCAGAAACATCAAGATGGAGAGCAGCAACAAGCTTAGCCAGATCAGGCTCAGCATCAGTGTGATAGAATGGCATCTGATCCAATATGGGTACCCCCAACAACACAGAGAACTCCTCTAGGGTAGGTGCCAACACATAGTCTGGAAACAAGAAACACCTCATCTGAGGATCATAGAACTACAGCAGAGCCTAAAGACCACCCAACTCATATATTGAAGGCTTGCTCAAAAGCTTCCCATAAGATTGCTTGAAATCTTCCATCACTTTCCTGTCAGCCACAAAAATCAAACTCAGCAAAGATCCAATGTCTGGAGTAGGGAACTTGTAGGCCACTGTCTTCTTCAAGGTAAACTCCATGTCTGAGGAGAAGTAAGATCACTAGAATCGAAGAGAAAATATGCACCTGCAACATAAATACATGTCAATGAAAATGCAAATGCAAATGCAACAGGGAATCAAGATTGTTGTGCTGTTGATGGAGAAGAACCAGTGCTTTGCTTTAACATAACATCATCATAAGAACCCATTGTATCAAGTTCACAGGTTCATTCTGACAAGAAAACCAGGGTAGGTTGAAGGTCAAGTTACCTGCATAACCCTCCCAACTCACAGGTATGAACCTATCACTGATAAAGGTTTGGCGTCCTATGCGGTCGTTAGCGTCACAGACTTTCGAAAAACAATGATACGTTCATCGTTTCCGGTTTGGCATCATAGTCTAACGAAGTGGCCTCACTTAGCTGACTTCCAAATGATCGGTTCCCAGAGTCGACAATACTCAGATCTAAAATCCTCTCAACGATCCAAAGGACTGGAAAGGAAGTCATCAAAGAGAATCTCGTCTGAGCGCGAATTTCATGGGAACTAGTACATGCCAAACATACAGGTTCACCACTACTTTCCACTTCTAATGTTATGTTGTACTCAAGCCCGGGTCCGGCTTATCTCTCAGTGGAACAGTCCCACCCAACAGCACAACAACATGATATATACAAATGCTGAAAATAAAATGTGAATGCAGATAAAATACAACACATATGCACACACCCAAAAGATAAACAAACAAGCGCTAGGATTACTCGCATAGGAGATACTCTCGTCCCCAGCAGAGTCGCCAGTTGTCGCATCGCTGCGAAGAGGGCCGAAGGAAGACAGAAGAGTCGCCACCGTTCGTTATTTATCCCAAAAGAGGGAAAGGAAACAATCAGAGAAAACCTAACGAAAACGAGAGAAGACAGATCATCGCAACCAAATCTTGGGTTTGGGAGTCGGTTACGCAAGGGGAAGGTATTAGCATCCCTCACGTCTGTCGTACTCGACGGGATCCACGCTTGTTGTCTATCTAGAAGGGTGTTGAACTATCTAAGCTAAAGGCCACAGGGAAAAAAGTAAAGAAAAGAGACTCGATAGAGCATCATCGTTCTATGCCTACGCACTCCCTCGTGCAATGGGAAAGTCAGAGTCAACGTAGTTCGAAAAACTATGGGCGAAAGGTGGGGGAAGGTTGCTCGCCAAGACATTGTCGTCTTGTGCCTACATATTCTTATCTGGTATGAGAAATCAGAGCAAATGTAGTTTGGTCTAACAAACACCACAGGTTGGTTCAACTGTTTTAGGCCCGAGTAGGGTTAAAACTTAGTTCTAGCCGTTAGGTGTATGCAGCTCGACCATTGGAGACTTAGCCGTTACCTGTTTATGGTAGAACCAAGAGTTAACAAAACTCTCTTTATGAAAAAGGTTTTCCAAATTAAGATCCCAGAGGATAAAAAGGTTTGAAGTTTGTTTTTATGTTTTTTAGACAAGAAGTGAATTTAGTTATGGTTTGAAACTCATGTTGCACTAAAGACTATGACTTAGGAGCGAATGCGTTGCATATCGTCCAAAGAACATACGCTAAACACTCTAGACAATTGAGAGGAGGCCCCTCAATCATCATTCCCCAAGTACTTAAGGCTCGTAGCGTACAACACAAATTATCTTTTATTAAGTATTTGGAGATGTTTGAAGATGAGAAAAGAGAGACACACTCTAAAGAGAGACTAAGACTCAACATAATGTTCTCATACAAAGTGCACCTATGATTGGGATAAAAGGGAATGCTACCTAATGTTATCATGCATGGGTTCAAGTCTAAGGCCTGTCATAATCAATCTTGAACAAGAGAGATTAGAGGTCCTAAGGGAACACGGCAAAGAAGAAAGAAGAAGGAAGCAAAAGATAAAGAAAGTATGCAAACATGTAATGCACAATTAGAATGAAAGTGAGGGAGGAACAAAGTGTGGGGAAGTAGCCTCCACAAGCACATCTCAACCTCAAGCATGCATATGATAAGATGCAAAAGGATACAAGCAAAGAAAAGAATGCACACACACAAACAAGAACACAAACAAGAGTGAGATGAAATGGGAGAAATGAACTTCCTACAACCATTTGTCATCAATCACCATGCCCAAAGGCAAACCAAAAGAAAGGGAAAAAGCCATGATTAAATGGGAGAATGGGAGGCAATGTGAGGACAACAAGGAACTCAATTGGGCAACTCAACCAGAGCAACACAATAATCATGCAAACAAACACAAGAAGAGTCCTCAAAGAATCACCATTCATGATATGTTCAAAGTACCTCCAAAGGAGGGACCAAACCATCTCAAATGGGATTCAAAGGTCATTGGACAAAATTGGGGATGAGAGGAGAGAATGCACAAAGCAAAGAGGATCACCCATCAAAAGGAATTGCAATTATAGGCAAGGCAAAAGACCTAAGTTTTAAACAACTTCAACATTTGGAAACCAAATGGAATGCCTAAAAGAAATGCAAATCACAACAAGCATCAAACAAGTTTATGACCTATAAATGAGAATTCAAGTACCTCAACATGTTAGAAGTATGAATCAACAAGAGTTGGAAGCATTAGGGATCCATAGAAGTCATTTCCCATTCAAACTAGGTCAAGTGCATGTATGAACCACCCTTAGAAGTAACTTGACTTGAACGTTACCTCAAAAATAGTAAAAAAGATCAAAATAAACCAAATAAAATCTCAAATGTACATAAATGAGTTGACAACCAGAGGCCAAAAGATTACAACCAAAGTCACTTCACAACATCACCAAATAATTTGATTCACAAGGGTGCCCCATTGTGAAGGAGGATTGTCGAGGGTCAACAAAAATGACTTAAAAGTCAAACCAAAAATGATCAAACCAGGGGAAAAATCATCCTTAAAGATCATTCAACTCATCATGGAAGTAAGGAAAAAATCTTGTTCATAGGAGATCAAAATTGCTCAAGAAATAAGGCATGAACAAGAAAGGAGCAATTAAAATCAATTTAAAAACAACTCCAAGCATTTAATTCCATTTTAATTCTAAAAAAAATCAAAAATGAAAATAAAAAATGTCAAAAACTATTTAACACATTTAAGTGTCTAAAAATAGTTTTTTGGAATTTATTAATATTTAGAGCTATTTTTAAATGATTAAAAGCAAAACAGAAAAACAAAAAAAAACAAATAATAAAAACAAGCGTGGCAAATAGCAATTATCACAGTTCAAATCAATGGGCCAAGCCAGAAGGGGTGCGCTTAGCACATGAGGCCCAAAACACAAGCAATCTGCATTCATGTGTGAAACGCATCGTTTCACTAATACGCGTGGCATGTCAATGCAAAAGCTGGTTAGTCAGAGTAGATCTCATTTGTCTATCACGCTCAGTCAACAAGTC
Organism: Lathyrus sativus; assembly: GCA_963859935.3. Taxonomy (NCBI): domain Eukaryota; kingdom Viridiplantae; phylum Streptophyta; class Magnoliopsida; order Fabales; family Fabaceae; genus Lathyrus; species Lathyrus sativus. Next base: position 25,185,043 of record OZ012740.1, on the reverse strand, counting down.
AAGGCCAATATACGTGGGATGGCTTGAGAACAAACCAGATGACGGAGCCACTGTTCCGATCATCTTCTCCGACAAGGCTGCCGGAGTTGCAGGTTCCAAAACCTCATCAAATTGCATGAAATCTTATACCAAACTGAAGAGGAATTCAAGCACATCACAGATCCAGGCTCAAAATTCATGTATCATGCACATACAAAGCAAATCGAACGATTGAAAATTTGAGCATATAACGGAAATCTCAACAAACGTCACAAATAACTATCCAAATTTTGCCTACCAAGTGTAGGACTTCAGATGCAGCAAGAATGACAATGATTCAATGCATATCATGAGAGAATTTTGAAAAAGAAGAATACCTAACGAAGTCTCTCCGTTGGAGCTTCACACGTGCTTAAGCTGGCTTAAGAAGGTGCAGATCCACTCAATGAAATTCAAGGAAGATGATTCTTGCGTTGGTTTGAGTTGAATTTGCTTGAATCTCAGTTTCCAATTTTCAAATTGCTCTTGAGTTTTGAAACTTTGCTTTGCTCTTTTCTCCATGAAATTGCATGAATGAAGGTTCAAATTTTATTTGGAACTTATATGCAATGGATCTATGAGTGTTTGGAGGCCCAATATGGCTTGGTTATGGTGAATTGCAAAAATGCCCAATTTGGAATGTGAGCTTCATGCATACGTGAAAATGGCTCCAATTCCACTTGAATTTTATTTGAATCAGCTGCTGGCAATGTGAATTGATCATGTGGATGGAAATTAAGCCTTAATTTGATCCAATCGTGGAGATTTGATATGAAACTTCTTCTTGAAGTTATTTGCATTTACACGTGAATTTCATACCATGGACCAAAATTGACTTGGGCATTCTTCTTGTTGGACCATTGTGAATCAAAATGAGTACCAACATGGCATGTAAATGATCCAAAACCAATTCAATTGAATTCACGACTTTTAAGTCCATTTTCACTTGATTTTCTTCACCAATCTCCTTATCCTTGCCAAATTCATGACAATTTGGTGTTCCATGATGAAATTGAGATCATTTGGAGCAAGTTTCATGTTGATCAAAGTTTCATTTGAAGTGCATAAGTGGATGAAAAGGACCTATGATGAAATTGACTTATAATCTCACTTTCCTAAAATACCCCTGCCTTGCAAGCTTCATAACTTGAGTTCTACAAATGAGATGAAGGACTTCTAGGACTTTTTGGAAAGATAAGATCATGAGGAACAACTTTCATGTTCATCAAAAGTTGAGGTGAAACATGATTATAGGTCAAAAGTGTCTTAGAAGTTGGTTGACTTTTGTTGAAATAACATCTTATATGTCTCAACACAACCATCCATGACTCCAATGACTAGGAATTAAGTCTCAAACTCCTTCAAGTCCTCAATTGACTTTGCACTAGGCAGATGAAACCCTAGGGATACAATCCTTGACTGTGGCCTCTTGCACATGGTATAACAACTTATATGAGCTCCACAATGGCTTTAAAAGCACTCAATGAGCTTCTCCATCATTTCATATCCATAACCATGGACTTGTGAACCCCTGATGATTTGAAATGAGCCCTCTTGCTTGAACTAGGAATCTTTGATAACTTTCTCTTGAGATGCACACCTCTCTTGATCCCCTGCAAATGACAATGCTATGCGAAATGCAAATGCTAAGAAATGAAATGAAACATAAACCAAGTAAGAAAAAGGTTGGGCAAATTTTGGGGTACAACAAGCACCTCAGGCCATGACTTGGAGAATTTCTATGCTTTGAAAGCTAGAGTGCATGATTTGGTTAAAGCTGGAATCCCTAGCTTTAAGGATAGCCACCTGAATGTCCAGAACAATCCTCTGTCAGCGCATCAGAAGTGAGCTTTAGTTAATTTCAGCATATTATCTTCCTAAAAGACAATATTCCGGACATGACAGTTCATCCTTGTTACTGATTAGTCACTAGGCCATGTTTCTTGTTGTTTGCACTTTCCTTATTTTGTACTAGCTATTTGTATTTAAATTATGTTTGTACTTTCGTAATTAATGAAATGAGCATTGAAACTTTTGATTCAATTCATTTTGTCCATTATTTGCATCTTTATGCTTTATGTTTTAAAATATGCACCTTTTGTTCAAACTTTTGACATGCAAATATTTGAGGGATGATGATGAAAAAGTTATACCCATAACTGCTATCAGTATACTTTCAATCAAACTTTGTTGACAATGTAAGATATTGTTTTAACTCTCAAACACTGAAGAAATAAGGAAGTTATTCTCTTGTCAATCCCTTCGAGCCTAGAAGTATGAGTTTCTTTCTTTACAAAAAAGCCCGCAATCTTAATCTTGGGGTGGGTAATTCTCAGTTAACTTGGTTGTGTGTTCATGCAAGAAACCTTTCATATAAAGGTTGCAACTGCATTTTTTCCTTCGCACATAGCAAGCGGGTGTCTAAGATGTTTTTCAAGTCAAAAGCCAATGACGGTTCACTGTAATCATTAAGTCAGGCAGTCACTTTCTTTCAAAAAAAATCAAAAGAAAAAGCTCGCTAAGTCAAAACCTATGAAGGAGACTTAGGCAAAACTGGGGCATCCCGCTGACTGTAAGCTTCGAAAGAAATATTTCAGGCAAAAATTAGGGATAATAAAAGAGGATATACTTAAATCATTCACCCTAAAAGTCCCCAATGACAAAAACAACTGAATATTGTAAAGGAAGTAGTGACTGCCATTCCAAAAGTCCATTGACTTCTGAACCATCATCACTATCATCAGTATAATTCATACCTTTTAGAAACCTGAGTGCATAGTTTGAGTTAACTGAGCGTAGGATTGGAGATTATCACGAAGATTGGGTGGGAGCAAATAAACTTTGAGCCTTTATCCTTTGCTTTTTAAACTGTGAACCAGACCACGTTACAACCCTCAAAAGACCTAACTGAAGCAAGGTTATTTTGAAAGCATACTACAGCAAGTTTGCGCAAACTGACTCCAAAAGATCTTTATAGGTAATTTGTTTTGACATTACCACTTTTGCTTTGCTTTCCACTTTCCATGTTTTGAACCATCGAGTTCTGACATGTGACTCATATGTTTTGCATCTTTCAAAAAATGATTTTTGTTTCAAAAGTTGCATGAACTTTGCATTACCATGTTTGTATGAACACTTTTGTTTGCAAATTGGCTTTCCTCTAAGGAATTTTCAAACTGTTGAGAAACTTGGTCGGTGATCCTATCAGGGGCAAGCTCTTTTCATATCCTATTGAGAATTAGTTCAAGATTTGTGTTTTAGTGCAAGTCCTTCTCAAAATTGGTTTATACAGAAGATTTTTCAAGACTCAGGCTGGGGCAGGCTTTCCAAGCATACAGTAAAACAATCATTTCCAGCATCAGACAAGCTGAAACAATTATCAGCTCACCTACAACAATCAGGTAATCTGGGGCAGTTTACTTGAAGAGTCCCCAAGCAGCTCTTCATCCTTCCTACAAGGATCATCAACTTGATATATTTTACCAGTGTGGCAGAGATGTGCTCAACAATAGCATCTTTAGTCCCAAAGCAGAATGGCAGTGATACCTGTGTTAAGGAAAATCAGTCTTCCAGTCTTGTCTTCTCACCAAAAGAGTCGAGTCGTGTCGTTAGCGTCTGCATTTGCATTTGATCATATATCATCTGCATAATTCATATACATATGCATATGATGAGTACTTCATTCTCATTTGCATTCTCCATAGGTCGTATTCTTATCAATGTCTCACCTTGTGGTCAAAGTCCAACTAACTTGGCATCTACCAAACAAATATTCTCTTTGTGTTATCTGAAGTTTTTCCAGATATTCTTTTGTGTTCTGACATATTCCCAGGACTCTCTCTATGTGCAATCTGATGTTTTTCCAGATGGCCATTTGTTTGTCTCTCTCTGATGTTTTTCCAGATTAAGTCTTTTGTTCTGATGTTCTTCTAGAACTTATCTGCTTGTTTTTCCAGATGTTTCCTTCGATTCTGATGCTTTTCCAAAATCTATCCGAGGTTTTACCGAATGTGTTTGTCTCTCTCTGATATTTTTCCAGATTGAATATTTTGTTCTGGTTTTCTTCCAGAATGTATCTGATTGTTTTTCCAGATGTTTCCTTCGATTCTGACACTTTTCCAGAATCTATTCGAGGTTTTACCGGATGTGTTTGTCTCTCTGATGTTTTTCCAGATTGAGTCTTTTGTTCTGATGTTTTTCCATAACCTATCTGACGTTTTTCCAGATATTCCTTTGTGATTGAGATGTTTTTCTAGAATTTCATTTTTTTTACCGTCTGATGTTTTTCCAGATGTCTCTTTTGTCCTGATGTTCTCCCGGAACCTATCTGATGTTTTTCCAGATATTTCCATTATGATTCTGATACCCTTCTAGAATTTGTTTTACTCCCCAGTGAGTTCCCAAATGTATACCCTTTGCAATTTTGATGCTTTTCCAAAATTTAATTTCTTTTACCATCTGATGTTTTTCCAAATGTGTCCATTGCTTTACATTTTTCCAGAATTCCTCTGTGTCTATCTAATATTCTTCCATATACGACTTTGCATCTGATGTTTTTCCAAATGTGTCTTTTGTTTTGATGTTCTTCTAGAACACCTTTGTGTCTATCTGACGTTCTTCCAGATACGACCTTTTTTATCTGATGTTCTTCCAGATATGATGTTGCTTATCTGATGTTCTTCCAGATATATATTCAAAAAAATTTCCCGTACATTTAATGATTTTCTAAATGTTTCAGATGTATCTTCAGAATCTATGTCTTCATCTAATGTTCTTCTAAACATCTTTGATGTTTGTTATTTTCCAGAGTTCATTCAATGCTTTTCTGTATGGCTCTGATATTTGCTAGAATGTCTCTCATGTATTTCTCAAAATTTTCCTCACCTCATTCAATGATCTTCTGAATATTATGACTCTTTTCCATCTAGTTCCATTCATGGATAATGATTGTTGATTCTCTAGTGGAGCTTATTTAATGTTATTCTAAATATCTCTGGTGGTTGCTAATTTATCTCTGATACTTGTTCTTTTCCAAAGTTTCATTCAATGTTCTTCTGAATGTCTTTGATGGTTATTACTGTTCTTTTCCAGAGTTTTGGTCAATGCTTTTCTGACAAAACCTCTGATGACTGTGACTCTTTCCCCAGTAAGTTTGCTTTTGCTTTATGGGTGTTTCTTTTATTTCACCGTGTGTTACTTTCAGCATCTGATGCTTTTCTGGATGTATGTGTTTCTGTTTAGGGTTTGTCCCTCTTTTTCAAGTATTACTGGATACTCTTTGTCACCTTGGCAGATGTCCATAATATCTTGTATTCCTCAGTTGCGTCTCCTTGAGACTTTTCCCCTGAGTTGTCAGTCTTTTCCCAATGGAGTTGCAGCATCTTCCCAGTATATATTCCTCACATGTGGCATCTTTCCTCACAGGATCTAAGTCTTGCATATCATATCATATCATAAGCATTTTTGTGGCATCTTAGGGCCAAAAATTGTGCATGTTTGTATTTAAGTCTCTCCTATCTCGTCGAGACGAAGATTTCAATCTTCATATCTCCGGATCGAAGAAGCTTAAATAGGGGCATCTGTCACACCCTAACTTTTGACTCTAAGATCCCACATCTTTTTGCATTATCTGTGTTGTTTATCATGTCTTGCATCTTGTATAATACCCAATTTATCAGCTGAAATAAACTTTTTGGAATTACAGTCAAGTCGGTCAAAATAAAAGTCAACTGTGCGTAAAGTCAGTGGATGAAAAATTTTAAAATCGAGCCTGAAAATGTCTGTGATATTAATTTACGTTTCACGTAGTTTAACCTTGCGTGCTCATTTAAGTTTTTCGACCACTTTTCGGTCGTATTTTGGACAATTTAAATCATTTTTAGCTGGTAAAATTTATTTCAAAATTGGATAAAACGATGTATTTTTCCGAATCATATATTTTACACTGATCATTTTAGTGTATTCATTTTATTTTTCCGAACACTTCGATATCGGTCCAATTATTTATTCTTTTACCGTTTTTATTTCTACTTTTAATTAATATTTTTTTTAATTAATCAGTTTTATTTATTTTTGTTAGTTAATACCTTTTCTTATTTTTTACTTAATTTTTTAAATTTCAATTTTTAATTTTAATTTTATTTTTATTTATTTTTTAGAAATTTGTCAAATAAGTCTCATAAATTTTATTATTATTTTTTAGAAACTTGTCAAATAAGTCTCATAAATTTTATTTATTTTTTTAGAAAATTGTCAAATAAGTTTCTTAGAAGTGATTTGTTTGAGTTCTCATCTACATAATCACTTTCCCATAATTTCCTCATTCCCCATGTTATGTGCCATCACTTCATCACACAAAGCTTACACTACACACTTTCTACTACTTTTCTCTCTTTAAAACCACATAAACCATACTACTTTTTCATACTCCCATCACCCTCACACTTTCACATAAACTAAAAACTCACTATCCACCATATTCTATTATCACTCTTTCATACACAATATCTTCCATGATATGAATAACTCACCTTCATTTTCCCAATAATAAACCACCACCTACATTTTCTTTTTCTTCATGGCACCTCTAATCTCACATAAAACATCATCCTCAATCTAGACACAATACTCTCTCATCTAATCTTTATCATGTGTTTTTCTTTTACTTTATTTATTTAGTTTGTTGTTACTAATATTTTTTTCCTCTATTACTAACTTTTTCATGTTTCATCTATTTAATATTATTTTTATTAACTATTAATCATTTTTTTTAATATATATATATATATATATATATATATATATATATATATATATATATATATATATATATATATATATATATATATATATATATATATATATATATATATATATATATATATATATATATATATATATATATATATATATATATATATATATATATATATATATATATATATATATATATATATATATATATATATATTCATAAAATTTGGTTTATGTTTTGGAAAGTAATTCTTTGTCTTTTGTTGTAAGGAGTCAATTTGTCTTTTATTGTATCATTAGTTTATTATTCATTTATTTTGGAATCATGTTTGGGAGATAAAAGTGACTTTCACAAGGTACAAGATTATTGTTTCTTTCAAATGCCTTTGTTTAGTGATTATATTAGTTATTTATATCATTTTGTTTTAATTATTTATTTCTTTATTTATTTAATTTGTATATTATTTGAAAAGACAAAAAAGAGATTTTAAATTATTTATCTTTTATTAGTTCATTGTTAAATATTTAAAAATGCAAAATATATGTTGTAATTATTAATTAATTTAAATATTTGTATTTAATTTGATTAATTAAATTATTAGTTAATCTTGTTAAATATGTATATTTAAATTGATTAATAATTCTGTTTGTTACCTGATTCTATTTGTGACTGATTTATTTCTATGTTTTGGGAATGTTCTATTTTACTCATGATGTTTTGCCGTGATTGTTTGTGGGTTTTTTCTTACGATGCTTTGCCGTGATTGTTGTTGTATTTGTCTTTGGTTTTTTTCAGGATGTTTTGCCGCGATTGTTTGTGGGTTTTTATTCGCGATGCTTTGCCGCGTATCTTTGTCTGTTTAGTACACGATGTTTTTTCGTGTACTGTGTCTGTGTATTCTTGCTTTCCATTTACATGATGTTTTTTCGTGTATCTGTTACTTTTCTTTTGATCCTTGTTGACATAATCCAAGGGAAGGGAATATATGTTGACTTATCGTCATTGTGCATGTCCCTCGTCTGTTCTTTACCTGTCTTAGTTGTTCTTGGTTCTTAGAACCTCGCAACTCGTAGTTCCACGAACTACGGATGCTTTGATTTCTCAAGTTCCTCTTGAGAATACGTAGGCACAAGGCCACGGTCCTTGGTGAGCAACCTTTTCTTTTTTCAACCTTTTCTTTTTCCCCTCATTTCACAACCTTTTTTCCCCCTCGTTTCACAACCTTTTCTCTTCTTTTTTTTTGACATGTAGTTTTCGAACTACGATTGCTCTGACTTCCTATTAAGGATACGTAGGCATAGGATTGTGATATCCTAGCGAGCTACTTTTTTATTTTTCTACCTTTTTATTTTTCCACTTTTTCTCAATCTTACCCATCTTTACTTTTAGCAAACAATTTAGCCAACACAAATATTTCAAGAGGTTCCTGTAGAGTACTACAGATGCTTAGGGTGCTAATACCTTCCCTTAGTATAACAAATCTCCGTACCTTTGATCTCTCTTTTGTATAGCTTTAGACCTTGCTTTTTGCTTTGCATTTTATTTATGGGTTATTCTTTCTTTTCCCATTCCCTCAGATAAATTAAAGATCGATGGTGATATTTTATGGTTTTTGATTCAAGTTAATACAATAGCTTGATATCCGATTCTCACCACGACACATGAGATGTGATAATCAGTCTATCTACATAATACTCTTAATGCTTTAAGGTTATCCCACTTTACAGTAAAACTCAACTACGAATACTTTAAGAACAATGTCCTTATGTTTAATGGGATCTCATGATTAAGTCGCACTTAATATTTCATTAAATGGACTAGCTATTCTAGGGACTTTATTACTTTAGAAAAACAAACATAATAAAGAAATGTATTTTAGTATTAATAAATAATTCGTTACAAGTACCAAAAGTATTGACCTTTAAGGCTTATAACAACAGGTTCACCCATGTCTCATCTACTACTTTTTTGCTTAGGATAGATCTGTTCCCTTGAGATTCACACCCCCATTGAAAAAACTCCATCTGGCTTCAAAATGTTTTCAAAATAGGCATGAAATAGAGACCATGTTACACTGATTTTGCATACTTCTTAGACAAGATAATATTTTCGGAACACGTGTCCTCAAGGACATTTTAAGCCTTCTTCCAACCTTCACGGTCCTCGTTTAAGGATGTTTCCAGCTTCTTTATCGTCCTTTGAGAAGAATCTAAAGCCCCGTTCACTTTGTCAAATGCATCTTCAACATCAAATATCTTCTTCTGTACTGATGACAACGCGACATCCATCCCCCTTATTTGTTGTGTAAATGAGTGCACATTCTCTTCCAATAAGAGAGGATACACAAAAGGTTGAACTTCCTCGTTTTTTTCCCGTAAGATGTTTCCTGCCTTAATGAGCTCGCCAAGAAGACCATCTAGTTTGATAACTAAGGCATAATGAGCTTTACGAGCACCTTTTTTTTCCTCGAAGACAATCAAACACGAAGATGTCCCCTATTCGTGCAACTTCGAAGGCCAAAAAGGTTAAAGCCTTGTGCATATGGTATGATATTTCTTCTATTTCTTCCTGAGGGACAACCTTTAACTTACTCGAACTTCCTAGTTCTGACTTCATTCTTTGAGGTCTTTTTGGGGAAGGATCTTTGGTCAACCTTGTTTTGTTGGCTCTTACTATCAGGAAGACCCTCTTCGAATTAGTACCTCATATTATTTTGTAGCAACACGAGTATGGAGGTTAGATAAGCATATCTCTCCAAAATATGGATCTCACCCGTAAATGGTTGAACCCTGGTCTTGGAGGGCGGAGGAATAATTATAGGCGTCCTTCTCATTTGAAACATCATTCTATGACAACCCATCTTATTTGGAAGAAAAAAGAAAATGATAAATAAATACACTCTCTTAAAAACAACAAGACAAAGGAAAATAAGTCTTCCACACTCTCACCAAATATGTCAGTTCCTTTGCTCTTTGATCGTGGCCTCCATTAGCATTCATGTCTCTATGTATAATTTTTTTTTATGCTTCCATAGAGGACCCGACATGATCATCAAAGTTTTGCCTATCCTAAAAAGCCAACATCTTGGTATTCAGATAAGTTTCCTCTTGAGATTGATCGTAAGGAAGCTAGACATAAGTCTTAGGTCGGGCCAAAAAGTGATTGAAATGTTAGAATTTTGGGAATATGTCGAAACATTTAAAAGGCATATCAAGATGAAAATCACATATACTAGCATAATAAACCTGTGCAAGGGAAGTAACTAGGTAATAAAGGTATTTTAAATTCATCATACTGCCAATATACACCTCAAACATCTTCTTATATTGTTTGAGAGAGAGAGAGAGAGAGAGAGAGAGAGAGAGAGAGAGAGAGAGAGAGAGAGAGAGAGAGAGAGAGAGAGAGAGAGAGAGAGAGAGAGAGAGAGAGAGAGAGAGAGAGAGAGAGTGTGTGAACCTTGAACCCGTCCCAAATCAGCCAAACTATGGTTAATGTTAAAAAGATGTAAAAAGAGTGTCAAAATTTGTACACTTTTCTTGTATTCACACAAGTACTAGAAAACTTTGATGTATTCCTAGCTCACTAGATGAAGTTATGAATGAGGTACCCCAAGTTGGTTAAGAACACCCACTTCAAAGTGGTTAAAAGGAATTTTGAAACCTGTCTTGGAGAACAAGAATTCATGAAGATGAATGGAACATGCTTCTTACTTATAACACAACCTTTTATTCCTTTCTGGAAAGAGCACCACTTAGTCCAAAGAGGAACCCACCTCAGACAAAGAATGGTCTAGACCTTCTTTTTCGACGAATATGAAAATAATTTACAACGTCTCGTAGTTCATCCATTCCATAAGATCTTAGTCCCCTCAATTTCGAGAAATTCGGTAACCGTTTAACTTCATTTCAGTCTCACAACCAACACGTAAAGATGAACGACTATAATTATAAGAACAAGATTGAGATTTTAACCACGACATTACTTCCATGTTTGTAAGATCATGACCAAAAGCATGCGTATGTGCCCATGTGTATATCTGAGCCTTTCTTTCTTACTTGAAGTCGTTTACGACAAATAAAGTTGTCAATGGAAAATCTTAGAAAGAAAAACATTTGGCAATTTCCCTAGAGTCAAGGCCACCAACTTTTTTTCTATCTTCATTCGTGACGTCGCCTCTCAATTCTTCCATAACTATCCTCACATAAACCATGATAAACGATAAATAAGTACACGAGAAAAGAGATTTTAATCATTACCTTTAGAGAGTAATGATTCCTGATATGCACGTGTGAGTCAAACCACCGGAGCACCCCAAAGGATTTCAAAACAACACTTGCGGAAATTTGTATCAGAAAGTTATATTGAAAGTAAAGGAGGCAACGAGAGAATCTATGGAATTTCGTAGGCAGCGAAAGCAAGAAGAAAGGAAACTTTGCCTTTGATTCTTCTTATATTGCTTGGTCAACTATCAAACAATCACCATTAGGGAACATGGGGAAATGTATCCATGTTCGAAGACCATGATCGAACTTCAATTTGTTTAATTATTATATTCCACTAAAAAAATCGCTTTTATCATCAGACTTAGGGCCACATGTTATATTTTCCATGCAAAATATTGCGGTTAGAAGACAAATATTTAATGAGAATGTTCCCGAGGCCAACTACTCCCGTTCATCAGACTTTCTAGTTCTTCTTTTGTGGGTCAAAGGCAAGCTCAGGAAGAATATAAAGATATCAAAGAGTGACTCGACAATGTCAATCCTCACTTCACATAATATCAATAAAGACTTGGGAGACAATTGTTCTGGGTCAGCCACATGCCCATCGAAGAAGACCCAATTATTATGCCCAAATTGTGGTGTTTGTTCAGCGGTGTCGCTACTGCGAAAATCGGCGCCGGCTGACAGAAGAGTCGCCACCGTGCGTTATTTATCCCAAAGGAGGGAAAGGAAACGCTCGAAGTAAACCTAACGCAAAGACGGGAAAAGGTATGGTCATCACAACCAAAACCTGGATTCGGGAGTCGGTTACGCAAGAGGAAGGTATTAGCACCCCTCACGTCCATCGTACTCGATGGGATCCACGCTTGTTTGTTTGTATGGATTACACTTCTATCTAAACTAAAGGATGAGGTCTGAAAAGAAAAGAAAACATGACTCGGTAAAGCATCGCACTTTATGCCTACGTATTCCCGTCTGGAACGAGAAATCAGAGTCAACGTAGTTCGCCTAACTACGGGTGAAGGTGGGTGAAGGTTGCTCGCTAGGACACTGCATCCTATGCCTACGTACTTTCATACAGCATGAAAGATCAGAGCAAACGTAGTTCGGGCTACGCACGACACAAGCTGTTCAAATGTCTTTTATGAAAAATATCACCTTAAACAAGGGTTTTCTTATTGCAAAAAGGTTGATGTTTGTTCAAATCTTTTGACGGAAGAAATGAATTGATTTTGTTATAACCTTTATTAATGTTTTTCTGTTGTTTTGAAGAAAGAAAAGATGACACTATAAAATCCTAGGGTTAAAAAGGGAATAAAATCTACCCTAATGTTATCATACATGGGTTAGCTCCTAATGTCTGTCATGTTACTCTCTTGCACAGAGAGAAACAGAGCTCCTAAGGGAATAAACGGAAAGCAAAAACAGATACAGTAAACAGTGAAATAATGAGGAATACAGCAAACAAGCTAGGCAAGGGAGCCAAACTCCCTCGAACCTGAACACAATAGGTAAAAGTGAAGCACATTTCACTTTAAACCTAGGGGAATTATCACACACAATACAGCAAAAGCCCCAAGCTCTGACAGCAAACTCCCAAGTTGATGCACAGCACATCCTCTTTCAAATGAATCTCCAAGCTCAATCTCCATCATTGAACCCCCAAGCTCTAGCTAGCTTCTTGCTTTGAAAATCTTCATCTTCAATGATCTCCATCTTCAAAGGGTAAGCGCTCCAGGATAACAGAAAAGAATCAAGAGATCTAGTTTGGCATGCTAATCAGCTTATGAACAACCAAAGGAAGCTCATAAGGGATTAGCATAGTGGGACAGGTTCCCTCAAAGTTCTACCTCTAAGACCAATCACTTATCCCTACAAAGGAGAGAGGTGAGTTCTTAGAAGGAATTTTAGTCACTGGGAAAGAATGGAAGCACAGGAAGCATTCCATGTTTCATGAATCAAATCTCTAATCTAGAGCTCTACCTAGCTCCTAAACCCTAAAGTCTTCAACAGCTACCAGCAAGCCTCAAACCTCTCAACCTCTGGGTCTTTGATCTTCAATCTTCTCCTTCATCATGCTCCTTGAACAAGGTCTTCAAGCAAGCAAAGCCCCCACAATAATACCCCAAAGATAAACCCCACAAGATAGACAATCAAACACAAAACAAACACTATAATCAGTTAATTTCAGAAAATATTCTAAAAATACAAAGACAAAGGGGAAAATTCTAACATTTATTCACAAGGGTCTATTATACTTACCCATAATATCCCTATAGTCCCATACCCAAAATCAAACTAAAACTCCTAAAAGAAATGATTTACTTCACCTATGTCACACCTAAAACCCTAATTTTAACCTCTCTAATCTCACCTAATCAAACTACCTCACAATTAATCCTAAAAATCACAAATTAAATCCTCTATGCAAGTTAAGGTCCTAAGCTAAGTACACTAAAAGGAATGGGTCCTAAATCTAAAGGGAACTATTAGAATTAAAATCAACAAAATCATGTATTAACCTAAACTCATTAAAAAGCTATTTAAAAGAAAAATGCACAAAAAATACTAAAACAAAATAAAATGGACTTTTAATATTTTCTAATTTTTCTTAACAGCATTATAAACCTAGCACAAAAAGAAGAAATCAAAAACATTAATTTTTCATTTAGTTATGATTTTTACAAAATCAAAAGAAAATTAAAGAATTAAAATAAAAGAAATAAGAGAAAATGGGGAGGGGGTGTCAATAGCATGGGCGCCTAGTGTTTTATCCTAATGGGCTCAGACTCGGTGGTGCCAAGAGTAAAAGGCGCTAGGCCCAATGGCTTCAGAAAAATGAATTAAAAAAACAAAATAAAATGAATGGGGACACGGTGTGAATAGCAGCCATATGTAGTGTATTTTTGATGGGCTTTAGATTGGAGGTGTGGAAATCAAATTCAGTCCAGGCCCACGCGTTTCACTAAATGAAACGCAGCGTTTCTCCATCCTTCAGATTTCTCTCCATTTCATTTTAAATATCAACCGTTAGATGTAATCCTGAGTCAAACAAATCAACCCAATCCAACGGATCACACATCGTCTTCTCCAATTAGATTCTAGGGTTTTCAGAATTCATCTTCCATGCATGCAACTTCTACTCTCACGTACTCTCTCATCTTTCCATGAAATGCCACGACCTAAAGATCAAAATTGATCTACTCTTTCCCCTCTACACGACCCTAATTTCAGTTTTCTCTAAAACTCAACCTAAAGTAAAATACGAAGACTAGAAGTCTAGGGTACACTACAATATCACTGTCATGCATGTTAATGGAGCTTGCTAATTCTTACACTAATGTAATCTACATGTTACCCTAATCATTCTAAACACAATAGCTAAGATAAAAATGTCCTAAATTGAGAGTTCTAAGTCAAGAAAGATTAACTGCCCTAACTTAAATCATCCCTAATGGCTCTAACAGTTTCCATACATCATCATCTACCTAAACCTAGCAATTTTAACCTAAAGAAACAGACCTAAAAGGCATAATTAATGGTGTATGGATCAGACTACATACCTGCAATCTTTGAAGAAATAGTTGAGGAATCGTGCACTTCAAGTCTTGCAATGCTTCAAGAGTGATCTACATTTGGTAATGAGGCTACTGTTTGCAATCAACCATTTGGTAGTGAGGGCTGTAGATCTGGTGTGGATCTTGGCAATTTCAACTTCAACACTTCACACCTCCATTGATGGACCTCTGATCAAGCTGGTAATCACTCACTATGAGCTTGGAGGATTCTAGAACTTTCATGCATTTCTCATGTTATGGCATTTTGGCTCATCTCATGATATCTCACTTCAATCCACTTAAACACCTTTGAAAATATCATTCCATGAGTTATTGAAGAGAATATGATGCTTACCAAACTAATCCCTTGCCTTGTGTTAAGTTTCACATGAATGCCTTATTATGCAAGTAATGGATTTCCAAAGCAAGTCCATTTTTAAGACCTCAAATCAAAATTGTGGATGAACCAATGTCTTTAAAATGTTTTTTAGACTCAATTTGATATATTATATGCCCCATTTTGGATGTGTAGATTGCCCATACCAATTTCCAAGTTGAACTTTTTCAAGTTATGTCCCTTTTTTAAGTCATTTTTACCAACTTTGGTCAATTCTTGCTACAAGCTTTTACAACATGCCATGACCTCTTATTTAGACTTAAAATGCCATTTTGAGCAACTTTGATGTTGTGAAGTTTTTCATTTGAAGCTTCCTTGTATGAGTTTTAGGCATAGGCTTGAAATGACCTGTAATTCCACTTTCCCAAAATACCCCTGACTTGCACAAGCTATAACTTGAGCTTCACATATCAGATGAAGGCATACCATACCTTTTTGGAAAGGGGAGATCGTGAGGAACAACCCTTATGTTTGCCAAGAATTCATTTGAAAACTCCTTGAAGGTCAAAAGTTGCTTGGAAGACAGGCAACTTTCACAGACAAATTTCAGTGTTCTCAGATGACCTGTAACTTGCAAGCGCCATAACTTGAGTTCTATAAATCATCTTGATGACTTCCACCACTCAAATTAAAGCTATGAAGACACTCTACAAGTCTCATGTGGACCAGAAATTCATATGAAGCTTGCATTTTGAATTACACTGCTTGGAAGTTTGACCTAAATCAGGGGATTTTACACTGAAACCCTAATTTGGTAACTCCTCTTCTCCTTGACTCCTGTTGATTTTTCTTTGGCACAACACCACATCCATATCCATATAGCAAATAATGAATCCCACATTCTTCAAATGAGCCTTGATGCCTTTCAAAACAAGTCTTTGACCTAGGGTTGACCTAGTGTTGACCCAGATAAAACCCTAGTTGATTGACTTCAACTGAGGCTTTTGCAATCATTCCAATGACTTGGTTACTCCTCAAAAATGATCATCTAGGCTCTTCATAACATCCATACACACCTCATGCTCTTGGCTCATAGCTCACACTTCCTCTGATGATCCCCAAATAACCTCAAGATAGGGGAGAACCCAATGAGTGATCTGTCAACACTTCAAAGCTCAAATTCTTCCCTGATGACCTGAGTAGTCTTGAATATGAATGAAACCCTTGAATATGCCTCTTGGGATAAGAATAGCACTTGATCCCCTGATTAAGATAGCTTGCTTATGCTATGCTATGCAGATGATTGAATTATGTACATGACCTAATATGCAAATGACAATGCAATTGAAACATAAACCAAGTGAAATAGGTTGAGCAAATTTTAGGGTGCAACAGCTTCCCCTATTCAAGCGACTTGGGCCCGATTGGGTGAAGAGCGAACGCCCTTCAAACATTCGAGGCGCGAGACGGTTGAATACTAAGAACCCAGAAATTTGCCAACCGCAGAAATAAACTGCACCACCGTTTGGGGACCGACGTCCTCTAACTGAATCTGGTTGTTACGGCAACAACTGATCCGACGTCTGATAGTTCTGATTTCAACTTCAACCACCTATGTAACGCCACAGGTACTGAACACTTTTCGCAAAACACCTTTGTCCACAACTGGACTAACCTTATCAACACAAGAAGAGGGACAAATTTGTCAACACGAATAGAGATTCTGTTGTCACAGTAGTGACCTTGTCCACATCTGGACCCAAATTTCGTGAAACCTCGAATACACAAATATGTCCACGTCAAGACTCACATCTCAACAACACAGGAATAGAACTTTGTCCATGTTAGGACGCCTGTTTTGTCAACACGAAGAAATCTCAACTAAAACTTGTCCACGTCAGGACTCCACCTGCCGTCAACACGGAAAAATCTCGGCGACTTCGCTGGGGATGACTCGTCTGCATTTCATCATCACGAGGGGATCCTATGAACATAGGAATGAATTGTCCATGTCAGGAATAAATCGTCCACGTTAGGAATAAACTTTCCACGTTAGGAATAACCTGTCCACGTTAGGAATAAACTTTCCACGTTAGGAATAAACTTTTCCACGTTAGGAATAAATTTTTCCACGTTAGGAATAAACTTTCCACGTTAGGAATACATCGTCCATGTTAGGACTCAAATTTCCACGTTAGGAATAAACTTTCCACGTTAGGAATAAACTTTTCCACGTTAGGAATAAACTTTCCACGTTAGGAATAAACTTTCCACGTTAGGAATACATCGTCCACGTTAGGACTAAACTTTCCACGTCAGGAATAAACTTTCCACGTTAGGAATATATCGTCCACGTTAGGATTCACACCTCGTCTTGATTCGTCCACGTCAGGACTCACATCTTCGACCCGCTGAGGAAATAAAACCTGTCCACGCCAGGACTCACGCCTCACCAACACGAAGAGAGATAAATTTGTCCATGTCAGGACTCGCGCATCTTGACAACACGAGGAACTATAAACTTGTCCACGTCAGGCCTTCACATTCCATCAATACTGAGAAATCGAAATTGTCCACGTTAGGACTAGCACATCTCGTCAACCCGAGGAAATAAATTTGTCCACGTCAGGACACCCATTTCTCTAGCACGAAGAAATCCCGTCAATATAGGAATAAATTGTCCCCGTCAGGACTCATATTTCGTCACCGCGATGAACTCCTATCAGTATAGGCAATAAAATTTTGACGACTCCGGGGAAATACTCCTGTCAACCAGTAAGAAAATACATCCGTCTGTTCCTACAGGAAGATACTCTGAATACAGTTTCTCTGCTTATCTCCATAGTAACTAACTCTGTTGGTCCCAACCCACAAACCTTTTAGCACTGACGTGACAACGACTTTGAAGCGGACTCTACTGGGGATATTTGGAAACCAAACTACCGGACGCCTGTTCTGATAACCGGCGGCAGCCTCTGAAATTCTGATTCATGAAACCCTTTGATGCTGACGTAACAACCAATTTGAAGAAAATAATCCGCTGGCCGGACTAGAGAAACTTCAACAAGCAACTCTGGCGGGGAAAACAAGAGAAATTTAACCTAATAACTCTGCTCGAGGACAAAGAGAAACTTAACCTAATAACTCTGTGGGGAAAATAGTAAGATGAACCGTATCATCACACGTTTCACGGCGAGACCCCGAATGTCTGGTCATAGATCTAAGCTAGAACTCCATACTCCTGCTAAGAAAACACACCTGAAAGCAAAAGGTTAACCAACCTGATTTATGTTTCAAAAATGCGTATGTTTGAAAATGGCGTAATGCTCCGTACGACATGGAAATGCTACGCGTTTTTTTTTATTTGGTGGATGCAAGTATGACACTATATGCCGATGAAAATACAGACTCGAACTGCTGGGATACAGAAACTGCTTCAGCAAAATAAATGCTGAAGACAACTCCAACTCCGCTGGGGGTAACCAGGTGCCACAGAATTATTCCAGCAAAATAAATGCTGGAAGAGTGAAGCCAACTTCGCTGAGGGATAATTGAATGCGCCAATCCTGATTGGACTTCTGCTGAGGAGTGAACGGGTATCACACGGTATTCCGACAAAATAAATGCCAGGGCACACAGCCAACTCTGCCGGGGAGAGTTTTAATCTTCGAGTTCCACTGGGAGGAAAGAAAACACTTGCTGGAAAGAGAACTCCGCTAGGGACGAAACGATTCTCTTGGGGAAAATCAACTGTCTCTGCTGGGGGAGAGTAAATGACCCTACTGGAAAGAGTAAACTGTCTGAGTACAACTCACAAGTCGGAAATATTAATCTTCTGAGGCTAAACCACTCTGCTCGGGATGCACTGTCTGAATACTGCCTTTGATCTCGGAATCGCCAATTCCGCTGAGGGCGGACGACCCTGCTGGAGAATGTCCTTCGGATAAGCTGCGACTAGTTGGGGACTTTGATCCTTCTTTAGTAAGGAACATTGTCATCTCAGAAGCGCGACCTGCGTGGGGATTCACTTCACATAACGATCAAGTCTTTTCGTTACGAGCTTCTGGTTAGGACTCTTCGATCTCTGTACCCTGACGGTTAGATCTGAACTGTTTCTGTACGTCAAACCCTAAAAGAATGTCCCAACAACATCTTTTGTTTTTAGGGTGTTCTGCCCTGCTCTTGCGATAATCTGTTGCCCCTGGTCGACTGATTCGTGGAGCAGTGCCCATAGCTACGAGAGATTTGCCAAATCTCGACCTGATTGCCCCAGATTTACTGATTCTCAGATGTACGACTTTACTGGGGATAACCGAACGCGCCAAGTAGGCTGGGGCTTTTGTACATTCGTGATAGGTCATACACTCCTGATGCTGGACAATACCCTGTTCGAATTCACGACTTCTAGTAGAAGGGTCAATGGAGGGCAACACGACTTCCCGATATTTGTCTCAAACTTGAAGATCGGCTGAATCTGCTCAAGTAGCACTGAGTAACTCTGATGACACTGAAAAGAATAATTCTTTCGCCTCTGTTATGCCCTGGCCTGCAGGAGCCTCTGTGGGATAGTCTGAAAATCTGTACCCTGATGGTTTGATAGCATTCTGAACTTCCGCGAGATACTTCGAATCGAACGTCTCTCGAATAAAGACATGCCCCTGTCTGCAATGACTTTGCCTTAATCTGGTTCTTAGAAAAACCCACTCTGAATCGAAAGCACCTTGCTACAATACAAACTTGCGATGGCTTACCCCGGTGTTTGCACGACAAAAGGATTCCCTCAATTCAACAACTATCAACATAGTGACTTGCCCCTAAACAAGCGTTGAGCGACTCAACCTGCCCTGATCAAACATATCATTCTGGATAGCTGCCCCTGATTGGCTCTCGAGAAGATTCGCTTCTGATTAACTGCTTCTCAAGTAAGCTGCCCCATAATCAACCGATGCTTCGGGACTTTTCCTCAGACTAATTGATTCCGAACTCACTAGAAGTCAATGCCCCAGATTTACAGGGTTTCACAACATTCACCATTTTGATCCAGACTGCTGAATTATTCAGTCCTGTTCGATTATTCCTTGTTGGAATTTCTTTCCTGTCAACTACTAACCTGCAAGTAAAATTGTTCAGTCCCGAATGGTAATTTTAATGCAGTGTTCATGCAGATTTTGAAAAAATTTGTGCTGTCACTCATTTACGTGTCATGATTGTGAGTGACGAATGAACCAATAGTTCAAACGCAATGCTGATTTGATCAGTGAAAAAAAATACACCAAGGATATGATTAGCAAATCATGAAGGAGTCAAGTTACTCAACCTTATTGTAATGCGCTTTCAGAATAAACTCTGCCTCAATTAGGTCTTTTAAGGGTTGTATCGTGGTCGGGTTCACGGTTCGTGAAACAAAGGATATTTGGCTCAAATTATGATTTATACCCACCCCTTCTACGTGATGATCTCCGATCCTAAAGTTCAGTTAACGTGGCTCGAGCGCTCGCCTCTTCGAGAGGTATGTTGAATGGTAAGAACCATAGTTAAGGAACTCACAAGGTTTTTCGGAGTGACAGTTACTCCTTTCTCGTTTTCGGTGTCTGTATACACGACTTTATTCTTTGCTGGGGATCTATTTTTTTCTATCCCTTCTTTTTCATTCTTTTTTATTCCCTAATTTTTGCCTGGATTGACTCCTTTTGAGTTCTTTTCGATTTTTTCGTTTGAAGTCCAGCGGGATGCCCTAATTTTTGCCTAAGTATTAGCTTTCCAGCTTTTTCTTTTTCTTTTTACTTAGCGGGCTCTCTTATTTTTTTTTCTTGGAACACAGTCGTGTGACACTGATTGTCTTAGTTGCTTCGAAAAGATGGTAACTGTCTCACTCCTGGTTGGTGAGGTTTAACCATGGTGGTTGGCGAGATGCGACCTCTTGAGAGGTATAGACTGATTGGTCCTCGAAAGGCAACACTCCTCTGTAAGACTTGAACACTCGGTCAAGCTAACTGACAACTACCCTGCCCCGGGTTAAGATGTGAGGGTTTAAAAGTCCGAAAAACTTCTACTTCTTGGCTCGAAGTGGTTAACAAGGGACTAACTCCTTATATCTCCAGTGTTTGGGGATTTGAAACAATGCCTTGTACGTCATCGGCAAGGTTTTATCTGAAAGCATACGATCATCGGTTATGAGTATTCAGTTTCGTCATCCTCCCTCAAATCTTTGCTAATCATAGTGATAAAGTGGAGTAAATAAAATGCAAGTGTCAATACAATGCAATAAATGAGCGACAGCGACATGATTAATTTAGAAAAATGCATAGTCACTTTATCAATATTACCATTCGAAACATACAATGTTTAACAGCAAGTAGTAACTAACCGAAAAGAAACTACAAATGATAAAAAGTCTGAGGACTGCCAATGCTGAGGGTGCCCTCCTGTCTGGACCACTGGCTTTTTGAAAAGGACCCTCTGAATCTACGAGCTTAGACAGCTGAGAGGTTGGCATGAACAAACAAAACTCCTTCTGGAAAGGAAATGCACCCTTTATCGATCAACTGCTTCACTTTCGCCTGAAAAGCTTTGCAATCTTCGGTTGAATGCCCCGGAGATCCACCATGGTAACCACACTGAGCATGGGGATTGTACCCTGGAGGGTAAGGCTCTGGCACGGGCTTAAGAGCTTTAGGTTCCACCAAAGAACTCTGGGTCAAAGATGGTAGCAACTGGCTATACGGCATAGGCACTGGGTGAGAAGGAGCTTTCCTTCGTTCCAAATTGTTGCGAGGTCGATTCTGATTCTGACGCTGATTCTGAAAACCTCGGCCGCGAGTTCGCTGATTAGCATGAGGAGCGACATAAAGTTCCCGATGGGATGCCCTAGGCACAATTGTCTGTCCAGAATAACAAGACACAGAAGATACTGACCGCTGAGAAGACGGAGACCCAACAGATTTTACCGATTCGACTTGAGGATACCCCACATCATTCATGATTGCACTAACCACAATTCCTTCTTCAGTTTGAAAGCTATAGAAAGATTCTGTTTCGCTAGCATGACCGCTTGAAACATTTTGGATTCTTCCATCATACTCGATGCGCTCTCCTGCCTTTACCAATTCAGAGAAATTTGGTGCAACTCCAAGCATTCTTTCGACGCACGGGCTCTGCAAGGAGTTTACGAACATGCCTTTCAACTCTCGGTCTTGAAGCGGTGGTTGCACTCTAGCAGCAAATTCTCTCCATCTCTGAACATACTTCCTGAAAGGTTCATTGTTCCCTTGCGACAATTCTTGCAGCTGCATGCGACTAGGAGCTTCATCAAGATTGTAGTCATACTGCTTCAGGAAAGCATCGGCTAAATCCGCCCATGATCGGATCTGATCACTCTCTAACTGCATATACCAACTCAGAGATGCCCCAGTCAGACTATCTTGAAAGCAGTGAATCATCAGCTTGTCGTTATGCACGAACGAAGTCATTCTCCGGCAGAACATAACCAAATGTAGCTTCGGACAGCTATCCCCTTTGTATTTCTCGAAATTGGGCACTTTGAACTTTGGAGGCAATATAAGACCTGGCACCAAACACATGCTTGCAGCATTCAGATCAATAGTATTCTTATTCACTAGGGCAGCAATCTGATCTTCCAACGTCTGAAGTCTTCTCATATACTCCTCAACAGTCAATGAGTTCTGAATATCAACCTGCGGAACAACTCTCGGAGGTGGCAAAATCCTTGGAGAATATGGCGTAGAGAAAGTGAAATTGTGATACTCGGCGTCATTGAAAGAATATGGACCACTAACAGGGGTTTGCGCTGGCTGGGCAACATTGCTCATATGAGCTCTTTGACCATTGTTTCCTCTTCCATTTATAGCTGCTATGGCTTCCATGAACTGACTCAACTGGTGCTTCAACAGTTCAAACTCCGCCCGAGTAACAACCAAGTTCTGCTCTCCTGAAGCCATGATCTATCCCAATACTAACTCAAGTCCAATGCGAATGTCGGGGAATCAACTGATGAAGCGGACAAAAACAGGTAAGCTCCCTGTTCCGGATGAGGATGAATATGCAAAATGAAATGCGAATGCAAACAGTCATGCAAAATGCAAAATGCACACACAAGGGACCAAGTGCCCCTGGCTGAGAAGAATCCACCATACTGGTCTTAGTCAGACCCATAACACTTCTCGAACCTGGTGTCAGCAAATCAAAACGGTACTCGAACCTGGTCTCCAACAGACCTCAAAATGTTGTCTTCAAAATATCACTGGATCTCAATCAAGAAACAAACCGGTATCTGGAGGTCAAGTTACCTGCATGCCCAAACCCCTCTCACAGGTAGGTGTCCTAATAACTGACACAAGGTATGGCATCCTATGCGGTCGTCGGCGTCACAGACTTTCAGGGTTGATGATACGATTCCCAAAAGGAGTGGTATCATCAAATCCTGAAGAGGCCTCACTTAGCCAACTTCCAATTGATCGGTTCCCGGAGTCGACAATTCAGCTAACCAACAACCCCTTCGACCCAAAGGGTAGAAAAAGAAGTCAACCAGAAGAACCTCGTCCGAGTGTAGATTTTGTGGGACACTAATGCAAGCAAAGCCGACACGCGCCCACTACTTTCTACTCTAATTCTAAGTGCACTCAAGCCCAGGTCCGGCTTATCTCTCAATCATAGAACACCCGTCACACCCCAATACAACAATAATAACAATAATATAATGCTGAAAGTAAATGACAGAAATGTAAATCCATACAAAATCCTCGACGGGAAAACAAGCGTTAGGATTGACTCGCTTAGGGAACCGCTGGAGTCCCCAGCAGAGTCGCCAGCTGTCGCTACTGCGAAAATCGGCGCCGGCTGACAGAAGAGTCGCCACCGTGCGTTATTTATCCCAAAGGAGGGAAAGGAAACGCTCGAAGTAAACCTAACGCAAAGACGGGAAAAGGTATGGTCATCACAACCAAAACCTGGATTCGGGAGTCGGTTACGCAAGGGGAAGGTATTAGCACCCCTCACGTCCATCGTACTCGATGGGATCCACGCTTGTTTGTTTGTACGGATTACACTTCTATCTAAACTAAAGGATGAGGTCTGAAAAGAAAAGAAAACATGACTCGGTAAAACATCGCACTTTATGCTTACGTATTCCCGTCTGGAACGAGAAATCAGAGTCAACGTAGTTCGCCTAACTACGGGTGAAGGTGGGTGAAGGTTGCTCGCTAGGACACTGCATCCTATGCCTACGTACTTTCATACAGCATGAAAGATCAGAGCAAACGTAGTTCGGGCTACGCACGACACAAGCTGTTCAAATGTCTTTTATGAAAAATATCACCTTAAACAAGGGTTTTCTTATTGCAAAAAGGTTGATGTTTGTTCAAATCTTTTGACGGAAGAAATGAATTGATTTTGTTATAACCTTTATTAATGTTTTTTTGTTGTTTTGAAGAAATAAAAGATGACACTCTAAAATCCTAGGGTTAAAAAGGGAATAAAATCTACCCTAATGTTATCATACATGGGTTAGCTCCTAATGTCTGTCATGTTACTCTCTTGCACGGAGAGAAACAGAGCTCCTAAGGGAATAAACGGAAAGCAAAAACAGATACAGTAAACAGTGAAATAATGAGGAATACAGCAAACAAGCTAGGCAAGGGAGCCAAACTCCCTCGAACCTGAACACAATAGGTAAAAGTGAAGCACATTTCACTTTAAACCTAGGGGAATTATCACACACAATACAGCAAAAGCCCCAAGCTCTGACAGCAAACTCCCAAGTTGATGCACAACACATCCTCTTTCAAATGAATCTCCAAGCTCAATCTCCATCATTGAACCCCCAAGCTCTAGCTAGCTTCTTGCTTTGACAATCTTCATCTTTAATGATCTCCATCTTCAAAGGGTAAGCGCTCCAGGATAACAGAAAAGAATCAAGAGATCTAGTTTGGCATGCTAATCAGCTTATGAACAACCAAAGGAAGCTCATAAGGGATTAGCATAGTGGGACAGGTTCCCTCAAAGTTCTACCTCTAAGACCAATCACTTATCCCTCCAAAGGAGAGAGGTGAGTTCTTAGAAGGACTTTTAGTCACTGGGAAAGAATGGAAGCACAAGAAGCATTCCATGTTTCATGAATCAAATCTCTAATCTAGAGCTCTACCTAGCTCCTAAACCCTAAAGTCTTCAACAGCTACCAGCAAGCCTCAAACCTCTCAACCTCTGGGTCTTTAATCTTCAATCTTCTCCTTCATCATGCTCCTTGAACAAGGTCTTCAAGCAAGCAAAGCCCCCACAATAATACCCCAAAGATAAACCCCACAAGATAGACAATCAAACACAAAACAAACACTACAATCAGTCAATTTCAGAAAATATTCTAAAAATACAAAGACAAGGGGGAAAATTCTAACATTTATTCACAAGGGTCTATTATACTTACCCATAATATCCCTATAGTCCCATACCCAAAATCAAACTAAAACTCCTAAAAGAAATGATTTACTTCACCTATGTCACACCTAAAACCCTAATTTAAACCTCTCTAATCTCACCTAATCAAACTACCTCACAATTAATCCTAAAAATCACAAATTAAATCCTCTATGCAAGTTAAGGTCCTAAGCTAAGTACACTAAAAGGAATGGGTCCTAAATCTAAAGGGAACTATTAGAATTAAAATCAACAAAATCATGTATTAACCTAAACTCATTAAAAAGCTATTTAAAAGAAAAATGCACAAAAAATACTAAAACAAAATAAAATGGACTTTTAATATTTTCTAATTTTTCTTAACAGCATTATAAACCTAGCACAAAAAGAAGAAATCAAAAACATTAATTTTTCATTTAGTTATGATTTTTACAAAATCAAAAGAAAATTAAAGAATTAAAATAAAAGAAATAAGAGAAAATGGGGAGGGGGTGTCAATAGCATGGGCGCCTAGTGTTTTATCCTAATGGGCTCAAACTCGGTGGTGCCAAGAGTAAAAGGCGCTAGGCCCAATGGCTTCAGAAAAATGAATTAAAAAAACAAAATAAAATGAATGGGGACACGGTGTGAATAGCAGCCATATGTAGTGTATTTTTGATGGGCTTTAGATTGGAGGTGTGGAAATCAAATTCAGTCCAGGCCCACACGTTTCACTAAATGAAACGCAGCGTTTCTCCATCCTTCAGATTTCTCTCCATTTCATTTTAAATATCAACCGTTAGATGTAATCCTGAGTCAAACAAATCAACCCAATCCAACGGATCACACATTGTCTTCTCCAATTAGATTCTAGGGTTTTCAGAATTCATCTTCCATGCATGCAACTTCTACTCTCACGTACTCTCTCATCTTTCCATGAAATGCCACGACCTAAAGATCAAAATTCATCTACTCTTTCCCCTCTACACGACCCTAATTTCAGTTTTCTCTAAAACTCAACCTAAAGTAAAATACGAAGACTAGAAGTCTAGGGTACACTACAATATCACTGTCATGCATGTTAATGGAGCTTGCTAATTCTTACACTAATGTAATCTACATGTTACCCTAATCATTCTAAACACAATAGCTAAGATAAAAATGTCCTAAATTGAGAGTTCTAAGTCAAGAAAGAGTTATTGAAGAGAATATGATGTCCTAAATGTCCTAAATTGGCTCATCTCATGATATCTCACTTCAATCCACTTAAACACCTTTGAAAATATCATTCCATGAGTTATTGAAGAGAATATGATGCTTACCAAACTAATCCCTTGCCTTGTGTTAAGTTTCACATGAATGCCTTATTATGCAAGTAATGGATTTCCAAAGCAAGTCCATTTTTAAGACCTCAAATCAAAATTGTGGCTGAACTAATGTCTTTAAAATGTTGTTTAGACTCAATTTAATATATTATATGCCCCATTTTGGATGTGTAGATTGCCCATACCAATTTCCAAGTTGAACTTTTTCAAGTTATGTCCCTTTTTTAAGTCATTTTTACCAACTTTGGTCAATTCTTGCTACAAGCTTTTCCAACATGCCATGACCTCTTCTTTAGACTTAAAATGCCATTTTGAGCAACTTTGATGTTGTGAAGTTTTTCATTTGAAGCTTCCTTGTATGAGTTTTAGGCATAGGCTTGAAATGACCTGTAATTCCACTTTCCCAAAATACCCCTGACTTGCACAAGCTATAACTTGAGCTTCACATATCAGATGAAGGCATACCATACCTTTTTGGAAAGGGGAGATCATGAGGAACAACCCTTATGTTTTCCAAGAATTCATTTAAAAACTCCTTGAAGGTCAAAAGTTTCTTGGAAGACAGGCAACTTTCACAGACAAATTTCAGTGTTCTCAGATGACCTGTAACTTGCAAGCGCCATAACTTGAGTTCTATAAATCATCTTGATGACTTCCACCACTCAAATTAAAGCTATGAAGACACTCTACAAGTCTCATGTGGACCAGAAATTCATATGAAGCTTACATTTTGAATTACACTGCTTGGAAGTTTGACCTAAATCAGGGGATTTTACACTGAAACCCTAATTTGGTAACTCCTCTTCTCCTTGACTCCTGTTGATTTTTCTTTGGCACAACACCACATCCATATCCATATAGCAAATAATGAATCCCACATTCTTCAAATGAGCCTTGATGCCTTTCAAAACAAGTCTTTGACCTAGGGTTGACCTAGTGTTGACCCAGATAAAACCCTAGTTGACTGACTTCAACTGAGGCTCTTGCAATCATTCCAATGACTTGGTTACTCCTCAAAAATGATCATCTAGGCTCTTCATAACATCCATACACACCTCATGCTCTTGGCTCATAGCTCACACTTCCTCTGATGATCCCCAAATAACCTCAAGATAGGGGAGAACCCAATGAGTGATCTGTCAACACTTCAAAGCTCAAATTCTTCCCTGATGACCTGAGTAGTCTTGAATATGAATGAAACCCTTGAATATGCCTCTTGGGATAAGAATAGCACTTGATCCCCTGATTAAGATAGCTTGCTTATGCTATGCTATGCAGATGATTGAATTATGTACATGACCTAATATGCAAATGACAATGCAATTGAAACATAAACCAAGTGAAATAGGTTGAGCAAATTTTAGGGTGCAACAAGCGGACACATGAATAGGCAGATCCTCATCAAAAATTCAGATACTTGATCTCATTTACTAGTGTGTCATTCACCATTGGATCAGATCATACTACTCACTACATCTTAAGCCATGTTAGATGGAAGCATCTTTAATCGTCTATCACATATAATCCGCTCAGATACATTCAAATCTTTCATTGTTGTCGTACTGAAAGAGCTCATTTCTTTTTGACATTTCATATTTCTTATTCCACTTCAAAACATGACTAAATTGACAATAAGTTACCATACACTTTTTTAAGGAGTAAGTTCCAATACACTAAAATGGGTGAGAAATATGTAAAATATATCGACACTATTACCTCATTGATCCAATGAAACCAGAACCCACCCACAAATTTGCCTGATTCCAAATCAAAACAATTTTCAACTAAGAGAATCATGTTCCATGTCTTCTTTCCACACACAAATAAATAAAGGAAAAACTGTTGTCTAGGTCTTTTAAGTTATTTTAAAATATTAAATTAGTCCCTTAAGTTTTTTTGTAACACTTTAGTCATTTTTTAAAAATCTCCGTTACAATAAATTACAAACGCATATATCATTTGAACTGATTTTTCGCGCTGATCACGAATATGTAATTAGTTTTGTGTTTGATTGTGTATTTTGGTCGGATCAATGATTTTTTATTATATATTTTGTTCATTTTTATTTGACTCTCATGAACCGTAATATGTTTGCTAAATTTGATTGCATGTTCGTAATCAGCGCGAAAAACCAATTTAAATGATATATAAATTTGCAATTTATTATAAAAAAAATAAAAAAATCAAAAATCAAAATGTTAAAAAAAAAAATTTAAAAATTAATTTAATATTTTAAAATAATTTAAAAAACTACAACAGAAAAAGAAAGAAAGTAAACTACTACTAATCCCGTGCAATCCACGCGAACACCACGAGCTTTATAAATCTCACTCATCCCTCTCTCTCCTCACTTCACACACACTTCATCCGTTTTATCCAAAACTCGTCGTCGTTTCAAAATGCAGAGTCTACAGCAGAAAGCTTCTGAATGGAGCGGAGTTCCGACGAACGAAGCTTCCTCCATCGACGAGACCAATCTCTTCCAGAAACATGGCCTGCAAACCTTCATTAACCTCTCCACCAATTTTTACAACAGGTTTCAATTTTCTACCATTATTCAATTTTTTCAGTGTATAATTATAACTGCGAAAACAATTATTCATTTGTTTTATATATGTTTTGGAAGGGTTTATGATGACGAAGAAGAATGGTTTCGTTCAATTTTTGCTAGTTCTAAGAAAGAAGAAGCTATTCAGAATCAGTACGAATTCTTCGTGCAAAGAATGGGAGGTCCTCCTCTGTTCTCTCAAAGAAGAGGTATTTTTTTTTTCTGTTTGATCATACTTTTGCATTTTAGGGTGAATCAAAATATGTCAAATGGTTAAAAGTGATTTCCATAGTTTGAATTCATTGCTTTTGTATTGAAATTTGTATGGTTCTTGAAGAAGCTATGAAGCACTGACACCCCGAATTTGACCCTGACACGAAGATACAGATAATGATTTGAAAAAATGAATAAATTTAGATAATTACAAGTGTATGTGCAAGTGTCCGATACCGACACGTACACTTAGAGGTGTCGTGCTACATAGTGAAGAAGTGAATCCCTAATTTAGTCTTTGAAATTGCATCAGTGCTCATTTTGGTTATTGAAATTAAGAAATTAAGAAATTTTCAAATGATCCTGAAATTATAAAAATTTATGTTACGTTAAATCATTAGTATAGTTTTGAGGACTAAATTCGATTTTAGTGTGTACCATTTTGATAAATGGTCTAATGTGGACTAGTGTGTACCAAGGTTTTAAATTACGGCCATGGTTCTGGTCATGTAAATTTCACAATTTCGGTCGGTATAGATTTTGCGATGACTGCAGTCGGGTAAAGATTTTCGCGATTTCGATTGGTACATGTAGGTGTTGCGACGACTGGAATTGCATAAAGACTTTTGCGAGTTCGGCTGGTAAAGGTGTTGCGACAACTGCAATCGCGTAAAGACTTTTGCGATTTCAGTCTGTACAGGTGTTGCGACTGTGATTGCTATCGCCGCGGTGTGAATTAACCACAATTTGCTCTTTATTACAAAAACAGTAAATAATTGTATTAGCATTTTCCGAAATCGCCACGGTGTGAATTAGCCACAATTTGCTCTTTATTACAAAAACAGTAAATAATTATATTAGCATTTCCCGAAACTGTTTTGTCGCGGCTATTTTCGCGGTAATAGACCGTTTTTTAAAACTTGGTGTGTACCATTTTGAGTGATTTTCAAGCATTGGTCCACAGTAGATCACATGAGACACTTGTCCACCCTAGTCTTTGCCAATAACTATAATTACTAGTGGATCCCCCATCAAACTGCTGTATAAAATGCTCTTTTCTTTTTAGGAGGTGAGTTTGTATAACCTTCTATACAAATACTTAATTAAAGGAATCAAACTGCTGCAAAAACATGAATCACTACGGGAAATATGTTTAAAAAAGTACTCAAATTAAATTTGATATTGATTGGAATGGTTCTTGTGTTGAAAAAAACTCTCATTTAGCTTTTATATGAACAGTCATAACTCATAAGAACTGTTTTTTGTTAGTAAAGACACATTAGTTTATCTTAATTGAGAAGCTTCTAAAGTTAATCGAAACATGGTTCCATGTCCCATGACTGGAGAATGGTTAGTAACCAAAATGCTTATGAATAAGCTACACAAGGTGAGTTGTAGCAGCCTGTTAACTGATATACTGATAGAAGAATTATTTACTTGACTGAGAAGAAGTTTCTGTAATAATCATTTGCAATTCTATCAATTAAGAACTTATGTTTTTTGTCCTTCCGTTTTATTAAGGATGGTTGAATCTTGTTTTTCCCAGTCGAAAGCAGATTTTTCATAATAAAAATAAATAGAAACTGAATGTCATACATAAAAGGCAAAATGATCATGAGAATGAGATATGTGCAAAAGGTTGTGTATTAATTAGTCTCGTCCTGGTGAGACATGCTGCTTAAATCAATCAACTCAGTTATTGAATTTTGAACATTGAACCTTGGTTTCTTTCTTAAATATATGGCAGGACACCCTGCTCTAATTGGTCGACATCGACCATTTGCAGTCACTCATCAAGCTGCAGAGAGGTGGTTACATCACATGCAACAAGCTTTGGACACTACTCCAGATATAGATGATGACTCAAAGATCAAAATGATGAAATTCTTCAGGTTTACATTCTGACTTCAAATGAAACTTCCTACTAAATGATTACACATGATAAAGATTAAAATTCATAATTTTCTTTTTTTTTTCAGGCACACTGCTTACTTTTTGGTGGCTGGTGATGAGCTAAAGAATCCAAACCAACAGATGCCATGCAAACACTGCAAACATTGAAACTTCGTATCACTTTCCTTTTTGTTTTTTCGTCAAAATCCTCGACACACAGTTCATAAAACTTTCAATCAAAATAGGATTTGGATTTCTTAAGTACGCGGTATGTTGGGCTAGTCTCTTCGCATTAGCCGATCATTGTGGTTCCCTGATTTACTTGTATCCGGTTGCTAGTTTTGATTGAGATTGAATGTCTGTCTATCTATAACTATAACAATTTGAATACCTTCAGAAGTGTTCCCACTTCACTCATTTTTTACTCTGAAAAAGTCTATAATCTGTAATATTTATAACAATCTCCATCCACTTGTGCTTCCTTTGTTACAATGTTTATTTTTTTGAAGAATTCTTTGCAACAGGTACATTATCCACCAATGTGTCTCATCCCAATGGATGATAATTTACCTGCAAACATTCCAGCGATGGAATTAGTTTGTGTTTGAGGTGAGAGTTAGGTTTAAAATGAGTCTCAAGAATTTAACTTGTGTTTCTCAATAATTCTCTTATATCAGATGCAAGTTAAAATCAAAGTTTCTAAAACACACGGTTTCATTAAAATAATAATTTTCATACTCCAGATCTAAGTGGTTCAAATCATAAATATTTTAATCAAGTGTTGATCTATAGCATGTATGATTTAAATTATGGATGGTGGTTCGAATTATGAGCTCAAAAATAAAAAATTAAAAACTCGTATTGGTGATTCAAATCACATGATATGCTGATTTCAATCACTCTCGAAAGTTTTAGTTTTCTATATTGCATGATTTGAATCATGTTAAATTCATTTTAATGATGATTTGAATCATGGTGTAAAAATCAGTTTTTTAAAGCATTTGTTCATTGATTTCTTTGCATATATAAACTGACAAATTCGTCATTCTTGTAGACCTAAAACATTCATATTCTTCTCTCAAACTTTTATTTCTCGTTAACTCTTTGAAAAACAGTTAGATTATTGCTTAAAGTTTGATAACACATTGAGAGATACTTTGTTATGGATTTCATTGTAAGTAAATTTTTGTTTTATAATGTAAATTGTGAGATTCATTTTGAACACTGAAAGAAAACGATTTTAAATCTTTTCACCCTAATGGAATTTTAAAGGTTTTTACTTCAAGATCTTCAGCATCGATAGAAGCTCAAATATGATTAGGAAAGTTCATGAGATTTGAATTCTTCAAGAATTGATTTGGTTGAAGCTTATCAAAGGTGAATATTTAAAGACCAATTTTTGCAGGATCGGAAATTGGTGTTTTTATTTTTTATTTTTACAAAGATTGGTCGAAGGAAAACTGAGTACTAAAAGAAACTTTGTATAGTGTAAGCATTTTATCAAACAATTGGTGCCTACAAAAGAAAAAACTCTTACTTATGGGGTTGGGACTAGAGTAAGTTATTAAAGAGGATGATGTGATTGAACTAGTATAAAAATACTAGTGTCAATTTTTTTTATAAATTTTTTCTCTCTTTAGTTCTTTCAATCTTGTTCAAATAGATTTATATTGGTTGCAAATAAAATTTCATTTATTCAGAATAACCTTTTCAGTTTCATTTAAACTTCAAGTACCTTGTATTAAGATTTGTATGTACCTTGTATTAAGATTTGTATTTTAAAAAGAGCCGTAGAAAATAGTAAAAAAGAGGTGTAAAATGTTTTTTTCTTTACATAAACAAACTTAACAAACTTAATGCATTACTTAACAAAGATTCAATACAAAGAGCTATCACATAAATAAAATTATACATAGACCAAGAATTGGCCGTCTTAGCTAACATATGGACAATCGAATTCGTTTGGCGTTTAATGAGTTCGAAAAAAGATGTAACAAATTTTTGATAGAAAGAATAACAAAACTAAATTACGACCTCCTTACATGTTCAGAGTGAATAGCCTAAACAACTAGTTGAGAATCACTCTTGAAGGTCACATTATTCAACTGAAACGATATAACACCTTACAAACCTTCTTTCAAAGTCATGCCTTCAACTTCATTGGTGGAGAGGATACCAACGTCCTAAGCCACACCTGTAATAATAAATCTACCCACATTATCTCTTACACACCACCCTCTATTAGATGTGCCTCTTTAACAATTAAATTCAGGATCAACGTTACACTTCAATCTCCCTTCATTAGGAGGGCTCCAAACTGTTGGGTGATGAGAGATATTACTTAAATCACTTTCTTTACGAGTTGAAACCAATCTTGCCAATTGAAATATGCCTGCAAGTCAATTCTCAAAACCTCATCTCGAACATTATTCCAAACAAAATCATTCATATTCTTCCAAAGCATGTCAATCATCACAGTAAACCTACTAGCATACCTCTTACCCTCTCTATTACAAATGTCAAGAATAAAGGACTTAGCATCAGTAAAAGCATGAAGATGAGAATCAATTATAGATGACAAACCTATTGCACACAACACTGGATTATAGTTGAAATTCAGGTAATCAGACACCAAATGTCGAGTACGATATCACAACACTTGAATAAGGGCGAAAACACAACACAAACAATTATGCAATTAAAGTAAATGACTGAAAATAAATAACACAGTTAATTGTTAACTCAGTTCGGTGCAACATCACCTACATTTGCGGGCATCTAAGTCAGGAAGGAAATCCAATATAATAGTATTAGTTTGAAGCCCAATTAAATAACCTCCGATTAACAATCTTCTCACCTAATCATTACCCGTGCTATTTCTATCTAAGACAATCCTAGATATAAGACCTCTCTCACTTCCCTTCAATCATACAACAATGATAAAACTTATAACAATGAATAATAAAAGACACACTTCCAATGAAACAGAATCCACTATTGCTTAAAAGCTCATGCGTGATTCACAATTACAACTCAATAAAATCAATTCACTTCAAGCATCTAAGTGATGCATGAATGACTCACAAATACACACAGTCCAACTCAGATATCAAGGTGATATAAGAGTGGAACACAAAAAACAAAGAACAACTAAATCCCTAATTCCACTAAACTCAAGCGTAGCTCTCTCTTCTTGTGTGAATTAGGTTTTGCACTTTCCTCTTTAAATAGCCTTTGGTAAGCATGGGCTTTGGGCTCTTCATCTAAACAAAATGCATATCCAAAACAACAACTGCAAATATTATGCATAATCTTCTGCATAAAAATAGGAACAAAATCGCATGTTTCCTAAAAAGTTTCAAAGTCCCTTTTTATAAAACAAATTTACTTCTGGAACATAACTGATGTTCCTAAAATAACCCTCATTGGACTATGACAGAATGTGAACTAAAACCATAGTGAATCTCACATTTTAAAAATATATCTTCTAAGAAGTAAAACAAAACCTGCACTGATGTCTAACTAACATGTCACGACATCATGCTTAAGATCTCTGCAATGCTGTCTGACCAACATGTCAAGACATCTTGCTCAACATCTTGTTGTAGAATATGTTTTAACAAAATTGCTGTCAATCCCAAAAACACAGAACTAACAATCTCCCCCTTTGACAAATTTTAACTAAAACAACCTTGGCATAAAGAACTGGAGAAAAAGAAAAAAAAACAGCACCGATATCCACAAAAAGACACACATACTTGGTATAACACCATAACATATCAGAGGCACACACCACAACACTTAAGATGATACACACAGAGAGACAAACAACTTTCACACACCAAGATACTCCAAAAAAAAATCTAAAATACAATGTCATGACATTTTGTCTGACATCACAGATACAATAACAACAAACACACTTAGCGAGCATAAGCACACAAACAACCTACTCACCCTTAAAGGCACGATCGGAAAATTAGATATTACTCTCCCTGCCACATATCTCCCCTTCAAGAGAACAATCATAATATTTCTGA
This sequence comes from Lathyrus sativus, assembly GCA_963859935.3. Taxonomy (NCBI): domain Eukaryota; kingdom Viridiplantae; phylum Streptophyta; class Magnoliopsida; order Fabales; family Fabaceae; genus Lathyrus; species Lathyrus sativus. Next base: position 25,149,728 of record OZ012740.1, on the reverse strand, counting down.
CTCATAGTACAACAAACACAAGCACACATAGAAAATTCTGCATAGAAAAATAAATTCTCCCAGACATGACATAATGTCAGAACATGTGGTATGACATCCCAACAACACAGATTATTCTCATGATCCTTCCCGTGAGTTGTTCTACCCCTTAAACATATACCACTACAACATATTAAAGCAGTAACACAACAACACATACTACGTACTACTACCATACCAAACACCATTACTCCCCCTTTTAGCCATAAATTAGACATCACTAGCAACAACATCTTCCTCCTCCTTATCTCCCTCAACAACAAGACTAATTGATATAACTCCTCAAAAATTCAAACTCCCAGTTCTCACCTTAACTTCTCAAACTGATTTGCATCCAAATCTTTAGTGAAAATATCATCCATTTGCTTCTCAGTGGCCACATGTTCAAGAGTAACAATTTTGTCTTCAACAAGATCCCTGATAAAATGATGACGGATGTCAATATGCTTTGTTCTACTATGTTGAACAGGATTTTTATAAATATTGATAGCAGTCAAGTTGTCACAGTATAATGTCATGACATCTTGTTTGACATTATGTTCTTTTAAAATCTGCTTCATCCAAATCAACTGAGAGCAGTTGCTTCCTGCTGCAATATACTTAACCTTAGTAGTGGACAGGGACATACAATTTGGCTTCTTGCTGATATAAGAGTATTCCATAAGAAGAAACATCCTCCATAAGTATTTTTCATATCATAAACACTATCTGCCCAATCAGCATCACAATATCCAACAAGCTTGGAGTTAGAGCCATGAGAATATAGCATGCCATAGTCACTTGTACTATGGAAATACTTCAAAATCCTCTTTACTTGATTGATGTTACTTACTTTGGGCTCATCCTAATATCTTGCACAAACTCCAACAACAAATGTGATGTCAAGTCTGCTAGTTGTGAGATACAATAGGCTACCAATCATGCTTTTGTACACAGACTTTGATCCACATTAACACTTTTTTAATCTTTAGAGAGCTTCAAACGAGTAGGTGCATGTGTCCTCTTGTGACTAGAAATATCCATACCAAACTTCTTCACTATTTTCTTAGCATACTAACTTTGAGAGATGAAGATAGAATCATCCATCTGTCTCACTTGAAGTCCAAGAAAATAGGTTAATTCACCTACAATACTCATCTCAAATTTAGATGGCATTTTCTTGACAAAATGTTGGACCATCTAGTCTGACATCCCACCAAATACAATGTCGTCCACATATATTTGAGAAATCATGACTTTTCAATCAAATAAGGTTTTGTCTGTTCCTCCTTTCCTGTATCCATTACTAACAAGGAATTTTGTGAAACTTTCAAACGAAGCCCTAGGAGCTTGCTTTACTCCATAGAGAGCCTTCTTCAGTTTGATCACATGAACTGGAAAAGTAGGATAAATAAATCCCTTTGGCTTTTCAACATATACCTCCTCTTGTGAGTACCCATTTAAAAAAAGGAACTTTTCACATCTATCTGAAACAACTTTAACATTAGTAAACATGCTACTCCTAGCAATAGTCTTATGGATTCAAGACGAGCAACTAGAGCAAAAGTATCATCAAAATATACTCCTTCAATTTGAGTGTATCTTTGAGCCACAAGTCTCACCTTATTTCTGATGACAACTCTATTTTCATCAGATTTATTCTTATAGACCCACCTTGTACCAATGACATTTGTTCCTTCAGGCCTAGGGACTAAATCCCAAACTTCATTCCTCTTGAAATAACCTAATTCTTCTTTCATGGCATTGATCCAGAATTCATCAATTAAATCCTCCTTCACATTCTTGGGTTCAATCTTAGAAACAAAGCAAGAGTTAGATACCAATTCCCTTGATCTAATGATATTCCCTTAATTAGGATTTCCTATAATGAGTTCTTTAGGATGATCTTTTTGAATTATGATAGAGATACCTTTGTTGGCTTGATTATTTTTATCCTCAATAGCTGCAGCTTCATTGTTGGTCTCAATATCAATCACATTTTCTGAAGTATCATTCATCTGAGATGATGTTTCAACATCATCTTCAATATTTGTATTCTTATCTATGGTTGAATCATCAATCACAATATTAATAGATTCCATCATGACCTTTGTTCTGGTATTGAAGACTCTATAGACTCTTCTGTTTGTAGAGTAACCCAAAAATATTCCTTCATCACTCTTAGGATCCATCTTTCTTCTTTGTTCTCGATCAACCAAAATATAGCATTTGCTTCAAAAAAAACATGAAAGTGTTTGAAAGTAGACTTCCTTCATTTCCATAGCTCATAGAGAGTAGCTGAAGTAACAGTTCTCAAGGTAACCCTATTATGAATATAACATGCAGTATTCATGGCTTCGGCCCAAAAATGATATGGCATAGGTTTAACATAAAGCATGACTCCAGATGATTCTTGAAGAGTCATATTCTTACGCTCAACCACTCCATTTTGCTGAGGGGTGATGGAAGAAGAAAATTCATGGCTAATACCTTCAGAGGAGAAAAAATTATCAAATTTTCTATTTTCAAACTCCTTCCCATTGTTGCTTCTAATTCTGACAATTCTACTTTCCTTCTCTCTTTGAAGTCTTTGACATAAATTTTTTAAAACATCCAATTTTTATTTGATGAAATTAACCCAATAAATCTTGAAAGATCATCAACAACGACATAAACATACCTCTTTCCACCAAGGCTTTCAACTTGCATAGGGCCCATTAAATCCATATGAAGAAGTTCCAGAATTTTTGAAGTAGTCAGACGTTGAATCTTTTGGTGTGACATCTTGGTTTACTTTCCAACTTGACACTCACCACATATTCTTCCTTCCTCTATTTTGAGCTCAAGAATGCTTCTAATAGCTTCTGTAGACACAAACCTCTTCATACCTTTTAGATGTAGATGACCAAGTTTTTGGTGCCACAGCTAGACTTTATCTTCCTTGGACAACAAACATGTGGAGAAACAATTTGCTGATTGAGGTGTCTATAAGTAGAAATTATCTTTAGATCTGACTCCCTTCATCAGTACTTCATTCTTCTCATTAATGACCAAACATTCAGACTCAATGAAATTAACTTTCATACCTTGATCACATAATTGACTTATGCTTATCAAATTAGCAGTCAGACCTTTTACAAGAAGAACATTATCATGACTAGGGAATCCTATACAGGCTAGTTTTCCAACTCCTTTAATTTAACCTTTGCACCATCACCAAAAGTGACATAACTGGTGGAGTGGGGCTTAATGTCCACCAGAAACTTCTTTACTCCAGTAATATGTCTAGAACAACCACTGTCAAAATGCTAGTCTTCTCTAGCTAAAGCTCTGAGAGAAGTACGAGCAATAAGACAAGCAGCAACTTCCTTAGGTATCCATTCCTTTCTAGTTTTAACCACTACTTGATTAACCCTAGGATGTGTTGGACCTTTTGGATATCCATACAACTTGAAACAGAAAGGCTTTATATGACCAAATTTACCATAATAATGACATCTGCAATGCAAGAGCTTGCCTCTAGTTTGAGTATTTTGATGGCTGGCACAATGTTGAGACATTTGATTCCTTCTAGGAGGAACACATTTTGTCACATGGGTTTTTCTTTGTCTATTTAAAGATTGATAATCAAACCCTATACCAGTAAATATTCTTCCTCTTTCTCCAACTTAAAGTATCTCATCCAACACATTAGACCTATTGTTTAACATCCTCATAAACTTGGTCATGCTTTAAAGTTTTGAGGTCAACAAGGTTACTTCATTCTGTATACCAAATATTTTAGATAAGCATTCTTCCTTTTCATCCTACAGTTGAGATATAATTTCCTTCTTCTTTTCTCCTAGTTGACAGACCTTTTCACTTTTGATGCAAAATTCTTTATAAGAGGCATCTAGTTCTTTATATGAAATTTATTCATCACAAGAGTCTTCATAAGAAGACCACCTTCCAATTAAAGCAATTACAAGTTTAGCAGATTCATCCTCAGGTTCACTTTCATCATCAGACCAAGAAATATACAACCCCTTATGTTGTTTCTTTAGGTAGGTAGGACACTCTGCTCTAATATGTCCAAAGCCTTCACACTCATGAGACTGAATGCCTTATCTTTGATGGGACCTCTCTTATATCCTTGATTTTTTTTATAGAATCATAGTTCTTGCTGATACCAGATACGATGTTCTTGATATTAGGTGTTGACTTCCAGTCCATTCTTTTTAGCACCGTGTTGAATTGCCTTCCAAGCAGTACAATAGCATTAGATATTTCTTCATTGGTATTTAGGTCACATTGATCCTCTTCATCTTCAATGTTGGATACAAAAGTTATGTTCTTGTTCTTCTTTTCAGATTTGTCACTAATAGCCAATTCAAAAGTTTGAAGTGACCCAACTAGTTCATCTACTCTCATGTTATTGATGTCTTGGGCTTCTTCAATGGTAGTTACTTTCATGTCAAATATCTTAGGTAGAGACCTGAGAATTTTATAACCAGCTTCTCTTCAGTAAACTTTTATCCCAAGAAACTAAAATTATTTTCTATTTCAAGAACATTCATGTGAAAGTCATGAATGCTCTCATCACCTTTCATCTTTAAATTTTCAAATTTGATAGTGAGGAGCTGAAGTTCAAACATCTTAACCATAGATGTGCCTTCATGAGTGGTGTCATACCCTAAATTTTGACCCTAAATTTCATCATTATTCTAGGAGCACCATACATTGCATTGCTAACCCTAACCTTGTACAAGTTGCTTTTTGTTTTGTTTCATCTATAAATTAGGGTTTTACACCAAGAGAATCAATGGGATCTTTATTTGATCAGTAAATGTCTTGGATTAATCATTAACCTACCAAGTTTGCATACACTCAATAGGCCTCTCTCCATCAAATATCAAGTGCAAAAGGTAAAGTGGAAGAAAGTTGAATTTTTCTAAGTGTGGTGAAAAACCCTAATTTGGTACCAACTTTGAAAGGTCATAACTTTCAATCTAGACCACCATTTTTTGTGTTCCAAAGATCAAATTGAAGCCCTTACAACATACTACAACTTTGTAAATGAGGGTCAATCTCCAAAAAGTGAAAGGATTTTGAGCTATGAAGCCATCAAGTGAGTGAAAAAACTTCCACACTTAAAACATTTTCAAGAAAGTTTTTGCTTCCAAAAAGTACCAAATTTTGGAGCCAGTTTTTATTATGATCCATTGAGAATCAAGAAATTATTCAAACATGAAAGTTGTAGAGAATGTTTGGGGATTTTCAAAAAGTAAAAGAACTCCTTAATCCCATTTTTGATCTATGAGATTCGAAGGAATGAAGTTGGCCCTTCCATACTTGAAATGTAGGCCCTTTCATGTAACGAATTTGAGCAAAACCAATCCAATGCTGCAAATCATTTGATTGCTAGTCCTCTTGCTTACACACACACACACACACACACACACACACACACACACACACACACACACACACACACACACACACACACACACATATATCACTAATAAGAATATTACATGAATTTTAGAGGCATTACCCAAGGTTTTCAAGCATTATCCACATGATTATTCCATTTAAGGAAGGTTTTGCCATTAATATCACAATACCGCTCTTATAAAGACAATTTAATCACGATGTCAACTCTTCTTGAGACTCCAAAATGTTTCTTCTATAGAAAGCAAGAGCTGATCTTAAACCACTCTATTTACCTCTTTGTACTTGCACATTGGAACCATAATCTTGTATGAAACCACATGGTTCACTTCCAACCAAAACAAACTTGCAAAGACTCTAATGCTTTGCATTTTGACCAATCATTCTTAACATCATTTTTCTTAAAAATAGAGGTACATCCTAAGCCTTAAGGCACAACAAAAAAAATACTCTCAACCCTCCTGAAACAGAACCCACCACACTTGGCATTTTTCATTCTTCTTTGGAGTGAAACTTGGTTTCTCCAAAACTAGCAACTCTCCACATATACACATCATCCTAACTTTCCATATACATCACCCCAACCCTCAAAACCTTGATATAACATCTATACCATCATCTACCATCTTCATCCTCTTAGTTGTAAGAAGGTTTGTGGAAGAAAATAGAGGGACTTTCTGACTAGCTTTTCATTGCATTCTTGCTCTCTAAGGATCAAAGAGGCTTTTGGAGCACTCATTTTGTTTCTGTAACCATCAAAGAAGAAGCATTGGACTTGATTCAATAAGCATGCTTATTGAAAATTTAAGCTCTCATTTCATGCATTGCTTCTGGTCATTTTTTAAAGCAAAGATGTAATACTATATGTGCTTAGTATGTTCTTATACTTGCTTGCTTTGTATCAAGTATCCATGTGAAGTTGCAAGTGTTTGAAATTTAAGTTTTTATGATTGTTCTTGGCCTTTGTGTGCTATGTATGTTAAGTTTTAAGTTACAAAAATCATCTCATATTAATCCTTGTTTTGAGTAGATGAATTTTATTTTTTATAGTTTTGAATTTGGTTGAGATTTGAGTGAGATACATGAGGTTGAAAGTCTGGCCATGGTGATGAATTAGGGCACGACGAAAGAGAATAAAAAGTGAGGGTGAGGGAAGAAGATGAGATGATGTGGCGCTGAGATGGCAGTTTTGATTGAAATGTAAAATATATATTATTTTAGGTGGTTCAATACACAAATGTATTGGCCACCCGAGTGGTAGAAGCTTGTGTGCGTGTTCTTGCTTTCCAAAGGGTCTAGGGTTTGAATCCCCTTCGCCCTAGACCTTTTGTGTTATTTTTTAAAATTCATTTCATGAAGAAGCTTTCATATATTATGTGACATTACCATCATTTTTCAAATGCGCGTCATAGCTCATATGGCTAAGTTTTGGGTTGTAAGTCAAGTTGCGTGGGTTCAAGACCTGCCAAGACCTTTCCCTTATTTTCTATCACTTATTTTCTCATTTTCTTTCACAAATTGAAAACATCATGAATTCTTCATCCAAAAAGCTTTTGAACCCATTCTTTTTACTAATTGTTCAAGAAAATGCATACTTTCTGTTTGAAAAAAGAAATTCTCAAAAATATTTATTTTTCTTGCACTTATATGTGTTTAAATTAGGTGAATTTTTTTAGGGTTTCTTAAGGTTTTCTCTTGATTCTTTGATTTATCATTTGATTTTCTTTGTGCATATTGGCTTGTATGAACCTCATATACTTTGTATAAACTTTATGTGATATTGTGAACTTGTAAATCTTCGTTTTAACCTGATTTTGACACATTTTTGGTGTATGATTACATGTTAAAGTGTATGTTAAAATTTTAATCATATCATGAGATATTTGCTTGTCCATTTGTCATTGACATGTGATTTTCTTCCATGTTTATTTGACCTTGATGTGCAATATGTCCTTGTGTGGATTATACCATGGTTAAGTGTTCATATACACTTAGTTTTTCCTTGATATGTCTTTGTATACATGCTTGTATGTCTAAACCTTTGTGATGTTTCCATATTGTTTAAGACCATGTTTGAATCCGTAACATGAATGTTTGGTTGTTACCTACTTGTCCTTGAATATGCTTTAACTTTTGCATTCATGATTTAATTATTCAAGTAATGTATTAACTTGTATTCATGATTAAGTGGTGTTTAAACTATACCTTATCATCTATATGTATGCTCATATGTCATCCTTTATGTACTTGCATCCTCCATCCACATGTTATTTTTATGAACATGTCTCTTTTCTCAAGTGTGTTTTGGTTGTTAACTTTACTTGTCTTGAATATCTTAAATTGTATTCATGATTACGTGATGTTTAACTTAAACCATGTCTCAATATGATTCCTCAGCTTGTATGTGTCATGTTTGAACCATATTTAAATCCATTCATGTTGATTAATCTTACTCATGTTTGATATCCATATACATGCTTTGTTGAATTCTTGAACTCTACACATGTTAAGTAATGTTTTGACTTATACATGTTTGTTTTGAAACATGAATGATACCATGTTAAGTGATGTTTTGACTTATACATGTTTTACTTTATCTTATCCATGTTTAAGTGTTGTTACAACTTGTTCATGTTAAATTGTATTCATGATTAAGTGTTGTTACAACTTGTCCATACCTGTCTTGTATTCATGGCTAAGTGATGTTAGTAAACCCTAATGCATTCTTGCCCTAGTTTTCTACTTGAACTCTTCATCCATGATACCCTATTGATATTGTTATATCCATGGTTGATTTGAATTCTTGGTTACATCCATGATGCTTTAGTCTTGTTAGAACTATACCTCATGTATGTTTAGGTGTTGTAACATCTTTTCTTGTATGTACTTACCTTGGTTGTCACCACGTCTATTTATAACTTCATTAAGTCTTGAATATGTTCATCGGATGTTACCTTGATCTTTTGTGACTTTATCAAATCCTTGCTTTAGATGTTGTCACATCTACCCTTATGTTTTATGTGTTACCATGTACCTTTAACTTTGTTTTACCTCATATAATTCCTTGATAAACATCATGTTTGAATGTTACCTTGATTATTTGCAATTGATATCATGTTTGAATATCATATTTTTTCATCTCGTCCATTTTTCCAAGGAAACTTTCAACTTTGTCAAGTTATTCCTCAAGTGATGCTAGCTTGTTAGATTTCATCTTCCTTTGTTGCCTTTTGTTTCCAAATCCAAGGGAAAGAATACTTCATTGACTTAATGTCATAAGTAGTTTAGCCATACCCGATTCCCCTTTGACATTGTTAAAGTCATTAAGCCTTACAACTTAGACTTATGGTAGAATTTACAACTTTGTTGACTTTATGAAAGTCATGCAAGTGTTAAGATTATAACACTTACCTCCCCTTTTGAACCTTGATCATAATAAAATGTTCACTCATCCTTAGTGAGATGAACTACAAATGCTCTGATTCCATCCTTGTAAGGATATGTAGGCACAAGACCGCGGAGTTTTGGCGAGCATACTTAGTAATAAACCCTTAGGTTCCTATCCTCACCAATAAAACCCAAACACAAGACATTTCAAAACAAATAGAAAACAATAACACAGATATTCAAGAGGTTCTTATATAGTATTATAGATGCTTAGGATGCTAACACCTTCCCTAGGTATAACCAATCCTCGAACCTTACAATCTCTTAGTAATGTTGTTACATTGCAACTTAAGGTTTTATACGATCTTTTCCCATTCCCTTGGATAAAATAAAGTTTGATGGTGAATATTCAAAGATTCGTGGTTCAAGTTAATTAATAGCTTGATATCCAATTCTTACCACAACAAGTGATTTTGAGAATTTCCCAAGCATCTTTGACCACAATACATGTGTTTATTAATCTGAACATGTTTTTGTCAACTCCATTGAATAGGGTATTCAAGGCTTTGGAGTTTCAAAGAGAATTTTCATCTTCTTTCTTAGATCATTCCTCTTCTGGCTTTAAAGTCTCATTCTCATCTTTATCCTTAATAACAGGATGTTCACAAACCTTGATGATAGCTTTCCAGGTTTTACTATCCATAGATTTTAGGAAAGCCACCATACATGCCTTCTAATAGTCATAGTTGGTGCCATCTAAGACGGGGCCTGTTAACATATCCTCCTCTTTCTTTTTCCATAGTACTAGAAAGTATCTTCCTTAGAGCTCACCTTACACAGAACAGGGTGACTGCTCTACTGCCAATTGAAATTCTGGTAATCAGACACTAGATGTCGAGTACAACGTCACGACACTTGGATAAGTACGAAAGCACAACACAAATAATTATGCAATTAAATTAAATGGTTGGTGTTGCGGTGGAAATAGGATATCAAACTATTAATTAGTTTGAATCACAATTCTTAATTCACAACCGCTCTTTGATTTATCCGAAGGAAAAGGTCAAAAGAGGGAAAACCTATTTTTTTGCATCGTAAACACAATGCGGGGAGAGACCTAGGTAAGGGGTTGGTTAAGCTTAGGGAAGGTACTAGCACCCTAAACTTTTGTAGTACTTTACAGGAACCTTTTGTTTATTGTATGCCTTTTATTTTTATTTATTATATGCTTTAATATATATTGAGCTAAGGGATAGAGTGACCTAAAAGACCTAAGGGTTAGTCCTAAGTTTACTCGGCAAGACGTCGCATCTTGTGCCTACGTATCCTGGATAGGGAATGGAATCAGAGTAATCGTAGTTCCCCTAATTAGGGAGGTTAGAAACGTCTTGACTATGGTCAAGGTTTCAATGGGGAATAAACGTATCTTAAGGACACGCTTACGTGGAGTCTTTGAAACTCCTATTTCTATGTTGAATTTGTTAATTGAATTAGGGTTAAATTGGGGATTCCACGGCGGGAAACCCTAAATAGAGCACAGCGACTCTTTGACCTAATGCTAGGGTAAAGGGTACTTTCGTCCACGGCGGGACACCTAAGCTAATTAGGGTTTTGAAATGGTTGAAACTAAGGTTATTGACTCGGCGGCCAAACTGTTAATCCTAATTCCTTCGGAGGGCGATAAACGGTAAAAATCATGCAAACAAACAAAATATATCATAGCGGCATAATTAAGGTGCGGAAAGTAAAGAACCGGTAAAGAAACGCGAAAATTACAAATCCCAAAACAAATGCGAAAATAAAAAAAAATAACTGCGATCATGGCCTCGCATAAATTACATCCATGCCACAAAAATTGAATACTACTGTTAATAGGAATTTAAGTATAATCTGAGGAGAAAAACAGAGAACATTAGTGAAGAGGTTAGACAGAAATATGGCAGCTAATGAAACAGTTGATATTGAAAGAAATGCAATTTAGAATTTATTATTATTATTTTATTGATGATTTTATTTTTAAAAAGAAAAGAATTTGATTTTTATTTACTTTTCACAAAAAGATTAACTTTAATTTTTATTTTAAAGGAAGTTAGTGATGTTAATTATTATTTAAAAATGTTAGTTAACCTTAATGAAAAAAAATGCTAGCACAAAACAAAAACGTCAATATTAGTTTTTTGCAAAAAAAAAAAGAAGATTCTTTATTTACCTTTTTTAATTAGGAAAACAAATCTTACTTTAAAAATGGTCAAATTAAAATCAATCAAAAAGATTAAATTGAATTTATTTTTGGTTAATAAAAAAAGGTTTTGTTTTATTAGTTAAAAAAATCTTGATGTCAAATTGTTAAAAAAAATTTTGTTTTATTAGATTAAGTTTTCATAAAAATTTGGTTTATATTAAACTTTAAGAAAAAAAATGTTTTAAATTAAGTTTTAATAACAAGTTTGATTCATATTAAACCTTAATAAAAAAAGACGTACGGTGGTAAGTACCCTTTCTTAATTCTAATAGCTTAAGTAAATTAAATTACAAAAATTTAACAAATAAAAAAAAAAAAAAAGAGAATATAAGAGAAGAAATAGGATATGTCATGAAACAAAATTAGGGTTGCCTCTTCTCCTTGCTTTGGTGCCGCCGGCGAACTCCTCTTCCATTGTTGCGCTCAGAACTTTTCGTTTTCGTTTATGGCTTGCATGCTCTCTTCTGTTCCCTGAACCGCCCCTGAAAACCATGAAAACAAAATCAAAAGCTCGAATATGATACCTTTATGATGTAGCACGGCCGGATCTGAAGCCTCCTTTGGACGGTGATGATGAATCCTTAGGATTCTGAGTCTGGTGACGGTGGTAGTGACTCTTTAGGTGGATTCACGGCCGCCGCTAGCTTTAAGGTTTGTTGGGCTTTCGCTGTTCTTTGCTTGTTTTTTTTGCTTCGGGGCTTCGAGTTCTTCCTCTTCTTACTCTCTCTGGGATGATGATGACGAGGTTGAAACCTCTCTGAATCCGTCGAATGGCGATGACGAGATCCTAGCGATGCTCTGAGCCGCCGTTTGTTGTTCGTAAGTGCTTTCGGAGCTTCCTCGGTTAGCTGCCACTTTTGATCTTCCTTCCGAACTTCGTCAGGGTTTCGTATCTTCTTACGGTAATATTTATACCACTCTTCTTTCTGTGATTTATGGGTTGTTGTTCCTTATGGATCCCCGACAGTTTTGTTGATTCTCCGCGTTTATCTCCCTTCCGTTGAATTTGATTGGTACGAAATTAACCGAGTTTTTCTTGTTGAGATTATTTTGCAGACTTTTGCAGTTTTTCCGGAATTGATGCCTAGTGACCTATGAACGGCTTGGTTATGTTGTTCTGAGCTTACACTATTTTTCCGCTACTGATTTGGATGTTGTCCTGATTTTTCTGATACAGCTTCTGATTCTGATTTTTCTGTTTCGGATATTGACTGGACTCTGATATTTTTCAGGTGAACTTATGGACATCTGATTTGAAACCCGGATATCCAAATATTTACTTGATAATGTGGATATCTGGATTGTTTTTTATCTGAATTTATTCTGAAATGGTTTTCTCAGGAAGAACCGGTTTGAATTTGTGTGGATTTCGATTTTACTGAACTGCTTTGCGGGACTGGTTTTGAACTAGTTCTTCTGAACTGGCTTTTAATTTCTGAACTTGTTTTGGATGGATCTCTGAACTTGTTATTGAACTTGTTTTGGTTGTAGTGGATTCTTCCGGGAAGATTGGAGTTAAGGTCCATCTTGTGGGCAAACCGTCTTCTAAGAAAATCACTCCCAAACCAGCTTTTCGAATAAGTTCTCCTGGCCCAAACAGCTTATTTCACAATAATTTTCTTCTTCATCTTTCGGTAACTTCGGTAAGAACAGACCGTTGCTGGATAGGCCATTGGCCGAGAAAGGGCACTCGGTGATGACACTGTTCTGAGAGTTTCGAACTAACCATTAAAATTTGTCCCTTTGTCTTGTTTTGCAGGTACGAACAATATCGGAAACTCGGAATCGGCTAACCGGAAGCATGAAGAATTTTAGAAACTTTTATATTTTTGAAAAATGTAATTTTTTTTATATATTTTGTAATTTTATTTAGTTACTATTTATTTATTTTTTGTTTGTGAAGAACTAAATTTATTAATAAAAATTCTCTACTTATTCATCACTTCCATAATAACAGTCTTTTCTTTATTTATCTATTTTAAATATGCAAATGAGAATGAAGACTAATGCAAATATATGCTTTTTATCTAAAATATAAAATAATGATAATATTAAAAATGGAATTAATAATACAAGATAAAAATGCGAGCAAAATGCAATGAAGTTATATCTTTTTTTTTAGAATGAAGTTATGTAAAATGAAATGAAAACAAAACTCAAAGTGAAATAAAACTTAAAATAAAATGATTTTCTCTTCTTTTTTTGAAACGAAAAATAAAAATAGAACTAAATGAAATTAAATTAATATAAAAACACCCAAATGGAAAGAAGTTCCACCTTTTATTATTAATTTATAAATACATTTTTTTAATTTATCCGATTAGCTTTGCTTCCGACACCATTTCTGATCAAAACCTCCCAACTAGATCAAACAAAACCAAAATTCTTGATTACGACTCACAATTCAATTGGCTGGCCGGATGTGAACAAATGACTGTTGTGCCCTTTGTGAACCCGAGAGTGCCATATGATATTTTCCGGATGATAGCATTGGTACAGGCCTGGAATGAGGTAAAAAAACAAAAGCAGAGAAATTCAATTGCGGAAAAATAGAGCTGACCGCGGTACTGAAAAATTCAACGTGTCTCTCTGATGACGAGATCCCATATCCTGAACTAACTCGGCCTCCGATCATGATTAAACAAGTATATTAATTCTAGACTTGAGTCAGAATAAATTCACTGCTTCCCTTTTAAAAGTTGAATGACAGGTAGCAGAAGAAACAGAGAAATAAATATTTTTTGAAACTAAATTCCGCAGAGCAAATCCTTGCATTTGACTTGAACCAAACCAAATTAATATCTCAACATAATCAAACCCACATGACAAAATAACTGTCTTGGAAATCTACTGACGATAGAGTCTCAACCCGCTGAGTTGATTACCGTATCTCAAAGATCCTGATGCCAAAATTACCATGAATTTCCGTTTATCTTCAAAGAAAATAAAGAACTCGGAGACGGAGGTTCTGATTACTAAAAAAAAAAACCCGGCGACAGCTCATCTTCAAAAATAATCAGCAAACAACCTCAAAATGACCATTTTGCCCTTTAACAACTAAAGTGTACCGGACGCGGTTCCTGCAAAACAAAACAAGCTACGTAACTTGTTAATAGTTAGCTGATGCAAAAATGAGATGACATGTGACAGGAATCGACTAATCTGAGGGTAAAATTTGGGGTATTACAGTTGCCCCTATTTAAATAGCTTCACCGGATGATTTGAGCGACAAAGGCTCGAGAAATCATTGTGGAGGGATTTAAATATAGATAACCGAAAATTTTGCCCTTAGATGCAGTGATATGCAATGCTATGGACAAAACAGAAATAAACTATAATGCTGACAATGCCATGAATTTAGTATGGTTTGTACGATGGAATGGTAAATGCAGAGATGCAGACGACACGACGACACCGGGGACAGACGCGACGAACCACACTGGGGAATACGATGCACTGGGTGACAGCACGACCCTGGGGGAATTCTAATGATGATGGTCAACTGGGGCTAGCATGACCAATTTTCACCTTTAGAAAGGAAAGGTAAGAGCGAGATCCTCAATGGAGATGGCACCGATGAGACGACCTCCACTGGGGAAAATCTAGGAGTAATTATTCAACAGGTTCAGGCGTGACCGACTGATATTCTAGAGTAAAAAATAAAACTGGATCTGCACGACTGTAGGATCGATTAACAAGATGCTGGAGCATTGAGCAAAGAATAACGTCCGAGCTTCTGGAAACTCTCCCTCGTGACAGGATCAGACGAAATTTAGGAATCCGTAGAAAATATTCAGGGTAAAACCGACTGTATGCCAAAATAAATAGACTTTAATGGGAAATGCCCTGATAAGCCTCTCGAGAGAGAATAACCACTTATCGTTGGAAGGGACTTATATGCCAAACTAGATAAGCTCTCAAATAAAGAGGTTGTTGCTTATCTAATTAATAAACCTCCTCATATCTAAGGTCGACGCCTTGGACATATGATTCAGATTCTTCTTTTCCTAAAGGGTAAACTGAACTTCCTCATACTTCAAGATTCACACTCTCCTGAATATGATTCTGCTCCTTCTTTTACTAAAGGGTAAAATGAACTTCCTCATACTTCAAGATTCACACTCTCCTGAATATGATTCTGCTCCTTCTTTTACTAAAGGGTAAACTGAACTTCCTCATACTTCAAGATTCACACTCTCCTGAATATTATTCCGCTCCTTCTTTTACTAAAGGGTAAACTAAACTTCCTCATACTTCAAGATTCACACTCTCCTAAATATGATTCTGCTCCTTCTTTTACTAAAGGGTAAACTGAACTTCCTCATACTTCAAGATTCACACTCTCCTGAATATGATTCCGCTCAAACCTCCCCTTTCTTCAAAATGATAAGGGAAATGGAAACCAAACTGCTCGCTGGAGATGGCCATTTGCTGCAAGTCATAACGAAGATAGGATAAGCTTCTTGGGCGAGAAATGCCGCTTATTTGCAAAAGTGACAATAATAAGCTTCTCGGGTGAGAAATGCTTGTAGAGGTGGTAACAGGTAATGTAAATTGTAAAGAAAGTTGTGATGATGGAAAACATCTAGATCACTGAGTGATAGCAGGTAACATAAATTGTAAAGAAGGTCGTGATGATGGCAAACATCTAGATCACTGTAATGTAAATTGTCAAGAATGTTGTGATGATGGCAAACATCTAGATCACTGTAATGTAATAATGAGCTCCTTGTATGAGAAGATCAATTGTAGAGTGTAATGTAAAGTGTAATGTAGGTGATGAGCTCCTTGGATGGGAATTGTTGCTTGTCTGTTGTGTAATATAGGGATAAGCTTCTCGGCTGGGAACTGTCGCATATCTGCAAAGGATTGTAAATGATTTTCTTGAGAGATAGTGCAAAATAAATGCACATCCAGGTATGTTCGGTGACCGACGGGACCGAAGTTTGATCTAGAATTGGGATAGAAAGAACTGTCAAACAAGACTCTATTGAGGAAATAAACTCAAATAGGGATTATCTTATCTTAACGCGGAAAGGTAACGGAAATAACCATCGTCCACGAGGGTTGAACTCTGTGGGGAAACTGGAAACAAGTAGGTATTTTATGCTTAGGGCTGACGATCTACTTGGAGAGAGCGGACAAACCCAGTTACTCGGCGATAACGACAAGGATGACGATAAATAGCAAGCATGCAAATGCTAATGCGTATGCCAAAGTGTATACGAATGTGTATGTTCATGTGTATGACAATGAAAATAAAATGAGTATGTAATGCTCATGCTTATGCTGATGCTGACAAAACAGATGAGAGAGGAGACATGAGATGAAATAAACATCTTGACAGGAATACCCGGTGACCTCTGCAACAGTACATCTATTAGAGGATAGGAATAGTTGATGGTAAGACCGAATCTGGCTTCAAAGTTAAAATTTCCCTGGGGAGAAAATCTCATGACTTCCACATGGGGATGTGATACGACTTCACCGGAGAGTATGATGCCCTGACCTCAACTGGGGATTCATGACCTCCGCATGGGGATAAGATGTCATGACTTCACGTGAAGGATTGCTATCATGAACCATAATCAGCTCAAGAACTGTTGGATCATAGACTTCCGGGGATAAAATAAATATTCGCTGTATGGGGAAGGTGTGGAGCTAGACAGCTTCATGGAGATAGTGTAGCAACTTCCTGGGAGAAGTACCTCGGCTTCCTGGGGAAAAGGTATATCTGACTGGGGATAAGATATATCAAACTTCCCTGCGGAGAGTTCATCAGACTTACTGGGGAGAAATCAACAGACATTCCTGGGGAAGGTATCTTGACCTCTTGGGGAGAATATGGCAGTCTCCTGGGAAGTATTTCCAGAGGAAAGTAAGGCAATTTCACTAAGGAACAGATAATTCCGCTGAGAATGGGGTTCAAGGACATATATCACTTGGAGGATACCGGGGATATCTCTGCAGTCTTGAGAGTCACTGGGGATTTATCGGATGGATCCCAAAAGTGTTGTCAGCTTAAAGTCTCGCTGGGGACTATTACTGGGAAAATGCTGGTAACGAACAAATGTTTATGTAACAATGAGATTTGCTGGGGAGCAAAGAGATCCTTCACAAATTTCCATAAGTCAAAGTAACTTTCATTTCCAACTGTATTTTCGAGAAAATATATTTTAGTTTTGAAAAACACTTTTCATGTTCACAAATTATTAACAACAACAAATTGCATAACAAAAATAAAATAGAGATAATATGCACAAAGGTGTTGAAAAGCAAAAGGTAAATTTTATTGAAGAATGGTAGCTTGCTAAAGGCATAGCTCCATGGGAAATTACAAATTTGAAATTGGCAATATGGGAAAGGTTACATTGAATCCAACGACCTACTGACCCTGACGACTAAGACCAACCTTGCTTCTGAAGAGGGTGATTGGATTTGAAATGGATTTCTGTAAAAGCGTCTGCAATGCTCGGTGTCGTCCAATGCAGTGAAATGCCTTTGTCCCTAACTTTTGCCTGGACCGCCCTTTCGGGTTTTCAATCCACCGGGACGCTCATTTTTGCCTAAGCCGCCCTTTCAGGTTTTCAACTTAGCGAGCTGCATTTTTACATTTTTTTAATCTTTTTTTTTCTTTTAGGCATAATATTTTCAGACTGCATCGGAGTTCACAGGATGGGCGAGCTTTTCACCGTCCATTGTAGTAAGAATTAGCGATCCTCCGGAGAAGACTGTCTTAACAACAAATGGGCCGTCATAGTTGGGCATCCATTTCCCACGCATGTCTTTGTGAACTGGTAGGACTTTCTTAAGTACGAGCTCTCCTTGATGGAACTCCCGGGGTCGAACTTTCTTGTCAAAAGCTTTCTTCATTCGATTCTGATATAGCTGACCGTGGCACATAGCTGTCAGGCGATTCTCATCAATGAGATTCAACTGGTCATATCTGTCTTGAACCCAATCCGCTTCATCTAACTTTGCTTCCATCAACACCCTTAAAGATGGCAATTCAACTTCAATGGGAAGAACAGCGTCCATTCCATATACCAATGAGAAAGGTGTTGCCCCGGTTGAAGTCCGAGCAGTGGTTCTGTATCCATGCAAAGCAAACGGTAACATTTCATGCCAATCCTTGTAAGTCTTAACCATTTTTTGCAGGATCTTCTTGATATTCTTATTCGCAGCTTCCATAACTCCATTCATCTTAGGACGGTACGGAGAAGAATTGTGATGCGCAATCTTGAAAGTATCACACAACTCCTTCATAGTCTTGTTATTCAGATTGGTACCATTGTCAGTGATGATCCGACTCGGAACCCCATAACGGCAAATAATCTCTTTCCTGATGAATCGAGCAACTACTTGTTTGGTCATATTGGCGTAGGAAGCAGCTTCCACCCACTTGGTGAAGTAGTCAATAGCGACGAGAATGAAACGATGACCATTGGAAGCTTTCGGCTCAATTGCCCCAATCATGTCAATGCCCCACATAGAGAAAGGCCAAGGCGAAGTCAGAACATTTAATGGTGAAGGAGGAACATGCATTTTGTCAGCATAGATTTGGCACTTGTGACACTTCCTAGCGTATCGGATGCAGTCGGATTTCATAGCTAACCAGTAATATCCAGCCCTCAAGAGTTTCTTGGACATGGCATAACCGTTGGCATGAGTTCCGAACGTCCCTTCATGAATCTCCTGGAGTAACATGTCTGCTTCACGTCTATCCACACACCTAAGCAGAACCATGTCATGGTTTCATTTGTATAGTACGTCGTTGCTAATGAAGAACTTAGATGCCAGTCTTCTCAATGTCCTTTTGTCAAGATAAGAAGCATCTGCTGGATACTCTTGCGTGAGCAAATAATTCTTGATATCATGAAACCAAGGCTTTTCATCAATTTCATCTTCTTCAATCAACAAACAGTGGGCGGGTTCCCTTCTACGCTCGATTCGAATGAGCGGCGCTTCATTGACAAACTTGACCTTCCACATGGATGCTAGCATGGCTAAGGCGTCAGCAATATGATTTTCAGTCCTCGAAATATGTTCGAACTTGATCTCATCGAAGTACTTAATTAACTCTACAATGTAGGCTTTGTAAGGGACCAACTTCTCATTCTTGGTTTCCCATTCACCTTTCACTTGATAGATAACCAACGCTGAATCTCCGCTTACTTCAAGAAGTTTGATCCGGAGATCAATAGCTGCTTCAAGGCCAAGAATGCATGCTTCATATTCGGTGACATTGTTTGTGCACTCAAACTCTAACCTTGCTGTAAATGGGGTATAACCACCTTTTGGATTCATCAAAACGGCGCCTATGCCATGCCCACTATAATTGGAGGAACCATCAAACATCATCTTCCACCAGAGACCCGGTTCGGGACCATCCTCGGGCTCTGGCTCTAGCTCGTCGAAATCATTTACCCACATAATGTCTTCGTCTGGAAAGTCAAACTTAAGAGGCTCATAATCTCCGACTGGTTGGTCTGCAAGATAATCTGACAATATACTTCCTTTGATAGCTTTCTGAGGCACATATTGGATGTCATATTCCGATAACAACATATGCCAACGAGCAAGCCTCCCTGTCTGAGCAGGCTTTTCGAAAATGTACTTTATTGGGTCCATCTTCGAGATCAACAAGGTATTATGACCCATCATATATTGCCGGAGACGCCTAGCAGCCCATGCCAGCGCACAACAAGTGTTCTCCAACAGTGAATATCGGTTCTCACAATCAGTAAACTTCTTGCTCAGATAGTATATAGCGTGTTCCTTTCGTCCGGTCTCATCGTGTTGCCCAAGTACACAACCCATAGACTTCTCAAGAACAGTGAGGTACATAAATAATGGTCTTCCGTGAACAGGAGGCATCAAGATATGAGGCTTTTGTAAGTAATCCTTGATCTTTTCAAATGCACGCTGACAATCTGGATTCCAATCAACAGTCTAACCTTTGCAAAGCAACTTGAATACCGGCTCACAAGTAGCAGTCAGGTTAGATATAAACCTGGAGATGTAGTTCAAACGTCCCAGAAAGCCTCTGACTTGGGTTTCGGTCTGCAGATCCGACATGTCTTGAATGGCTCGGACTTTATCAGGGTCTACCTCGATTCCTCGTTGGCTGACGATGAAACCAAGTAGCTTTCCAGATCTGACACCAAAAGTACACTTAGCAGGATTTAATTTCAACTGATATTTTCGGAGTCGTTCGAAGAGTTTCAACAGATGAATCAAATGCTCCTCCTCGTCATGAGATTTGGCAATCATATCATCCACATACACTTCAATTTCTTTGTGCATCATGTCATGAAAGAGAGTCGTCATAGCACGCTGATAGGTTGCCCCTGCGTTCTTCAGACCGAAAGGCATAACTTTGTAACAGAAGGTCCCCCAAGGAGTGATGAATGTAGTCTTTTCTCTGTCGGCGGGATCCATCTTGATCTGATTATAACCGGAGAAACCATCCATGAATGAGAAAACTGCAAAACTAGTTGTATTGTCGACAAGTGTATCGATATGCGGCAAAGGGAAATTGTCTTTTGGACTAGCCTTGTTCAGATCCATGTAATCCACACATATTCTGACCTTACCATCCTTTTTGGGCACGGGAACAATGTTGGCAACCCAATCAGGATACTTCGCAACCGCAAGAAAACCCACATCCAACTGTTTCTTAACCTCATCTCGAATCTTCAAAGCCATGACAGGTCTCGTTCTTCGAAGTTTCTGCTTGACAGGTGGACATTCTGGCTTAAATGGTAACTTGTGAACTACAATATCTGTGTCTAAACCGGGCATATCTTGATACGACCATGCAAACACATCAACATAATCTTTCAGCAGCTCGACCAATCTCTGTTTGACCTCTGCCCCAAGTACTGCGTCAATCTTGACCTCTTTCTTGTCTTCATCTGTGCCAAGATTAATCAAATCTACCTGCTCTTTGTGTGGTTGAAGCTCTGTGTACTCATACTCAACCAATCTAGTCAGTTCTGCGGGTACTTCAAAATCTTCTTCACCCTCATCTTCAGCTTGGTAAATGGGTGAATCCCAATTAGGAGGGACAATAGAGTCATCGGATTCAACAAGGGTTGTAATGTCACTGCATGTTGAAAGGCTTATTTTTATTAAATGTTCAATGAAAATGTGAAAGAAAATGAAAATGTTTTTAGTTTGTAGTTTTTGAAAAATTTCCAATTTCATTTTAAAAGGTGAAAACGAAGAGACGCTTAGTGAAACAAAATGGAACGGAAACAAAATACATTTATTAATAATTGTTTGAAATGAAAAGGTGGCCCTACAAAGTGATCCAGTAGCCTTGGGCAGAGCTATGGATTTGAAAACACAAAATGAAAAATTAAAAATTACTTTGACAATGGAAAAATAACTGGAATCTCTATGGCCTCCCAGTTGCTCAATGCTACATTACTCTGAAACACCAAGTTGTTCAAATCTTCATCTTCGTCATAGTCACCGATGGCATTGACCTGATAACCTCCACTGACGAACACCTCTTGGAAAACCTTCGGACTTCCTTCAACATGAGTTGGCTTGTAACCCAACCCGTAGCGATTAGTCTTCGTCTTGACGTTGATTACTTCTCCCCAACCTTCAGGAATGCCCCTGTCGATTGTTGATCTGGTACTCTTCAACGATGCAAAAGATGGACTACTCTGGACTTCCGCAGTTTCTTCGACTTCCATTAGAACAACATTGGCGATTTCAAGTGCTTGGAAAGAAGTCTCCAAAGCGTCTTTATCAGCCTCAATATACCGAAGCGATGATAAATTACTAACCATTAAATCCTCTTCACCATGTATGATCACTAGCTTGTCATCAACCACAAACTTCATCTTTTGGTGCAAGGTAGAAGTTACTGCCCCAGCGGCATGGATCCAAGGTCTTCCTAGTAGACAGCTGTAATTAAGATTAATGTCCATAACTTGGAAAGTGATCTGGAACACATGTGGACCGATCAGAATTGGAAGGTCAACTTCTCCAACCACCGATCTACGTGAACCATCAAAAGCCTTGACAATTAAAGAAGTAGGCTTCACCATAGTATCCTTGTAAGCCATCTTGCTGAGAACCCTCATAGGTATAACGTTCAACGAAGAACCAGTATCCACAAGAACTCTTGCTAAATTATCTTCCTGACACTTTACTGATATATGCAAAGCACGGTTATGATTCAGACCCTCTTTTGACATCTCTTCATTACTGAAGCTGAGAGTATTATAGGTGGTAATATTAGCAATCACACTATTAAACTGGCCGGTAATGATGTCTTGAGCCACATGAGCTTGAGTCAAGACCTTCTGCAAAGCGGCTCTATGCGCGGGTGAATTCAATAACAGGGATAGGACAGAAATCTTCGAAGGAGTCTGGTGAAGCTCATCAATAACTTTATAATCACTCTTCCTGATTATCCTCAAGAATTCATCGTCTTCCTCATTAGCAACATCCCTTTTAACTTTATCTCCAGCCGACACAGCAGTATTGGTAGTTGTTTCCTTGGAAGGAGCCTCATCAAAACGGGGTGTGTAGACACGACCACTGCGAGTCATCCTACTGGCCCCAGCTATGTTGGTCACATTTTCACTATCAACTTTCACTTCTTCTCTTGGAATGACCTTTCCAGATTCCTTATCAATCGCGGTTACATCATACTTCTAAGGTACAACTTTGGGATCACTGAACGGAAACAGACTCGGTTTCTGAATGATTAAAGGTTTAGGTTGGTCCACTGTTGGAGTAACAGGAGTTGGTGTGCTAAACATCGGCGTGACGGACTTTGGCGTTGGCAGATTAAACACTGGCATCCTACCCCTTGGTTCGGGCAAGTTGAAAGTAGGCTCAATTTCGGCTACTTCCTTCGCCTTGTCAACTACTTGTAGGAAGCCATCATCAATCAACCTTTGAACATCCTTCTAAACCATAACGCACCCTTTATCACTTCCTTCACAATTTATACAGTCAATATGGGAAATAGATACCAGACCTACTTCAAACAGCTTTGCATGGAACGCCTTGAGAGGAGTCTTAATCTGGGATACATCACGAATAAAACTCTTGTAAGATGAATCATCAACATCATTAACATTCACATGTGTAGGCAGAGGATTGGTTTTAACATTAGGAGATGGATCATCGAACGACAAGATCTTCTTTTCCATCAGATCTCTCACAATATTCTTCAAAGCATAACAGTTCTCCAAATCATGGCCTGGCGCACCCTCATGAAATAAACAATGAGCGGCAGTGTTGTAGTTGGCTGGCAAAGGATTCAGAGGCGGTCCCAAAGCTCGGGTGGTGATCAAACCTCGTTTTACTAGGTAAGGGTACAACTCGGTGAACGTCATTGGAATCGGAGGACACGGCTTGTATTGTCTCCTCGGAGCATTTGGGCGAGGTGTCAGATTCCTCTGTTGTTGATTAGCAAGAGCGTTGGGCACTAGCTGGTAGCTGGGTGGAGCCTGATGATAAGTGGGAGGCGGGTAAACAGGAGTCTGCTGCATAGGCTGATAAGCAGGAGCTTGTGGGGCTTGCTGATTAAAAGATGGTGCAACAGCAGCCACATAGGGAGGCGGAGCATACTGAACACGGTAACCATGAGGTTGAGTGTACGGTGGCAGATATGGATATTGGTGTTTTCCCCTTCTATCGGAGGATACAACATGAGTATATCCTTCCTTCTTTTTCTGAGAATTGAAAGAGGGCTTCTTAGTTTGGTCCTTTGAACTCGTGCTGCCAGAACCACCAGACATCTTTCCACTTTTCATAGTTAGTTCAACTTTTACTCCAACAGCAACAATATCGGCAAAATTCGTGGTTACACTACCCACCATCCTCTCGTAAAACTCAGGACGAACAATATCGACAAACCAATCAGCTAGCTCCTTGTCGGTCAACGGAGGCTCGACTTGAGATGCAATTTATCTCCATCGTTGGGCATACTCCTTAAAGGTCTCAGAACTCTTCTGTGTCATACTCAAAAGTTGTCTCCTGTCAGGAGCCAAGTCCATGTTATACTTATAATGCTTAATGAAAGCATCAAACAAATCCTGAAAAGACTTGATGCGAGACTGGTCTAATGTTAAATACCACTTTGACGAAGCACCTTTTAGACTGTCTTGAAAACAGTGAATCATCAACTTGTCATTTTCCACATGAGCAGCTGTAACACCCCTCTAATCCCCGCAATTAATTAAAATAATCAGAGTAAAATTAACATGCATTCAACCAAGGGTGTCACACTTCAAACTTTCAAACACCTGTCATGCTCATCAACACTTCAATGAATAATCATGTTTTACAATTTCAATTAGCATGTAGCAGCGGATTCATTTATCCAATGATTTTTCATAAAAGAAATATTTGTTTTCATCACATAAATCAACAAGGCTCGGGCACTAAGGCCAACTTCTTATTATTTCAATAAACAAGAAAACATAGTATATTTCTAAAACATAAACCAAGCGATCCTAGTGTTACACGACTAGAGCGTGACTCGACCCAACATAAATAAATCTCTAAATAGCTACACCAATAGCGACCTCGGGACTACAAGTAGCTCTACTCTGAAATACCTGCACGATGTCATGTAGGACATCATTCCAGCAGAAGGGTGAGAAATATTACCATAATAATCAATGCATATAATTATGTATATAAGCAATCATAAAATACATATATGCCACATTTCTCACCACATTTCATATTCAATTCATACATACCTCTCAATTACTTCATCATATAAACTAACATGGTTGATCATCAAGCATATTATCATGCACATAACATACTTTCATACAACACTCACATACTCACCACTCTTAAATCAACATATCATGTATATATGCACACTTCTCCTAACAATCACATATTCATCATTTTCAATTACACAAGTCATGTACACATACGTAAGCATAACTTTAATCAACAATTCTATCCATGCCATATGGCTCACATAAAGCCCATCAATTCTACCAATTCACTATTACACATTCACATTTCTTAATTACACAAGTAATGCACATACACATATTCCATAATTCTCACCATACTTCATCATAACTCGTCATATACTTTACAAAGCATACTTATATAAACAAATATGGACAATCATCAAGCATATTCATCATGCACATATCCATAGTCCTCATCAATCCACATAACATACACATAAGCATTTTTGCATACAACAATCTTATATTCACACTCTCAAATCAACAAGTCATGCACACACGCATGCTTCATACAACAATCACAAATATGCCATGTGACTCAATGCAACTCATGCCATGTGGTACCATCATTTGTTATCATTTTTCGGTTTTTACATTTAAACCGGGTCCACTCTTCTAGACCGATAACCAACAAAAGCCCGTCCTCTAAGCTTTCAAACCCACTCTTCTAGGCTTGGGACAAGTCACTAGTCTCCATGAAACTAGCAAACATTTCCTCTTGACTAAATGATGCATATGCAATCAACAATCAAATGCACTTAAGACCGACATATTAATCTCATGCATTCAAATAATTCATCTCTTTAAGAATTTATAGCAATGATTGCACACACAACATATTCACATATATCATCAATATATTATCAAGCAATGCACACATATCCATAATATGTTCCCATGCATCCTTCACACATAATCGTATACAAACAATATGCATTCACAATTCAATATCATCACCACATTATTAACAATGCACACATATCCACGATATGTTCTCATGCATTCTTCACAGTTATCAAACAATGCACACATATCCACGATATGTTCTCATGCATTCTATTTATACAACCGCATACAAACAATATGCATTCACAATTCAATATCATCACCACATTATCAACAATGCACACATATCCACAATATGTTCTCATGCATTCTTCACAGTCAATGCACACATATCCATGATATGTTCTCATGCATTCTATTCATACAATTGCATACAAACAATATGCATTCACAATTCAATATCATCACCACATTATCAACAATGCACGCATATCCACAATATGTTCTCATGCATACTTCACACACAATCACATGCAATAATATGCATTCACAACAATGCATACCAAACGGAAATCGAACACCCTAATTATTTAAGTCTCACTTACTTAAAATAATTAATCTCGATTAATCGGTAAAATCAGCTAAAAGTCGGCTAAAAATAATATTTCTTTTCACCAAGTTATAAAACATATTATTAGCTTCAGTTTGATATAAAGAACGTCAAAATCCGATAAACGGTGAATAAGTTATGAATTTTCGAAGTTTTGAAAATAATATTTTTTCACACTTACAGTGTTAATCGGTTAAAGCATATGGTTAACCGATTAACCACTCCAAAAACTCAGTTTTTAGGCCAAAAACTCAGCTTTTAGGCCCCCAACACTGTGTTAATCGGTTAACGTATATGGTTAACCGATTAACACCTGAAAAACTCAGAAAAACAGCTACGGGTTCGACACTAAAACCCTCAAAAAGTCACCCGATTCAATTCTTTTCTCCCGATTAAATACCTACTCATCATTACCAATCATATAGTGACATTTTAGAACCATAAAACACTAATTCTACGACTTCTGAATTTCACCCAAAATCTTAACCTCCAATTTCTCCAAAAATGTCAAAACTCATAAACTCGATCAAATTCACTCCAACGAAACTCAATACTCTCGGCTAAGCATTACCCGACTAAACTACGCAACTTATTTCGAGTTTGAACCGTTAGAACTCGATTTCTACCGATTAAATCCGTTTTTGCCCTAGAATTGAAAATTGAGAAAAACATCCAATAACTCAAACAACCCATACATAATCATACACATTGATCAAATAATAATGTTTCTCACCCTTACCTTAGATTAATCGGAAGCTAGAGTTCATTCTTGGCGATTCCAAGCTTTTCCTCTTCTCCTTCTCTTTTCTCCTCTTCCTCTTTCTTTCTCTTCTCTTTCCTTATGTTTTTATTTTCTTTTCTTTTCCTTCCACTTCCTCATATATACCTTTCTCTTTATTTCTTTCCAATATATTTACTCTCTCAAAACATCTATCAATCCATTAAACAAACATCTAATTATTCAAATAATTAGAATAATCCAAATAAATCAATTAATTAACACAATTAATTAATTATTGAAAATTGGGCTGTTACAGCAGCCATCTTGCGATAGTACATTATCAAATGGCTTTTCGGACAAGTAGTCCCTTCATAGCAGTCAAAGTTCGGAGTTTTGAATTTTGGCGGAATAACCAGACTGGAAACCAAACAGATATCTCTAGCAGCAGCACCAAAGATCTGGTCTCCTTCCATCTTTCTCAATCTTTTATCAATAGTAACAACTTCCTCGCGAAGCTTATCATGTGGTTGGTATCCTCCATCATCATCATCTAGAATTTCATAAACAGGCTCATTAAGATAAGGCTGCACGTGAGTGTGGACGTTAGCTTGTGTGAAAGTAGGGACCACCTTGTGAGGCTCAGAAACCAAAGGCACAGTTTGTTGTACATTCTGTATAACAGGAACAACTTGTTGAACTGCTGTAGTAATAGGAACAGCCTGGTGAGCTGATGTAACAACAGGAGGATGCAAAAAATCTTGTGAGAGGCCATAAGGAAACAAGTTTGATGCAGAAACAACCGGAGGATCTACAGCAGCAGTAGCGTTAATCTCAGAAACCACGGTAGGCTAAGTATCCATCTTTGCATTCATGACATGGAGTAATTCTATAATTGTTCCTACACTCCCTTGAAGGTCTGATAGCTCGTTATTAATGCGATCCATCTCTTGAGCATGTTCTTCCATCCTTCTTCGAGCTTGAGCTCTAGTGTTGTATCGATTCAGGGTGACAAAACTGGAAGGCGAGAGAACCGAGTATGAGAAACCGAGAGACACATGTAATGAAAAGATATGATGCGAAATGCGAATGACATGACTTCATGGAATTCAAGTGTTTACGAGCATTGCGGGATAACGAAAAATTTTATTGATTGAAACATGGATTACAAATAATATTCTTAAAAGAAAAGTCTCAATGAAAATAACCAACTAAAATTCTAGAACCCTAAGGAAGCACTATTCATGATTTTGGCGATTAGGCGGAGAATCGGAGGAAAATAAATCCTTGTAGATTTTTCTCTTCTTGTAGGAGAGTAACTCTTCATTCCTTGACTGAAGCTGTTTCTGAAGTTTGTCGTACTCGCTGACCATCACATGGTATTTGTCCTTCCATGTTTCTGCTTCGTGATGAGCTTTTTTCAATTCGATCTTCAATGTTTCAGCCTCGGACATGAAATACTGGACTGGTTCCTCTCTCGGAGGCAAAGGATCTTGGCGAGGATAGGGCATCTTCAATTTGACAGCTCTTTCTCGGACCCACTGAAGATAGGGCTCCATGGAAATTCAATTTGGTCTACCCAGACTTTCTCGACCTTTCCTATGCAAGTGTCCCCAAGAAGATATAATTTGATCCTGAAGCTCTTTGTTGAGTTCGAAGAAGATCTTCTCTATGTAGATACTTTTAGGCGGTTCTTTTAAGGGATACCCTAACTGTCGGTGAGCTAGGACTGGATTGTAGCTAATTCCTCCATTAAAACCGAGTAAAGGCATGTTAGCGAAGTCTCTACAACCATCAATGACTAGTATTCCATCGTACCTACGATTGTACCAATCAATATCAGAGTGAGTTAAAGCCATAACCTTTTATGACCAACGTCCTTGAGTGGGACTCCAAAAAGGACCAGACTTAGGCAAGTGCGAAATAAACCACTTGTACAGTAACGACACACAACAAGTAATCACCCCTCCACCACGGAGGTTTTGGAGATGGACTGAGTGATAAGTATTACCCAATAAGGTCGGTACTGGGTTCCTTTGCATGAAAATCTTGATGGCATTAAGGTCCACAAATCCTTCAAAATTAGGGAAAAGCAGCACTCCATAGATAAGCAAGGCAAGGATCATCTCAAAGGTAGGCATGCTCAAGTAATCGGCATAATATTGGGCCCTCTTGATTAGGAACTTCGTAGGTAACCCAAAGATTTCACCTTTATGAGTCATATTCTCCTTAATGTCAGATACCTTCAAACATGTGGCTTTAGTAATATCCTGTTCTTTAGGGTCCTTCTCCAAGAATGGGAAAGGAGACTTATCCAGGATAGGTAACCCTACAAGCTGAGAATATTCTTCCAAAGTAGGTAATAGCTGATAATCGGGGAATGTGAAGCAGTGGTAGTCGGGATCATAGAACTGTAGCAAAACCGAAAGAAGTTCCTCGTTTACTTTATATTCCAATAGAGATAACAAACTTCCATACCGGTTACAGAATCCTTCTCGATCTTGGACTAAAGATCCTAGCTTCCTTAAGTCATCTAGCTTAGGCCTTTTAAAAGTATATTTCAAAGTTTTTCTTCTATTGTAATCCATAATCCTGCAATATTCATAAATAAGATTTGAATTCCATGAAGTGTAATGTAATGTGATGCTTTAATGGATGCAATGCACATATATTCACAAGTCCTAGGTTAAAGGTATGTGCAAGGAGTTAGGGTCTATCCATCCCCATAAGGTATGTACTACGGTTAGTTGTACCTGCAGAACAAGGGTTCTAAAGAAGTGCCCAAAGTCATCAGTCCATCCTTCGGATATTATCAACTTTCCAACTGACTCGGAGGTCGATTATATTCTCAAGAGAACCTCTTTTGAGTGTAGTATCGCCTAGCAACCATTGTAGGACTACTCCCACATAGTTCCCGCACTACGTCCTATATAAGGCCAAGGTAGTGTTAAGGTAACTACGGTCCTCAATATCACAGACTCCAATCGAAAATAGTAAAAGTTTTCACGACTAACTCGATCAACCGAACCATTTTCGAAAGGGTCTCAACTGAGCGGTGATTCTCGAGTCAACTTGGTCGGGACTCACTCCCGGCAAGCCTCGTCGAATATCTCACCTTCCTATAATAAGGTCACTCAAGTCCGGGTTAGGACTTTTCTCACAATAACAGGGTACCCCCCAAGCAAGGCACAATAATAATATATACAAGAGAATAAATAATGAAAAATATCATACAATTAACAAAATAGGGATAACCCATAAAAGTTATGGCGGTCCCCAGTGAAGTCGCCATTTTCTGTTGCGGTGGAAATAGGATATCAAACTATTAATTAGTTTGAATCACAATTCTTAATTCACAACCGCTCTTTGATTTATCCGAAGGAAAAGGTCAAAAGAGGGAAAACCTATTTTTTTGCATCGTAAACACAATGCGGGGAGAGACCTAGGTAAGGGGTTGGTTAAGCTTAGGGAAGGTACTAGCACCCTAAACTTCTGTAGTACTCTACAGGAACCTTTTGTTTATTGTATGCCTTTTATTTTTATTTATTATCTGCTTTAATATATATTGAGCTAAGGGATATAGTGACCTAAAAGACCTAAGGGTTAGTCCTAAGTTTACTCGGCAAGACGTCGCATCTTGTGCCTACGTATCCTGGATAGAGAATGGAATCAGAGTAATCGTAGTTCCCCTAATTAGGGAGGTTAGAAACGTCTTGACTATGGTCAAGGTTTCAATGGGGAATAAACGTATCTTAAGGACACGCTTACGTGGAGTCTTTGAAACTCCTATTTCTATGTTGAATTTGTTAATTGAATTAGGGTTAAATTGGGGATTCCACGGCGGGAAACCCTAAATAGAGCACGACGGCTCTTTGACCTAATGCTAGGGTAAAAGGTACTTTCGTCCACGGCGGGACACCTAAGCTAATTAGGGTTTTGAAATGGTTGAAACTAAGGTTATTGACTCGGCGGCCAAACTGTTAATCCTAATTCCTTCGGAGGGTGATAAATGGTAAAAATCATGCAAACAAACAAAATATATCATAGCGGCATAATTAAGGTGCGGAAAGTAAAGAACCGGTAAAGAAACGCGAAAATTACAAATCCCAAAACAAATGCGAAAATAAAAAAAACTAACCGCGATCATGGCCTCGCATAAATTACATCCATGCCACAAAAACTGAATACTACTGTTAATAGGAATTTAAGTATAATCTGAGGAGAAAAACAGAGAACATTAGTGAAGAGGTTAGACAGAAATATGGCAGCTAATGAAACAGTTGATATTGAAAGAAATGCAATTTGAAATTTATTATTATTATTTTATTGATGATTTTATTTTTAAAAAGAAAAGAATTTGATTTTTATTTACTTTTCACAAAAAGATTAATTTTTATTTTTATTTTAAAGGAAGTTAGTGATGTTAATTATTATTTAAAAATGTTAGTTAACCTTAATGAAAAAAATGCTAGCACAAAACAAAAACGTTAATATTAGTTTTTAGCAAAAAAAGAGAAGATTCGTTATTTACTTTTTTTAATTAGGAAAACAAATCTTACTTTAAAAATGGTCAAATTAAAATCAATCAAAAAGATTAAATTGAATTTATTTTTGGTTAATAAAAAAAGGTTTTGTTTTATTAGTTAAAAAAATCTTGATGTCAAATTGTTAAAAAAGGTTTTGTTTTATTAGATTAAGTTTTCATAAAAATTTGGTTTATATTAAACTTTAAGAAAAAAAATGTTTTAAATTAAGTTTTAATAACAAGTTTGATTCATATTAAACCTTAAGAAAAAAGACGTACGGTGGTAAGTACCCTTTCTTAATTCTAATAGCTTAAGTAAATTAAATTACAAAAATTTAACAAATAAAAAATAAAAATAAAAAAAAATAAAAAAAAAAGAATATAAGAGAAGAAATAGGATATGTCATGAAACAAAATTAGGGTTGCCTCTTCTCCTTGCTTTGGTGCCGCCGGCGAACTCCTCTTCCATTGTTGCGCTCAAAACTTTTCGTTTCCGTTTATGGCTTGCATGCTCTCTTCTGTTCCCTGAACCGCCCCTGAAAACCATGAAAACAAAATCAAAAGCTCGAATATGATACCTTTATGATGTAGCACGGCCGAATCTGAAGCCTCCTTTGGACGGTGATGATGAATCCTTAGGATTCTCTGAGTCTGGTGACGGTGGTAGTGACTCTTTAGGTGGATTCACGGCCGCCGCTGGCTTTAAGGTTTGTTGGGCTTTCGCTGTTCTTTGCTTGTTTTTTTTTTGCTTCGGGGCTTCGAGTTCTTCCTCTTCTTACTCTCTCTGGGATGATGATGACGAGGTTGAAACCTCTCTGAATCCGTCGAATGGCGATGACGAGATCTTAGCGATGCTCTGAGCCGCCGTTTGTTGTTCGTAAGTGCTTTCGGAGCTTCCTCAGTTAGCCGTCGCTTTTGATCTTCCTTCCGAACTTCGTCAGGGTTTCATATCTTCTTACGATAATATTTATACCACTCTTCTTTCTGTGATTTATGGGTTGTTGTTCCTTATGGATCCCCGACGGTTTTGTTGATTCTCCGCGTTTATCTCCCTTCCGTTGAATTTGATTGCTACGAAATTAACAGAGTTTTTCTTGTTGAGATTATTTTGCAGACTTTTGCAGTTTTTCCGGAATTGATGCCTAGTGACCTGTGAACGGCTTGGTTATGTTGTTCTGAGCTTACGCTATTTTTTCGCTACTGATTTGGATGTTGTCCTGATTTTTCTGATACAACTTCTGCTTCTGATTTTTCTGATACGGTTTCTGTTTCGGATATTGACTGGACTCTGATATTTTTCAGGTGAACTTATGGACATCTGATTTGAAACCCAGATATCCAAATATTTACTTGATAATATGGATATCTGGATTGTTTTTTATCTGAATTTATTCTGAACTGGTTTTCTCAGGAAGAACCGGTTTGAATTTGTGTGGATTTCGGTTTTACTGAACTGCTTTGCGGGACTGGTTTTGAACTAGTTCTTCTGAACTGGCTTTGAATTTCTTAACTTGTTTTGGATGGATCTCTGAACTTGTTATTGAACTAGTTTTGGTTGGAGTGGATTGTTCCGGGAAGATTGGAGTTAAGGTCCATCTTGTGGGCAAACCGTCTTCTAGGAAAATCACTCCCAAACCAGCTTTTCGAATAAGTTCTCTTGGCCCAAACAGCTTATTTCACAATAATTTTCTTCTTCATCTTTTGGTAACTTCGGTAAGAACAGACTGTTGCCGGATAGGCCATTGGCCGAGAAAGGGCACTCGGTGATGACACTGTTCTGAGAGTTTCGAACTAACCATTAAAATTTGTCCATTTATCTTGTTTTGCAGGTACGAACAATATCGGAAACTCGGAATCGGCTAACCGGAAGCATGAAGAATATTAGAAACTTTTATATTTTTGAAAAATGTAATTTTTTTATATAATTTGTAATTTTATTTAGTTACTATTTATTTATTTTTTGTTTGTGAAGAACTAAATTTATTAATAAAAATTCTCTACTTATTCATCACTTCCATAATAACAGTCTTTTCTTTATTTATCTATTTTAAATATGCAAATGAGAACGAAGACTAATGCAAATATATGCTTTTTATCTAAAATATAAAATAATGATAATATTAAAAATGGAATTAATAATACAAGATAAAAATGCGAGCAAAATGCAATGAAGTTATATCTTTTTTTATTTTTAGAATGAAGTTATGTAAAATGAAATGAAAACAAAACTCAAAGTGAAATAAAACTTAAAATAAAATGATTTTCTCCTTTTTTTGAAACGAAAAATAAAAATAGAACTAAATGAAATTAAATTAATATAAAAACACCCAAATGGAAAGAAGTTCCACCTTTTATTATTAATTTATAAATAAATTTTTTTAATTTATCCGATTAGCTTTGCTTCCGACACCATTTCCGATTAAAACCTCCCAACTAGATCAAACAAAACCAAAATTCTTGATTACGGCTCACAATTCAACTGGCCGGCCGGATGTGAACAAATGACCGTTGTGCCCTTTGTGAACCCGAGAGTGCCATATGATATTTTCCGGATGATAGCATTGGTACAGACCTGGAATGAGGTAAAACAACAAAAGCAGAGAAACTCAATTACGGAAAAAACAGAGCTGACCGCGGTACTGAAAAATTCAACGTGTCTCTCTGACGACGAGATCCCATATCCTGAACTAACTCGGCCCCCGATCATGATTAAACAGGTATATTAATTCTAGACTTGAGTCAGAATAAATTCACTGCTTCCCTTTTAAAAGTTGAATGGTAGGTAGCAGAAGAAATAGAGAAATAAATATTTGTTGAAACTAAATTCCGCAGAGCAAATCCTTGCATTTGACTTGAACCAAACCAAATTAATATCTCAACATAATCAAACCCACATGACAAAATAACTGTCTCGGAAATCTACTGACGACAGAGTCTCAACCCGCTGAGTTGATTATCGTATCTCAAAGATCCTGATGCCAAAATTACCGTGAATTTCCGTTTATCTTCAAAGAAAATAAAGAACTCGGAGACGGAGGTTCTGATTACTCAAAAAAACCCGGCGACAGCTCATCTTCAAAAATAGTCAGCAAACAACCTCAAAATGACCATTTTGCCCTTTAACAACTAAAGTGTACCGGACGCGGTTCCTGCAAAACGAAACAAGCTACGTAACTTGTTAATAGTTAGCTGATGCAAAAATGAGATGACATGTGACAGGAATCGACTATTCTGAGAGTAAAATTTGGGGTATTACAGATGGAAATAAATAACATAGTTAATTGTTAACCTAGTTTGGTGTAATATCCCTACAACTATGGGCATACAAGCCAGGAAGGAAATTCACTATAACATTATTAGTTTGAAGCCCAAGTAAACAACCTCCGGTTTACAATCTTCTCACCTAATCACTACCCATTCTATTTCTGTCTAAGAAACTTTTAGATATGAGACCCATCTCACTTCCCTTCAATCACACAGTAATGGTAAAACTTATAACAATGAACAATAGAAGACACACTTCCAATGATACAAAATCCACTTTTGCTTAAAAGCTCATGAGGGATTCATAATTACAACTCAATGAACTCACTCCATTTCAGGCATCTAAGTGATGCATGAATGGCTTATAAATACACATAGTCCAACTTAGATATCAGGTGATATAAGAGTGGATCACAAAAAACAAATAACAACTAAAACCGTAATTCCACTAAACTCAAGCGTAGCTCTCTCTTCTTGTGTGAATTAGGTTTTTCACCATCCTCTTTAAATAGCCTTTGGTAAGAATAAGGTTTGGGCTCTTCATCTAAATAAAACTTATATCCAAAATATCAGCTGTAAATATTCTACATAATCTTCTGCATTAAAATAGGAACAAAATCGAATGTTTCTTAAAAAGTCTTTAAGTCCCTTTTTATGAAACAAATATACTTCTGGAACATAATTGATGTTCCTAAAATAACCCTCCTTGGACTACGACAAAATGTGAACTAAAACCATATAGAATCTCACATTTTAGAAACAGATCTTCCAAGAAGTAAAACAAAACCTACACCGATGTCTAACCAACATGTTACGACATCGTGCTTAACATCTCTGCAATGATGTCTGAACAACATGTCAAGATATCTTGCTCAACATTTTCATGTGAAACATGTTTTAACAAAATTGCTACCAATCCCAAAAACACAGAACTAACATTAGTAGTGCAACCAAAAAACACATGCCAATCATCCTCATCTTCAATCTCACAAAGCTGACAGATCTAAGAACATTAGACATAATGATGACAGAGCCTAGAACGAGATGGTAGGTAGCCCCTACAAATCCTCCATAATAAGGTTTTAACTCTAGGGAGAGCGGTAATATTCCAGAGGTTTTCCCAATTCCCATCCATCCTGCTATTACAATGATTCTCTTAGACATTCCTCCACAATCTATACCCAGACTTGACACTATACACTCCATTTTTCTTCTCTTGCCAAACAAGATCGTCTTCTAACACATCCTCCACCAATGGGACCTTTAAGATTTCTATAGCCATTGTATGGTCAAACAAAGAATTTATTACTTGCATAACCCATTATTTAGCATTATGAAACATGATATTTTTAACACAAAGATCATACACACCTTGGCCTTAAGGACCACCCAATCACCTTTCTCCTTTTCCTCTTAGCCAAAGGTCATACATTACCTTAATTTTACTTCCATCACCTATACTCCACCTGCAACCAATCGTTAAGACATCCCTAGCTTTCTAAGGACTTATCCACACAAAATTGGGGTTATTTCCAAGAGTGGAATCAAGAAAAGAGGATTTAGGAAAATGCCTTACTTTGAAGACTCTAGAGACAAGGGAGTGGGGTTTTGTTAACACGGACCATCCCTATTTAGCCACCATAAGTCTTAAGAGTTAATATTTTAATGTTTGTATATAGGTTTTCTATCATGTTAATTAATTATAATAAAAACTTTATTATTATTTATTTTAAAGTAATAAGATCATAGACCATTTTATTTGTTTAATTAAATATTAAGTATCTCTTAAATATGAGACACAATTAAATATAATGATACAAATTTTAAAATATAAGTATCCAAACTTTATTGACAAAAACAATAATGTTAGATAAAGACTATAGTGTAAATAGATTAATAATCATATCTCATATTTTATATAGGCATGACAATGAAGTGGGTCAGTGATGTTTTTACCTTCTCCAAACTCCAACCCGAATTCTAAAATGATCTCCGTTCTCCGTCTTAATCTCTATTAGGAATGGAGAATTAAAACTCAAATCCGTCCCAAATGAGTTAGGGTTAAGTTTGGATATCACTGTCCCACCACCATCTATTTATTAAAGTCATTTTTTTATAATAAAAATATTATTTTTTCAAAATCAAAATGGAATACACATGATAAAAAAAACTCAAAAAATTTCATGTATACATTTCAAATATTTTAAATAATAGATACAAATCAAACTATCAAAATATTAACCACATATTTAATATTCTAAATTATAAAAAAAATAAACGGGACGAGTTCGAGGACAAGTTCGAGGTCGGTACTAGTGTTTCCATTACCGACTCGTCTTATATTTTATAATCGGAGAAAACCTAAACCCGAACCTAAACCTAGTCCAAGTGGGTTTTCCCCGTCAAATTTGTGACAAGTTCGGGTAGGCACTCGTAGGTATGGGTTATGTTGTCATGCCTAATTTTATGGGATGAGATATCAAGTCTTCATATATGTATAAATATTAGGAGTAATATATATATACTAGATTCACCCACCATGGTAATGCTACATGATGTGTTATGTATGTGCCATAAGTTATATTCTCATAGTGATAGTGGTGTATATCACACTTTGACATAAAATCACTATTGTCCATACTTAAAGAATTGATAAATTTAATACTCTCAAACCTTATCTTTAATAATAAGTTTATAAAGTAGGTTAATTGAGTGCTTCACGAGTCTTGTAGAGAGACATGAGTGGCGTAGATCAATTTTCTTTCTCCTACATATGCGAGAGTAATATCTATGGATTCCTTGATCGAGTATAAATGTAAAATGTATAAAGTTAATGAAATAAGTCAATATAGGATATTTATATTATTTGTTTATACTAAGTATACTCACCTATCAAGAAATGTATTATTGGTTATAAAATGTGACACATATTATGCCTTGTATTCAATATGCAATTATACAAATCCCCACTATCGCAAAAATGTTAGTTAGATTAAATGAAATTATCATAAATATAGTATCAATAATATGTTGATAGATATTGCTCACTATTTATAATGTTAAATAAGTGATTTGGTATTAATATCAATGATTCAATGTTACGAAAAATTACATTGTCATACATATAAATGTAGATAAATGAGATATTAAATGAATCTATAAGATTCATTTATGATTCGGTGGCATGCTATTACTATACACTATCACGAGTTAGAGGATCAAATTTTATCATAAAATTGGCCTTTTCTTAATTACGAGACTTTTATTCCTAATACTTTTGAGGAGGAAGAGCCTTGTGTTGGATTGCCTATTCTTATTGTTGGAGATTCAATTTGGTTCAGTGGATCTCTGGTTCCTTTGTCTCCTTTGGTCCTAAGTAATTGAGAAGGAAAATTATTTTGGATCCAAATGAGGATATGAGTGAGTTGGTTATCTCGTATTGGCCGGGTGGTTTTGTTTCCCGGTTCTGTTCTCCTTACTATCAGCCCATCTTTAGAGAATCGTCTTCAGACTTAATTCCTTTGTTGGAGATATTTCTCTAGAGGAATTTGAGGCGCCTTTAGGTAGCCTCATCTCTAGTGAAGATCTATTCCAAAGACTGGGTAAAGGAGCTCCCTCAAGTGCTTTCTGTGGGAAGGAGGGTTACGACACTTCCAACAGTTCACATGACGGGTTTAGGTAAGCATATCCAACTATCTCCTAAATGTTTTGGACCTAATGATGTGGTATATGTTAATGATCCAATTACATATATGGTAAATTCTCTAAAAATGGGACACACTCTGTTATCTTTTATTTTGTCTCGTTCAATGTTTGAGTTTAGTATTTTGTCTTAGTCTATTAGAGACCCTGAATGGTCTAACTCAACTCTATAGAATATCATTCAGGTGTTGGTTAGATCTAAAGAGTTGACTTTCTTATAATCAGAAGGGGTCTTTTGAGCTTAGGGAGTTGATTCAGTTAGAAGAGAGATATGTTTTGGATAAGAGGGTTAGGGAGGCTAAAGGATTGCAATGACTATTGGTTCTTTAAATGTTAAAGGGTCAGAGGTAGCTCTAAAAAGAGCAATGTGTGTGAGTTGGTTAAGGATCTTAATTTGTATTTTTTTCTATTCAAAAGTTTAAGCTTAAAGAAGTGGACGAGCTCTTGAGTAGTTTTTTATGGGGGTAATCCAACTTGCGGTTAGAGTTTTTTTGCTTCAGAAGGTTTTAATAGGGGGTTACTATCCATTTGGTGTAGTGCAAAGGGGAATGCGATCTTCTCGTTCTTTAGGGAAAGAGGACCCAACCTAACACGGTAGTCATGGACGTCCCGTTTAGAATATGATGGGGATCATTACTTCATAAATGAAATCCTATAGAAGCGAGAAGACTCAAAAAGGGAGTAGCATAAAGTGAGATGGGTCTCTAGCATAAGGGGTCTCCCCAACTAAAAACGCCACAGAAAATCAACCTAGCCCCGGGTGAAGTAGTTAGACTAAGGATTGTCTGGATGGAAACTAACAAGAACATGGTCACAAAATTTGTTCTGAGAGAACCACCTTAGAAGGAAAAAAATTAAGGAACAATCCAAGGGAAGATTTTCAAGATTTATGCTTGACACATAGCTGAAATACTCTCATGAAGACACTGGACCTCAGATGAAGCTGTAAAGGAGAAACTTTTAAATATTTCAAAACACCCACTTTGAAGTCGTCCAAGGAACTGCATATTCTCTTCTTCATACCCATTGGAAGAGTCGGCCATTATAGAGGATCAATCACCATGATACCCTTAGTGTCTATAACTGCCATAGTACTCAAAACAAATAGATTACCATTACTTTTGCGTTCATTTAGCTGTACTTTATTGCATTTGGAAGACTTTGAATATCCAAGTAGGACTTCACCTCAGCGTTGCTGGGTTCACTTAATGCTCGACAAAGCCTTGAGGGCAACTGTTTGGGTCCGACCAAAGGCTCAATGATCCCGGGCCTAATTCATTTCAAATTCACTCCACTCGACCCAAAATATAAATTTAGTACATATAAGAAACAAGGTACACTTTCTGATATCTATTTTCACTATACTCATCTTGAACCTTGAACTGACTTAGGTATTAGAGTGCTAACCATGCAGATCCACTCTGTATTATCGTAACGGAGATCAGCACCACCGATTAAAGATATACAATTCACTGACCGCATCCATTTATAGTTCCTAAATGGGACATATCCTATTTTTAAATCAGTCGTTACTCATAATCTAATAAATATTATAACATGCATACTACATTTCATAGTTGTTCCTCTTTATTCATTATCAAACTTCTCTTCACATGGATCTTTATAATCCTTTCCATATTACAAAAATTTCATGCATTATATGAATGATGACATAGATGAAGAACCAGTGAGCCATTTCTTTGAAAGTTAAGCACATGAAGAACTCACGAGCTCAAATAGGCCTCAGCGCAAAAAAAGAAAAAAATGAAGAGAGGAATCATGAAGAGATGGAAATGATCTGATATTCAATTATTCCCCCCTCGAAACTCTAGTATACACGTATGGTACGTTTTGTCAAATGTAATAAATGCATAAACATGTCTTTCTTAACATTGTTGAATATCTTGGTCAACATAATGAATATTTTTTTGATTGAGAGTTGATGCAATAGATAAATCAAGTATTTAACCACTACAAAAATGCACCAATATTATTTCTATGTCAAAACATATGGAAACCTGTTGATATCATGGATGACTATTTGAGAACTGGTAAAATTACTACACTAAAACATGTTGATAAGTTTACAAGGGTTATGATCAGTATATCCGGGTTATAATACTTACGAAAGCCATCCACTAAAGACATATAAAACCTAATACCGCGATGAGGGAGACATATGGATTCAGAGGTATGTTACAAATCATTGATTATATGCATTAGGAATGAAAATTTTATCCAGTTGCATTGAAATGATAATGTGTTGAGGTGGTCATGATAAACCCACTATTATACTCGAAGTAGTGGCGTCACTACTGAACTTATGGATTTGACACATATTCTTTGAGGCAACATGTTCAAACAATGATATGAATGCGTTGAACCAATTAAATTTCTTCAACGATGATTAGAAAGGGATAACTTTATTATACTATCAATTGTACCGAGTATAGTACGAGTTGATTTCTACTAGATAACATTTATCATAAATGAGCTACGTTTGTGAAAATCATTCCAATGTCACAATATGATAAGAGAAAATTACTTGCCCAATATCAGGAAGGTGCAAGAAAGGATATTAATCGAGCAACTGGAGTAATTCAATCTCGACTTGCAAACACATGTAATCAAAATTGATGATTTCACTTGGATACACTCAAGCGTATAATGGATACATGCATCATTTTCACAACATGATTATTAAAGATGAGCGTACCACATATGATGACAATTTTGATTATTCTTATGACAATCTAGGTAATGACACGACAACACTAATCCATAATTCTAATATTAATTTTCAAGAGTTCCTACGTAGAAAATGATGTTTGTGATAAACATATTTATAGAAACCTTCAACAATACTTGATAGAACATATATGAGAGCGTTTTTGACATGAGAATATTCAATTGAAAATTGTTTTAAATATTATTTTTTTGTATTTTGTGTCAATGGTTTATTTTAGCATTTATGATTTTTAATATATATTTTTATAACTTATTTATGTCATACATTGTGTTATTTAATATGTTTATGACATGCTTTAAATTTTTTTAGGGTTAGTAACCATTTCTCCCTTCCATACGGGGTTCATTAGAAAAACTTTTGTAAAAAATAACATAGAATCTCTTTTTAGCCTTTCCATATTCTTCTATTTTGACCCTTCAAGAAATTCAGTCAGCACAATTTGTGACGTGACACTGTCTTGTGGTTTATTTATTTATTTATTTTTATATGATATAGATTGTTAGGGGTGTTCACGGTACTGTTTGGACGGTTGACATTAAAAGTCATTCAAACTCCAAAAGAAAAAATGTGCGGTTCGATTGACCTTTAGAAATAAAACTAGACAAACCAAACCAAGTCAAACTAATGAAATTTGAGTTGGTTCGGTTTTATTATAAAAATAAAATGTTGAGCCATACATACACATATAGAAAATAACATGATTTTGTGTTTAGTCATTCACATTTTATTAAAAAATTAGTTTATAATAGTCAAAATAAATTTATAATTTAATGCATGAATATGAATTGACTCTTACAATTTTATCCTATATGTAAAGAACTAATATACATAAAAAATTTCTTAAATAAAATTGAGTATAGCAAATGTATATATGCGACTATGCTAACCTCATAACACTAGTTTATTTTTTTATTATCAATATTTTCTATATAAAGAGATAAAAAGTAATTTACAATTGAATTTTTTCTTTTAATTATATCCTTATCAACATCAACAAATTAATAATGAAAAGAAAGATAATTATATAGCAATTTCTTTTCAAATAAAAATAAACGTATTTATAAATAAATAAAATTTTATTTTTGTTGATATGTAATTTAAAATAAATATTATACAAAAAATATGATAAAATATACTCATAGTACTTTTATATATATATATATATATATATATATATATATATATATATATATATATATATATATATATATATATATATATATATATATATATATATATATATATATATATATATATATATATATATATATATATATATATATATATATATATATATATATATATATATATATATATATATATATATATATATATATATATATATATATATATATATATATATATATATATATATATATATATATATATATATATATATATATATATATATAACGATAACAATGTGTAAAATTTTATAACATAATACGATTTGATTTGTTTTAGTTTAGTTCAATTTGTAAAATACAAACTAGAAATCAAATCAAATGGTGCAGTTTTGTTTTAAAATGGTTAAAGCACATGAGAATCAAATGCAATTTTTTTGCAATTTTTGATGTGGTTCAGTTTGACTATTAATTTTTTATTGGATCGGTTCGATTTTAAAATCTCCAATAAATTGTTTTGTTGGGTTTTCTTAATCATTCATTATTTTTAATGCTACGTTAGTTTCTTCATTTTCGTTTAATTTTTTTTTAATCACAAATATATGCAAGGTTACTTTAATCATAAAGAAATTTCACACATACAAGGTGTTGAACACACAACATTTGCACCTTCTTTTACTAGGCTATGTTGAATTTATGAAAAACATTCTCTATCATTGAAACTTATTGAAATTTATTATGCCTTGCTTTTGTGAACCAAAATAAATCCGAAAAATGGACCTACTTTTTTATTAAGAAAATTTTATCCAAATAATCCACTTTTTTTTAATAAATATTTAAATTAACTCATTTTTCAAACTAATTCACTTTTAAATTAAAAAATTCTCAACACGACAAAAAACAACATATAAAAGAAGACGTCAATTTAATTGGCGATAATGTACCAACACATAAGAGCATTTTTAGTGGGAGTATCTTAAGTGGATAAACTAAGATATTTTTTGTGGGCCCAAAGTGATTTGTAGGATTTAAAAAATTTATAGTTGATTTGAGTTGTTTTTACTTTAATGATAGTTACTTATAAAAAACTAAAACTTGATCCTATATTTTATTTTTTTAATTATAATTATTTTTTTTTATAAAAATAATTAGCTATATAAATAATAATATAAATAATAATATTATATGTTTCAAAATAAATAGCATAAGTTAGCTATATAATTGTCTGAAACTAAAAATTAGTGAATTAAATGTTATGTCATAGCCATTGCAGTGCAAATTCTTTATAATCATGCTTAACTATAAAAAATTTAACTATTAAAAATCTGCATTAAAGATGCTCTAAGGGTGAGAGTATATTTTCTCTTCTATATATTTGCACATTATCGCCAACTGGATTGATGCATCATCTTATGTGTTGTAGACAGTCACCAATTGAATTGACACCTTCTTTATATTAATTTTTTTTTGTTTAATAGTGGATTAGTTTAGAAAATACATTAAAAAGTGGATTAATTTGAATATTAATTCTAAAAACTTAATTATTTAGATAAAAGATTTTAATTTGTTGTATTACAATGCCCTATGGTTAAACTCTATATTTATAGCGTGGTATGTGGGATCCAATTTAGATTTTGTATGAGTTATATATATATATATATATATATATATATATATATATATATATATATATATATATATATATATATATATATATATATATATATATATATATATATATATATATATATATATATATATATATATATATATATATATATATATATATATATATATATAATATATATATATATATATATATATATATATATATATATATATATATATATATATATATATATATATATATATATATATATATATATATATATATATATATATATATATATATTAGATTGTGTCAGTTTAAGCCGATATAAATGTATTTATAACATATATAAGGGCAAAACACAATGTTTTGGTGTAACATATTTTTCTACTAATCTTATCCCTACTTTAATTTGTTATTTACAT
Organism: Lathyrus sativus; assembly: GCA_963859935.3. Lineage (NCBI taxonomy): Eukaryota > Viridiplantae > Streptophyta > Magnoliopsida > Fabales > Fabaceae > Lathyrus > Lathyrus sativus. Next base: position 25,105,385 of record OZ012740.1, on the reverse strand, counting down.
AATAACTTCCAATTTAATCACTACTATAATATTTCACATAACTTATTATTAACTTCCTATATAATTTCTCCTTAAAATTAATATTAAATAAAAAAATATAATTTAAATTTTTACTAGTACATTAAAAAAACAGAAAAGATTGCAATAATACATTCATAAAATGATATAATATTCTGCATATTTTATAAATAAAATGAAAGACTGCATTTGGAGAGAGAAAGGCAGAAACAAAATAGTAATTCATTCACTATACATGTTACAATAATCTTTATGCTGCTATAAACTATCTTTTGAATGTATTCTATGTAGAAACGAAAATGATCATAGCCAACATCAACCTTACCTTATTTTTGTCACCTAGCTGTAACTTTTTCAGCCCTATATTATATTTGTATTTATAAAAATATTTTGAAGTGTTATACAAGTAGCACAACGAGCATGACTTTTTAGCAATTTTAGATTTAGGGCTCTTGTTTGCTTCTTATAGTGACGACTGCATTTCAACTACTTCACCATTAAAATCAAATAGTTGTTGCATTTCTCAGTCGTTTTCATGGAGAAAGAAATCAAAATACACATCTATTGCAATTAGATCTTATTAATATAGTAATTTAATGAAGAATTCAAATGTAACTTTGAGAGATAAGTATTTTATTATGACAAGAAACCTTGATTTATGTACTTCAAGGAAAACATATAACCGTTTCTAAATAGATGGCATCGTACAATTTGTTTTTTCAAAAAGATAATGTACAATTTGTTAAACACAATTCATACATTCAAATTTCAAATATGTAATTCTTCACTTTCATGAATTTAATATATGTATTAGGGTCGTCTCAAACAATTTTGAGATCCTATTTAAAATTAAGTGGAATAGAGGTGAAATCCATCCATTAGCCTACTTAACCATGGATGTGGATTGCGTGTTATCTCGGACCAGTCTTAGTCTCACGAAAAAAAGACTGTGTCAACCTAAAAGGTAGAGAAAATGGTAACAACAATGACGTTAGTCGAAGATATCAAAAATATGTCATCGAGAAGAAGGTTTAATAACTTTAGGAGTAAGCATGAATCCATCCTAGAAAATACTAGATTTGAGCACAAAGTAAATGCCAGATCATTGGATAATAGAATGAGTCATATCTCACCGTATGAAATATGAACGATTGAAATCACATAATGAAAGTCGATTCGCTATAAAAAGAGATCATGAACTTCAAATAACTAAGTTATATCAATTCAAACCAAAATTAAAATATTTATTAAAATAGTACCTAAAATAAAATTCAAATAACTAAGAAAATCTAAATTAAATAGGATAGAATTATAAAAAAATAAACAATACAATATACTTAGTTGAATAAAAGTAAGCAAATGTGAGATGAACGACGTTAAATAAGTTATAACTGAAAAACGACAAACAATATTGAGTTGAACGACAATCAATATTGAGTTGTAGAGTGTGACTATGTTTGAAAGAGATTGCGTGGTGATAATGGAGCGTAGTTAAAAGAAAAAATTATAGCGAAGTGATATAACTTAAAAGTTTATATGGTTGTAGAAAAAACAAAGATTTTTCTTTGTGAATGGTTAAATGTTTTAAGTTTTGATATTGATATATTAAACATTTTAATTTTTTTAAAAAAAAATGGTGTCTTGCCCAAAATTTTGACTCTAAGGTACCCACATTATTTGAATCTTATACATACATCTTATGCATCACTAACCCATTTTTAGAAAGTCAAGATTATTGTTTGCTTCATTATGATCTCCAATTAGGGTTTTTAAGCTCTACAGAGGATTCAGGCAAAGTATCAATCAAGAATTGACATGATTTTCAACTTATCAAGTTCCCCAATCATCCATGAAGATAAAGAGGTCCCATTCACCAAGAATTAAGGACAAGATTACATCATTTTAAGTTGGTCAAGCCTCAAGATCATCTGTGCCACCAAATTAGGTTTTGACTTAATTCAACCCCTAAGATGACTTATGGAGCAAGGTATGATCCAAGACCTCAAGATATGTTTCAAGGAACTCAAATAAATCATATTAGTCCATTCACACGATTGGGTTAATCCAAAGAACTTGATTCATAAACAATGCAAGAACTCTAATCCATCTGAGACACAAACTAGGATTTTGATAAAAAGTCAACCATAACTTTGACCTTTGATCAAGACATGATCTCAAACTTTGGAATATAATTAAAGACACTCAAATATACTCTTGAAGTTCATCCATAAGTTTAAAATCACCTTGGAATATTCATTAATAAAAAAACAGGAATTAGGGTTTCCCTGCATAAAATTCATCTAATACACAAAGTCAAAGTTTGACTTTTTAAGCAAAAATATTCATCATAATCCATTATATAAGAAAAAATGATCTAATTTTTAATTTGAACAAGGATTGATCAAGAAATAAAGGTTACTTGCAAAAAGGGAAAAGTTGAAGAAATTGAAATTTTCACTAAGTTATGGAAAAACATGATTTTTACCTAATTTTACAAAGGGATAACTTGTGATCCAAACAACCATTTTTTGCACTCCAAAGCTCAAATGATAGATCTCATCACATAAAACAAGATTTATGGACTGAACCATCCATAAAAAATGCATAGATTTTGAGTTACAAGGCCATGAAGTTAGAGTTTCAGGATGTTTGAACTTTAACACTTGGTGAAAATTCTGCCAAGTTTTTAGCATGAAACATCAATTTTCAAGGACATTTTTAATTATGATCCAAGATAAATCAAGTCCAATTGTGAACATCAAAGTTTAAGTACATCATATGAGCTTTCTAAATAGTACAAGCACATCATCAAACTCCACTTGAGCAAAGAGTTATGGATGGATCAATACACCTTGCTGCAAACTGTTTTGCAAAATCAGTTTTGTTCATTTCTTGCACTACACGATTTTGGAGTCAAATGCAATGATCATGATCATACCAATTCAACATGGATTAGAATGAGTCACCACAAACCTACAAGATCAAGTGATGTGTCAAGAAAAATCACATTGTGGATTAATGGATTTTGCCATATATGCCTTGAATTCAAAATGACATTTATGTGGAATAGTGCACATTCAACAAAGGTACACTCCTTAGTCAAAATACATTCTTAGACAACAATAAAAACATCTGAGGAATGTGGGATTGATCAAAATTTAGCTATGCTACTTAGAAGTGACAATGTACCTTTGCATGAAAGTAAGTGTATCTTGCCAAAAATATTGAATGAGCTCTTATCCTTCAAGCTATCATTATTCGTCTAAGACAATCTCATTCACCTATAAACTGAGCTCACTTATGAGCATTTCAAACACACCAAAATAACTTCAATCCTTATTTTCTGAAAAATCATCTTTGTCTCAAATTTCAAAACACCAAGTGAGGGAGAAATCGAATTTCTCAAACCAGAGCAATTCCATCCAAACCAATGATCCAAACACCTCACATACATCATCTATAAGTAATCCAAACACTTAAACATAATATGAAACATCAAATTCATCAAGATCATAGTTCATTCAAAGACAGCTGCAGTTGGATTCGAGCCCACCAATCTAGAAGGTTTCCAGCCATTCTAAACACATCAACACATTCTTTAAGGTCTTGGGAAGTTGTCCAGGTCATCATTTCACATATGTAACACCTACAATTGAGGATTCGATTTCCTCTTGCACATGTAAGCCTGAACTTCCCAAACTCCATGAAACATGCATCATTTTTGATATTTCAAGTTACCAACATGTTTCTACACATATATAGAATGTTTTCATCAATTAATTGATATGTATTACTCATGTATAGGATTTCATAGTGTTCTTGTAAAAATTAAGATTCATCTGTTCATCACTTGATTACTCACTCCACACTTAAAAGAAATGAAATTAGTTGGTATCATCGTGTTACTTGTTCAAAAACAAGCAACTTTCATGTTTACATCTTTTAAAATCATTACGAATTGAGAGAGATGGGTGAGATTTTAAAAATCTGATGATGGGGTGGGACGCGAGGAAGAAGAAGATGGCCTTGGCGCCATAATTCAAAATTTTGAATTTTTAAATATTTTCATATTTTCATATTATTTTCAGAAATTATTTTCTACATCCAATTTTAATTATTTTCAAATGAGTTTTTGCGTAAATATCATCCACATATTTAAATAAGTTATTCACCAAAAAAATCAAATTTTTTTTTTATATTTGATATATTTTTAATATATTGTTTTTAATTGTTTTAAAAATAATTTCAAATATTGATTTTTCTATCAAATTAATTATTTTTAATCCCTTTTGCTTTTTCACACATGTCATTTAAATACCTTATTATTTTAATCCACAAAAAAAAATCACAAAAATATTTTGTATTTGATATATTTTTAATATATTTAATATATTATTTTACACACTTCCTCATCATTTGTTCTCACCTTCATGATACATTCATCAATATCGATTAAAATCCTAGCAGTCTTCATGAAGGGTCTTCCTAGGATTATAGGTGTATCCTCATTCTCTTCCATGTCCATGACTATGAAATCAACCAAAAACAAAAATTTGCCGACTTTCAATAACACATCTTCCACAACTCCACGAGGACGAGTCCTAGACTTGTCCTCAAGTTGTAAAGTTATGTTGGTTGAATTCATTTCCATGTTCTCAAGTCTTCTGAAAATGGATAAAGGAAACAAAATTTATACTCACTCCTATATCGATCAAAGCTTTGCATTTAAAATCACTACCTATAATTATAGGTAGAACTACTCTTTCCCGGACCTCAATAGCACTACAATTAGCATTGAGCTCAATGGTGTACTTATTCGCGTACCTCTTTTTCTCATAAGTATTTTCTTCATGAATTTGGCATACTTAGGCATTTTCTCGAGAGTCTCGGAGAAAGGAATGGTTACTTGTAACCGACTGAATATGTTCAAGAATCTCGCATAATGCTTATCATTTTCTTTTTTCGTAGGAGCGATAGGGTATTGTAATTTTTTTGTAGAACTTCTCCCTCAGACTCCTTTCCTTTTTCCTTTTTTTCTTCAACTTCTCCTCTAAATCATTCTTTTCAACTACCTTCTTTTCATCATTTTTTTTTCAAATACTCCCTCTCATTCCACAACTTCCTCACTTATGCCCATATCAATATCCCTACCACTTCTAGTAAATATAGCTTTGCTATAATCCTTAGGATTGACTTGAGTGTTATCCAGAAAAGGTCCATTGGGTTGTTCGGCTAATTGCTTATATAATTTCCCAATTTGAGTCTAAAGATTCCGAATAAAGGCATCAGTGTTCTTTTGGTTATAAAAATTGACATTTCCATAAATTGGGTGAATGTGTCTTCTAACTTTGAATTTCCACTTGGAGGTTGTGGAGCTTTAGTGTAGTTTTGATATTGTTGTTGACGATTTGAAGTTCCGGCTTCTTGTGGCCTCCATTATTGTTGATAACCTTGGTTACCTCTTTGTTGGTAACCTTAGTTGCCTTGTTGGTAAGGTGGTCGAGTTTGATAACTTTGGTTTTGGTTTCTCGCATGATTCACCTCTTCAACCACCAGAGGACAATACCCGGTAGGGTGATCTCCCTTACAAAGCTCACAACTTGCTACTTGTTTGTTGTTATTGGGAATCTCTTGCATTTATTTTATTTGTTGTGGAAGTTTTGACATTTGTTGAGTCAACAAATCCACTTGTTGCAAAAGCAATTTATTTTGTGCAAGAATTGCGTCATTTGTTCCCAACTCTATCATTCCCAGTTTTCTTTAAGGTGTGCCACGATTGTAATTTCCTTGATGATCATTGAGTTCCATCCTATCAATAATAGTAATCACATCCTCAACTCTTTTGGACATTAGTGAACCACTCGAAGTAGCATCCAACAAAGTCTTGTGAATCGATTGGAGTCCATTTCGAAAGATGTGCACTTGAGTTAATTCATCAAAACCACAACCTTTGCATTTTTATAACATGGATTTGAACCTCTCTCAAGCTTCATTGAGAGATTCATTTCCACCTTGAGCAAACACTGATATTTCTTTCTTTGCTTCCATGAATCTATTGTGGGGAAAGAACCGTTCAAGGAACTTTTCCTCCAATAAATTCCAATCCGCCATCACTAAAGTTGATTAATCAAGATACCAATCCTTTGCCTTCCCAATTAAGGAATACATAAATACTCTCTTCAACAATGACCCCTCTTCCGCTTTCGGTGCTCCTGTTGCACGCACAATCTCATAGATTTGGTGATATATGTGAACAAATCCTCATGATCCATACCAGTAAAAGGATTCTGATACAGAAGAGAAAAGATTCCTGTTTTAATCACCGAATATCTCCCACTGTGGGCATTACATGCAAACTAAGCGTTGTGTCTTAGACTAATAATATAAGAGTAAAAGCAGGAGGTGGTGGTGGTATTTCAGCCATGATTGGCGTTGTAATGGGTGTAGATGTATAACCTTCTCTGCGCTCTCGTCTTTTTTGGGCAAGTTGCTTTCTCCGCCGATTTTTTCTATTGAGGCTACGAGCAGTTCTTTCGATCTCAGGATCAAAAAGAAGTTGGTCTGCAAGTACACTCCCTCACATAAATAGATTCTGAATGCTTAACCACATAAATTAAACAACACAAGAAAAGTAGACATGGCTAAAAATATAATACAAAGTTCTTAAATTAATAAACTATTGCAATTCTTACAATATCAACAATCCCCGACAATGGCGTCATTTTGTTCGAATTGTAGTTAAAGGGGTTTTTTTGCTATCGTCTCCACATGGATTGAGGATATTTTGATGCTTACCTTTCAATAGTTTACCGTTTCAAGAATAAGAGTTTTCAAGGTTTTATTCATAAAATTGTCACGTTATTAGTAGTCAAGCTTATAAATTTTAAAGATTTTTGTTAACAAAGTATATCAAAAGTAGTTTTCGTCTACCCTAATTTATACGTATTCTTTCAATCTTGCATGTGAAGTCGGATCCGATTAACATCGTCACAAGCGTAATGAGAAATACCGTATTCATCACTACACGATTTCTCCATATAACAATTAATATAGTAAGCTTTAAGTTCAACACAAAGTAACTATCGACCATACACTGATTTCTCCAATCTATAAACCGATAGATGAATATTTTAGGTCAAGTTTAACAAAATCTATGTCTAGAGTTTTACAAAACAAGAATGGATTATTAAGAACAAAAATATTCATCATATATTAATCATCTCTTATTCACATACAAGTCCAATCAAAAGAAATAAGTACAAACTAATGGTAGACTACCTCTACCTTTGATACAAAGGAAATTAGTTACCCATAACCATGGTAGCTTGCTTTACAAGTTTTGGAAGAAGATGAATGAGCACCCACGTTGAAGAATCAAACTCGGATGTGAATCCAGCTTCTATTTGAAAAATATCACCTTTTAGTGAAGAAATATGAGAAAATGAAGTTCTTGTGTGTAAAAGTGGGTTATGATCCCCAAAAATAGTGAAAAGTACTTATATAGTACTTTTAAAATCTGATATGTCCGCACTGCGAACGGTTTCTTTGTCCAGCGAACTCCTTTTTATGCACCTGATGTGCCTCTGAACAATTAAACCGCCCCTGAAAACTATCCAAAGTTTGTTGTGCAAGCAATTATTTGCAATGCAAACTACCTCGCTTATAGGTTTGCACATCAAAATTAGGGTCCTTTAGCTACTGACTTAGGTCTGAGATGGTTTGCTGGCTCTTCGCTGATACTTCACCACATCGAACATCCGCTGCTTGTCCGCCCAGCGAACTTGTTGCCCTTTTCTTACTGCCATCTTTCTGAGATGGTTCGCTGGGACTTCGCCATGTGTTCGCATGACTAACATTCATCGTCACTCCTTGCTGGGAGATTGCACAACAAACATGCTGAAATTCTTATCTTTCTTTGGTTTCCTTGTCTAAATGCTTGTGTCTTATACTTTGATGGTTTTATGCCTAATTCTTGCACAATAACACACAAATTAAAGGAACCAAAGGTATTTTCACAATATTGAAGAATAGCACGATATCATGGAGTAAATCCAACAAAACAACACAAAAAAGTTGAAAAATGCCAATAAATAAGGATCAAATGAAAGCATGTTTGGAATTCAACAAGGATTTATTTAGTTTCTGATCTAGGTATGCATTCTCAAGATGCATGTTTTTAGGGTCTTGAATGGAAAAAAGAGACGCCTTTGTAGCAGACACATTATCCTGCATAGAGGCCAATGCTTTGTCCTTCCTTTCCCTTACCCTCGCTAAAAGTGTTACCTGATTGACTAATGAGCCAGGGAGATTGAGGGTAAGTAAGGCATCACTTATCCAGGTGAGAGAAAGAGAATTTTTTTGTACATCATGTAGGTAGATATCTCGTTGAAGTGTCAGGTTATAAATACCCTCCTCCAACAACTATTTTTCCTTGTGATGCTTACCGGACAAAGGAGCATCCCAACGACTGGCCCCCACCGATGGCAAGAACGGCATGAGCATGTCGAGTATAATATGTTAGACTTAATAACTCCTCATCAAGATCCTAGTCAATCAAAGTGGCAAGGTAAGAGAAATATTCCTACAAAGTAGACGCTCACTATTCTTTCAGGGTACGAGGTCTCAGTCTTGCCAATAGAACATGAGTGGAGGACCTGGCATACATGATGCCCACCGAGAATCATTGAGGATACCAACACGTCTATCATACCTCGAGGAAGTTTCCCCTCAATAATTAGGTCGTAAAGGCTAAGGGAAAAACCTTGTCATCCCATTTGGAGGAGGAGCGTCAACTGATATTGAAATATGTGAAGGACCAAGAATAGTAGGGGTGATTCAGATTACCCATCTCAATTGGTGGATTTCTTAATCACTTTTCATGGAATATTTAAATTATGACTACCCAAAAGTTAAAAACATGACAATCGGATCAATGGAAAAATGACCTTCCTTTCCTCCTTAGATTGAGTATCCATCAATAGGAGGGTTTTGATAAGCCTTTTCAAACATTTCTTCGAAGCTTCATCCTGAGAAGTCACACCCCCAACATGACCTAACTCTTTGATGAAAGCAGTAATTCATTTCTTCTGATAAAGTTCCTCTTGAGAAAGATCTCATTCCTCGTAGATGTACGATTTATTCCATGTCAGCAAATGACATTTGTTCTAGTACTTGTGGAATAGAGCGTTACACTTGTCTTTTGCCCCGGTTCCTATGGTACACAATGTTTCATGAGCTTCTTTATAAAGACAAACAATTAAGAAGAACCAAATTTTGAAATGCTTTCGACTCTATAAAAATGTTTCAAAATAACAAATAACCTGCAATAGAATAATCAAGTTCTGACTTCGCGTCTGGTTTGCTGAACTATGTTGTACTCTAAAAAGATGGAAGAAAAGCAACAAAATTGCTTTTTGGCAGCATACATAGACAACGCTTTTTCCCTAAAGTGCTGCTATAAGTTTAAAAGCAAAATCTCTGAAAAAAAGCGTGCTAAAGGCTAACTTTAGAAAGTACTTCTGAAAAGCGCTGCTAAAGGCCATACATAGGCTACACCTTAGAAAACGCTTCTGGAAAGTGCTGCTAAAGGCTAACTTTAGAAAGCGCTTTTGAAAAGCGCTACTAAAGGCCATTCATAGACCACACCTTAGAAAGCGCTTCTGGAAAACGCTGCTATAAGCCTAAGAAAAGAAAGAGACTTTAATGCAAAAGCGCTGCTAAAGTTAATACATAAGAAAGCGCTTTCAGAAAGTGCTGCCTTATGTTATTAATTTCTAAATAATAAAATAGAAACTATAGAAATTCTTAAACCCTAACTTTGGTACTCTCTCTCTCTCTCTCTCTCTCTCGCGACTACTCCCTCCGCCGTATCTCTCTCTCCCTCTCTCTCTCTCTCTTGATGTGACTCCTTCTATTGGCCATATCTCCATCTCTTAGCGTCAACTCCCTCTGTTTCGTTTCAGAACTCTTTCTTTTTTAGCAAGGCATTTCTTCTTTTCCTTTTTTGGATTCACAAGCCATAAAATAGATTGTGATATTGTTGTTATTTGAATTCAATTTAAGATTGAATGACATTGTTGGTGAATTAGCATTGAAGATGTGAAACTAATTATAGTGTTGATGTGGTTGTTATTTGAATTTGATTTTGAAATTGTTGTTGTAGTAAGGTTGAAGATGATGAATAGTGATATTTGTGGTGAATTTATTTTGAGAATTGGTGTTAATTTTGTATGTTGATGTTGAATGTTAGGGATGAATTATTGAAATTAATTGATGACAATGATATTTTTTATGGATAGTTGTTAGTGATTACTTTGTTTTGATCTTATTATTGATTGAAAATGATAATGAAATTAATTGTTAATTATTGAGGTTGAAGATGATGAATAGTGATGAAATTAATTATTAATTATTGAGGTTGAAGTTTCTATTGAGTTTAAATGTGTAATTGATAATTTTGGTGATTGATTTATGCTCGAATTGATGATTCTTTGTTGGATAGAACTTTGATGTTAATTGGACTTAAGTGATGAAGTTGTGTTTTGCGACTTACTTGAGTTGAAACATTAAGTGTTGATGTGTCATTTGTGATGACTCAAAGTATACCATGTTACTTGAATTAATGTGATTGAATTTGCGTGTCGATGTCATGTTACTTAATTGAAGGAAGTGTTGATGTTTACTATGGTTCTCGAGAATTTGACTTGTTTCTCCGATATATCTTGTTTGTCCTATTATATACTAAATTTGTCCTGTTATATTTGGTACACCATCAGTTACTAACTTAGTGAATTTCCTATAGGGGTTACTTGTGAAGAGTGAAATTCTGATTGTTTCCAAGAATCTTACACTATGTGGTTCAGAAGTTACTGAGTTCTCTACAAGTAATTAGTTTTTCTTTTTCTATAGTTGCGTGAATAATTAGTGTTTTTGTTTAGCGTACTTAGTAAAACCATGGATAAAAAATGGATGTCTTCCAATTGATTGTCAAAAGAGTACAAGAATGGGGTATCCGAATTCGTTAAGTTTACTGTTGAATACGCCAAAGTCCCCAGTCGAATCACATGTCCTTGCTTAGGTTGTTGTTACGGGCGTCAAATTGATGCAGTTTAGTTGGAATCACATTTAAAGAGGCATGTAATTGATCAAAGTTATACATGTTAGATATTACATGGTGAGACAAGTAATGAAAATGTTGAACTATGGGATAATACGACCTATGCTTCAAACGACAATGACACAAATACATACGATTGTGATCGAGTCGAAGAGATTGCAGAAGCACTTGAAGAAGATCTTCAGGATTGTCCCAAAATGTTTGAGAGGTTGGTAAGCGATGTAGAGAAACCATTGTATAAAGGTTGCACTAAGTTCACAAGATTTTCTGCGGTATTAAAGTTGTACAACTTAAAGGTGGGCATTGGATGGTCGGATAAAAGTATCACAAAGTTATTAGCCCTTATGAAAGATATGCTTTTGGAGGATAATGTTCTTCCCAATCGTACCTATGAGGCCAAAAAATTGTTATGCTCTATTGGCATGAGCCATGATAAGATACATGCTTGTCCAAATGATTGAATTTTGTTTCGAAATGAATATGCATTGTTAAATGAGTGCCCTAAGTGTGGTGTCTCTCGATATAAGAAAACTTTGTCTCCAGCAAAAGTCTTATGGTATTTTCCTATAATTCCGAGATTTAGACGCATGTTTCATAGTGAAACTGATGCAAAACACTTGAGTTGGCATGGAGATGAAAGAATTATAGATGGAAAGTTTCGATATCCGGAAGATTCACCATAGTGGATAAAAATTGATAATGATTATTCTAATTTTGGAGAAGAAGAAAGAAACCTTCGATTGGCATTACCTACTAGTAGAATAAACCCACACGGTCTTCAAAGTATCTCACATACCACATGGCCTGTGATTATTATGATCTATAACCTACCTCTATGGATATGTATCAAATGCAAGTACATGATGTTATCTATGTTAATTTTCGGGCCTAAACAACCAGGGAATGACATAGACGTATACTTGACACCTTTAACTGAAGACTTATAGATTTTGTGGGAAAACAATGTGGAGGTTTATGATGGATATACAAAAAAAAGTTTCAAATTGAGGGCGATATTGTTTGGAAAAATTAATGATTTTCCAACATACAAAAATCTATCAGGGTATAGCATTAAAGGTCAATGTGCGTGTTCTATTTATGAAGAAAATATAGATTGGACGCGATTGGAATTTTTTCAGAAGAATGTCTTTCCCGGTCATCGTAGATTCTTAAATTCTAATCATCACACTACCATGGATGGAGAAAATCATTCAGGGAAATTCAGAACAAGGTAGAGCTCCACCTACTTTGACAGGTGGCCAAATTTTTGAAAAGGTGAAAGATGTGAATACTTAGTTTGACAAACTTTTTGCACATACGCTTGTCAAACGTGGGTGGAAGAAGAGGTCAATTTTTTTTGAATTTCCATATTGAAATTCGTTGTATGTAAGACATTTTCTTGATGTTTGCATATTGGAAGTCCTTGTATAGAAAAAATGTATTTGAAAGTGTTATTGATATGTTACTCAATATACAAGGAAAGTCTAAGGATGGCCTTAAAGCAAGAAATGACTTGATAGGGATGGGAATAAGAAATGAATTAGGACCTTTAAAGAAAGAAAAACGAACATATCTACCACCTGCTACTTATACTCTACCTAGAAAGGAGAAAAAGATATTGTGTAAGTTTCTAAGTGAAGTTAAAGTTCCAGAAGGATACTCTTCAGATATTAGAAGACTTATATCTATGAAATACCTTAAGTTAAAGATTTTAAAGACACATGATTTCCATGTTATAATGGAACATTTTCTACCAATAGGTATACATTCTATTTTACCAAAAAAAGTAAGAAGCGCAATACCTAAATTGTGTTTTTTCTTCAAGTCAATTTGTAGTAAGGCGACTGATTCTGCAATCTTACCAACATTGCAAAAAGAAATAGTTATTACTTTGTGTGAGCTTGAAATGTATTTTCCTCCCTCATATCTTAACATAATGGTACATCCATTTGTTCATCTTGTGGAAGAGACACAATTGTGTGGACCAGCTTATATGAGATGGATATACCATGTTGAACGTTATATGAAAATATTAAAAGGGTATGTGAAAAACCAAAGTCGACCAGAGGGTTGTATTGTTGAACAATATATTATTGAAGAAGCGATTGAGTTTTGTAATAAATATTTGTCCAATGTTCAATCCATTGGACTCCCCAAATCTCATATTGTCAGAAAAAAATAAGGAAAAAAGTTAATTAGAAATAAAATTGTGACAATATCACGGGTTGAACGGGAGCAAGTGCATTTATATGTTCTGCACAATGACAATAAGGTTGAGTCGTATGTTAAAATGCACAAGGATGTTCTTTGAGGTTTAAATCCGAATAGAAATAAAAATTGGATAGTACAATAACATAATCGAAGTTTTATACCATGGTTTAAGGATCATATTTATTCAAAGTTTTATTTAGATCCCGCTTCAATAACAGAAAGGTTGAGATATTTAGCATATGATCCAAGTCAGCATGTGTTTTCTTATAACACATACGCAATTAATGGATACACATTTTATATCAAAGAGCAAGATGATAAAATACTATGCAAAATAGTGGTGTCACCGTAGTAGCTGAAGCAACGCACATTTCAAGTGTGAAGGACTTAAACCCCAAATATGCAAATATGTCATATTTTGGGGTTATCGAGTGCATTCGGGTGTTTGATTATGAGAAGTTTCAGATTCCTATCTTTGGTTGCAAGTGGATTGAAAATAATAGTGGCATACGAATGGATAAGTCATGATTTTTGTAAGTGGATTTGAATAGGGTGGGGGTACAAAGATGATCATTTTATTCTAGCATCTCAAGCTAAACAAGTGTTCTATGTCACTGATTCGACAAGTACAAAATGGTCTATAGTGCTTTTATCTGACAAAGTAATTGATGATAACATTGGAGATAAAGGTTATATTGATGTTGAGAATGAATCGTATACGATAAATCATCAAGATGAAAATATTAGAGCAAATGAATCATATGTTAGAAATGATTATAATGAGGGAATTTGGATCAATCCATCCGTCCGTGTTGTTAAGAGACAAGTAAATAATATTCCAACCAAGAAAAGAAAGAGATGTTAGTGAAAAAGATACTAGTAAAATTATATATTCTGTCATTCAATAAAATTATATATTTGTCATTTTATATATTCAATAAAATTATATATTTGTGTTTTTCTTTATTATAGGTCAAATGGCTAGTAACGAAGAAAAGTCACATGATACTTCTAAGAATGATGGAAATGAATCAACTGATGATGTGGAAAAATATATTTCAAGAGAAATAACTATTATGAAGGGAATCATTCGTGCAAGAGATAAAGGAATAAAATATGACGTACATTGGAATGCAAAAGACCAACTAGTTGAGCCTAACGGTGCAATGTTGACAAGTTATATTGGTGCACATGTTCGTTCGCAAATTCCAATCACTTGTGATAATTGGAGAACTCCATCGTTGAAACCCACTAAAGAAAAAATATGGAGTGAGATACATGTACCATATGTGATGTTATTTGTTTTTGTTGACGATTATTTCTTTAAATTACTTATACTAAGACACTATATGTATGTTTTTTCGTAGAGGTCTTTTAACATTGGTGACGACCGAAAAAATATTGTCTTCAATTGGTCAGAAGAAGACTTAGAGGGTTTCGAGCATTTTTAGCAATTTTCTTAAGGATGACCAAGGGAATATTATTGAATCCGAACGTCCAAAGAAATATGCATGTTTGATTTCATATGAAGAACGAGAAACTCTTGTAGCCAAACGAAGAACCCAAGAATTCTATGTAATGTTAATTTATCATAACATTGTATTATATATTTGTTCCACAGGTGTTCTAATATGACTTAAACTTGTTTATCCAGGATGTGAGTGATATAAATCTTCAACAAGCATCAAAACCCGCGTATCCATACAAAAATGACGTTTGAGATATGCACGCTTACAGCAAAGAATAGTAAGTATATATAAATGATATCAATACTTGTTCTCTATGTGTTATAATTGATCTTACTATTTGTACTAGTGTGTAGTTAGAAGAGGAGATAAGTGAAGAAACATCTCTTCCGGAACATGTTTTGTGGAAGGCTACTTGTGTGGGTAAGGATGAAGTTGTTAAGGAAGATGTTCAACAAGATTTTGAGCAATGTGTAAGTATAACATTATTTCTTTAATTAAATCAAAAGTTTATTAACATATAATATTTATGTTTTTTAATCCCCACTATTCTTTTTCGATATGCATATGAATTTCAGGAGAATCTATCCCAGTCTTTAACTCTAGATGAAGACCATGATTGAAGGAGCATACTAAGTAGAGTATTAAATGTCCTTGAGTATTCCGGTCGTGTGAGGGGTAAGGGATTTGGTGTCACTCCAACAACCTTGTATAAGCATTTAAAGAGTAAAAGTCCTAGAAATAAATCAGTGATGGAATTGTTGAAAGAATTAAAAGCTCAAATTCGTGAATTGCAAAAGGATAAAGAAAGATATATGTCAGAAAAGCGCGGTTTAGAGTTTAAAGTTACTAGTGACAAAGATAGTATCAATTGTAATTTTCAACCGAAAATTCCTGAGGTAATTATATATATTACCTTGAAATTAAATTAGTGTTGTTTTTTTAATTGACATATATACACATTAGCAATTTCATATTTATTATTGGTTTAGGATATTTCGCCTTGTCAGCTATATTTATTGTCACTGACTTATTGCATGGTAGACAAGGGAAAAGTGCATAACACTTTGGGAGATGTACTTCACCATAAACCGCTCCCTGCTAGATTTTTGAAAGTATCGGTTAATATTGCTTTAGATGAGAATGCATTATTACCTATATCGGACGATGTTTCAGATGTAACATTGGTGGCAGACCCAATAGGATTGTATGTTGCATGGCTGTCAAACCTTATTTTCATAGATGATGAGGTATGTTGAAAACCATTATGAACCTTTTAGTATTCAAATGTTTTACGAGCCATGTAAGTTATTCTTACATTTATGTACATTTTATTTACATGGTAATATTAGACTCCTATAAAATTCGAATCAAAAGATAAGGGGATTGTGTGGCACATCGAGTCAGTTGCATTAAAAAAAGAGGCACATTGATATATATATATATATATATATATATATATATATATATATATATATATATATATATATATATATATATATATATATATATATATATATATATATATATATATATATATATATATATATATATATATATATATATATATATATATGCATAGAAAAAGTTAATTCTATCCTCCGAATTCAAAAACTTCATGATCTTATACATTACCTAACTTATATGATTTTTAGGTTCATACTTAAGAGTTACAACAAGTCAGTAAGAATAAGAAGCTTGAATTTAGCAACATGTCCAACAACAAAAAAAGGATCTTGCGAAGACCGAGCCTAAAACAACATATATTCCTCAATTTAGGTTGTGCCTTAAAACATATGTAGGAACAACATATGTGATGGAAGGTGGTATTCGTGAAATACCTATAGAGGAAGGTATTTTTGGTTTTTTGTATACCTAAACAATTGCTAAAGAGGATTTGGATCAGATTTTTCAACATTCTGAATTAGACATCGGCGTTATGAATTGATACATCAGGTACTCCAATCAATTTTATTTAATTAATTGAACAATTTATTTACTCATTTCAATGAATATTCTAATACTATTTTCATTTAAGGTTCTTGTATGACAAATTGAAGCGCTCGCGTCAATTAACAGAAAGATTCCTTTTCTTATCTCCCAGCTGTATCAACGCTTGGTTAATTGATCAAAGTCTAAATACAATCTAAGATTACTTAGTCGATGCATTTATGACCAACAGAGATACATAAAAGTTGTATCTTTTACCATATAATACTAACCATGAGTTAGATTTTCATTCTAACTTAATTTATTATAATTTTTTATTTTTTGACGTTGTGCAGAAAATTTTCATTTAAACTTTTATTTTATTTTACAATGGACACTAGTTGTTGGTTGCAATTAACCTGATGAAAGAAATAGTATATTATCTGAATTCATTAGATGGTGATCAAATAAAATACTCAGATATGAAGAAGATGGTTGATAAATAAGTGATGAGATTGTTTTAAATATTCATGTGTATATTTATTTATTTATTTATGTGAGATTGTTCTAAATATTCATTTATATTATGTTAGATCTATACAAATATTCCGATCACAAAGACAAGCTCGAGTATCAAAGAGTAAAGCAAATAACATTACATAGACCAGAGTGCAGGTATATTTTCACAATTTTGATTATAATAGTGATGCTACTTGATACAACAAGTTAAACTATATATCCTGATATATGTTAGTATTTTTTCTCTGTGTAGTGTCCTCGCCAGTGTAATGGTATGGATTGCGGTTATTTCGCAGTGAGGTTTATGAAAGAAACTATTCATTTGGATCAAATAGAGATTTCAAACATGGTATGGATTTATAAGTTAGGATTTATTTTAATATTTAACGGATATTTCATATAATTAATTAGTTTTAACTAAATCATGCTTATTATGTTATATTATGTATTACTTTGATGAATTCAAGTGTGTTACTCACTCGAAAGATAAACTGGAAGAAATTAAGGAGAAATCGTGTCAATACATTCTTGAGATGAGAATTATGTAAGGTATATTGTCTTTCTTTTGTGTGAAGTTTATGGTCCTTAGTGTTTTTTGTTACTGTGATGTTCTGTACTGGATAGGAATAGTTCTGGAAGTTGTTGTATAGTTTTGGAAGTTGTTGTGAATTAAGGATTGATGGAATTTGTAATTATATATGCTTGGTGAATCTTTAGTAGTTAAAGATTTTGGAAGTGGATCTATTGTTATTAGAATTATGGATGTTTTCTTGGTGTATGAGGTTTGTGTTGAATTATAATGGTATATATATGTTGAATTATAATGTTATATAAAGCATATGTGTTGAAATAAAAGGCTTGTGTTAAATTATAAAGGTTTGTGATAAGTTTTGATAAAACTTTGAATTATAATGGTTTGTGCTGCCATTTTATAATTAAAAAAATAAGACTTATGCCAACACTTTTAACAAAAAATGGTTCCTAAAAAAGTGCACAATAGACAAAGCTTATAACAAAAAACGCTTCCTAAAAAAGTGATTTTTTAAAAAAGTGCGTTTAAAAAGCGCTATTTACGTGGAGAAAAGAAAGCGTTTTGAAAAAAAGCGTTGCCTAAAATAAAAAGAAAAGATACATTAGACAACGCTTTTAAAAGCGCTTCCTAAAAGGGGCAAAAGATAACGCTTTTCACTATCTAAAATAGAAATAAAAGATACATTAGACAACATTTTTAAAAGTGTTACCTAAAGAGGGGCAAAAGAAAACGCTTTTCATGAAAAATCACTGCCTAAATGTGACATTAGAGAGCGCTTTTAAATAGAACCGCTGCCTAAAAGGGACATAAGGCAGCGCTTTTGCATTTAAAAAAAACGTTTCTTTTACCTAAAGCAGTGCCACTTTAGGTAGCGCTTTTAAGCGGTACTAAAGGCAACAAAAAAACGCTATATTTTGTATTATATGGCATAGTTGATCGCGTCTGGCTTGCTGAACTACGTTGTACTCTAAAAAGATGGAAAAAAAGCGACAAAGAAGGTCCCCCCTAATTTTGCACGAGTACTGGAAGACTTTAATATACAACAACTCGAGTGTGCAAATACGAATGGACGATCATCAGATGGTTTAAAACTATATCTCGAAATTGTTAAAGGACAGACAGAAACCCAACATCGAGAAGGTGCACATATAGAAGGGAATTTTGCATTCGCCGTATTCACTATAAGTCTTTTTGTTTTCTTTAGGGGTCAACACCCTAATACGATGAATAACCTACATCCAGAAATTATTTATCAAGGCTATCCTCTCAAGCAAAGATAGAAATAGTTGACGAAGAGACATGATAAACCCAAGAAGCGGCAACATCTTTCCTGGGTTACAAAAAGATTATATGTTGTGAGAAAAACAAGTGACATAGAAGCAAAGTTAACGTCTTTGAAACTGCAAAACAAACTCTTGAGAAATCATGTGGTCACTTACCAAAAAGAAATTTGCTCTATCAACACTAAAGATCACATAAGGAAAATACTCAAGTAATTCAATTTCCAAAGGTCATTATGAAATATACTACGAAAAAATGTCTGTAGCATGGGGCTCATTAAAAGCACGTATTTCAAAGAATAGTAATTCCACCTCTTGGATTTCCATTAAAGTATGGATGTGACTGGAACGAATGAGTGAATACTACACAATGCATCACACTACCAATTAGAGACAAAAGCTTGATGGGTAGTTGTTCTAGGGCAGCTAGAGGGCACCCAGAGTTGTGGCCCTGAGAAAGCAATAATTCGTCCAAGCGCTTTTAGCTCGTGAATATTACCCTGGGGAAGAGCATAGCAGAACCAGATCCAAGATACATCCAACGGATCTTTGCATTTCACGGCGGAGGGATAATAGGTCTTTGCATGTCTCTCCATTTTCCAAGTACAAAATTTCAAATTTAAATTTAATTCACTCATCAAAATCACATATTGATTTGAGCGTTGGAGTAATAACCTTACAAGTCAATTATCCTCCACCGCATAAGGAGTTCCAGTCTATCATTATCTTTTGCAGTCTCTGTTCTCCAATCAATTCTGGTTCTAAAATGGAACAATATCTTTGTTTAGTTCTTGAGAATAGCCTATGAAAATATTTGTTTGATTTTTGAGATAATTCAGTTAAAATCTTAGTTTGATTCATGACCTTAGTCTATTAAAAACTCTATTTGTTTTGGAGATCAATTTGTATAAAATCTCTCATTTGTTGTTTTAAGATTTGTGGACATATCCTTCTAAAAAGCTCAAGGCATATTTTAGTGAAAATATCAATAGCAAATTCTTGAGGACTAAAGTAAATCAAGTTATTGACTAACATATAAAAATCTCTAGTACAGTCTCTCTAACTCTATATCTTTATTTATTTTCTTTAATTTATTTTCTCTCTCTAATTCTTTCTTCTCATTTCTCTGTTTCTCTATCTCAGTTGGATTAATATAAACTGATTTTTAAATAAAATATTTTAAAATTTTGAATATCAGAACTCACAACCTCGGTTATATTTAGAGTCACTTAATCAATATTAATATCACTTAGATACTAACTTTTTTGTAATTGATTTGATTTACATATTCAACTCACACTTCATATGTTACTAATTTCCGAAATTGGCTAATCCTAATATCTTAATTAAACTTTTAATCCTAAGATATACTTGTGGTTATCATATTATATTTCTTTCAAGATTTCACATCCATCTCTATACTACGAAGGGAAATAAATGTAAAGGTGGAAAAGCGATAAGAAAATTTTAAACATAAAAGATTAGATCATCAAAGAAATATATCAATACAGATAAATATTGTCAGATAAAAATTTAGAAATCAATTACTTATGGAATTAAAAGAACTATAAGAATTACACATAAGTGATGAAAAACTTCAAATCCATTATTCTAGGTATAACAACGACTTGGACTACAAATTTTCATGTTCTAACTTTTAGCCTATAGAGGAAATGAAACTTTGGAAACACAATGCATGCATTCCATGAAAGGCCATGTTGTGTTTCCATATTCCTATGCAGTGGAATGTAATCTCAGAAAAATTCTGTGGCTTTCAGGGTTTTTCCTGACTCATATGGATCCTCATAACTTCCTGAATACATATTTAACTTTAATTGATAACTAAAGTTGCACATTTAGATAAAACAAATACTATAAGAAATTGTTTGGTTAGTGATAAATAATTCATATGTGTTGGATCGACCGTTAAATTTACGCTTTGACAAATTTAGATCCTTTTCATTAATTTCTACTAAAACTAAGCTATAATTAACTAAAATTAATGGCCAAATTGTTCGGAGAGAAATCAGTTCCAACACAAATGTTTCATTAGAGTGTGGAGATCGGAAGATTGATTCTCATATCTAGTATCACTACGCCAGAATTGACTTTTAGCAGCGCATAAAAAGACAGCGCTTTATAACAAAGCGCTGCTAAATAGTCAGTAAAAAAAAAAGAAAAAAAATTACATATCAAAGACAGCGCTTTTAAAAAAGCGCTGCTAAAGGGGGAGCCTAAAACAGCGCTTTTTAAAAAGCGCTGCTAAAAGGGGATCCTAAGAAAGCGCTTTTAAAAAGCGCTGCTAAAGGAGGACCCTTTGAAAACGCTTTTTAAAAGCGCTGCTAAAGGGGGACCCTACGAGAGCGCTTTTTCTATAAAGCGCTGCTATATGTCATTGCTAAGGCACCCTATGAAAACGCTTTTTAAAGCGCTGCTAAAGGCCTTTAAAAAGCGCTGCTAAAGGTATTAGTATAATAATTTTTATATACCCTCCAGAATTTTAAGAGAAACAGAAGTCGCGAGTTTCTTTTTTTCTTTCTTTCTCCTCTGCTCTGGCGAACGAACTTTGCCCTATATATCCTCCAGAACCATTCCGTTGCCGTCACCCTCCCTCCGACCGTTGTCGTCGCCCTCCCTCCGACCGTTGCTGTCGCCGTCTTCCGTTCACCGTCCGTTTTCGAGTGCCTCCGTCCATTGCATTTCCAAAATTGTTACGGTATGTGTAGTTTTACTATGGTTTTCTTTTTTATTGATCTTTTCACCATTGTTATATATTTCTTTGAACCTTGATATATGATATATGATAGATTTATTGGAAAATATTTGTTGTCGCTTTATTGGAAAATATTGGAAAATATATGATAGATTTATTGGAAAATATTTTTGTTGATGAAACTTTTGGTATTAAAATTGAAACAATCTGTTTGTAGAGAGAAGGAATGTGCTTCATGTTTTATATATATATATATATATATATATATATATATATATATATATATATATATATATATATATATATATATATATATATATATATATATATATATATATATATATATATATATATATATATATATATATATATATATATATATATATATATATATATATATATATATATATATATATATATATATATATATATATATATATATATATGTTGTTATGGTTTTATATGTTGATATGGTTTTATATGTTGATGGTTTTATATGTTGATGGATTATTGTCGCTACTGCGAAAATCGGCGCCGGCTGACAGAAGAGTCGCCACCGTGCGTTATTTATCCCAACGGAGGGAAAGGAAACGCTCGAAGTAAACCTCGCAAAAAACAGGGAAAAGGTATGGTCATCGCAACCAAAACCTGGGTTCGGGAGTCGGTTACGCAAGGGGAAGGTATTAGCACCCCTCACGTCCGTCGTACTCGACGGGATCCACGCTTGCTTGGTGTGTCTAAAGGATGCAAAACAATCTATCTACGGCTGCTAAATCTAAACGGAAGGGAATTGACTCGATAGAGCGTCGCACTCTATGCCTACGTATTCTCAAGAGAGAAAGTCAGAGTCAACGTAGTTCGGGACTACGGGGAAATTGGCTCGCCAAGACGTCGCGTCTTGTGCCTACGTACTTTCATACTGCATGGAAGATCAGAGCTTTACGTAGTTCAGGCTAACTACGGCTAAACAAGGGTATCCTCACACAGCAGTGAGAAAATCAACTGGTTTCAAAGGTACGGGAGCCTATGGGCAAAACTACGGCTTGGTCTCAAATGCACAAGGGCAAGAGAGAAAAAGGGTAATATTAGTCGTCAGCGGGAAAGTCTCGATCGCACAGCAGCGAGAGAACAAAGGTTAATTGTTAGTGTGCTCGCTAGGATATCACATCCTATGCCTACATATCCTCGTTTGGTACGAGGAATCAGAGCAGCTGTAGTTCGGCTACTTCCGGGACCACAGCTCAAATCTCATTTTATTAACATTCTGAAAAATGATTACAATGATTGAATACTGAAAATAAATCTCCTAGGAAATACTATCCTATCCTATCCATCTATAATGGAAAAAATCAAATGGAAAATAGTCCCCTAACAAGTGGACTTCTAAGCCTATCTCTAAAAAGGTGAAATATACTCCTATGAAGAAAATATATCCTAAAAGAAAAAATATTAAATCTACAATGTAATATTTTTCATTATTTTTCTTACTATTTTTCTTCTATTCTTTTCATGTATTTTTCCTTCAATATTTTCATCAATATTTTTCTCTCTATTTTCCACATTCTTTTTCAATATATTTTCTCTTCTTCTTTTTTTAATATTTCTTTTTCTCAACACTGCTTTTTTCACATATTTTTTTGATATTTTTTCTTTAATATTTTCTTTTTCTTCTTTATTTTTTTTATTCCTAAACAAAATAAAGAAAGGAAAAAAAATACAAAGGGAAGGGGTACCCTGCAGTACAGGGGGTACAAGTAATAAAACACATTGGGCCCAGCCCAGAAAAAAATCAAACAAAAAAAACTGGGGAGGGGGGTATGAGCTAAAACAGAGTCTGCAGTCCAGGAAACCCGCTTGGGCCCCAGCCCATTGTGCAGCAAAAACAAAGAAAAAGATTGAAACGGAGGGTGCATGCCCAAATGGGGGGTTTTGTACGGGTCTGAGTCACAATTGGGCCTCAGAAGCCCAAACCTAACGTGGTCCATCTCTTCTCCCCATTCTCAAACCCTAGATCCCTTCCTTTGCACTGTTCATAGCCTTTGCGTCGTCTCCCTCTTTCGTCCTCCCTGAAACCTTCTCTCTGATTCAACCTCTATCTCTCAAAATTACTCACCCTCACTCAACCTCATCGTTCACATCTCAAAAACAAAAAACTTGTAATCACCAATGGAGTAACAACAACCATGTCCTTGACGTAAGATGATCCACGGTTTGATAATCTCGGAGCGTGTTCTTGAAGATATTATTGAAGACATTGAGGGATCTTGATGCTCGCGGAGAATGTTGACGGATATCTCTCAAGAACATCGAACCTCTTGACGTTTCGTTGGGGATTTCTGGAAATCTTGTGATGAACCAGATGAAGTTCCATCGAGGACTCGGATGATGTTGCATGTTCGCAGAGGAAGATTCTTGAGTGTTCTTCACTGATGATCTTCTGGGTGAGGGACGAGGGAGATCTATGAAGATTGCATGTTGGTTTCTGGAGATTAAGATGAACGCAGATGAAGAATGTATTTGGAAGATGAAGATTTCGCATCGGTTTGTTGAAACGAAGAACTTCTGGAGAACGATCTTGTTGAAGATTGAGGAAGACATCTGGAAAAACGTTGTTGAACAGGATGAATCTTGAAGCAGATCTAGAAAATGTGTGATGAAGGAGATGAATATTGAAGGTGGAAGATGAACGATGAGAGGAGAAAGATGAAGGTTGATCAGATTCTGGAATAATCACGGCGGTTGTTGATGAAGATTGGACCGGAGAGGATGAAGATTGAATGAAATCTGGGGATTTTCTGGGTTGTTGATGTTCTCCGGCGAGATGCACGGTGGCCGGAGTAGGTTAGGTGACCGGCGGTTGGTAGTTGAGGTGGCCGGCGATGGAGGTTGGGGTGGTTGCATGGCCGTCGGCCATGCAACTGGTGGAGCCCGGTGAGATTTGTGGAGAGGACAGGTGGCACTGGTTGGTGGGGGAAGTCACTGCATGCGCGCCACGTAGTGATAGCGTGGCAGAGAGATAAGGAGTGGGGACGGGTGAGGTGTCGCGTGGAAGTTACGAGATGTGGCCAGCTTCTCTTTCTTACACGTGGCGATGAATATATATATGGACTGGCTTTTTCTGGATTCTTCTAGACTTTTCTGGAAAATGGACAAAAACTCTGTGGGCCTTGCACACCAAAACTGGCCCAAACGAAAAAAGATAAAAAATCCAAAAAACTGAAATATAATGGATTAACATGGAAAAGATTAAAACTGATTAGTGGGCTAATTAACATGGATTAAGACTAAAAATTAATCTAATAGATCCTAATTAAATCTAAGAAGGGGGATTAACCTAAAATCTATATTAACTCTAATCAATTTCTATTAATGAAACTCTAATAAACCCACTAATCTAAAAAACTCTAATAATGCTCTATTAATCTAAAATTTTCTAAACTTCTATTAAATCTCTAACAAAACCTATATTATTTATAAAAGAAAGTCTATACTATTAAAAAGAGAATTTATTTATTTATTTATTTAAACTCTTAAAAGGAAAACTCTATTATTCTATAAAACCAAAATAAAACCTATAATATTTCTATATTAAAAGAAACTATTTCCCTATTCAAAATACCACTTTAATATTCTAAAAATGATTAAAATCTATGAAAAAATATTAAAAAACCCTATTAATATCCTAAAAATATTCTATATTATCCTAAAATGATTAAAAAATCTAATAAAACCCTAATAATGCCCAATAAAATCCAGAAAAATCACAATAATTCCGGAAGGAACAAAAATAGCACCGAACGACAAATAACACTGCGAGAGCGCACAAAAATAGCCGGTAAAAATAAACGGACACCGAAATATCCCTAAAAACAACAACGCGAGCTGAAAACACCGGGAAGAGCACGACTTCCCAAAAATACGATTCTACCTATCTAAACTAATTAAAAAACACCTGAGACGCGAGACGAGGGCTGTGATCCCGATAAAATCCAAACAAATGAAAAATGCATTGTATGCGATATGCGGATGCGAATGCAAGAATGCGTCGAAACATCGAGCCAGATACGGGACCCGGTTGGTCAAATTTTGGGGTGCAACAGCTGCCCCTATTCAAGCGGCTTCGACCTGAATGGGTGAAGAGCGCTCAGCCTTCAAACATTCAAAGGTATATGACGGTTGAATACCAATGAAACCCTGAAATTTGCCAACCGCGGGAATATACTGCAAAACTGCTTGCGGAATAAAATCCAGAACCGAGTCCAGCCGTCACGGCAACAAACTGATCAATCATCTGGTAAAGAACTCCTAATTTTAACGCCAATTACCTGTGTGATACCCCCATTTAACAAACCCAAGGGTTGCAACAAAACATCTGATCTTCTCACATCGTCTACTGATAGACAGGAAGAGAAATATACTCACATCGTCTAAAGATAGACGGAAAGACGTCCACCATCCCGAAGGAAAACTCCAATACTCACATCGTCTAAAGATAGACGGGAAGACACCCATAATCCCGAAGGAGAAAAATTTAATACTCACATCGTCTAAGGACAGAGGGGAAGACACCCTGATCCAATACTCACATCGTCTAAGGATAGACGGAAAGACACCCTTAATCCACGAAGGAAAAAAATTCAATACTCACATCGTCTAAGGGTAGACGGGAAGACACCCATAATCCAATACTCACATCGTCTAAGGGTATACGGGAAGACACCCATAATCCCGAAGGAAAAAAATCTCAATACTCACATCGTCTAAGGGTAGACGGGAAGACACCCATAATCCAATACTCACATCGTCTAAGGGTAGACGGGAAGACACCCATAATCCCGAAGGAAAAAAATTCAATACTCACATCGTCTAAGGATAGACGGAAAGACACCCTGCGAACCAATACTCACATCGTCTAAGGATAGACGGAAAGACACCCTGCGAACCAATACTCACATCGTCTAAGGATAGACGGAAAGACACCCATAATCCCGAAGGAAAAAAAATTCAATACTCACATCGTCTAAGGATAGACGGAAAGACACCCAAAATCCACGAAGGAAAAAAAATTCGATACTCACATCGTCTAAGGACAGACGGAAAGACACCCAAAATCCAATACTCACATCGTCTGAGGACAGACGGGAAGACACCCATAATCCCGAAGGAAAAAAATGAAATACTCACATCGTCTAAGGGTAGACGGAAAGACACCCATACGCACTTCAATACCATCCATCAACTTTCAGAATCCTTTCGTCTACGGGAATTGACGGAAAGAACAATATCTTTGAAGGGGCCACATCATCAGTAAGGACTAACGGGAAGAAAACCACCTTCAAAGATCCATGACGCCAATAAGAATCGACAATCAGGAAAACCCTCTTGAAATATCATCTCATCCAATATACAGAAAGAAAACCACTATCCGAACGATCACTTTGAAACCCTGAACATCTAATGATAGCTGGAGAAGACTAGCTGGGGAAACACGCCATCCATATGATCTGACGATAAAAACCCGCTGAAAAATCACCTGCAACTTCACATCGTCTACTGATAGACGGAAAGAAAACCATATTCCAACTCAGGACGTCTAACAATAGACGGAGAAACCCACTTATTGGAGGAACACATCGTCAATATAAATTGACGGGAAGCAAATTCCGTCGATACCAGATGACTGATTGATCAAAGCGTAACTGTTGTATGATCTGAGAATACGAATAAACTGCTGAATTGCTTGAACACTGCTGCTGGATAAATGCCCCTGAACTGATCACAGAGTAGTTCACACGCCATATGAGGCTGATAGAAAACCTGGCTCATGCTTCGTATGCATATGCATATGCTTGAATCTTTCTATGGCGTAATGCTCCATTCAGGATGGAAATGCTACGCATTTGGAAATGAAATGCAAGTATGATGCAGATATGATGACATGCAACATGCTAATGCCGGCTCGAGCTGCTGGAGAAAGTCGGGTACAGAAAACCGCTTCAGCAAAATAAATGCTGAAGACAAAGCCAACTCCGCTGGGGATAAACCGGATATCACAGAATCATTCCAGCAAAATAAATGCTGGAAGAGTGAAATCAACTCCGCTGGGGACATTGGGAACTTAACCGAGCATCTTGTCGAAGTAACACCCTGCTGGGGAATATAACCCTGCTGGGAAATAGCAGATGTGCCAAGTATGATTGGACTTCTCTGGGGATAGCTGACCCGTGCCAATGAAAAACTGGACTTTGCTGGAGAAAATAGACGGAGTCTTCCCGCGTACTGACGAAGCTCGGACTTGGAAACTGATGCGCCAACACGGATGGGTCTCACAGTGACCGCCAACATGGATTTGGTCTTTTAGGCTATCTGCGATGGGTCAGGTATAACTGACGCTGGAAAACACTCTGTCTGAATGCACCATTTTCTGGTTGAAGAGTCAAGGGATAGTAACACGGCTTCCCAACATTCGTCTCTCACTCGAAAAATTGGCTAAATCTGCTCGAATAACTCTGAATAATTCTGCCGATGCGGAGAAGAACAATCCCTTCGCTTCTGACATGCCCCAGCCTGCGGGACCTCTGTGGGGATAGTCCTCGAAAGGAAATATGAAAATTTGTACCCCGATAGTCTGATATGAACTGCTTCAACATTCTGAACTTCGGAGAGATACTTCACCTCAAATGCTTCTCGAATAAAGAACTTCTGCGCTCTTAAGATGGCCTGCCCCTGACTGCAATGACTTTGCCCCTGATTAGCTGATTCAGAGTAGTACCCCTGACTAAGAGATATTTACCGAATCTCAACCTGATTGCCTCCAGGATAACTGACTTCGAAAGGCTGACCTGACTGGGGATTACTGTAACAGCTTGCCCCTGCTCTCGGAACATTCGGGCGTTCTGCATTCTATCCTGACCATACTTTCCACTGCAGGAAACTTTTCTGCTGTCAAGCGCTTACTCGCAAGTAAAACAAGTTGTTCTGTGTAAAAGACATATTAATGCAACACATATGACAGCTTTGACATCCAATCTGTTCACTGGGAAAAGGGAAAAATAGTTTATAGCATATAATGCACAAAACATTTATCAAGAACATCAGTACCAACATGGTAAGAGGAACCCTTTCTGGAGTCAGAATCGACGCGACCTTTACCGAAGTATGCTTTCGAAACAACCTGCTTCAATTAGGACTTTTGAAGGTTGTAACATGGTCAGGTTCACGGTTTTGAAAGAAAGGATAAAGGCTCAAAGTTTATTTCAACCCACCCATTCTCCTTGACGTTCTCCGATCCTATGTTCAGCTAATTCGACCTTAGCACTCACCTCTCAGAGGCTGAAAGATAGGAGTGATAGTTCGAGAAATTATGATTGTTGGGAGTGACAGCCACTCACCTTTCGTCTTTGACCCTTGAGGTCACACGACTTGCTTTTGATTTGAGGATTTTTTTCATCCTTTCCTCTTTTGTCTTATCCCTAACTTTTGCCTGGACTGACTCCTTTTGAGTTTCTTTTGATTTTTTAAGTCCAGCGGGATGCCCTCATTTTTGCCTAAGTCAATTGTTTTCTTTTCTTGACTTAGCGGGCTTTTGATTTTTTTGCTTTCTTCTTTTTTCGAACAAGTCGTGTGACACTGATTGCTTGACTCATTGGAGAATAATGTGACTGTTTCACTCCTAATGCTGAACCATTGTGGTTTCTTAGGCACAACCTCTAGAGGCGTGATTGATCCTCGAACGGACACTCCTTTTGCAACTTGAACGCTCGGTCAAATTAGCTAACACCTACCCTGCCCCAGGTTAAAGATTGAGGGTTTTTCGTTTTCAGAAAGAAACTCCTACTACAAGGCTCAAAGGGGTTAACAAGGGATTATCTTCCTTATATCTCCGGTGTTTAGGGATTTGAAACAATGCTTGTACATCATCAACAGGTTTTATTTCAAAAGCATACAATCGGAATTTTGCACGTCGTTCATTTTCGTCATCCTCCCCAGATTCCTCTTAACCAGGCGTTGGACATTTGTACACAATTAGTGAACACGAATGGATCAAAACATGCATATTTATTTCATTATCGTCAATTGAATGAAAACAACAAGTTTTACAAACAAGATTGCAATTTAAACAGGAAAGAAACTACAACCGTAAAGAAATGACAAGATAAAACAAAGAAAAATGCTAGCTTCCAAGAACCGGGCTTTCACATCTGTCTTGCTGCTGAACCAGCCACCTTCACAATCAGTTATTAGAGGCAACCCGATGTTGTCCTGATCTGCTTTCAACAACCCAACCAAATTATAGATCCCCTTCTCCTTCATTCAGATGATTTTGGGACCTTCCTGCCCGAAGCTGATCGCTGCACTATCAAGTAGGTCATGTACTTTATGCTTAAAGGCCAGACAATCTTCAATGTTGTGCCCCTGTGCTCCTGAATGAAAATCACAGCGCTCCTTGATATCATACCCTGCTGGAGGCGTACCTGTTAGCGGGGCTAACTTCCTCTTCTCAACCAACTGCAATCGTAGCAACACCTGAAGAAGTTCGGCATACGGCATTGGAGGCACACTAAATACCCTCAACGGCCTCTGATTTTGAGCTTTTCGCTGGTTAGGACGCTGCTGCCTTTTCCACTGTTGAGATCGTTGCTGTTGTTGCTGGTATTGGGTTGACTCTTGAACACCCTTCGTAGCAAATACAACATCGGTTTCTTGACTTTCACTGTACTGATTAAAACACTCCTTATGCTTAGCCATTTTCTTTCTCAGATCTGCCCCAGGAATAGGCAACAGTTGTGGGCATGGAGATTCTGACACCATGGAGTCCAGGATACGCTTCTGGCCTACTGCAGCTTTAGAAACATCTGTCATCTTAGCATCAACTGGGATAGGAGCAATACGCGCAGCACACCGCTCGGCGTGAATTCAATATCTTTCGAGTCAATCAGGTCTTGAACATTGTGCTTAAAAGCATGACAGCCCTCGATGTCATGTCCGAATGCCCCAGAATGAAACTCACATTGCTTACTGGCATCGTACCCATGAGGAAGCGCTCCTGTGGGTGAACCCATTGTTCTCTTCTCAACCAGATTAAACCTCAATAAAGTCTGCAAGAGCTCAGTATACGTTGTAGGCGGCGCCTCAAATATCCTCTTTGGCTTTCCCTCCTGAATCCTCCGTTGAGCCGGATGCATCTTTGGTTGTACTTGCTCAGGTTCCACAGGCACAGGTGGCACGAGCTCCTTCACTGCGGCTTCAAATAGCTGATCATCCTCTTTCCTAAGCACGTTCTTGACCACTTCCATGATCAAGCTCATTTGGGTCTTCAGCTGACTGTTTTCCTCTTTGAGTATCTTCTGCTCCAGACGCATCTCTTGCATATCTCTCATCATCTGCCCTAGCTGGCCTCGGACTTCAATCAATTCAACCTGATTCTGTTCCATATCTCTGAAGGAATTCCTGCAACAAACTGGACGATGAGGAAATAAGACCCACGGTTCTGATGCACCTGTTAAATGATAATGCAAAGCAGACAGCAAACACATATTCATGACAAGACAAAGAGAAACTCCAACTATAAGCACACAGACAAACATCTCCCACACATGTATAACCAACAAAAGCAGCACGTAGGCACAAACGAGTACGAATACAATGACCCCAGCCAACAATCCTGGTGGTGGTCAGCCAACAATAGTGCACAAAAGCTAAATGGGTTAGGCAGAGAAAACAGGTGCGACACCCGGCACATAAACTTCTAGAAACTTCTCCCATATTCAACTGAACTCTCCGATTGACATTCTTCAGAATACACACTTCTCGAGGAGTCTTCCATGACATTAACTGACGAACCCACACAACTGGGTGACAGAGAATCATTAATCTGAACAAAACCCTGGGGCGTGATGAAGATCCGGTTAGAGTCTAACAGATCCTGAACCTGACTTCTAAGCACCTTACAATCATTTGTTGAATGCCCCTGTGCCCCAACATGGTACTCACAGCGGGCGCTGGCATCAAAACCCGGAGGATATGGTGGAATCACTGGATTAGTCTCTTTCGGCACTATCAATCCACTTCTGACTAGATCTAGCAACAACTGACTGTACGACACCGGTAGCTGAGTAAACTGCCTTTCAGGTTTCCTTGGTCTTCGTTGGGCGTGCTGACGCGATCGACGACAGGATGACCGTGACTTGAAGTGTCTGAAAATCGATCCTGAGATGCAAGAGATTCTGATACGACGTCATTTCCTTCTTCCCACTCTTCTTGAGAACTGACAACTGACTCATTCTTGTCAACTGGGATATAAGGAACGTCTCGAAGCTTTCCACTCTTGAGTCCTCTCTCAACAAGCTCTCCCATTCTCATCAGGCCCACAAAGCTTGTGCAACCGAACAATTTGTCATAATAATGGCCTTTCAGAGTACCCAAGAAGATGTCAACCATTTCTCTTTCCTGAAGCGGTGGTTGAACACTAGCAGCCAATTCTTTCCATCTTTGCAAATACCCTCTGAATGATTCATTTTCCGCCTGAGATAATTCTTGCAGATGTACGAGACTAGGAGCCAAATCCAAGTTGTAATCGTATTGCTTCACGAAAGCTCTGGCTAAATCCACCCATGATCGAATCTGATTACTCTTTAACTGCACATACCACCTCAAAGATGCCCCAGTCAGGCTATACTGAAAGCAATGGATCATCAACTTGTCATTTCGCACAAACGCAGTCATTCTTTGACAGAACATCATCAAATGCAGCTTCGGACAGCTAACTCCCATGTACTTTTTAAACTTCGGCACCTTGAACTGATAAGGCAACACCAGGTCAAGGACCAAACACATGTCTGCGGCATTCAGGTTAATAGCATCTTTGACCTCCAAAGCTTTAATCCTTTCTTCCAGTACTCGGAACCTTCTAGCACCTTCAAGAGCTCTTGAGTTTACAGTCCTGGCTACCGGGATATCTCTGCGTGGATTCCTCTCAGGGAAAACAGCACCTTAATTACTAACAGGAGGAAAGCGGTCATTTCTGGTAACGAACTGCTCATGTCGATCTCGGTTCTCAACAGTAGGCTGCACAACTTGGTCTGCAGTCAGGTTGTTCGCTTGCGGGAAGTCTTCCATAGAATCATACCGATGGTTGGACGTCATGGTAAACCCTGACAAAGTGTTAGGAGACTGGAAATTGCCTTCAGACATAGCTATCAATTACCTTGAACTGATTACACTGCTTGATTATGCTCAGATCTGCTTCAACCCCTTGGTCGTCCTCTGACAATCAACAGTTGCTCAATCCAAACTCCGGGTACTCACCTTCAGGAAACAAAGGCTGGATCAGAACTCTGGCTAGCTGGAGAAATGCTATGCAATATGATGCGAAGATGCCTATGCAAATGCAATGCAATGCAACAAACACGGGATCACAGCCCCCACACAATCCAAATACTGCTGCACTGCTGACGGAGTACGCTTGCTCTGAAGAGAAGACCAAAATAATGGGTAGGTTGGAAGTCAAGTTTCCTGCAAAAAAAAAACCCCACTCACAGGTGTGGACCTATATCTGACAAGGTACGACATCCTATGCGGTCGTTAGCGTCACAGACTTTCAAAACTGACAATACGATTCCCAGAAGGAGTGGCATCATCAAGTCTTGAAGAGGCCTCACTTAGCTAACTTCCAAATGATCGGTTCCCAGAGTCGACAATCCAACTAACCAGCAACCCGAGCCACCCAAAGGGTGGGACAAGAGGCCAACCAGAAGAACCTCGTCTGAGTGTAGATTTCGCGGGACACTAGGACATGCAAAGCATGTGCGCGCCCACTAATTTCTACTCTAATTCTAGGTGCACTCAAGCCCAGGTCCGGCTTATCTCTCATTCATAGAACACCCGTCACACCCCAACAGTAACAGATAATATCAATAAATAAACCCCAATAGACAAACAAACAAGCGCTAGGATTGACTCTCTCTTAGGGGACATTGGATCCCACATGCATAAGGACTATCGCAGTCCTTAGCAGCCAGGGGACGTTGGATCCCCAGCAGACTCACATAGGGAATTATCGCCGTCCCCAGCAGAGTCGCCAGCTGTCGCTACTGCGAAAATCGGCGCCGGCTGACAGAAGAGTCGCCACCGTGCGTTATTTATCCCAACGGAGGGAAAGGAAACGCTCGAAGTAAACCTCGCAAAAAACGGGGAAAAGGTATGGTCATCGCAACCAAAACCTGGGTTCGGGAGTCGGTTACGCAAGGGGAAGGTATTAGCACCCCTCACGTCCGTCGTACTCGACGGGATCCACGCTTGCTTGGTGTGTCTAAAGGATGCAAAACAATCTATCTACGGCTGCTAAATCTAAACGGAAGGGAATTGACTCGATAGAGCGTCGCACTCTATGCCTACGTATTCTCAAGAGAGAAAGTCAGAGTCAACGTAGTTCGGGACTACGGGGAAATTGGCTCGCCAAGACGTCGCGTCTTGTGCCTACGTACTTTCATACTGCATGGAAGATCAGAGCTTTACGTAGTTCAGGCTAACTACGGCTAAACAAGGGTATCCTCACACAGCAGTGAGAAAATCAACTGGTTTCAAAGGTACGGGAGCCTATGGGCAAAACTACGGCTTGGTCTCAAATGCACAAGGGCAAGAGAGAAAAAGGGTAATATTAGTCGCCAGCGGGAAAGTCTCGATCGCACAGCAGCGAGAGAACAAAGGTTAATTGTTAGTGTGCTCGCTAGGATATCACATCCTATGCCTACATATCCTCGTTTGGTACGAGGAATCAGAGCAGCTGTAGTTCGGCTACTTCCGGGACCACAGCTCAAATCTCATTTTATTAACATTCTGAAAAATGATTACAATGATTGAATACTGAAAATAAATCTCCTAGGAAATACTATCCTATCCTATCCATCTATAATGGAAAAAATCAAATGGAAAATAGTCCCCTAACAAGTGGACTTCTAAGCCTATCTCTAAAAAGGTGAAATATACTCCTATGAAGAAAATATATCCTAAAAGAAAAAATATTAAATCTACAATGTAATATTTTTCATTATTTTTCTTACTATTTTTCTTCTATTCTTTTCATGTATTTTTCCTTCAATATTTTCATCAATATTTTTCTCTCTATTTTCCACATTCTTTTTCAATATATTTTCTCTTCTTCTTTTTTTAATATTTCTTTTTCTCAACACTGCTTTTTTCACATATTTTTTTGATATTTTTTCTTTAATATTTTCTTTTTCTTCTTTATTTTTTTTATTCCTAAACAAAATAAAGAAAGGAAAAAAAATACAAAGGGAAGGGGTACCCTGCAGTACAGGGGGTACAAGTAATAAAACACATTGGGCCCAGCCCAGAAAAAAATCAAACAAAAAAAACTGGGGAGGGGGGTATGAGCTAAAACAGAGTCTGCAGTCCAGGAAACCCGCTTGGGCCCCAGCCCATTGTGCAGCAAAAACAAAGAAAAAGATTGAAACGGAGGGTGCATGCCCAAATGGGGGGTTTTGTACGGGTCTGAGTCACAATTGGGCCTCAGAAGCCCAAACCTAACGTGGTCCATCTCTTCTCCCCATTCTCAAACCCTAGATCCCTTCCTTTGCACTGTTCATAGCCTTTGCGTCGTCTCCCTCTTTCGTCCTCCCTGAAACCTTCTCTCTGATTCAACCTCTATCTCTCAAAATTACTCACCCTCACTCAACCTCATCGTTCACATCTCAAAAACAAAAAACTTGTAATCACCAATGGAGTAACAACAACCATGTCCTTGACGTAAGATGATCCACGGTTTGATAATCTCGGAGCGTGTTCTTGAAGATATTATTGAAGACATTGAGGGATCTTGATGCTCGCGGAGAATGTTGACGGATATCTCTCAAGAACATCGAACCTCTTGACATTTCGTTGGGGATTTCTGGAAATCTTGTGATGAACCAGATGAAGTTCCATCGAGGACTCGGATGATGTTGCATGTTCGCGGAGGAAGATTCTTGAGTGTTCTTCACTGATGATCTTCTGGGTGAGGGACGAGGGAGATCTATGAAGATTGCATGTTGGTTTCTGGAGATTAAGATGAACGCAGATGAAGAATGTATTTGGAAGATGAAGATTTCGCATCGGTTTGTTGAAACGAAGAACTTCTGGAGAACGATCTTGTTGAAGATTGAGGAAGACATCTGGAAAAACGTTGTTGAACAGGATGAATCTTGAAGCAGATCTGGAAAATGTGTGATGAAGGAGATGAATAGTGAAGGTGGAAGATGAACGATGAGAGGAGAAAGATGAAGGTTGATCGGATTCTGGAATAATCACGGCGGTTGTTGATGAAGATTGGACCGGAGAGGATGAAGATTGAATGAAATCTGGGGATTTTCTGGGTTGTTGATGTTCTCCGGCGAGATGCACGGTGGCCGGAGTAGGTTAGGTGACCGGCGGTTGGTAGTTGAGGTGGCCGGCGATGGAGGTTGGGGTGGTTGCATGGCCGCCGGCCATGCAACTGGTGGAGCCCGGTGAGATTTGTGGAGAGGACAGGTGGCACTGGTTGGTGGGGGAAGTCACTGCATGCGCGCCACGTAGTGATAGCGTGGCAGAGAGATAGGGAGTGGGGACGGGTGAGGTGTCGCGTGGAAGTTACGAGATGTGGCCAGCTTCTCTTTCTTACACGTGGCGATGAATATATATATATGGACTGGCTTTTTCTGGATTCTTCTAGACTTTTCTGGAAAATGGACAAAAACTCTGTGGGCCTTGCACACCAAAACTGGCCCAAACGAAAAAAGATAAAAAATCCAAAAAACTGAAATATAATGGATTAACATGGAAAAGATTAAAACTGATTAGTGGGCTAATTAACATGGATTAAGACTAAAAATTAATCTAATAGATCCTAATTAAATCTAAGAAGGGGGATTAACCTAAAATCTATATTAACTCTAATCAATTTCTATTAATGAAACTCTAATAAACCCACTAATCTAAAAAACTCTAATAATGCTCTATTAATCTAAAATTTTCTAAACTTCTATTAAATCTCTAACAAAACCTATATTATTTATAAAAGAAAGTCTATACTATTAAAAAGAGAATTTATTTATTTATTTATTTAAACTCTTAAAAGGAAAAGCCTATTATTCTATAAAAGCAAAATAAAATCTATAATATTTCTATATTAAAAGAAACTATTTCCCTATTCAAAATACCACTTTAATATTCTAAAAATGATTAAAATCTATGAAAAAATATTAAAAAACCCTATTAATATCCTAAAAATATTCTATATTATCCTAAAATGATTAAAAAATCTAATAAAACCCTAATAATGCCCAATAAAATCCAGAAAAATCACAATAATTCCCGAAGGAACAAAAATAGCACCGAACGACAAATAACACTGCGAGAGCGCACAAAAATAGCCGGTAAAAATAAACGGACACCGAAATATCCCTAAAAACAACAGCGCGAGCTGAAAACACCGGGAAGAGCACGACTTCCCAAAAATACGATTCTACCTATTTAAACTGATTAAAAAACACCTGAGACGCGAGACGAGGGCTGT
Source organism: Lathyrus sativus (assembly GCA_963859935.3). Taxonomy (NCBI): domain Eukaryota; kingdom Viridiplantae; phylum Streptophyta; class Magnoliopsida; order Fabales; family Fabaceae; genus Lathyrus; species Lathyrus sativus. The sequence continues at coordinate 25,068,051 of OZ012740.1, read as the reverse complement.
GATCCCGATAAAATCCAAACAAATGAAAAATGCATTGTATGCGATATGCGGATGCGAATGCAAGAATGCGTCGAAACATCGAGCCAGATACGGGACCCGGTTGGTCAAATTTTGGGGTGCAACAATTATCTAGTATTTTTAATATGATATATTTTGGTGGATTATCTAGTATTTTTGTTTTGTAAATTATTAATATGATTTTAATAAAATATATATTTTGTCTGTTATAGGGGTTACCCGTGAAGAGCAAGGTTGTGATCGTTTCCAAGCATCCTACTGTATAGCTTTCTTAGAAGTTAGTGATTTCTTTACAGGTATTATCTGTTTTTGCTTAGACTACTCAATTATTATGGATAAAAATTGGATGTCTGTTAATCGATTGTCAAAAGAGTACGAGAATGGGGTATCGAACTTCGTTAAGTTTGCTGTTGAACACGCCAAAGACCCCAGTAGGATCACATGTCCTTGCTTAGGTTGCTGTTATGGGCGTCGAATTGACGCGGTTCAGTTGGAATCTCATTTAATGAGACATGGAATTGATCGAAGTTACACATGTTGGACATTACACGGTGAGATAAGTAACGAGAATGTTGAACCCCAGAACAATACGACCTCTACTTCAAAGGACAATGGTAGGGATACATACGATTGTGATCGAGTCGAAGATATTGCAGAAGCACTTGAAGAAGATCTTCAAGATTGTCCAAAGATGTTTGAGAGGTTGGTAAGCGATGCAGAGAAGCCGTTGTATAAAGGTTGCACTACTTTCACAAGATTGTCTGCGGTATTAAAGTTGTACAACTTAAAGGCGGGTAATGGATGGTCGGATAAAAGTTTCACAGAGTTGTTAGCCCTACTTCAAGAGATGCTTCCGGAGGATAATGTTCTTCCCAATCGAACCTATGAAGCTAAAAAAATGTTATGCTCTATTGGTATGAGCTATGATAAGATACATGCTTGTCCAAATGATTGCATTTTGTTTCGAAATGAGTATGCATCATTAAATGAGTATCCTAAATGCGGTGTATCTCGGTATAAGAAAAAGTTGTCACCAGCAAAAGTCTTATGGTATTTTCCTATAATTCCGAGATTCAGACGCATGTTTCGTAGTGAAACAGATGCGAAACACCTTACTTGGCATGCAGATGATAGAATTATAGATGGGAAGTATCGACATCCGGCAGATTCACCACAGTGGATGAAAATTGATAATGATTATCCTGATTTTGGAGAAGAAGCTAGAAACCTTCGCTTGGCATTATCGACTGATGGAATGAATCCGCACGGTCTGCAAAGTATCTCCCATTCCACATGGCCTGTAATTCTTATGATTTATAACCTACCTCCATGGCTATGTATGAAGCGTAAGTACATGATGTTATCTATGTTAATTTCTGGCCCTAAACAACCAGGAAACGACATAGACGTATACCTGACACCTTTAATCGAAGACTTAAAAAGTTTGTGGGAGAACGGTGTGGAGGTTTATGATGGATATAGGAAAGAAAGTTTTAATTTGAGGGTCATGTTGTTTGGCACAATTAATGATTTCCCAGCATACGGAAATCTATCGGGGTATAGCATTAAAGGTCAATGTGCCGTCCTATCTGTGAAGAAAACACAGATTGGACGCGGTTGGAATTTGGTCAGAAGAATGTCTTTCTTGGTGATCGTAGATTCTTAAGTTCTAATCATCAGTACCGTGGGTGGAGACAAGAATTCAATGGAAATTCAGAACAACGTAGAGCACCACCTACATTGACCGGCGATCAAATTTTTGCAAAGGTGAAAGATGTGAGTACTCAGTTTGGCAAGCCTTTTGCTCATACGCTTACCACGCGTGGGTGGAAGAAGAGGTCAATTTTGTTTGAGTTGCCGTATTGGAAGTCGTTGTATGTACGACATTTTCTTGATGTTATGCATATTGAAAAAAATGTATTTGAAAGTGTTATTGGTACGTTACTCAATATACAAGGAAAGTCTAAGGATGGCCTTAAAGCAAGAAAAGACTTGGTAGCAATGGGAATAAGAAATGAATTAGGACCCCAGAAGAAAGGAAATCGCACTTATCTACCACCTGCTGCATATACTTTGTCTAGAAAGGAGAAAAATATAATGTGTAATTTTCTGAGTGAAGTTAAAGTTCCAGAAGGATACTCTTCAGATATTAGAAGACTTGTTTCTATGAAAGACCTAAAGTTAAAGAGTTTAAAGACACATGATTGCCATGTTCTTATGGAACACTTTCTACCAATAGGTATACGTTCTATTTTACCAGAAAAAGTGAGAGGCGCAATAACAAAATTGTGTTTCTTTTTCAGATCTATTTGTAGTAAGGTGATCGATCCTGCGATCTTACCAACATTGCAAAAAGATATAATTATTACTTTGTGTGAGCTTGAAATGTATTTTCCTCTGTCATTCTTTGACATAATGGTACATCTAGTTGTGCATCTCGTGAAAGAGACACAACTGTGTGGACCTGCATATATGAGATGGATGTATCCAGTTGAACGTTATATGAAAATATTGAAAGGGTATGTGAAAAACCGAAGTCGACCAGAGGGATGTATTGTTGAACGATACATTGTTGAAGAAGCTATTGAGTTTTGTACTGAATATTTGTCCAACGTTCAATCCATTGGCCTCCCAAAATTTGATGTTGTTGAAAAAGTAGTAGGTAAACAGTTAATTGGAAATAAAGTTGTGACAGTTTCAAGGGATGAACGGGAGCAAGTGCATTTATATGTTCTGCACAATGACATTGAGGTTGAGCAGTACGTTAAATTGCACAAGGACGTTCTCCGAGGTTTAAATCTGAATAGAAATGAAAATTGGATAGTACGTGAGCACAATCGAAGTTTTATAACATGGTTCAAAGAGCATATTTATTCAAAGTTTTATTCTGATCCCGCTTCAATAACAGAAAAGTTGAGATGTTTAGCATATGGTCCAACTTTGCATGTGTTTTCTTATAGCGCATACGCAATTAATGGATACACATTTTATACCAAGGAGCAAGATGATAAAAGTACAATGCAAAATAGTGGTGTCACTGTGCTTGCCGAATCAATGCACATTTCCTCGTATTTTGGGGTAATCGAGCGCATTTGGGTGTTTGATTATGAGAAGTTTCAGATTCCTATCTTTGGATGCAAGTGGGTTGAAAGTAATAGTGGCATACGTATGGATAAGTCAGGTTTTTTGCAAGTGGATCTTAATAAGGTGGGGTACAAAGATGAGCCTTTTATTCTAGCCACACAAGCTAAACAAGTGTTCTATGTCACTGATCCGAAAAGTACGAAATGGTTTATAGTTCTTTTTTCCAACAAAGTAATCAACGATAACATTGGAGAAAAGGGGGAGGTTGATGTTGAGAATGAATCTTATGTTAGGGATGATCCAGATGAGAATATTATAGCAGACGAATCATATATTAGAAATGATCATAGCGAGGGAATTTGGATCAATCCATCCGTCCGTGTTGTTAAGAGACAAGTAAAGCACCTTCGAACTAAAAAAAGAAAAAGATGTTAAAGGTACTTGTAAAATTACATATTGTCTCATTCAATAAAATAACATATTATTTCTTATTTATACGTTTCTTATGTGTATATATATATATTTCTTATTTACATATTTGAATGTCATTCATTTGATACTTTAGTTTTCCTGAATTACAGGTATATTATGGCCAGCAATAAAGATTAGAAGAAATTAAAGTAGAATTGTATAATTTGTGATGTTGAATTTCGAGTTGAGAATTGTATATAATTTGTGATGTTGAATTGTGAAGCTTTTGAATTATATATATTAAAGTGGAATTGTATATAATTTGTGATGTTGAATTGTGCATATAATGCCAAAGTGTTGAATTGTGCACATAATGCCAAAGTGTTGAATTGTGTATATAAAGCCAAAGTGCTGAAATAAAGGGCTAAATTATATAAGCAGGTATTGTAATATAAGCAGGTTTATTGAAAAATATATAAAAAATGCCATTAATCAGGAAATTTTTTTTTCAAAACGTGCACATTAGACAGCGCTTTTATGTATAAGCGCTGCTAAAGGGGACAGAGAAACTGCTAAAAAAGCGCTGCTATAGGTGGGGAAAGAGGGGTCTAAGACAGCGCTTTCATAAAGCGCTGCTATAGGGGGGGTCTAAGACAGCGCTTTAATAAAGCGCTGCTAAAGGGGGGGGGGGAGATTAGGCAGCACTTTAAAAAGCGCTGCTAAAGAGGTAAAAAAGCGCTGCTAAAGGTGATGTCTTTAGCAGCGCTTTTTCCACAAAAAAAGCGCTGCCTTTACCTTTAGCAGCGCCACTTTAGGCAGCGCTTTAAAGCGCTGCTAAAGGTCAAAAAAAGCGCTGCTAAAGGTCTGTTTTGGCATAGTGTATGAATAGGAAGACCATCTTTTCAAATTAATACACTACTACGAAAAGATTATTTTATCATAGTTATAAGAGAGATATTATTACAGTTGATCAACCGTAATAACGTAGAGTGTGATAGTATGTGCTCGCTTTATCATCAGAGACTGCTAGCTGTAGTAAAAATTTAGTAGCGCGTTACATATTACTATGGTTGTAAAAAAACAACCGCAGTAAAATGTGGAGGTCAGAAGTTCAATACCCAGCGTCAATGTTCAGAGAATTTTCAACATTTCACCATGATTGAAAATTACAATCGTAGTGAAAGGCTTAGCGTACCATATTTCACCACGATTATAACTAGCAATTGTTGTGATATTTTCACTTGAGTTTATTATAACTTATGCAGAATGTTTATTTCACCAACTTTTCAATAAACATATTACCTTTCAACCTAATTTAGAAATTAATAATATGATAAATTAAGTTATATTAGAGAACAAGTTACACTAATCAATATTTTTTAAACTTTCTACAATCCATTATTCATATCTCGCTCTTTCACGGTTAGAATTTAGTTTAATGCTTGTAGTTATTGAATCAACACTTCATTTTTTACTAGTTCATTCTACAATGTATTAATTTGTAGAATAAACTAGTAAAAAAAGAAAGTGTTGATTGAAGAATTAGAAGTATTAAACCAAATTCTAACAGTTAAAGAACGAGATACTGATAACAGGCTGAAGAAAACACGTAAAATATTTATTAATGTATGTTGTTTCCTAACATAATTTAATTTTTCATATTATTATTTTTTAATTCAAGTTGAAAGGTTATATATTCAGTGAGGGGTTGGAAAAACTCTCAAACTACATACGACATAATAAACTCATCTTCTATGATATGTTGACTGAACGTAATGAAAGCTGCAATGTACAAGGTATATCAAAAATAATAAAAACATCAACGATAACACTACTTTTATCAACTTACCTTAAATAATAACATACCGTAACAACAACATACAACTTTTATCAACAACTAATTACCTTAACAACAACTTAAAACTTTTATCAATAAAACCAAAATCATAAACAACAACAACATACAAATATTTTTAACAACAAAATACCTTAACAACAACATACAATTTTTATCAACAACACCATACTTAAACAACAACATACAACTTTATCAACAAAATCAAAATCATCAACATCATACAACTTTTATCAACAACAACATACCTTAACAATAACATACAACTTTTATCAATAACAACATACCTTAACAATAACATACAACTTTTATCAACAACACTATACCTAAACAACAACATAAAACTTTTATTAAAAAAACCAAAATCATCAAAAACATACAACTTTTATCAAAATCAACATACTTTAACAACAACATACGAACTTTATCAACAACAACATACAATTTTTATCAATAATAACATATCTTAACAACAACATACAACTTTTATCAACAACATCATATCTTAACAACAACATACAACTTTTATCAACAAAATTAAAATCATCAACAAAATACAACTTTTATCAACGTCAACATAACTTAACAACAGCATACAACTTTTATCAACAACATACAAATTTTATCAACAACAAAATGGTATGCAATCATCATGAAGATTAGGATAAGGCGTGAGAGAGATGTTAGAATTTTGTTTTATGAGAGAGACAATTGTTCTGTCTTGAACGAGAGAATTTTTACTTAATATAGGTTATACTTTTTGTAGCATATGGGTTATGAGGTAGCGTTATATTAAACTCTGTCGAAGTCTAAGATCTCTGTTGATATCAAAGTTGTGCATGCCGTAGTTGAAGTCTATTCTTGCATGCTGAAATATGTAAGCTTATTGTTTAAGTTAGCATGTTGAATTAGGTCAGTCTGTTAGGCCAATTGCTTAGTATGTTAATTAAAAGCTACAGTTTAGTTTTCTTATAAATAGTATACTAGTTACCACTTCTCAATCAATCCCTGATAATCCTATTCTAGCAGAGAAAGTGGTGTGATTGAGATTCAATTATAAACATTGTTCACTTAAAGTGTAATAGAATTAAGAATTCAATTTTTTAACCACTTTGAATTGTCTTTCTCTCCTATTATCTTCTCTCTTCTCTTATACTTTGTGGTTTTCTTGTTAATCAAGAAACCGATCATACTCTATTTTCTTGGGCATCGTTTCCTAAAAAATTGGTGCGATTAGCATGGAGAAGAAGATGCAGTCAAAAAGTATGAGATTGAGAAATTCACCAATGTGAATGATTTTGGTTGGTTACACTTGAAGATGCAAGCCCTACTGGTTCAGCGGGGTTTATTAGAAATGTTGAAAGGGTAAGAGAAGATAAATGTTACCCTAACGAAGAAGGAGAAGACGAAGACGATCGAGAAATCCCACAGTGCCATCATATTGAGCCTTGGTGATAAGGTTATCCAGAAGGTCTTGAAGGAGAAGACACCAACGGGTGTATGGAGCAAACTTGAGGGTTTGTCTATGACTAAATCTCTGGTCAATCATCTCTACCTAAAACAAGCTTTGTATATATTCAAGATGAGTGAAGACAAAGTCTTGGCTGAGGAGCTGAATATGTTCAAGAAGTTGATTCTTGATCTTGAAAATATTGAGATCATGATTGATGATGAAGATCAAGCGTTGGTGTTGTTGTGTGCTTTACCAAGGTCTCATGCTCATTTCAAAGAAACTCTTTTGTGCGAAAGATATTCATTGACCTTTAAAAAAGATCAATCAGTCTTGTACTCTTAAGGATTTGAACGAACAAAAGTAGCACAAGCTATCTTTTGTTGGTGAAGGTTTGTCTGTTAAGGGGAAATTCTTCAAGAGATATGGTAGGTTTGAAAAGAAGAATGATAAATTTCTATAGAATTATTGTGGTGATAAAGCTTCTACAATTAGGTGTTGTCATTGTAAAAAGGAGGGACATAAAAGAAAGGTGTGCCCTGATTGGCTGAATAATAATGGTGGAAAGGGTAATGACAAACCACCTTCATTTTATCCTCAAATTCACCTTCAAAGAGTTTTAGGTCATTATAATGACTAACCAAATTTGCAAAATGAGCGTTCTTCTAAAGGTGAGAAAAAAACATAAGAATGGAGGTTGAATTGTGTTATTCGTTTTCTTTACTTTGCTTCTGAACAGAGTTTAGATTCTAAACCACTGTTCAGATTCTGATAATTAATTGTAGTAGAATAATAACATAAGCAAATAAATAACAACAGAACACACATAGATTTATACTGGTTCCTCCCAAACTAAGAGTAGTCCAGTCCCTTTACAGCATAGAGATTTTCACTATAATCAAATCATGATTACAATTGCTTATGCCCTCAGCACAAGACTTTACTGCTCAGACCCTCATCCCCAAAATTCCTTGCTTAGACCCTCAGTCTGGTGAATGCTAAGTTGTTGTGAATTTGAGTGTCAATAATTATCACTCATCGACTTAATTCGTTTGCTTTTCATCAATAAACCTCAACTTTAGTGTATAGTTGGTATAATTTATGTTATAGTGTATATATTGCATTATCATGTAAATATCATTGATTTTGCTTATTTTTATCTCATTTTTGTAGGTATTCAAGCAACGATATTTAGTCATTGTCTTATAGAGCATTGAATAAGATTTCCAACGCTTCTGACCGTATGTAAATCAAAGTTACGGTTCTCAAGTTATGGTGGAAGCAAAAGCTGATTTTTCTCATATCTGTCATGGTCACTAGGCGAGCGGAAAGCGAGTTTTCTAGGCGAACTGAAAGCGAGCTTGTTAGGTGAGCTGAAGGTGAGGTAATTTACTATAGGGGCATAGGAAAAACTGCATCATGGTCACTGGTCAGCTCGCCAGGCGAGGTCTTGTGAGATCAAATATTTTCCAAAGGTGGTTTGATGCATTTTTTACTGACTGACGTGCAATAAAGTGACGGTCGTCGGGTGAGGCAGGAAATTTTAGTTTGTATATATTCATTTCTTCATAGATATTTTTAGACATCTCTTGGGACTTTTTATACCTGTTAGATCAGAAATCAGTCTTTAGAGATATAGGCTTAGGAAATAACAAGGAGTGGGTGCATCTTGAAGATCTGGAGTTGGATTCATCGAACTCGTTGGGACACTTTAGCGGGAAAATTTTAGATTTTGATTAACTTAACTCACAAAACAAGATTCGTCACTGCACTTTTATTTTTCAAAAGGAAAGGGAAAAGAGCGAACAAAATCTAAAGAAGTTTTAAAACAAAAAAATAATAAAAACAAAGACAAGGGTAAGGGGATTGGTTATGCAAAGGGAAGGTGTTAGCACCTAAAACGTTTATAGTACTCTAAAACGTCTATAGTACTCTATAGGAACCTCTTAAAAATCTAGTGGTTGACTTAAAAAGGTGTTGTTTGCAAAAGATTTTTGAGGTGAGAAGAGAAGTATTTTTTAAATAATTTTGTGTTTAACAAGACTTCCCGAGCCTCGTGCCTATGTACCCCACAAAATGTAATGGAGGATCAAAACCTCGTAGTTCATAGTACAAATAACAAAATGGTTTGTTATGATTCATTTTAAACGAAAATTCAACTTGTCATTTTAAGGAGAAAACATCAACTAATCACCCACAAGTATGTGAAAATGGACCTTTGTATCACCATGAGAATGACTCCAACTTGGATAAAATCAACAAGTATGCCACTAAATCTATAAGGTAGAATATAATCAACTCATTTCAAATAATACTATGGGGATAGGAGGATCACATCTCAAGTATGGAAATGACTCATGTCTAAAATTTATGAAAATTTTTATAGCAAAAAATGCACAAAAGGCACAACATGGTTTGGATGATTTTTTATCTTTCTGTAAGTCTTTTGAAAATGGTCTTGATATGCTTAAGATTGATTAGCATTTATTAAGAAAATGAGTTTGAAAATGCACTTGACAAAGTGAGAAGATTTTGAAAATTTAAGAAGGGGAGGAGATGAAGAGGCTATTCTAAAGCATAAAATAAAAGCTAGGGAAGGAAAGATTTAACCAAGATAGCAAGCCTTTGACATAAACAAGCCAAAACTTCCATCCTTTGGACTGAAGTAATAAGATAAGCAATAATAACCAAGCATCAAATGAAAACCAAGTATCCAAGCCAAGTCTTCAAAGAGGTCAACCCAAGATCAAAGGTGTTAGATGAATTCTAAGGTCTCAAATTACAACTTCAAAGCAAAGGGTCAAGAACCTAATTCTAAGTCCAAAACTCCAAATCCATGCAAGGGATAGTAACCAGTAGTCCAAGGAAATAATTAAGGTCTTTCGGGGTGTTTAGCCTTTATAAATGTCTTAAAAAGAAAAATAATGTCCAAGTGGACAAAGAGAAAAATGCATAAACATAAAAAAGATGAAAATATGATATGAAATGATAAGCATAAAATAAAGAGCATCAAAATAAAAGTGCATAAAAATAAATGACATAAAGTAAAAGCTAGCACAATTAAAGTTTGTTTTAGTGTTAAAGTTAATGAAGAAGATTATTTGTCATTTAAAGTAGATCACTCAACTAATCAACCCAACACGTATGAGAACTTTGCATAATCCTTTGAGAAGGGCTTCAACTTGGGTAAAATCAACAAGTATGCCACTAGCTCTCTTAGGTGGAAAATAATCAACTCACTATGAAGATAGCAGAATTACATCTAAACTAAAAATGAATCATATCTAAAATTGGACCAAATGATCACTTTCTAATTAGGGACAAATTTAACAATATATTAAGCAATCGTAGCACAATCTATAAGGAAGATTATACAATAGGAGGCCGATCAATAACAATTTATGTATCATACATGTTAGAGATATGATATAAAGATAATACTCCTAAAACATGTAACACAAGTCAAAACAAGGTAGATCAAGACCTAAGTCAAGGAAGATGAGATCATTATATCAATTCATCCTTCATGAAAACTTAGGACAAACTTATGCATCAATCTAAAGTACCTTAAATGATCTATGATTAGTTAGGAGGTAGATTTGAAATGATGAAGGTTCATCAGTCATCAATCCAAACTTCATGATCAAAATGACACACACATCATCCAATTGGTTAAAATAAAGGGGAAAAAGAAATGGATGAAGGATAGAGGACCAAACAAGAAAAAAAAACCAAATTTGATCCAAGTGATGATCAAGTTATCATCAAAATCAATCATCCAATTTGGTGGATTAGGGTTTTCACCCCATCAACACCCAAGATCCATTGAGTTTGATGAAACTTATGATTAAATCAACTAAGTTCTAAGGCCAACAGAAGTCAACACAAGTGAAACAAATATAAAATGTAAAAATATGAAATAAAATGCACCAAAATGAATTTTAAAAATGATTTTAAAATGAAAATAAAAGGTAAAATGAAAATGATGCGTCAAATCAAATCACAAATGGTCAATAAAATTCAGGCAAGTCAGAAACAAGTCAAGAATGATATATAAAATTTTTGAGAATTTTTAATTGCATAAAAGTATTTTTAAACAATTTAAAACGATTCAAAAAAGAGAAAAATCATGAAAAATAGAAAATGATAAAAATAAAATACCAAAAATATAAAATCAGAAGAAGAAAAACAAAAGAGAATCTTAGAAATTATTTTGGGATTTTTTTTGGATAAAAGATGAAATTAATATGAATTTTTGAATAAAAATGCAATTTAAAAACAAAAATCAGAAAATAATGAAAAGATAAAAAAACAAGGCGCGTTAGGTCATGCCTCATTAATTGACGTGGCCGATCTAATGGCCTTCAGGCAAGGGAACACGATGGTATTTAGCCGGGAAAATACACAGAATTGCATTTGAATTCAGCCAATAGAAACATTTCATTATGCCAGCGTGTAACACCTTTGATCATCATCGTCCACCTTTCCATTCGCCTTCTCTGGTAAACCAGTCGCCGGATATTACTAAGCGGTAACATCAGAGCACAAGACCACCATCATTGCAACCGTCTAATCAAGGCGAACTCAACCTCCTACTCCATTTTCATTTATTGAAAGTGAGCAAGGAGAATTGCAGAGAAAAATCAGTGGAAAAAAAATCATAAAAAAAATTAAATGATGAACTCAATGAATCAAAGCCAACAGGGTTAGGAGAAACAATTAGAAGACAAAGGACTACATTGTGGTAACTTGTTTGATTGAAAATGAAGCCTCAAACTACCTTGTTCAAAAACGATCGGAGGAGCTCTGAAATTGGATTTGATTGGAGTGATTCATGGACACTTAGAGATTGATTCTTGTTGCACAAGTTTCAGAGAAGTACGATGAAGCTAACTGAATCAAGAAATTATATTGAAACTGGCTAGAAATCTAAACACGATAGCTCACTTTTCTAGAAAAATTTGAGAGTGAAGCAGGGGTTTTCTGGCCATCAAAAGCTTAAGAAATGATTGGAATGAGGTCTCTATTTATAGGAGATGATGATAAAATGCTGAGAGGGGTGGAATGATCTAGAATTCAGTGTAATCGTGTGCACCCTCCAAGTGAGAAAAGTGTGACTCCATGTGCCTCAAAATTCAGTCAAATGATGCGTTTTAGGAGTCAATTAACTTCACTAATCATGTTTTACTCCAAAATGCATAGCAATTTGGCATATAATTGAGTTTTGTTTGAGGTAAAAATCTGATCATTGTGCAAATTTTCAGTTCCAAGTAACCATGTTTGCATCAATGAGGCATCTTGTACACGAGGCTTTTTATTCCACTCTTTTTGCAATTTGTTAACATAATAACAAAGATCACAATATGCCAAGAAAGGTTGCATTTGGACATCTGAGCAAAACGTTATGTCATGTTGAATTTGACACGAAAATATGGCAATCCATACTTGAAAAATTCTAAGTCCAAATGGCTGAAAATGATTTATAATGTATCAATGAATTTCATGGCCTTCCAAGCATAATTTGACTTTGACAATTGAAGAAATCTTGTAGAGGGTATCACAAATGATATTGTACAAAAAAAATAAACTCCAAATGTTGAAAATTTATGAAGTTGTGATTCTTTAAAGTTGAGAAAAATTCACTTAAAAATAGGCAAATTTTCACTAAGTTCGCAAATGACTCCAAACTTTTGATGATCCTCAAAGCATAATTGGCTCTTGTCATGTAAGAAGTTGAAAAGGATGTTGAGAAGAGTAATATGAAAAAATAAGCATTCAAAAATATTAAGAATTGAATGAGTTGTGATCTTTTGAACTTTGACTTGAAATGTTGATTTTTTAAGTCAAACTTCCTTGAATGAACTTGTAAACTTGGACTTTCCTTGCATTTTAAAGCACATGGATAATCATATGAACTCAAAATAATGTGTCGTTGAATTTCTTTGATTAAGTTGACCAAATATTGAGGTATCTTGTTGATGAAGGCATGGAAATAAACACACGAACCTTTGACTTTTCTTAAGAGACATGCTACTAAACCTTGAGATATATTTGATCAAAATGAGATTGAATGATGCTTGAAAACTTGTATTTTGGTATTAGAAGCCATGGTTTGATGAGATAGCCCTTGGGAGTCAATGGTTGACCATACTTTAACCTTGAGGGAGCAAAACCATAGCTGATGAATCATGTTTGGTGTTCTTAATATATCACCCTACCTTGCAAAGAAACAAAAGGATACAAGACACATTTTTTCTATTTTAATCAGTAGTTAGTGAAACATAAAACATATAAACATAAAGGAAAAAGATACACAAAGAGGTGTTTGATGATCTATGCAAAAGCAAACACAAAGATGAGAGCGTAAAAAAGAAACCAAACTTGTGATCTTGTTTATATGCAAAAATGCAAAAGGAGGATGGGATATTAGGGTTAAAAAATTAGGGTAAAACATACATCGCGAGGGAAGCTTGTTCTATTCCTTCTTCTCCTTGTAATCTCTATTGTTAGGGATTGTATGTAAGTTTACTTTTAAAAAGTATGTATCTTTGTTAATCATGGCGTTGTATACTATCTATTTCATAAATCTATATCGATGTCGTCTTTATTTAGTTGTTTATCTTTGATTTAAACTGTCATATACATATACTCTTCAGGTCTAGATCTAGGATGAACATTTGTTAGACGCTAAACTCTAGACATAGATTTAGATCTAACATTTGCGTGGGTATCGATTCTTAATGCCTCGTGTTATGTAGTTGCGTGAGATATCACCAATGAGACAATATGGTTGAACTCTCGACGAATGTTTAGACATGAACCCTAGAAATACATGATGATATTGACGAGGGTTTTAGATTGCATACTATTGATTAATAGATTTACGTATTTGAGCGGTGGATGAAATCCAATCCTGACGAGCTCTCAACCATACTTTATTTACTTATTCATATGTTTTACTTTCTACTTTTTACTCTTTTAAACAATCCAATCCAAACTTATAAACATAGAGATTGTTGAACGAAATTATTTCCCTTGCACCGATCCCTGTGAATATGATAAAACCCAGTCGGAATTCTTCCAAATATTTTTCTTCTTACAGCTATTCAGCAGCTCGAACAAAATGGCCAAGTCTTCTTGCTTAAATCACTCAGGTTAAAGACTTCTTTGCTTAAGTCCCTCAGGCTCAAGACTTCTCCTTAGACCCTTAGTCCAAGACTTCCCTGCTTAGATTCCACGAATCTAAGACTTCTTCTCAAATCCCACGGATTCAAGACTTTTGCTCATACCCTTCAAGTACAAGACTTTCCTGCTTATATTCCACAAATCCAAGACTTATGCTCATACCTGTAGTCCAAGACTTTCTTGCTCAATTAACAATTGATTAAGACTTCAATGCTCTATCACCTAGCAAGAGACTTTATCTAAACTACTAAACAACTTGTTTAAAAGAATAGAAAACAAGGTACATGGTAATAACCATAACAAAGATCACAACACTTAAGATTTTTAAGATATTCGATGTTTAAGAAATATTTAGGCTTTGTACAATTTACAACATATAACAAAAATTCTGCATAATCGATTGTGTTGCTATTGTTGATCTTGTTATACTTCCATTCTGATAGAAGCGAGGAACGTTTCTATCCTTCTTGTATCTTCTTCCTTTTTATCCTTGTTCCTTTTTGAAAATCCATGTTGAATCTTCAACTACATATATAGCAGTTTCAGGGGAATAGTCATTGGAAGAGATAACTTGTACAAGTGTCTTTGTTACTCTGTAGTGCAAGAGACGTTAAGGATAGATACACCAAAAGATATTGATCCATTGTGTAACTTGTTTAACCATTGTGTCTTTCTTGAGATCTTGTATTATAGATCCGTAGAGAGTAGATATCCGTGAAGTATGTCAACTCTTCTTAAGCCTTGTGAACACCGACTCTAGCTGACAGCAGATTTGACAATATAGCTTGCTTTCTGCAGTATGGATAACTTTAGCTTTATTGTTGGTTTGAATCATCACCAGAAGCTGATACATTCAATAAGCTTATATAGAATATATTGATCTTCTGATACTGAGGCCTTTAGCTTCATAGTTTATGCAAACCTATATTATCAGTCTTCACTTAAAGAACGTTCTTCAAATTCTGAGCCACCAGAAGCCAATAACTTAGCTTCTCTCAAGTGCATCCTTATATCAGATTCTAATGTATTCTTCTTTAAGCTTTAGAACCTGCACACTTAGAACACACATTAGATAACACCATTGTTCTTTCAATGTTTTGTTATCATCAAAACCCAAAGGATATATATCATGAACAAATCTTGTTCTAACATCTTCAACATTTTTTCTTCTTTTTTATAGTCTCTAAATCCTCCATTATCTTATTAACTTTGGACCTATACATTGTTATAAAGATAATTTAATTATCCCATTAAATAAATAAATATACTATAAAATAAATACAAAGAAAAGTATAAGTAAACTCTCTTCAAATTAATAACATAGCCTTTAAATGAAAGGACATTGCTTTCTTGGACGAGAATAAAGAGTATTCATCGGTGTAGAGGGGGTGAATAGACCTTCTAGTTAAAACTTCGTTTAAAATAATTTGAATTTTTTAAAGAGTTTTAAAACAAAAATGATTTTGGTGGTAGAAGAAAACTTTAGCGTAAAATAAATTATGCTTATAGATTAGAATTGGTATGTAATGACTTAAGTCGTTCACAACACAATCAAAATTGAAATCTCAAACTTAACCAAATATACAAACAAATTATTGTATTGAATTATTGTCAAAATTACACAAGAAGTATGATTTTACAGTTTTTATATTAATCTACAACAAGACAAAATTGAACTTCCAATTCTGACAAAACTACAATCAATTGCTACCGATTCTAATGGCATGCAATTTCTAAAAAGAAATGAAGAAAAACATAATCATACAACTAACTACGAATATTAAAAAGGAGAGAGAGAAGAAAGTACAGTGAAATTTATACTAGCTCAACATGTTTGCCTTTGCTTTGCGCCTACTTTAGTCTCCAATGGTCAAAATTAAAATTTTGTTGATCTTCAAAAAATATTTATGACAAAATTACAAGAGTTTCAAACTATCACAATATCAAAATTAATATTTAAAATATAAAAAATCTTCTTTATGGATGTTTAACTTGTACACATTATACAAACTAAACTCTTAGCAAAATCTTCATGTAAAATCGCTTTTGATCTTGCAGCCCTAACAACTTGTTCCTAAGTCTTCGTTCTACAACAGTATTTACTCGATCCCAACAGTATCTTGAGTGTTGTTATTTGAATAGTGAGAAGAAATTCTACCTTATTTGTAGGCTCCCAAATAGAACTACCAAGGACAACCTGGAGAGAGGAACCTCCTTTTTTTCCCATGGAATTATCAAAACCAGCCACAACACCACACATCTTACGAACCTCTGAAATCTCAATCAAATCTTCAAAGAAACATTAAATTAAAAAATTAACCTCCTCAACAATCACTAATATCCAAAAATGAGATTCATATTCATACAACAACGGAGAAAGAATGAGGTAGAAGATGACATAAATCGTTTGCAATTGTTCACAAACTCTTTTGAAGATATGAAAGAACAAGTATTTTGTGAGTTTTCAAGTCAATATTGGAAGTCAATGTTTTCAAACATTGTGAACGTTTTGAGAGAAAATGATTTTTATAGGTGTAGAAGATCTAGCACAAAAAAGAGTGAACAATGATGTTTGATTTAAGTCACAAGAAAAATGTTTGATTTAAGGCAAAGAGTAGAGTAATTTGAATCAAGATATAAAACATATAAGAAACTCATATTTATGATTTGAGTCATGAAAACGTATGATTAAATCAAATGTGACAGTGGCAAAACATGGAAATGCAGTCTTTCATGATTCGAGTCAAGTGTAAGTTGTGGTTCGAATTAAATGATGTTATAATTCAAATCAAGTACAAGTTGTGATTCAAATCATGATAGTTTCAAACATTTCATACAATCTCTATTTCATTTGATTCGAGTTACGAGATGTGTGACTTGAATCACACACCTAGAATCTCAAATTTTTGCAATTTAAAAAATGTTGAGATTCCACCACTACTACAAATATACCCTCAGGCGCGAAAGAAATTTTACCTCGGTTAAAGAAGCGAGGTAACGAAGGACAACATAAAAACATGCCACTTTAATCCTCGGTTTTTGAATAGCTTAGGGGACATTTGAAAAGGTCATTGGTTAGATCCCCAACAATAATATTTTTTTTAATTTTCAAAGCTATGTAGTGTGCACCATATACCTCTCGGTTTTTGTAATAACTGAGGAAAAAGGTCAATATGTACGTCAGTTTTTGTTAATAACCGAGGGGTATTACGTTTTTTTTTCTCATTTATGGTTTGTTTTTTATCTCATTTTGATTGACCTCTATCATTTTTTACACAAAACCTACAAATTATATGACGAAATTAAATCGTTTGTATTTTATACAGAGCATAATACAGAATACCAAATTTACATTGTTTACAAAACCAAATGTACAATGTTTATAATATTTATAATAATATTTGGAATACAAAAAACCTCTACCAATAGAACCTATACATATAAAACACAAGTAATGCATTAGTGAAAATAAAATAATGTTAAAAAGTATAAGTAATACTTACATGTGGTTCTATAAACTTTGACTTTTAACCAACTAAATTATGTTTCATAAAATTGTATCCCTCCATAACTCTACATGTTGGCAAAATTTAAACATGAATAAAAACTATTCAAAACTAAAGGTAAAATTAGAGTATTACAAATAATACCACTTACCCAATCAAAACCTTTTGCAAATCTTCATCAAATTTATAGTGTAACGAGTATAACATAACTACACAATTTTACTTCAAGCATTAAATAATTAGTTGCCAATGGTTCCTACATAAACACTCAGAATAATTAATGATGTGTATAAAATATATTTATAAATGAAAACACAAATTAAAGCATATATTTACTCATGGATAAACTATCCCATGTAACATTCTTTATTCTCACTAACTAATTTATTTTGTATGCACATCTTGATATTGTTTGTTGCATTACCTTAAAATTAAATGTTCAATGGATCTAAGAAACATTTTTTTTTCAATTTCCTTTCAAGATACGTCTTTTGCATGAACCTAATTGAAAGTTAATACATAAGTAAAATATTTATGTTAAAATTTGAGAACAATGAATATAAATTGAAATCAATGCAAAACTTATACTTATGAGCACCACAATTATAGTACGGCTATGTCCAACCAATCATCTGCCTTCAAAAATTCCACCAGACAACTCTTATAAAGTATAAAAGATTGTTATGGTTCATGTTTTAATTTAAACTCAGAGAGTTATGGAATCTCGTCTATCATCCGTGATAGTCTCTGAGTGTTATCTAGTTGAGGTGGTGTGGTCTCAATATTGTGATGCGAGGCAGAATAATTATCTTTCATGCTTGCACCATCCATAACAACTTCCTTTACTACTTTCTCATGTATGTCCAACTAATTTGGAATTGGATGGTTTAATACACCCATTGATTTCAATTTATGCATCATAAAAACAACTGAAATACAATACAAAATTTAAAATACACAAACAATAACAACAACATACAACACAAAAATTTGAATTATACTTATACCTCAATCATCGTTGATACGCTTCTCTCTTTCAACCTCAGCCAGCCTCTACCGCTCCTCCCGCATCTCCTGTAACATCGCATCCCGCTCTTCCTGCAACATCTTTTCCCTCTCCTCAAGATGCACTCTCTTAATTGGTTCATAACATAGAAACATACTAACTAGATATATGGAAGAGATACACTTAAACTTAAAAGAAAAATGTAAAATATTTAGTTTGGTTGTTGTTTCAAAATTCTTTTTTGCTGCCTTTTCACCTCTATAACTAAAGATGAGGATAATATTCTCTAGACGAAAAATATGACTAAAACATGTGCGAATGAAAGTTCTGATCTTTTTCAACCCTTTCAATTAGATATAGGCAAATTTCTTAACTTTTTTTAAAGCAATTGCTAAATTTTAGAAAATATTATAGGTTTTTTTTTGGAAGTTAGTATTTCTAAAATTACATATTTCAACTGCAAGCACAAATATTATCAACTAAACCTAAAGCAATGTATTTCTTGTGATTTAATTTGAACACTAAAAAGATATAATAGTTTATTTTATCAAGTGTAGAATTTAATTCAATTTTTATATTTATTTGTCAAATAATATAAATTTCTCTATAAATAAAGATATTTGAAAAGCATAAGGGACACAATAATAAAAAAATATATGCATAAAACACAACTTGTTCTAATCTATTTATTTCATATTACAATTATTCTAAATCATCATTTACTTTATTAATTTATGAGCAAAGTGTAGGAAATATATTTTGTAATCTATTAACAAATAATAAGTTTAGTGTGTTTATACAATTCACATTAAGTTATTCAAAATATTATGAAAAAAATCTATTTTTAATACCAATTTCATCTAATATGTGTTCTGAATCGTTAGGCTTAAACACAAAAGACAAAAAACCTAGAGTATTATCCTCATCTTAGCTATGGAGGTGAAGAGGTAGTAAAATATAATTTTGAAAAAACAACGAAAATAAATGTTTTCCATTTGCTTTTCGTGTTTAACTAGAATATAGAAACAACAATCGTATAATAATACTAACTAGAACATACACTTAAGTAATAAGTTAGGATGAAACATTTCAAGAAAAAAAACATACATCGAAGAGTTACGAACATTTCAGTGGTATTATCATTTCTATGAACATTTCTAAAACTAACACCATAGTCTGTAACAACATTTCTATGAACATTTCGAAAACTAAATCCATTTCTATGAAGATTTCAGTGGTGAGTTACGTACCTCAAACGTGATAACGAAGCTTCAACAAATTTTAAAAAGAGATGATGTTCAAGTTGATGTTGGAAGAATTAATGTTGAAAAGAGATGATGTTCGAGTTGATGTTGGAAGAGTTATGATGAAAATCACCTAGGGTTTCTATGAAGAGAATGGCGATGAAGTTAATGTGTTTGTTGATAGGTAAATGAAAAGTTAGAGTCTAGTTCTCTGAAGTATTTATGCAATAGAACAAACACGTCGATTTTCAAGCAAAACCGGGAGAATATATTAATTAAAAAATAAAAAATAAATAGAAAAGCCTCATAGCACCATATTATGAGAATTAATTAAAAATAACTATCACATTGCTTTTCAGACAAAACAGAGGTAATAAATTAGTTAATAATTAAAAATAATATAAAATAAAAAATAAAAAAGATATTTAAAAATATTGATGTAAAAGATATTACCCCTTGGTTGAAAAATATAACTGAGGGTAATATAAATTATAAATAAATAAATAAATAAGCGGAAAAGGAAAAAGAGAAAGACACCATGTGATCCTTGTGAGATATTGGATCAAACTCTATAATGGTCAAGTATGTTTGCGAGTAATATGTATTATAGTCGAAGTTTGTTCTAACATGCATTAGTCAATATTGCAGGTTTGTTAGCATGTTGAATTGGGTCTTGCTTGTAAGTCCAATTGTTTAAGTTAGCTTGTATCCTAAGTTAGCTTTTAATGGATAATTGTTAAAAAGTTCATTAGGTTAGTGTGTTATTTTTCTTATAAATGGCATGCTAGTCTCTCATCTTATATAAGGAAAAATAGGAAGATAAAATCCTAATTTAGAGAGAGAGAGAGAGAGAGAGAGAGAGAGAGAGAGAGAGAGGTTATTTGTTATTCTTGTATACTTGTAACCTTGTTTGATGGATAAAGGAAACAATAGTAGTTTATAACAAATCTTTGTTGTTTTCCCTTGTTTTCTTTGTTGACCATAATCCTTGTGTGTTTCTTGTTTATAAAGAAACCGTTTATATTCCATTTCAAGGCATTTTATTCACAATAAGCTGGTGCGGTCAGCGTGGAGAAGACGCCTTCAACAAAGTATGAGATTGAAAATTTCACCGGAGTGAACGACTTTGGTCTGTGGCGCTTGAAGATGAAAGTCCTACTGGTTCAGCAAGGTTGTTTGGAAGCGTTGAAGGGAGAGGCATCCATGGATGTTGCATTAATGGAAAAAGAAAAGACGGCCATGATTGAGAAATACCATAGCGCAATATTGTTGAGCCTTGGTGATAAGGTTCTTCGACATGTATCAAAAGAGACTACAACATTGAGGTTATGAGCAAAATATCCTAAGAGTCATGAAGAGGTCGAAGGAAGTCTTGAGAGGAGTGAAGAAACAAGGCTTGTATACCCTTGAGGTTGAGGTTGTAAGTGGTTCGACAAATGTTGCATCCACGAAACCTATGTCAAAGACAAAACTATGGCACATGAGATTTGGACATGTCAGTGAAAGAGGCCTGGTCGAATTAGGGAAACAGAACCTGCTAGGAGGTGACAAAGTCGAAATTTTGAATTTTTGTGAATCTTGTGTATTTGGTAAATCCTGTAGGGTGAAGTTTAACAAAGGCAAACAAAGAACACATGGATCTCTGGATTACATTCATGCTGATATTTTGGGGCCTGGAAGGAATCCTTCACACTCAGGTGCAAGGTATTTTATATCCATCGTTAATGACTATTCTAGAAAGCTATGGGTATTCATTCAGAAGACGGAGGATTAAACTTTTGAGAATTTCAAAAATTGGAAGGTTCTGGTCGAAACTCAAACTGCCAGAAATTTTAAGAGGTTGAGAACCGACAATGGCCTTGAGTTCTGCAACAAAGCGTTCGACAGTTATTGTATTAAGTCTGGGATTGCAAGGCATAACACTGTAGCAGGTACATCTTAACAAAATGGTTTAGCTGAGAGATTCAATCAAACAATCCTTGAAAGGGTTAGATGCATGTTGGTTAGTGCTGGATTGAAGAAGGTGTTTTGAATGGAGGCTATTTCGATAGCAACCTATCTGATAAATAGATGTCCCTCGACTGCCTTGGGAATGAAGACACCTGAAAAAGTTTGGTCGAGACATCCACCTAGTCTCGATAGACTGAGAGTATTTGGCTGTGTGGCCTATGCTCATATTAGGCAAGACAAGGTCGAATCTAGAGTTCTGAAATGCATGTTCACGAGATACCATGAAGAAGTCAAAGCTTATAGGCTATTGTGCCTAGAGCCAGGTCACAGGAGGTGTATCACAATTCGAGATGTAGTTTTCAATGAAGCAGAGATGGCTTTCAAGAAAACTGATGATGTTGACGAAGAGCTGGAACATAGAGAGATTCCTATTGAGGTGGAGCATGTTGATGCTGAATTGTGTATTCCTGATGAAGTCGAAGAAGACATAGATGATATTGTCAAAGATGAGGAGATTGATAATGGCTACCTTCTAGCAAGAGACAGGTCGAGGAGTATCATCAAGCCACCTTAGAGACTTGGGTATGCAACTCTTATAGCTTATGCCTTAATCTCTGCAAGTGAGGTTCTAAACGAAGAACCTAAAGACTATAAGGAAGTTATGAAGAGTCGAAAGAAGACTTAATGGGTGAAGGCCATGGATGATAAGATGAAATCCCTTCATGATAAAAATACTTGGGAACTGATCAAGAAACCTGCTGGAGCCAAGTTAGTCAGCTGTAAATGGATTTTCAAAGTTAAGGAAGGAATCGAAGGAGTGGCGTCGAAGAGATACAAGGTAAGATTGGTCGCTAGGGGGTTCACTCAAAAATAATGTGTCAACTTTAATGATGTGTTCTCTCCTGTTGTGAAGCATAAATACATTCGAATGTTGCTTGCCACAGTGGCACAGTTTAACCTTGAACTGGAATAGATGAATGTGAAGACTGCATTCTTGTATGGTGATCTAGATGAAACAATCCTTATGAGGCAACCTGAAGGGTATGTCAAAAAAGGGAAGAAATATTATGTGTGCAAGCTAAATAGATCCTTATATGGACTGAAACAATCTCCTCGACAGTGGAATAGGAGATTCGACAAGTTCATGGCACGCATAAGTTTCATTAGAAGTCAGTTCGACCACTATGTTTACTTCAGATTTCGACCTGGTAATTCATTTGTTATTTTGTTGCTTTATGTGGATGATATTTTAATAGAAAGCAAGAATGTCGAAGATGTAATGAGGGTAAAGGCTGAACTCAATAAGGAGTTCAACATGAAGGATCTGGGAGTTGCGTCCAATATTCTTGGGATTGACATTCGAAAAGATAGAAACTGTCGAAATTATACTTATCTCAATAGGCATACCTACGAAAGATTCTTGAAAAGTTTGGTATGTCGAATTCAAAGCCTGTTGTGACTCCGACAAACCCTCAATTCAAGCTGAGTATAGATCAGTGTCCCAATACAGATGTCGAAAGAGCTTATATGAATAGAATTTCATATGCTAATATAGTGGGTTCTTTAATGTATGATATGGTCTATAATAGACCTGACATAACATATGTAGTAAGTCTTGTAAGCAGGTACATGGAGAATCCTAGAAAGGCTCACTGGAAAGTATTGAAGTGGATTCTAAGGTACATAAATGGGTCTCTGAATAGAGTCATAATTTATGGTAGAGCCTTGGGTGAAGACAGTAAAGCAGCAATCGAAGGATACGTCAACTCTGATTATGCAGGTTGTATGGATTCTAGAAAATTTATTTTTGGATACGTGTTCACTATATTTGGGACAACAATCAGTTGGAAAGCAACACTTCAAAAGATTGTTCCCTTATCAACTACTGAAGCGGAATATATCGCCCTAACTGAAGCTGTGAAGGAAACATTGTGGTTTGAAGGTTTTGCATAGGAGCTGAAACTTCAAGGTCGAGTTATCACTGTTAAATGTGATAGTCAAAGTGAAATATACCTATCAAAGAATTCAGCCTATCATGAGCGAACCAAACACATTGATGTGAGGCTGCATTTTGTCAAAGGGGTAATCGAGCGTGGAGAAGTCCAAGTGCTGAAGGTTTTGACAGATCATAATGTTGCTAATATGATCACCAAGACGTTGCCTAGTTGTAAGTTTTTCTACTGTATGCAATTGATAAAGCTGCATGAAGAAAGCTAGTTTCTTGATTTTACAGAGTTAGATCCAAGGTGGAGATTTGTAAGATATTGGATCGAACTCTAGAATGGTTGAAATCTGTTTGCGAGTAATGTGTGTTATAGTCGAAGTTTGTTCTAACATGAATTAGTCAATATTGCTAGGTTTGTTAGTATGTTGAATTGGGCCTTGCTTGTAAGCCCAATTGTTTAAGTTAGCTTGTACCCTAAGTTAGCTTGTAAGGGTAATTGTTAAAAAGCCCATTAGATTAGTGTGCTATTTTTCTTATAAATAGCATGCTAGTCTCTCATCTTATATAAGGAAAAATAGGAAGATAAATTCCTAATTTAAGAGAGAGAGGTTATTTGTTATTCTTGTATACTTGTAATCTTGTTTGATAGATAAAGGAAAGAATAGCAGTTTATAACAAATCCTTGTTGTTTTCTCTTGTTTTCTTTGTTAACCCTAACCCTTGTGTGTTTCTTCCTTATAAAGAAACCATTAATATTCTGTTTTGAGGGATCCTATTCATAACAATCCTAAACCAATTAAAAATAAAAAAATAAAAAATAAAATGTAGTAACTGGAATTTGGAGCGAGCCCCCTCGTTGTTATATTCCATTAATTTTGGTAAAAATCGAGAGTATAAGTTGTATATACTATTTTACTTTTTAAATAATGATGGTGATGTCAGGACATATACATCGGTCATTGGGTGGTCGAGGTGAAAGTTTTGTTATAAAATGTATTATTTATAGTAGTGTGTCAATGCCATGACATGATCCAATCCCAAATAAAGTTCTTGAACAAAAAAAAACTCGACAAATTGACTTAAAGCATATCACTTACACTATAATCAAACACTTTAATTTATACATGCTAAAATATGTATCTAAAACTCAATCTAGAGAAGCGCAACTGATAAAGAGACTCAATGACATAAAACTAAAAACTTAAAATGCAATAAACAAAACCATAATCAATAAGGTAGCAACGACATGCAACTTCATATTTCTCTTTCTCACTTCATTAAAAATTTTGCATTTTTTTCTCATTTTATTGAAATTTTTGTTTCTCTTGCTTTCTTGATTGAAACTTTTGCTATAATATCAGTTGTTTAGGAAATAAGCAAAATTATTGCAAACTCATTTCTTATAAATGAAAAAAATTAATTTTAACATTTGGCAATATAAATATATATTTTAAAAATATATATATTTTAAAAATATATATATTTTTTAAAAATGATTTTTATGAAAAAAAAATTATATTAAAATTTTAATATAAAAATCATAGCAAAAGAATAAAATACTTCAAATAATATATTATAAAAAACCTTTTTAACCAATTTTTTGTTTGAAGTTTAGTTAAATAACGATTTTTGTAATTTTTTTAACAACAATATTTTAAAAAATTTGAAACAAATGGAGCCATAATTGTGAAACAAATATTTTTTACAAACGAGTCTAGAAAACCTGAAAATAAATTGGAAGAACTATTATTAAACATGAAAACTTGACAAAGATCTTTAATATCTAAGAAATAACATAAACAATTCATTTGGCTATGTATCTTTCTTGGAAATTACAGCTGTCAACTCAACTTGAAGGTAAAGACCCACATTTGGTGAAAACTTCACAAACACACTTACCTTGTTTTCTTCAATAACTTAAACATAAATATTCTTCAACATCTCATTCTCATGCATGGTGATTACTAATTAGAAAGATTCATCTCTTTTACACTTCAAACCAATTGCATTTACCCTCAAGTTTAGTGTTTCTTGCAAATAAGATAACTTCTATCAACCATCAAAACTTGTACCAAAGAAAAAGTTTGTCCCTCCATGCAAGTAAACACTTCCTCAAACTTTTGCACATAACTTTATTTTTTGGAAAATTTGATAAAGGCTTATATTTAAGCTAGCTCATAAAACAAGAAGTATTTGTACATGATGAATCTTTTTGTGTGCTTTTGCAGAAGGATAAAGAAGTTGTTAGCAAAGGAAAAGATATGGAAACAGAAGGAAATGGTGTGAAAGAGGAAACCCTACCTCCGGGATTTCGATTTCATCCTACCGATGAAGAACTCATCACTTACTATCTTGTAAATAAGATTTCAGATTCTGATCATTTTACTTGCAAAGCAATAGGTGATGTAGATCTCAACAAATGCGAACCATGGGAGCTTCCAGGTTGTTATTAATCATAAATATATATCTGTATAAGAACTTCTTTTTTTTTTAGTTTGAGATTTTTCAATTTGGTTTTTCAACTTTTTTTCAATTATCAAGAATAGATCCATTGATACTAATATTAGTTTTGTATATATACTCAATTTTCTTTTGATCCAGTTTTCATAAAGATAATAAACTAGGGTTTCTTCATGCGGTATATAAAAAAAATTCTACTATTCTACTAGGGTTTCTTCATACAGTTGGTTTTCTCTAGTAAATTAACTTATGCAAAATTTTCTTTCGAATTCTTGATGTGGAATTATTAGGGAAGGCGAAGATGGGTACGAAAGAATGGTACTTCTTCAGTTTACGAGATCGTAAATATCCAACTGGTGTGAGAACTAATAGAGCAACAAACACTGGATATTGGAAAACCACTGGGAAAGACAAGGAAATATTCAACAGTATTACATCAGAGTTGGTTGGTATGAAGAAGACTTTGGTTTTTTACAAAGGCAGGGCTCCTAGAGGAGAGAAAACTAATTGGGTCATGCATGAGTACCGTA
Source organism: Lathyrus sativus (assembly GCA_963859935.3). Taxonomy (NCBI): domain Eukaryota; kingdom Viridiplantae; phylum Streptophyta; class Magnoliopsida; order Fabales; family Fabaceae; genus Lathyrus; species Lathyrus sativus. The sequence continues at coordinate 25,041,407 of OZ012740.1, read as the reverse complement.
TTCATTCCAAATCCACCTTCAGATCCAACAAGGTATATACATACATGTATTTAATCAAGAAAAACTATTTCTTAGTTTAGCACACTGACACCAGAAACACGACACTGACACTGACATTTTGTATGCAGCATGATGAGTGGGTGGTAAGCAGGGTATTCCGGAAGAGTGCAGGTGTAAAGAAGTACTACCCTTCTTTAAACCCTACAAGAGCAGTCATGAATAATCCTTACAATATTAATCTAGAAGTTGGTCCTAACAGCATGAACATGCCACCACCATCAATGATGCAGCTAGGGCTAGATTCTTCTTCTGCTGCTGCTGCTCATAATTTCCATCTCTATGGAAGAAACTACCTCAACGCTCCAGATCAGGTAGCTGAAGTCACTAGGCTTCTAAGAGCTGGTGTTTTGCCAATGCATCAATATTCTCATTTGAACTTTCCAGTATCATCGTCATCGTCATCACCCTTAGATGGTGAAGGATTCACCATTTCAGGACTTAATTTGAATCTTGGAGGTGGCGCTTCATCGCAACAACCTATTTTGAGGCCAATGCCATCAACTACTTCTAGTACTACTGCTCATATGGCTGCTCATCAACTGCATGATTTCAGCTCCAACATGATTAGTAATAATAATAATAATAATAATAATGATGGTGTTGGATATGGTGGTGGAGATCAAGTGAATAATCCAAATACTAATGGTCATGGAAATAATAATAGGTACAATATGCAGGGTGCTATGGACCATTGCATGGATCTTGATAATTATTGGCCACCTTCTTACTAAATTTTGTTATTAGGAGAGTCCTTCATTCAGTTTATTTGATATAATTATTATATAGTATGGAGACTATAAATATTGATGTGCTTTTTTAAGTGTTTTTATGTCTAGTAGGGGTAAAGTAAATACCCTACAAACAAAGTCTTAATGCTTTATGTACCAAAAAACTTTTGTAATGCTTGTTTCTTAAAATTGCGTACTCTCTTTTCATGATATTGAGATCAATATATGTGTTTTTTTTTTCCTTTTCACAGTTGGTAAGGATACAATATGGTTTTACTTCATGACCTGTGGAAAACTTCCCGAAACTATTTCGGGATAAGAAGTTGAAAAGATTGAAGTAGATTGTTTGGTGTATGGTTATATATATGGTGCTTTAAAACGGGTTTCATGTATTTATGCTTGTGTTCTACAAGTCCGTTTTATTTTGGTGTTGTAACACACGAGAGTTCATGCAAAATTCTCTATTGTTGAAAGAAATTTTGCATAATTGAATTAGCAAATTTTGTGCCATTATCACTCCTTATTTTTTGATACATGTATTGGATTGTGTCTTCACCATAATATAAATTTTGCACAGAGGCATTGTATTTGGCCCATAAATCACAATGTATCAAAGCAAAATGTTATTTTAACTTTGTTAATGCTTTGAATAAAAGGATCTCAACATTGTTTAGATTTGTGACATATGTCACATATTGATAAGAAATGTAGTTGCATTAATTCAACCTTACAAAATTAGTTTGTAGGCTAAAGATTTTTCTCACTTGTAAACATATATTTATGTCATATATTATTCAATATGAAATTTTTTGACACACCCCCTCACGCTTAAGATTAGATATTTGGAGCGTGGAAATAAATAGTGGGTGATCCAATAGATGAAACTTAATAGTAGGTGGCCTACCAGATTTTAAATAAGACTCGTGATACTATGTTAAAAAATGTGATTTGACCTAACTCAACCCTATAAAATCTGCTTGCAAGGGGAGGATTTCCCTCACATATAAACACATGTTTAAGTCATATATTGTCCGACGTGAGACTCTTAATAATACGGTATCCAACAATTCCAAAGCATTTTGTTTTAATGTGATAGATCTTTCCACAATGATCGCACTTAGGCTTAGATCTTTCTCTTCCTTTGCTTATGCACCCTGATGATGAATGTAAAGCAATTTCTAATTCTGATTTATTATTGTCTTTCTCCTTATCTATACCAAATCATAATTCATCTCTAAAGATATGTTTGAAAGCATGTCACAATGGAGTTAGCGGGTAAGAGCTAATGATGGTTTCCTTGACATGACTGTATTGCTCATTATTGAGGCTTCTAAGGAAGAGATGAAATTTTTCTTGTATCAGTTCTATTGATGCGCCACAAGTGCATTATAGAAGTGGTTAAAGATCATACTACTATGGATATGGTATTTTACCTCGGTTGTGAGGACAAGGTAACATAGGTTGTCATGATAATTGGCTACTTTTTCCATCAGGTCACTGACAACCAAAATAAAAAGTGACTTTGGTCATGAGTTCGATTTCCATCAATAGCATTTTTAAAATGGCGCATGGTTGTTTTTTTCCTCAGTTGGGTGGTATAACCTAGGTGAAATGTAGTGTCACCCCTTTTGCCCTTTGTTAGGACTTTTAACCGAGGGAATAGGTGGTATGGGATAAAATTTCTCCTAGGTTGGGACTTTTAACCGAGGAGAAATCTAATATATCTTATGTCACTTTAACGTGTTATTTACATGTTAGGCCAGACAGGATTAATTTTAAAGCATAAATATTTGTTTTTTTATTAATATAGGTATTTCATAAAAACATAAATAAATTTTTAATAAAGAATAAAATTTATCATATAAAAAAATTATAATCTAATCAGAAAATGGTGAATGGTAAGAATTTAAAAAAGAAGCAACACAGTGTGTTGCTTCCTTTTCATTTTTTTTTACCATTCACCATTTTCTTTTTGCGTTGCAATTTTTTTATTATATGGTACAATTTCTTCTTTACTAAACAAATGGTTATAATTTTATGAAATAGATAAATTAATTTTAAAAAACAAATATTTTTACTTCAAAATAAATTGTATTTTGTTAAACCCAAAATGTCAATAATACGGTAAAGTGATAGAAGATACAAAATTTAGAAAGCCACCATTAACATGAGGCATACACAAACCCAACATATTACCTTATCATTCTAATGGACTAGAGTAGAAACAATTTCCCTAGAAACAACCCTCATATACTTTGGGACTTAAGGCCATCCATGTTGGATCTGCTCATAACCTTGTGATTTCTACTCATAATGAAATTAAGAACAAAACTCTAAACTAATCTCTATGAGTCGATAACCCATCAACCCATATCCCTTAAACCCATAATAGAATTTAATCAGAAAATGAAAGCAGAAACTTACATATGTTTGTCATTGGGATTCCCTCATGTTTGCAGGTATGTGATCTTTCGATTTGTAGAGTTACTTAGGATTCCTTGAATCTCTTCTGATGGGGATGAAGAGAAAATCTTGACGAACCATATTTTTTCTCTACAAATGGGGACTATAACCCATATAAATAACCTTAGGGTTATTTCCCAGTTTTCAATATTCTAATTTGCCCCTTCATCAAATTAGATATTGACTTATGGTATCTATTAAATAACCCTATCTTTCATAATATTTATACTTTTAGCCACATACTTAGTATTAATTTGACCACTATAGTTTGAGATAATTAAATATTGGCCCTAAAACATGTAATGTTATATTTGTGACTCAAAATTCTAACAATCTTCCACTGGTCACATATGTAACTTTACACACATTTTAGACTTTATGAGCTCAAAATTTTCCATTATATACTTCAAGCATATCCAAATTATCTTGCCGATTAGTTATGTCAACACATAGAACCAAAGTGATTTTTGTTATATAAATCATAATTAAAACCCATCAATGATCATTACTAGTGACAGAACTAAATGACATAGATTTGTCATGAAAAACATATGATATTTGTCTAGACATGTCGATTTTCAACTGGTCCTACTTTACTTTAGTGAGATCATTCAATAAACTTATTGTACGAAGTATTAATAGCTGAATATCAAACTTTATAAATAAAAATCTACTCAAAACCAGAGTATGTATACATAATACCAAACATAGAATACAAAATCCATAAATGACTAACTCCCACTAAACTAAAGATTCCTCAAACTGTAAAACACCCATGTGAACATTGTGCTCATGAAAGACCTTGGGTGGAAGATCGTTGTAAGAGGATCTATTATCGTGGAGTCTTCCCCTAAGTGTTTTATGGAAATTTGTCCACTTTGTACCCTTTCCTTAAGAATTAGGAACTTGATGTCAATATGTTTTGATTTAGTCGAGTTCATATTGTTGTTGGAATATAGGACAACTGATTTATTGTCACCATATAAATTAAGTGATCTTTAATGACTACATCATTGATATAAATAGTAAAGTTCCTATATAAATTTATAATACAAAGGAGGCATCGCCAAAATCTATCATTTTGAATTTTATTAATATAAATGTCTTAGTTTCGTGCATCATTAATACATCATTAGTGGAAACTTATATGTCATTAACATAAAGGATTGAGAATATATACTTGCTCTCACTGGATATGTGATACACACAATCCTCAACAACATTCACCTTAATACCAAAAGAGAGAATTACTTCATGAAACTTGTGGTACCACTGACGAGACGCCTGCTTTACTCCATAAATGGATTTTGTCAATTTTCAAACCATATTCTTTGTGTCTTCTGACACAATTTTTTTTGGTTGCACCATATAGATTGCTTCATCAATGTTGTTATTGATAAAAGTCATCTTGACATCCATTTGACGGAGCTCCAAATCATAATGTGCAACAAGAGTCATGATTGTCCTAAGAGATTTTTTTGATGAAACTGGAGAAAAGTCTCTTTAAAGTTAACCCCTTCCTTTTGGGCATAGCCTTTTGCGACAATACGAGCCTTATACCACTCCACATTTCCGTTAGAATCCTGATTGGTCTTAAAAATCCATTAACATCCAATGGGTTTCACAGCTTCTTGTGACACGACTAAGTTACCAAACCTTATTGTCTTGCATGGAATTATACTCCTCTTTCATTGCTTCAATCCAATTTTTCTAATTGGAATCTTGCATGGCTTAGAGGAAGTTGATTGGATTAGCTTCCATCATACCATAATTTGCCTCATGTTCTTGGAGGAAGGCTATGTAATCATCCATAATAGCACTTATTCTTTATATAGTGGATCTTCGCAAAGGTATTGGTTCTTTTAACACTTGTTCTTGAGGATCTTGAGTTTGTTCTTCATGAATTACCGAATCATATTGAGTAGAGGAAATTCAACAATGAGTTGTGGAGGTTCCATACTTGCTTGCTCAAAAGAAACTGTATGAATCAATTATGGAATTGTTATTGATTCTTCCTTTAAAACAAAGTATATAGCCTTATTCTTCCCCTCAAACTCAATATCCTCAAAGAATGTAGTTGTTCTTGTGTCAAAAACTGAGTTTAATTAGGGATCGTAAAATTTGTAGCCCATAGATCTTTTAGAATAACTAATAAAGTAGTTATTCATTGTTCGCGAGTTCAATTTATTTTCATTTGTCCTATAAGGCCTTTCCTCAGCAAGACATCCCCATACATGAAAATGTCTCATACAAGGATTGCGTCCAATCCAAAGCTCATAAGGTGTTTTGGCAGTTATTCTTATTGTCACTCTATTTATAATGTAAGATGCAGTCTTTAGGGTCTCTCCCTATAGTGACTCTATCAATGTAGAATGACAAGTCATACTTCTTACCATATCCTTATGTGTTCGGTTTCATCTTTCAAATACACCATTCATGTTAGGTGACCTAAGCATGGTGTACTGTGGGACAATTCCATATTCCTTTAGGTATTTGGTAAAAGACCCTAGACGTCATTCACATGAACCGTCATATTTGCCATAGTGGTCACCGCCACTGTCAGATTTGACTTTCTTAATTCTTTTGTTTAGTTAATTATCAACTTCATCCTTAAATGATTTGAACAAATCCACACACACACACACACACACACACACACACACACACACACACACACACACACACACAGATATATATATATATATATATATATATATATATATATATATATATATATATATATATATATATATATATATATATATATATATATATATATATATATATATATATATATATATATATATATATATATATATATATATATGCATATCTAGAATAATCGTCTATGAATGATATAAAGCATCGTTGACCATTCCAAAAAAGGTGTGAGAAATGGACCACAAATGTCCGTATGTATCAATTCTAAGATATCTATAGCTATATATGCACTAAATCTCTTTGTTTTGGTCTATTTACCTTAAACACACTCAATACAAACATCAAATCTTGTTAAGTCAATGGAATCCAAAAATCTATCTAACAATAGTTGCTCAACTATATTTTTAGATATGTGGCCTTGGCACTTGTTCCACAAGCCTCCTGAATTATTATTATCAATTTTACACTTAGTATCACATGATTCCACATTTAAGGATATTCCATCGGTTTCTCTTTGATGTGGAGTTTCATTTTGTCATCAGCTTTCAAAAACATCTCCTAAATCACTTCCTATTCGGGTAAGGTAGCTTTGACCATTTTTCCATCTTCACTTTTTCTTTGTTTGATCCCTTCCAAATGCTTAAGTGTACTTCTCAAATTTTTTGTGATGTGAAACCTACAAACTAATATATATGAAGTAGGAAACACATGTCCAATCAAATTCACCAATGAGGTACGCAATCAATGACAATGACCTTCAACATTTTTTCTTTATCCTTCAACTTTGTCTGAAACACTTCTAAAGTTCAAGTAAAATTGTCCTTTTTTTATCTTTCCAAGAATGAAAACCCAACAGAATAATTCTTTTTCATAAAAATAACACCAACAATTTCCAATAGTGGAAGCATGTACTTGTTGGTCTTATACGTTGAATAAATAATGAGTACAGCAGGAAATATGTTGAACAACTTTATAGAACCAGGATGAGTCCAAAATATATCTCGAACATTTTCTCCATCCTCGAAAATTGGGTACCTAGATACATAATGGTTATCATCCTAAAGTTTCAACAATTTTTTCATTTCAGTATTATCCCCTCTTATCGCCTTGTTGTTTCGGGTACGAACATTCTATAATTGCTTGATATTTGAGATATTTCTGGGTATATACATTTCAAAGTGGCTAGTATGTTTTTGGAATACACCATGTTCAGTGTCATGTCAGAAACGATTTCCTTCTCTTCAGGCATAAGCAACATGCAATGGGATTATCGGCTAACTTGTGACACATGTCATGATTATGTGTACCACAAATCACATTAAATTTTCATTTATTATTTTCCAAAAGATATCCACGCAGCTTAAAAGTACACTTACATTTCCTCAAGCCGATGTCTTCTTATTTTAACTTCTGGATAAGAGTTATGTACTTGCCACTGCTTTCGCATCTCAGTGCGACAAATACAAGTCTTCTATCTGAACCATTACATGACTTTATGATTACAATGCCAAACCCCAATTTGGTATCCCCTGTGCGGATTCATTGGAGCATATGATCACGAACAACAAACTCTTCTTCATTTGTAAATTTGTATCCAACATCTATCTTGATAACAACATGTTTGGAATTTGTGGACACAATAGGTTTGGGGACAACATCAGAGTCCATTTTAACAGTCGAGGCCGGAGAGGGTGGGGTGGTTATAACACCCAAGGCCGAAGAGGATAGTGGGTGGTCACTCGAATTCACATCGAAATGAGAGGGATCCTGAGGTTGTACAGGTATGGAACTGCATGGTTGAAGGAAAGATTATAAGGATTGATGGGTACTAGCTATAACAACAAGATGCATCTTCTTTTAGGTAGCCTAAAAAATAAGAATTCCAAAGTTAAGTGTGTTGGACTTAGAATAGTATTTGGATAAGCGACCTTTTGGGAAGTTTCCCGGAAAGCATGTGAGTGAAGACAAAACATACTAAAAAGACCTGTGTTGGTTTGTGGGGTCAGTCGGTATTCCCGAAAGTGGTTTGAGGCGTTATAAATGGTATCAAAGCAGACCTCTCCCAGTACGAGGGGAGTAGTCTCCCAAATTCACATCTAAATGAGAGGGATCCTAAGGTTGTACAGGTATAAGACTACATGGTTGAAGGAAGGCTTATAAGAATTGATGGGTATTACCTATACCAACAAGATACATATTCTTTTTTATACCCTAACAAATAAAAACTCCAGAGTTAATCGTGCTTGACTTAGAGTAGTATTTAGATGGGTGGCCTTCTAGGAAGTTTCCTAAAAAGCCTGTGAGTGAGGGAAAAACATGTTGAAAAGACACGTAATGGTTTCTAGGGTCAGTCGGTAATCTTAAAAGTAGCTTGGGCATTACAAATAGTATAAGAGCATACCTCTCCCAGTACGATGTGGTTTAGGGACGAACCAAGTGAAAGTTGGCGGGCATGTAACACCCTAGAACCACATAACTCTTAGTTAATCAAATATTTAAACAACAAGATATCACACATCTCTTTCAAAACAAACATGCTTCTCAAAACTTTTTTAAAAATATACAGTGGATAATTCTTAAAACATGAATAACTAAATATCTCAAAACAGTTCAAACTCAAACATAAAGGAATTAGCCCCACATCTCAGAAAAATAATGCAAACATCCAAATAATCTCATCCCAGTGTTACATATCAGAGCAACATTGTGGAACTAAACAAAAGTAAGAAAATAAACAAATAAGAATGCAACATGTGTCTTTCCTCAACACGTCAGCTACTATTCGCTACCTGTTGTGAAGTCAAGTTTCTCTAACATTGTGTTTTGATGAAGACAAGTATACTTTCTCAAGTTCTTGTGCATTATCAAAGGATGAGAAAAGGCTCCATTATTCAATCTAGGGTATCAAGACTTTTACCTCAAGCAGCATTGTCAAGATGATCTTCGACTTTAGGAGAATGATCACTTCATTAAAGATACAAGTTACAATTGATCATGTGTTTTACCATAGTGCTAAGAAATTTCAAATTTAATTCATCTTGTTGCATAAAACTCTTTTTGATAACATATGTTTATGTACCATAACATTTTTAAAAAAAATTTCAAAGTTTCTTCAGGTGTAACCAGTAACACATTTCTGTTAATTGGTTACCAGAATGATGTTTTTGACTTTTTTTTCTAAAATGCATCACGTGTAACAAGTTAACCAGTTTATGTTAACTAGTTACATGTTAATCGATTAAACAAAACCCGTAACCGGTTACACCTTCCAAAAACTCAATTATCATAAAATGCTTCATTTGTAACATGTTACGATTATGTGTTAACCGGTTACCCTTTAAGTAGTGGTACTTTTTGCCATAAAATATGATTCTAACGAATTCCAAGTTTCATCTATCAGTCAAGGCATTTATTTATAATATTATACTTATTTCTACAGGTATGATTCATGTATGAACGCCTAAATTTTCGTCTTTCAAAAACAAGTACCTTGTGTCTTAAGTTTTTGAGTGAAACTTTCTACATTCATTTTCATTGCATAAATAAAAAAGTTTCATCATTTTTTGTTCTAAGAACTTGTGTAACATATTTGTGAATTGTATACTTGAAAGGGAAGATCAATTCTTGATAAACATCTTACAACTTCAAACTTCTTATAAAAACTCAGATTTGTATGTATACCTTGTTGTCCATGATTGTTGGAAATAAGAGAGTAAAAAAGAGATGATTGTTTTATTTTTCTACTTTGTAAATCATAAGGTAGCTTTGACCATTTTTCCATCTTCACTTTTTCTTTGTCTAATCCCTGCCAAATGCTTAAGTGTACTTCTCAAATTTTTTGTGATGTGAAACCTACAAAGTAATATATATGAAGTAGGAAACACATGTGCAACCAAATTCATCAATGAGGTATCGCAATCAATGACAATGACCTTCAACATTTTTTCTTTATCCTTCAACTTTGTCTAACACACTTTAAAGTTCAAGTAAAGTTGTCCTCTTTTTATCTTTCCAAGAATGAAAACCCAACAAAATAATTATTTTTCATAAAAGTAACACCAACAATTTCCAATAGTGGAAGCATGTACTTGTTGGTCTTATACGTTGAATCAATACTGAGTACAGTGGGAAATATGTTGAACAACTTTATAGAACCAGGATGAGTCTAAAATATATCTCGAACTTTTTCTCCATCCTCGGAAATCGGGTACCTAGATACATAATGGTTATCATCCAAAAGTTTCAACAATTTTTTCATTTCAGTTTTATCCCCTCTTATCGCCTTGTTGTTTCGGGTAAGAACATTCTATAATTGCTTGATATTTGAGATATTCCTGGGTCTATACATTTCAAAGTGGCTAGTATGTTTTTGGGATACACCATGTTCAGTGTCATGTCAGAAACAATTTCCTTCTTTTGAAAAGCGCTGCCTATTCCCCCCCCCCCCCCCCTTAGCAGCGTTTTCTCAAAAAAAGTGTTGTCTTTTCTTCACGTTATTGAATTTTTTTTTAAAAAAATCACTTTTTCATAGCGTTTTTTTGATAAAAAGCGCGGTCGATTTTTCATATTTTTTAGAAACGATTTTTGTTGAATTATGTTGCACCATTTTTTATATTTTTTTTCAATAAACCTGCTTATAACAATTACATTCACCATAGGCTTTTATTTCAACACTTTGGCCTTATATATACCATAATCATTGTAATTTAATACTTAAACATGCTTATAGTTCAACACAAGTCGGTCCTCACAACAACTTCACAAATACATTCACTATACATATAATTACAAAACTGATAACTTTACAAATACATTCACTATACATATAATTCCAAAACTACATACGACTTCCAGAAATATAATTATCCCGCATCAATTGACAATATATATACCTTATACAATTCTCAACTCAAGAATGTATTGACACCATTCCTCCTTAATTTCTTCCAATCTGTCTTTCGAGTAAGTACCACACTTGAATTCATCAAAGTACTACATAATATAACATAACATGCATGATTTAGTTTTAAAACTAATTACTCATATGAAATATCGGTTAAATATTAAAATAAATCATATAACTTATAAATTCATACCATGTTTGGAATCTCTATTTGACCCGAATGAATAATTTCCTTCATAAGCATCAATACAAAATATCTGCAATCAACCCCATTACGCTGACGAGGACACTGTAAATGAAAAAAAAAAAACGAATATTTATCAGGATATATAGTTTAACTAGTTTTATCAAGTAGAATCACTATAACAGTCAAAATTATGAAAATATATCTGCACTCTGATCCAGCTAATGTTGTTAGCCTTCCTTTTTGGCACTGTTGCTTGTCTTTGTCATCGAAATATTTGTACAGCTCTAATATAATATAAACGAATATTTAGAACAATTTCACATAATAAATAAAGATAATTATTCAGAACAATATATCTCATCACTTACGTATCAACCATATTCTTCATATCAGGATATTTTGTTTGATCACCATCCAATGAATCCAGATAATACACCATTTCTTTCATCGGATTAATCGAAACCAACAATCAGTGTCCACTGTAAAATAAGACAAAAGTTTAGATGGAAATGTTATATAGAATGGAAAAAAACGAATAATTATAATAAATGAATTTAGAATGAAATCTAACCCATGACCAGTATTATATGGCAAAAAATACAACTTCTCTGTATCTGCGACTATAAATGCTTGGACTATGTAATCTCTGACTACATCTGGAGTGTGATCGATTGACCGTGAGTTGATACAGCTAACAGATAAGAATGCAAATCTTGAAGTCAAGTGATGCGGGACCAACAACTTGTCATACAAGAACCTTAAATAAAAACATAATCAACATTAGAATATTCATTTAAATGAGCAAATAAATTGTTCAATTATTTAATTAAAATTGATCAGAGTGCCTGATGTATGAATGCATAACACCGATGCTCAATTCAGAATGTTGGAAAATCTGGTCCAAATCCTCTTTAGCAATTGTTTCGGCATATTCAAAACCGAAAATACCTTCCTCCATAGGTATTTGACGGATTCCACCCTCAACCACATCTGTTGTTCCTACATATGTTTTAAGGCACAACCTAAATCAAGGAACAGATGCTTTTTTTGGCTCGGCCTTTTTTTTGTTGGGCACCTTGCTAGATTCAGGCATCTTACCCTTACTGACTTAAATAGCAACGAGCATCAAAAACCGCATATCCATACAAAAAAGGGCATTTAGGATATGCACGCTTACAACAAAAAATAGTAAGTATATATAAATGTTTTAATATGATATAGTTAGACTACGAGGAAATTGAAGCTTATTATCTGTCTTAATGTGTAGTTAGAAGAGGAGAAAAGTGATGCAACATCTCTTCTGAACCATGTTTTGTGGAAGGCTACCCGTGTGGGTAGAGATTGAGTCATTCAGGAAGAAGTTCAAAAAGTTTATGAGCGATGTGTAAGTACAACATTAGTTCTGTCATAAACTCAAAAGTGTATAATATATTTATGCTTTTATCTATGTTTTAGGAGAGTCTATCCCAGACTATAATTGCAGCTGAGGACGATGATTGCAGGAGCGTACTGAGTCGAGTGTTAAATATTCCTGAGTATTATGGTCGTGTGAGGGGTAAGGGATTTGGTGTCACTCCAACAAAATTGTATAAGCAGCTAAAGAATAAAAATCCTAGCAATAAACAAGTGATGGAGACGTTGGAAGAATTGAAAGCTCAAATTCGTGAATTGCAAAAGGACAAAGAGAGATACATGTCAGAAAGGCGCGGTCTAGAGTGTAAAGATACTAGTGACAAAGATAATATCAATTGTAATTTTTCGCAGAAGCTTCCAGAGGTAACTATATATATTACATTGAAATTAATTTAGCACAATTTTCTTAATTGACACATTAATCATATTCATTATTTGTTTAGGGAATTTCACCTTGTTGGCTATATTTATCGTCACCGACTTATCGCATGGTTGGCAAGGGAAACATGCATAACACTTTGCGAGACTTACTTCACCATAAACCGCTCCCTGCTGGATTTTTGAAAGTATCGGTTCATATTTCTTTAGAGGGGGTGCGTTGTTGCATATGCCAGACGATGTTTCGGATGCAACAGTGGTGGGAGACGCAATAGGATCGTATGTTGCATGACCGTTAAATCTCACTTTCATAGATGATGAGGTAGGTTGAACACCATTATGAACCTTGTAGCATTCATATGTTTTACGAACCATACATGTAAGTTAATCTTACATTTACGTACCATTTATTTACATGATGATCTTAGACTCCTACAAAATCCAAATCAAAAGATAAGGGGATTGTGCGGGAAACCGAGTCAGCTGCATCAAAAAAACAGGTACTACTATATTAATTGATATATATATATATATATATATATATATATATATATATATATATATATATATATATATATATATATATATATATATATATATATATATATATATATATATATATATATATATATATATATATATATATATATATATATATATATATATATATATATATATATATATATATATATATATATGCATAGAAAATGTCAATTATATCCTTCGATTTCAATAGCTTTACGATCTTATACATTAATTACCTAACTTATATGACTTTTAGGTTCATGCTCAAGAGATGCAACAAGTCAGCAAGGGTAAGATGCCTGAATCTATCAAGGTGTCCAACAAAAAAAATGCCAAGGAAAAAAAAGTATTTGTTCCTCGATTTAGGTTGTGCCTTGAAACATATGTAGGAACAACAGATATGGTGGAGGGTGGCATTCGTCAAATACCTATGAATGAAAGTATTTTTGGTTTTGCTTATGCCGAAACAATTGCTAAAGAGGATTTGGATCAGATTTTCCAACATTCTGAATTAGGCATCGGTGTTATGCATTCATACATTAGGTACTCCGATCAATTTTAATTAAATAATTGAACAATTTATTTTCCTATTTCAATGAATATTCTAATGTTGATTATGTTTTTATTTAAGGTTCTTGTATGACAAGTTGTTGGTCCTGTTAGAAAGTATTTTGGGGTAGTGTTTTATCGTCTCCACAGGGATTGAAGAGAATATAGATGTTTGTCGTTCAACGATTAAATGATTTAAGAAAGGGGGTTTTTAGAATGGTTTCAATTTTCGTAACTAAATTTTGCAAGAATTAAAGCTGAATAAAATATGGTCTAAGTTTGATAAAAACATGTCAAGATTAGGGTTCGCTAGTCCGTCCTAAACGTATCCAACCGAACAAATATGTGAACGAAGTTTTAACCAACATAACCGCGTATCCTCGCAAAAACGTTCATTTCTAAAGCAATTTCGTGAATGGTATTGTTTCGACCGTTAAATGATCTCTCTAAGTAACAATCGAAACAATAAGCATTAAGATCAATACAAAGCGGATATCAACTTTCAAACCTATGTCTAGAATTTGTATAGTTGATAGATGAAGATATTTGTAAGTGCTCTTGATTGGCTGCATTTTGTGGCAAAACATTAGAGTTTGCATGTATGTCATACTGAATGTTAGGACATACTTAATGATGTGTGTGCAGGGTAAGTTAACTATAAGTTAAGCTGAATGTCATACAGAATGTCATGACACTAACCGTATGACATCCAGTGGGCAAGTTAGTTTTTCTGGTATCTAGAAATCAAGAAACAAATCAGGAGCTCAAGCTGAAAGACAGGAGACATTTGAGAAGCCCTAAAGCGAAACAAATGCTCCTGAATTAAATGGCAAGCGTGCAGATAATTGAAGAGTAGGGTTTGTTATGATTAAACCTAACTATATGCACCAAGGCCCAAAGGACTGACTGCACTATAAATATCAGAAGGAGCAATCCTAGAAATCAAGCTCTTGACAAAAGATCAGAGAGTGCAAATGACAGAGTCCTTGTGAGTGAAGAAGAGTGAAGAAGGTTGTTCTTCACGTGAGTATTGTGAGTGAAGAAAGTGTGTTCTTCACGTGTGAATTGAGTCTTAGGAATACTTGTATACCAAGCAACTGTCTACTGCATTGGTTAGGTAGATTCTAAGTTGTGTCTGACTCAAAACTTTTAAGCAAGAGTTGTGTGTCCTTTGATCAAAGCTTTGAAGCAAGATCAAGGTGTGTATGAAGTGGTTCTTCATCTTTATTCTGAAACTGTAATTGGATATCACTGTGGTGTGATTGAGGGGGAGTGAGTGGGAATACTCAGGCCTAGAGTGTTTCTAGGTTGAAGTGTCATTGGGTAGAGATTAAGTGAGAAGTGCAAACTGGTTGTTTGACTTTGAATTGATTCTGCTAATAGTGAATTTCCTCTCTGGCTTGGTAGCCCCCATATGTAGGTGTAGTTGACACTGAACTGGGTGAACAATTGTTGTGTTATTTACTGCTTTTACTTACAGTTTAATTAGTTAGTACAGTAGTCAATGTCACAGTCGATGTTATAACTTTGGCAATAACATCCATCGTGTGCTTGCCAGAATTTCAATTGGCATCAGAGCAGGCACCCTTCCTGTTTATTCTGGGTGAGATCTAGGGAAATAAATCCTGGTACTATGGATAAAGATATAGGATTCACTAATAGACCTCCAATTCTGGATGGTTCTAATTATGATTATTGGAAACCTAGGATGATTGCATTCCTAAAATCATTACACAGAAAGGCTTGGAGAGCTGCAAACTCTGGCTGGAAACATCCTGTGAAGACTGACAAGCATGGAGTAGATGTGTTAATTCCTGAAGAGGAATGGAACAAAGAGCAAGAGGCCTTAGCTCTTGGGAACTCTAAAGCATTGAATGCACTCTTCAATGGTATAGACAAAAACATTTTTAGACTGGTACACCACTGTGAACTAGCAAAGGATGTTTGGGACACTCTTAGAACTACTCATGAGGGAACTTCCAAGGTCAAAATGTCAAGACTTCAAATGTTGACCACCAAATTTGAAGGTCTGAGAATGAAGGAAGATGAGACCATTCATGAGTTTTACATGAATGTTCTTGAACTTACAAACACCTCTGGAGCCTTGGGAGGAAAGATGGCTGAAGAGAAGCTTGTAAGGAAGATTCTCAGATTCTTACCTAAGAGGTTTGACATGAAGGTCACAGCCATTGAAGAAGCCCAAGACATATGCAGCATGAAAGTGGAGGAACTCATAGATTCTCTCCAAATATTTGAGATGGGCATGTGTGATCAACCAGTAGAGAAAAACAGCAAAAGCATATCTCTTGCCTCAAACACTGCTGAGGATTTAAAAGTAGAGGGTGGTGAAAAAGAGGAGAATTTGTTAGAAGCAATAGCCTTGCTTGGAAGACAATTCAATAAACTGATCAAAAGGATAGATCATAAGTCAAAGCCCTATGCCAAGAACACCTCTTCTGACAGCAGCAGAAAGAGTAAGTCTGATGAGAATTCTAACCAAGGCAAAGGAGTTCAATGCCATGAGTGTGAGGGATATGGACACATTAGAAAGGAATGTCCCACACACCTAAAAAGATGGGAAAAGGCCTAACTGTCACCTGGTCTGATGAAGACTCTGAAAGTGGATCAGAAAAGGAGTATGCCAGGCATGTCACTGTTCTAAACAGTGTAAGCTCATATGAAGATGACTCAAGTGAGGATGAACTGACTTTTGATGAGCTTGCAGCTTCATACAAACAGTTGTGTTTCAGAAGTGCAGAGATGTGCAAACAAGGAGAAAATCAGAAAGGGATCATTAAGAAGTTGGAGGCTGAGAAGATGGAACATCTTGCAACAATAGAATCTCTCAAAAGTGAAGCCAGTCTGTTGAAATCTAATCTTGATTAAATGTCCAAATCCATAAGGATGCTGAACCCTGGGACTGACACTCTAGAAGAAATTCTACATAATGGTCAGACATCAGGTAACAGGTATGGACTGGGGTTTATTGGTGAACAAAAACCCATCTTGGGGGTCAAGAGACTAGAATCTAGAAATCAGAGGTCAAACCAGAAGTCACGACCAATGTCACAACATTAGAGGAACAAGAACATGAAGCAGACAAGAGGAAAGTTCCAAAGGTGGAGGTGTCATTACTGTGGAAAATTTGGTCACCTAAAACCTTTTTTGCTTCAAATTGCATGGATATCCTAGTCACATTCATCAAAGGGCTCCTGCCAAGAAGCAACAATGGGTGGCAAAGGAGACTAGTCTGATAGCTCACACCTCTCTAAGAGTGTCAGCTAAAGAAGACTGGTACTTTGATAGTGGTTGTTCTAAACACATGACTGGCATAAAGAATCTGTTGATGGACATCAAACCTCATTCCACTAGTTATGTGACTTTTGGTGATGGAGCAAAAGAAGAGATCAAAGGGGTTTGAAAACTGGAATGCCCTGGAGTACCTAACCTGGACAATGTATTGCTAGTGAAAGGACTGATTGCCGACTTGATAAGCATTAGTCAGCTCTGTGATCAAGGACTGAGTGTGAAATTCACTGAAGAAGAATGTGTGGTCACAAATGGTGATAATGAAGAAGTAATGAAGGGGTTTAGATCTAAAGACAATTGTTACTTATGGGAGCCTAAGGACTCAAGTAGATCCACCACATGCTCTATGGCCAGAGAAGCAAAGGAAGTAAAGTTGTGGTATCAAAAACTTGGGCACCTTCATCTAAGAGGAATGAAGAAGATCATCTCCAAGGAGGCTGTAAGAGGAATTCCAAACCTGACTATTGAGGAAGGGAAGATATGTGGTGACTGTCAAGTAGGCAAGCAAACCAAGACATCTCATCCAAGGGTTGGTCACCTGATTATCTTCGGAGTTCTGGAACTACTGCATATGGACTTGATGGGACCAATGCAAGTAGAAAGTCTTAGTGGTAAAAAGTATGCCTATGTAGTTGTGGATGACTACTCCAGATTCACCTGGATAAGCTTCATCAGAGAAAAATCAGATGTTTTTAAAGTCTTTAAGGAGTTGTGCATCAGACTTCAAAGAGAAAAGGAATGTGGTGTAGTTAGGATCAGAAGTGATCATGGCAAGGAGTTTGAAAACTCCAAGTTTGCTGAGTTCTTCTCATCTAAAGGGATCAGTCATGAGTTTTCCTCTCCTATTACTCCCCAGCAAAATGGAGTAGTGGAAAGGAAAAACAGGACTATCCAAGAGTCTGCCAGAGCCATGCTACATGCAAAGAAGTTACCTATGCATTTTTGGGCAGAGGCTATGAACACAGTTTGTTATGTTCACAACAGAGTGGCCTTGAGAAAAGGAACATCAACTACCTTGTATGAGATGTGGAAAGGAAGGAAACCAATTGTGAAGTACTTTCATGTGTTTGGAAGCAAGTGTTACATCTTGACAGATCATGAACAAAGGAGGAAAATGGATCCCAAAAGTGATGAAGGCTTCTTTTTGGGATACTCTACCAGCAGCAGAGCTTATAGAGTGTACAACTCCAGAATAAAAGTCTTGATGGAATCCATTAATGTTATCATTGATGATCAGTATGAAGAAATCAATGTCATAGAGGATGTTGGAACACTGCTTGAGACATCAGCTGATGGTATAGTGATTACTGAAGATACTCAAGCTGTAACTCCAGGTTCTGAACCAGAAACCTCTATCAGAGAACCTTCTATCAGAATCCTGAAAGATCATCCCAAAGATCTTATCATTGGAGACCTCAATAGTGGGGTAAGGACCAGAGCTAGAGAAGTAGTCTCAAATTCATGTTTTGTGTCTAAGGTTGAACCCAAAAATGTGAAGGAAGCCTTAACTGATGAATACTGGATCAAGGCCATGCAAGCTGAATTGGAACAGTTTAAAAGACATGAGGTATGGGAACTAGTGCCAAGACCTGAAGGAACAAACATCATTGGTACCAGATGGATTTACAAGAACAAATCAGATGAATAAGGTATTGTAGTCAGAAACAAGGCTAGATTAGTGGCACAGGGGTACACTCAAGTAGAAGGAATTGATTTTGATGAAACCTTTGCACCAATTTCAAGACTTAAGTCCATCAGGCTACTGCTAGGAATTGCCTGCATCCTAAAATTCAAACTGTTCCAAATGGATGTGAAAAGTGCATTTCTGAATGGATATCTAAATGAGGAAGTATATGTGGCACAACCCAAGGGATTTGAGGATCCTAACTTGATAGACCATGTATACAAGTTAAGAAAGGCACTCTATGGATTGAAACAGGCACCTAGGGCTTGGTATGAAAGATTGACTGAGTTTCTTATTACCCATGGATACAGAAAATGAGGAATAGACAAGACTCTCTTTGTGAAAAATGAGGATGGAAAACTCATGATTACACAAATATATGTGGATGACATGGTCTTTGGTGGAATGTCTGAGAAATTGGTTAAATAATTTGTCTATCAGATGCAATCTGTGTTTGAGATGAGTCTATGTGGAGAACTAACTTACTTTCTTGGAATGCAAGTCAAGCAAATAGAGGAATTTATATTTCTCTCCCAAAGTAAGTATACCAAAAGCATAGTGAAAAAATTTGGATTGGATAAGGCTGGTCACAAAAGAACACCTGCACCTACTCATCTAAAGTTGTCAAAAGATAAAAGTGGTACGAGTGTGGATCAAAGCCTGTACAGAAGCATGATTGGAAGCTTGTTGTATCTAACAGCTAGCAGACCTGATATTGCATTTGCAGTTGGTGTATGTTCCAGATATCAAGCAAACCCTAAGGTAAGTCACATAAATCAAGTCAAATGGATTCTCAAGTATGTGAATGGAACCAGTAATTATGGTATACTGTACACACATGGGTGTGATCCTATATTATCTAGATATTGTGATGCTGACTGGGCTGGAAGTGCTGATGATAGAAACAGCACCTCTGGTGGATGCTTCTTCTTGGGGAATAATCTAATATCATGGTTTAGCAAAAAGCAAAACTGTGTCTTATTGTCCACTGCAGAGGCTGAATACATAGCAGCTGGCAGTAGCTGCTCTCAGCTGGTCTGGATGAAGCAAATGCTGACAGAATACAATTTCACACAGGATGTCATGACACTATATTGTGACAATCTTAGTGCTATCAATATCTCCAAGAAACTAATTCAGTATAGCAAAACTAAGCACATTGATATAAGACATCACTACATAAGAGACCTAGTGGAAGATAAAGTGGTCTCCTTGGAACATGTGCCCACAGAAGTACAGTTGGTTGACATTTTTACAAAGGCCCTTGATGCTGCTCAGTTTGAGAATTTAAGAGGCAAATTGGGTATCTGCATAAATGAATACTCATAGCAATTAAGGGCACGTGAGAGTTTTAAAAATTCAATGCAGTCCACGGCCTTCACCACAAAAGCTCTCCTCTCCACGCAAACGTGCTACTTCTCTGCATATACTTGTTTTTTTGCCTCATCCTATCTATAGAATTCTCAATCCGCACCAAGATGTCGTATTATCATAATTCCTCCTCCTCCAAGACCCCTCCCTAATCCTCAAAAGATGCCCCTCCTACTGCTGAAGCACCCAAGCGCAAGTATCCTCCTCCCACTGCTGAAGAACTTAGGCGCATCAGCAACAGGGAAGGCACGGCTTACGTGGAGAAATCAAATAAGAAAATTATCAATGATATACTCAAAAGACGGCTTCCAATTCGAGGTATCACTATTCCCCTGGCTCGCAGGGATCCACCTCACAATTCTGAGATGCCAGAAGACGATCGTGATGACATTAATAAGGACATTTCACTGTCAGATTCAGATGACAGTGATTCCAGCTCCTCTAAGGAAGATGATTGATGTATGATGTGACCACTGAGTTATCAACCAATCAGTTCTAACAAACATTCCTATACACCATAGGAATTCACACAAATAACACATTACTAACAACACTAGACAACTGTTATCACATATCTCCTCAGCAGCACCTGTGTTCACACCTGCAAGCATGATTATACCATGTGCACACAATAGCACATATGCTAGCCCACCTATTCTTCCACCTGCTGTTACTATCTTTCTCTCCCCCTTTTTAGCCACAAATTATGATCCAACTAAGGACTTAGCACAGATCAAAAATTGTAACATTACAATTATTAGGGGCACATTAAACAAACTGCTCATAGAGAGCATCACAAATACAAATTGTCAATCAATTCCTACAGAGGAGCTTCTGTAGGAATTGATTGACAATTTGTATTTGTGATGCTCTCTATGAGCAGTTTGTTTAATGTGCCCCTAATAATTGTAATGTTACAATTTTTGATCTGTGCTAAGTCCTTAGTTGGATCATAATTTGTGGCTAAAAAGGGGGAGAGAAAGATAGTAACAGCAGGTGGAAGAACAGGTGGGCTAGCATATGTGCTATTGTGTGCACATGGTATAATCATGCTTGCAGGTGTGAACACAGGTGCTGCTAAGGAGATATGTGATAACAGTTGTCTAGTGTTGTTAGTAATGTGTTATTTGTGTGAATTCCTATGGTGTATAGGAATGTTTGTTAGAACTGATTGGTTGATTATGTATGTTACCAACCATGTGTGATCCTAGAAGGTGTTTAGGAGTTGTGTGTGTCTGCAGGAAAGTAGCAGAGTGTGTTGTGTATCTCTTCAGGGGGAGTAGCATAGGTGTGTGTACTTCAGGATGTCATCCTGAAAGTCATAACATCCAGAGCAGACTGGATGAAATTGTGTGACTGCATAGTGTGCAGGTTAAGTGCTCAGCTGGTAAGGTGCATCAGTTGAGGGGGAGTAACCCAGTGTGTTACTCAGTAAAGTGTGACATCTGTAGTGGTAACTAACAGATGGTTAACAAGGTGAGAGCTAACTGTGAGGACTCTGAGAGTGGTTTGAGCTAGTAACTTTCCTGCATGACAGGGCACATGATAAGTCTTCTTCCGTGTCTAAACTCTGATATGTTAAATAGTGTGTTTTAGCCAAAATTTTGCCAAAGGGGGAGTTTGTAAGTGCTCTTGATTGGCTGCATTTTGTGGCAAAACTTTAGAGTTTGCATGTATGTCATACTAAATGTTAGGACATACTTAATGATGTGTGTGCAGGGTAAGTTAACTATAAGTTAAACTGAATGTCATACAGAATGTCATGACACTGACCGTATGACATCCAGCGAGCAGGTTAGTTTTTCTGGTATCTAGAAATCAGGAAACAAATCAAGAGCTCAAGCTGAAAGACAGGAGACATTTGAGAAGCCCTAAAGTGAAACAAATGCTCTTGAATTAAATGGCAAGCATGCAGATAATTGAAGAGTAGGGTTTGTTATGATTAAACCTAACTATGTGAACCAAGGCCCAAAGGACTAACTGCACTATAAATATCAGAAGGAGCAATCCTAGAAATCAAGCTCTTGACAGAAGATCAGAGAGTGCAAATGACAGAGTCCTTGTGAGTGAAGAAGGTTGTTCTTCACGTGAGTATTGTGAGTGAAGAAAGTCTGTTCTTCACGTGTGAATTGAGTCTTAGGAATACTTGTATACCAAGCAACTGTCTACTGCATTGGTTAGGTAGATTCTAAGTTGTGTCTGACTCAAAGCTTTTAAGCAAGAGTTGTGTGTCCCTTGATCAAAGCTTTGAAGCAAGATCAAGGTGTGTATGAATTGGTTCTTCATCTTTATTCTGAAACTGTAATTAGATATCACTGTGGTGTGATTGAGGGGGAGTGAGTGGGAATACTCAGGCCTAGAGTGTCTCTAGGTTGAAGTGTCATTGGGTAGAGATTAAGTGAGAAGTGCAAACTGGTTGTTTGACTTTGAATTGATTCTGCTAATAGTGAATTTCCTCCCTGGCTTGGTAGCCCCCATATGTAGGTGTAGTTGACACTGAACTAGGTGAACAATTGCTGTGTTATTTACTGCTTTCACTTATAGTTTAATTAGTTAGTACATTAGTCAATGTCACAGTGGATGTTATAACTTTGGCAATAACATCCATCGTGTGCTTGCTAGAATTTCAATATTAGTTCAAGACTTGGAAAGTTCATGTCAAAAGCAATCCAAACCATAAATGTACAAAGAGTAGCAAATAACTTCATCTATATTGATCAGAACATTTGCTCACATACAAAAGATCAAATGGAATATATAAAATCTGAACTAACTACTTCTAACCTTGACAAGAGAGGGATTTAGCCAACCATTTCCATGATAGCTTGAGCAACAAGTTTCAGAAGAAGGTTGATCAACATCCGAGTCGAATAAGTGAGATTGGATGGGAATCCATCTTCTTTTTGTGAAATATTGCTAAGAGATGATGAGAAATGGAGGAATGAGTTTTTAGGTCTGAAAAATCCTCTCAAATGCAAGTACAAAAAATTAGATATTTTTACAAAAAGTAACTCATACTACTTATAGAAGGGGCTGCTGAGCTATCACATTCGCAATGAGAATAAATTGTTCGCCTAGAGAACACCCAAAATGGCACCTGAAGTGCCTATGTCCTGTGAAAGCTCCCCAGATAGAAATCCAAATGTCCGATGTGCGAAGCCTTCGCTGCAAACTTCGCATAGCGAATTCTTGTCCAAATACCTACTGCCTCAAGTCTGGGAGTGTTCGCTACCTTTTCGCCTAGGGAGTTCTTAGCTTCCTCCTTCGCCTAGCGAGTTTATGGCTCTTTCCTTACTGTTTTAGATTTCTGACCTTCGCTACATAGTTCTCCTAGCGAACTTTGTGAAATTTTGGTGGCAAGTTCGCCCAGCGAACTTGCTGTTGTTTGCATGCTGACTTAGTTTCTTTGTCCTCTTTCTTGTGTCTTAATCTTCACTTTTTCATGCCTAATTTCTGCACAATAACACACAAATCATAGGAACCAAGATATTTTCACATAATATTGCAAACCAACCAAAGCAATAGTGATTTTTAACACTTTTTTTACAAAAAGGAGTGAAAGATGCCCACATTTGATAGATCAAATAAGTAAAGTTGGGCATCTAACAGGTCCTACATCAATTAACAGAGAGATTCACATTCTTATCTTCTAGCTGTATCAACGCACATCGATCACACTCCAGATGTAGTCAGAGATTACTTAGTTCAAGCATTTATGGCCACAGATACAGAGAAGTTGTATTTTTTTGCCATATAATACTGGCCATGGGTTAGATTTCATTCTAAATTCATTTATTATAATTATTCATTTTTTGACATTCTATATAACATTTCCGTCTAAAATTTTGTCTTCTTTTACAGTGGACACTGGTTGTTGGTTGCGATTAATTTGATAAAAGAAATAGTGTATTATCTGTATTCATTTGGATGGTGATCAAACAAAATATCCTGATATGAAGAATATGGTTGATACGTAAGTGATGAGATATATTGTTCTGAATAATTATCTTTATTTATTATGTGAGATTGTTCTAAATATTCATTTATATTATGTTAGAGCTATACAAATATTCCGATGACAAAGACAAGCAACAGTGCCAAAAAGGAAGGCTAACAACATTAGTTGGACCAAAGTGCAGGTATATTTTCACAATTTTGACTGTTATAGTGATTCTACTTGATAAAACTAGTTAAACTATATATCCTGATATATATTCGTTTGTTTTTTCATTTTACAGTGTCCTCGTCAGCGCAAGGAGATTGATTGCGGATATTTTGTATTGAGTTTTATGAAGAAAATTATTCATTCGGGTCAAATAGAGATTCCAAACATGGTATGGATTTATAAGTTATATGATTTATTTTAATATTTAACCGATATTTCATCTGAGTAATTAGTTTTAAAACTAAATCATACATATTATGTTATATTATGTAGTACTTTGATGAATTCAAGTGTGGTACTTACTCGAAAGACAAATTGGAAGAAATTAAGGAGGAATGGTGTCAATACATTCTTGAGTTGAGAATTGTATAAGGTATATATATTGTCTTTCTGTCTTTTTATCGGAGTTTATAGAGATTTGTGTTGTTGTAATGTTACGTACATACTACTGGATAATTATATTTCTGGAAGTCGTATGTAGTTTTGGAATTTGTTGATATACTTTGATCTAGAAGTTAGTTGTTGTAAGGATCCAAAAATATGGAATTTGTAATTATATGTATAGTGAATGTATTTGTGAAGTTATCAGTTTTGTAATTATATGTATAGTGAATGTATTTATGAAGTTGTTGTTAGGATCGGCTTGTGTTGAATTACAATGATTATAAGCAGGTTTATGTGTTGAATTACAATGATTATTGTCGCGGTGAAAATCGGATACCAAACTATTAATTAGTTTGAGTCTTTAATTCATTTTTGCAACCGAACTTTGATTTGTCCAAAGGAAGGGATAAAGATCGAAATTCCCACAATGCAATGCAAATGCAAGCTTAGAGAGTTTTAGGTTCGGGGGTTGGTTAAACTTAGGGAAGGTACTAGCATCCTAAGTTTATGTAGTATCCTACAGGAACCTCTTGTTTTATGTTTGTTTATTGCTAAGTGTTTATCTGCTTAATGGTTGAAAGACCTAGGGGTTTATTTCTAAGTATACTCGATAAGATGTCGCATCTTATGCCTACATATCCTTACGGGAGTGGAATCAGAGTATTTTGTAGTTCCCCTAAAGGGTTTGAGGAGTTCTTTGACTGTGGTACCTCAAAGTTCCTACGGGTTTAGGGTAGTTGTTTGATTGATTTTGGGGAGAAGAGATGAGTTTTCAATTTAAGGGAGATATAACCGCCACAAGATGTAGAAAAATAGTCTTTGCATCGTCTTAAGAAAAGGACTTACGTACTCGGATAGGGATCAACGAGGTACACCTTTATCTCTCTTAAGGCAAAGTTCCTACGAATTGATTGTATTGATGTGGGGTGGAGATTCTATCTCACTTAAGATGATTGACATCTTTCTCTACTGTTTGAATATTTATTTGTTTTGAGTTGTTTGTTTCTAAGTTATAAAGATAAAGACAGAGTCCTTCCTATGGGGTAGGATCTAGCTTAATTGATCGACTTGAATGGTATCAAGGATCGAGGGGATAATGATGCACGTGTGAATGCACTACACACAAGTGTTGACTTATGTGTAGGTTTTTCCTTTGGGCGGAATGCGATGCGATAACAGTAAATTATGATAATAATTGTAAATTGCGGAAACATAAAGTTACGAGTAAAGGCAGATAAATAAACATACATACGCATGAAAGCGTTAGGGTGCGAGTGTGAGCTGTGAATGTGAAGTGTAAAAGTGCACGATTAGATTACATTTTACGATGTGAGTTGATTTTAGTTGGTTGATTTTAAGCGAGAAGTTGAATATAAATTGAATTCAAAGGTTTTAAATAAAATGTCATACTGACTTAATTTTATCATCTAAAACTTAAGTGAAATGATTTATTTATATAAAATTATGACTATTATGAAGAATTAATTATAAAAAATAAAAAAAATAAAAAAAAAAAAAGAGTTGTCTTTGTTATTTGTTTCTAAAATACTAAATAGGTTTTAATGTTAATTAGATAAATTAGCAATTAGGTGTAAATAATTTATAAAAGGGGTTTTTAGTGGAATAACATATTATTAGTTAAAACGTTATTAAGTTAAGAGTTTAATTTTAATTAATTAGCAAAATATATTTTTTTATGAATTAATAGGATTTTCTAAAAAAAGAGTTCTAGTTATTAAGATAAAAAAGTTTGATTTAAATTAATTAAGTAAAATGGTGGAATAAACAACTTATTAAATAAAATTGAATAACTAAACAGAGAAATAATTATAATTAAATTAAAATTGATTATTAATAGAAAGTTATTAGTTTATTCTAAAAAGGATTAATAGTTATAATAAAAGTTAAAATTAAATTAAGGTTTAATTAGTTGGCGGATTAAAGACTAATGGTAAATTAAAGGTTAATTAGAGGGGGTCGTTGGATCAGGTGTGTGTGTGAGCAAAGTGTTACGGTAGGCTTACAATCTGGAGCGTGTACGGTGGATCTGTTGGAGATCCGATGGTCCATGTGTGAGGGTGTATGTGATGTGCGTGTGCTGCAGTTATACAATTATAATTGTAAACAAAACAAAAGACAGAAAAACAAAACGAAGCGGTGAACCCTAGTTCCCCAAATCCCTTCGTCCTCCCCAGATCGAATCCTCTCCTCTCTCGATCGTCTCCCTCTTCGTTTCAATCTCACTCATCTCTTCATCTTTTCCACCATGTTGAACCTGAAAACACAAAGAAAACCATCAAAAGTTCAGTAATGTTTATGAATCAAAGGTTTACCGAAAAGTTGTGGGCGACGGGATTCGAGATGGCGAGGCGGCTTCGAAGGTTTGGAGACTCGCGGCGGGGGCGGTGGCTTCGAAGGCTTTGACGGTAGAAGAGATAAGTTTTCTCACTCTTTCAATTTCGCAAGTTTATGGTTTCCTCCCTCTCTTTGAGTATCATTCCCAATTTATAGTCTCACGTCTGATTTCTTCGTGTTAAACCTGATTGAAGTGTTTTGAATGCTGATTGATGGTTGATTGGATTTTCCTTTCTAGTGTAGACAATATTTGAAAACTTTCTCTTTTCGAATAATTTCGTTTAATGCCTGTTAAGTGGAAATTTCAAACCCTGATATTGTGTATCAAATCTGTAATAACTGCGATTTGGATTGGATATTCGGAGCATCTTGGGGATATTCTTCTGGATTTACTAATTTGGATTTTGCTGTTTTGACAGGTGTAGAAAACGGTTTGACTTGGGCCAAGGGGGAATTAGCAGCCCAGAGCACCAACTTGACTTTTTTACATTTGATGTAATGAACTTCGATTAACCCTGATATTCTCTGGTGTAGACTCACGTGAAGGTGCTCAAAGTTCTATCTTGCGAACAAAAGAAAAGGAAAAGCGAGGTTATTAGTAAGGAGGGATTTGCATATAGTTGTGATTGTGTGGCTGTAAGAGGAGGATAGGACAAAGGCGTAGCTTCCATGAAGGACTTCCAAGTGAGACAGTCAGCTTCGCATGACCTTCTGCTGATAGGTGACTTTTACCTCGACTTCTGTCATAGTTAAAAGAATTTCCATGGGGTTCATGCTCTTGCTCTGACTCAAGTTACGCCAATCCCGCCACGTAATCTTCGGGATGTAAGGTCGTATTCTCACAAACTTCAAATTCTTTATGTATGCTCTCGTCTTGTGGGCCTGGCATTGGTTGTTTTCTACAGAAAGATGAACTGCTCAATTCTTCTACTAATGATAATAGTTTTATTGCAGCGGGTGCAATTGGTGTGATGCAGCTGTGGAAGTTGAAGTTGTTGGCAAGTTGACGTAGATTTGGATCATGGTAGGCAATTATGAACTCAACACATCCTCCTTCCCTTCCTCCTCTTATCTGCTGACACTTGCTTATGAAATGCAGGGCTGCGGAAAGTTTAACGTGTCCCGTGGTATGGACTTTGCGAGTTCTTAAGGTTATGATTAGTGGTCTCAAAGTGGAGGGGTGGGACTCTGACACAGGGCCAGGTTGTGGTGTTGTTGATTCCCTTTCAACCTGTGCTCTATTTTCACAGAACTTGATTTTGTGATGGCCTTCCCGCAGATGTAAGTAAGTTGGGTTGCTGTCTTTTACCAATGCAGTCGTTGCTCTTGTTTGTTCGTGATGAACTCTTGAGCTGTTACTTGTTGAATTTGACTGACCTTCCTTTTCTCTTTCAGGGCCCTGTTAACAATTCGGAGTCTGCCGGTCTTAACTTCAGTGCTGAGGAAGGTTTGGGTGATGGTAATGATGGTATGAGCATGGCGCGATGCGGCATTCTGGAGTGGTTCATGGTAGCTTGTGTTCAGCCAGTCATAGGTTGTTGTTGCATATTTTGTTCGTAGGTGACGTTCTTTTGTTCAGGGCCTTTGACATGAATTCATGGAGCGCGGATTCGAGAAAACCATTTTGATGTTGTAAGTCTAGTTTGATTCTCATCTTTACTTCTCGTCTTCCTTTCAGAAGTTGTGATTTTTTTTAGTCTGCTTGTGGACCAAAGTTCTGGCATTCATCTTTTCTCAGGCTCTTGTGTCTATTTCGAGAGGCAAGTACACGAGGTAGTTGCTCTTCAAGACGGTACCACCGTGAACGCGTTCTCTGTTCAGGTATATTATTGATGTTGCAGTCATGGTAAGTCTTTGAAAGAGTGCCTATGATGAATTCCTGTCTTCAAATTATAATCTTTGTTAGAGATTAGGAGATAAAATAATAGGTTGAATAAAAGGTTTCCATTTCGTTCATGGTGAATTAAGTGTGCATTTGACAGGTTTTAGTTCGCAGTCCACGTCTAGATCAAGTCCGGAAGACAAATGCGTAACAAAAAGGGAATAGTTATTGCCGCCGGTCACGTCATATGGGGATGCCTTCAACATCGATGGTTCGTCAGGTGGAGAATACTCTGAGCTTAACATGAGGTTTTCCCAAAAACAGCTTTCTAAAAACTTAAGGATGTTGTCCTCTCATTATGTTCTGCAGATCTGTCTTGGCTATGATCCTACAACCCTTTTCTCTGTAGCATTTGGGGAACTTGACTTCTTTAGTTTATTAAAACTATTGCTGCTGGGAGCGAAGACCAATTGAGCTCGAAATGGAGTTTAGAACCCTATTGTTTATTTCCTTGAGCCTTGTACAACTTTGAAAAGAGAAATGCAGCTTGTAATTCTTAATTCACTGAATTGTTTAATTAATGATCATGATTTGGTCCATAAATTAGATCGTGATATGCTATTGCTACCGTTGCACATTATGACTTGAGTCTATGGCTTTTGTAAAGAAATTTGTACACAACTCCAATGTTTCCGCGTTTTCGTATGTCAATCACTTGAGAATGACTTACGTTGCTCCAACTAAATCCAGCTCCCGACTAAAGCACTCCAAACACGGCTTTGCAAAAAAAACCACACACATGTCTTAAAATAACAGTACCTACGTAAGATTTGATAGGCTTCTAAGGTAGCACACAATTATTTTTATGGCCCACGTTTTGAGACCTTGTTTGAAATGAAATTGATTGCGGCTTGCGAAATTTGAAGCAAACCATAAGATTTGGAATTATCCTTAAAACCGATTCATGTTCAACTTGTACAATGTGACCTTTCAATTCTTCCGCCTTCATGCTTTGAAACTTGGGATTTATTCTTAAAAGAGTGCATCTCGAATGAGTAATTACTTGTCCATTGGTAAACCTTAAGAACTTGACTTTAGCGAGATATGGTCCACTATATCAAAATCCCAACTGCGAGGATCCATGCTTGACATTACTGCATCTGCACGTATTTGTTAGTTGCAGTATACAAGAGTATAATAGGACGGGCAAGAGAAAAAAAACAAAGAGGGGGGGTCTTAAGGTCAAAAATTAGGGTGCGACAATTATAAGCAGGTTTATATGTTGAATTGTTATGGTATATATAAGGCCAAAGTGTTGAACTAAAGGTCTGTGGTGAATGTAATTGTTATAAGCAATTTTATGGGAAAAATTATAAAAAAAAATGGTGCAACATAATTCAACAAAAATCACTTCATAAAAATATGAAAAATAGACAGCGCTTTTACCAAAAAAGCGCTACGAAAAAGTGATTTTTTTGAAAAAAAAATTCAATGACGTGAAGAAAAGACAACGCTTTTCTTGAAAAAAACACTGCTAAAAGGGGGGAAAGAGAGCGCTTCTGAAAGCGCTGCTATAGGGGGAAATGGGAGGGAAAACAGCGCTTAAAAAAGTGCTGCTAAAGGTGGGGGAATAGACAGCGCTTTTATTAAGAAAAGCGCTGCTAAAGGCATTCAGTAAATACACTTTAGACAGCGTTTTTTAAAAGTGCAGCTAAAGGTGGAGGAATAGAGAGCACTTTTTTGAAAAAGCGCTGCTAAAAGGTATTCACCAAATACACTTTAGGCAGCGTTTTTGAAAAGCGCTGCTAAAGGTGGGGGGAAAAGAGAGCGCTTTTCTGGAAAAGCGCTGCTAAAAATGAGTCTATAGCAGCGCTTTTTATTTTAAAAAAGCGTTGTCTTTACCTTTAGCAGTGTCACTTTAGGAAGCGCTTTTAAACGCTGCTAAAGACCCAAAAAAACGATGCTAAAGGTCTTTTTTGGCATAGTGAATACATGTACATTACCTTAAATTTCAACTTATTTTGCTCTTTTTGATGTAAAAAAAGATATGAATGTTGTTTCGAAATAAAAAATTTGAATGTGTATGGAAGGAGGTTTTGATAGGGTTTGAACAAAAATGATATTTTTTTTATCATGACAGAAATAGACATGCAAGGTGCTATTATTAAATTTCCTGCTTGACAAATCTGGAAATGCACTTACAGATTTATCATTGACATACAAATATGACTTTTTTTTTTTAATTTTCGCTTCATAAATTTGGAAGTGTACTTTCGAATTAATCAATGAGTTTTTAAATGAACAAAAATTTTGATTGGTGTGTCTGAAGATACAGTTTCAAGCTAAAGTTTAGAAAAATAAGAGTGTGTTTCACATAGAAAGCGTTTTGGTGTGAAACTGCTGCGTTTGAAAATATATTTTCGAATTCATATAAATATTTTCAAGTTTTCATTGAGTGTTTCTCCACTATTTAGAGTGGGAGAAGCAATTCCCTTAAATTTGTGGATTGAATCGGTCTTAATACCGTTGCCAATCCAAAACTCAAATATTAAATAACTTTTTAAAAAATAAACTTGTAAAATTATTTTTAAAAAAAGTAAATAAATTCAATACTCCAAATTTTTTTTAAAATTTATACTATATGCTCCACTCATCTTATTATTTGTTTCATGTTAGACTATTTAATACAAATTAAGAAGTAATAATCTTTTTTTTTTCTTTTTTTTTTTAAAAAAGAGTATCTTATCAAATCTGAAAATAAGAATAAACAATGGAAAAAAACACCATCAATTTGACCAAATTTATTTTTATTAAAGATTGATGTATTTACAATTATTATAATTTCAAAATTAATTATAAATAATTAGTATTATAAAGAATATAATTGGACAAGTACATTAAAAGCTAAAAATAATATTAAAATAAAGTTAATTCCAAATTTGTATTCAAAAAGTCTTACTTCAGTACTAAGATTTTTTATAAAAATAAATATATTTTTTTCAACAATTATAATACTAATAATAAAAAGAGACTATTCTTTTATTTTATTTTTCACAGTATATAAATTGCTTGTGAGAGATTTGGTATTCATCAATTAGTTATTTAGATTTATATCTTTTAAGAGAAGATTGTAATCAAAACATGCCTCGTGGAACTCTTGAAGTGATTCTCATTGGAGCAAAAGGCCTTCATGACACTGATTTTTTCAGTAAGTATTTTAAATACAATGTTTAATCTAATAGTTTAGATTATCTACTATATACTTGCATATAGATGCATGAAAATTAATTTTTTTCTAATCTGTTAAAAATGATTTCATATATTATGTGTATAATTTTTTTATGAAGCAGAGAAAATGGATCCCTATGTGATTCTGACTTATAAAACTCAGGAACACATAAGCAGTGTAGCCAAAAGTAAGTTTCAATATTTTTTTTTACATATTCTGAATTAATATATGGCTAAAATGTTGTTAATTGTTATTAGTGACTTAATTAGGATGTTTAATTAATAGATGCAGGATCTAATCCTCGTTGGAATGAAAGCTTTCTTTTCACAGTTGCTGATAATGTTGCTGAACTTAATTTGAGGCTAATGGATAAAGATAAATTTACCAGAGATGATTTTCTTGGTGAGACAATGTAAGTTACTCTTTTCTTTTCTTTTCTTTTTTTTAACATAAAAAATATTTTTATTTATTTATTTATTTATTTATAAAATTTAATTTTTTGTGCAGAATTCATTTGGGACCGGTTCTTGAGGAATATAGTGTGCCAGAAACTTCTTATAATGTTGTGAAGAATCAGAATTACTGTGGAGAAGTTCGTTTGGCTCTCACTTTTCATCCAGAGGTAATTTTATTTAACAAGTTGAATTAGTAAAATTATTAAACAGTTAGATTTAATTAATTATTTTGAAATTTTGGTTGCAGGGTGGGTTTTACTGAGATTGGTGGATGAAGAGAAGCAGTGAAAGATTATGAGGGGATCTAAGCAAGTTAGGGAATAAAATAATAATAATCGGTAGTTATACCAACATTTCTTTGTATTAATGTTTGAAATTATGCATTTTGATTTTCAACTTAAGTTTATTATAGTATTTTAAAGTTAAATTAAGGTATTTTCGTCTTTAATTATTATAGAGCGGTTTAAATTAATTTTGAAGTAAAAAATTCATTTAGTTCAAATATAAAATTATGGTATGTAATTTGAGTTGGTTTTAGGTGATTATTTTTAAAAATAAGATTTAATAATTTAATATAATTTATGTTGGATTAATTTTTTAATATGAAAATTACAATTTATAATTTCTTTTATAAAATTATAAAGATTCACAAAAATAATTTATTTATAGCAAAAATATATTAACTTTTTAAATTATGAATTTTATATATATATATATATATATATATATATATATATATATATATATATATATATATATATATATATATATATATATATATATATATATATATATATATATATATATATATATATATATATATATATATATATATTTTGTTCTGGACCGGGCTAAGGCTTAGCCCACAATCAAGCAGGCCCAAAACCCCATTGAGGTTTGGCCCAATGGGACTACTCTGACGAACAAAGACCTGTCGGGCACGTCGTTCATCCCCGTCGGGCAGATGCCCTCAGCTGTCGGGTAGGACCCCTGCCGCCGACCATCCAGCATTTTCCTGCCCCTCGTCGGGCAGTATCCTCGCATCCGACCAGCCAGCTTTTTTCTTTTCGGAGAAGTCCTCGGGCCTTCCCCTCCACGTGCCCTTCACGCAGGAACACGTCATGAAGTAACTGCCCACTTTCTGGAGATTCGGTCTCCCTCTTCCCGGATAATACGGAGCAGTTACCCTAGGGCGAAGACCAATTCCTGGTCTTCACGACGCCACGTCAACTCTAGCAATTGCTGACATTGGGCCTGGCAGCCCAGCCTAGTGGTAAGTAACTGTTGACCTTGCGCTGGGGGCTCACTATAAATACCCTCTTCACTAGAGAATCAGGTAACTGGACATCTCTACTCTCTCTCTGTACTTGCTTCCACTCTTCCCATCACTTACTTTGACATCGGAGTGTGTTTCAGGTACACCCCCTCCTCTTCAACACCTTGTTGAGCAGCATCAAATCCTCAACGCGTGGCAGGTCATTGATCCCTTCTGGTCAGGTACGATCAGTGGCGCCGTCTGTGGGAAATAAACTTCCCCGTTCCTCCGAGCAGAGAACCAAAGTTTGACCCCTCAAAACACTTCACGATCATGACTAGCCCACACCACGGCGATGTCGTTCACGACCTAACCCATGTCCCCGCCACCAACGGCGACGACCAAGCAGGGACATCTCAGCTCCACAAGACCGACGCAAGGGACGGCCAAACTGCCTCTCCATCTTCCGAAGAAGCACCAAGCCGAATGGCTCCTCGGGCAGGGAGCCTAGCAGTTTTCCAGCCCATCCCCATTCCGGCCGGAGCGGACCCGACGATGGTCGCCCTCTTTGCGGCCATCAACCAGACAAATCAAATGTTGTTCCTGCAGAGTGAGCGCATTGGCACGCTGGAAAACGAAGCCCCGTCCCGGTCCCCTCCGCGGGAAGGCCAGAACGGAAACTCGAGAAGTTCGTCCCCTCGTCCAAGAAATCGACGATCTCAACTGGAGAGGCCCCAGCCTGTGGTCTCCAAGAAGCGCCCAAGGTCGCCGACTAGGAAGGAGCGGCGCCAGGAGCCCAGGACGACAAGGACGGACCCTCCGGTCAGGAAACCAAGGGTACGGAATCAACCCCCTCCTCGGCATGGTCCCTCACCACCTCGCTCTCTGATCCTAAGCGACGAGGACGACTACAGGACCCCACATTCACGAGAGATCATGGCAACACCCATTCCCCACGGGATGGAGAAGCCACCTGCGTTCTCAACGTACGACGGCACCTCGGACCCGGACGATCACCTGGAGGATATCGAGGCCATGCTCGATTACCGCAACATCCGAGGAGCCATCAAATGTAGGCTCTTCCCAGCGACCTTGAGGAAAGGAGCAATGACGTGGTACAGGAGCCTAGAGCCGGAGTCCGTCACGTCGTGGAGGGTCCTGAAAGACCTCTTTTCACGGCACTTCATGGCGTCCAGGCGTCGTTCGAAGACAGAGGCCGCGCTCGGCGCGATCATCCAGGCCTCTGACGAGCCTCTCCGAAATTACATCGAGAGGTTTACAAAGGAGGTGGTACAGGTGACGACTTCATATGAGATGAAGCGTTACTTAATGGAGCAAGGCCTGCACCGAGACTCCAAATTCTACAACGTTATGGCCAACCGCCGGCTGGACTCGCTCCAAGACTTCCTCGACAGGGCCGCGCACTACATCCGGTTCGAGGAGACTCAGGTGGCCAACTCCGCCCGTGACACAAGGGATAGAGAGACCCTTCGCGGGTCCCGAGACGACGAAGCCTTAAACCACCGGCGCGGGGGAGACCAACGGCGAGATGACCGCCAACCGGAACCCCGCGAGCAGTGTGGCCCAGCTGGTCGTTTCAATAAATACACGACCCTAGTCGCTTCCCATGAGCGCATACTGGTGGAGTGCGCCAAAACGGAGTTCGTCCAGAGAGGCGTCCGCTTCCCGAAACCGACGTCCACCAAAGCCAACGTGGACAGATCAAAGTACTTCCGCTTCCACTAAAGCCACGACCACGTAACTGAGGACTGCATCCAAGACGCTATCGAGATTCTGATCAAAGACGGGCACCTGAAAAGGTACACTCGAGGAGGAGAGCCCCCGCGACAGGAGGCTCCCGAGGCTAAACGAGTTGAGGACCTCCCTGCCCCCGACAACAATTCTGGCGTGCAGGTTGCCCTCAGCATCAGTCGACCTGAAGACTGGTTCGCCCTCAGAGAACTCAGTATGCCCGCCGAACTACCTGAGCTCCCCACGAGCTTATCAACAACAGCTCCGGCAAGATGAGCTCAATTGACAAATTCCATGGTCGATCCAATCCAATCACCTTCTACCTCGAGGAACTCCCCGGAGGGGCTCCCAACTCAAACATCCCCCTCCTGATTCAGGCGCAGATGGCGAACTTCGACGTCAGACGTATCCTGGTCGACGGAGGGAGCTCAGTGGACATCATGTACACCCACCTCTTCGCGACACTCCAGCTCGACGAGTCCAACTTGTCCCCCTACCTAGGCTCCGACCTTCAGGGGTTCAACAGGACAACAACCAAACCATGGGGATACGTGGAGCTCAAGGCCACCTTCGGAGAGAAAGAAACAGCCAGGGAAATAAACGTTCGGTTCTTGGTCGTAGAGTACCCGTCTCTCTACAACTGCATCCTGGGCAGGACGATAATGGCCGAGCTCACCGCGGTGCCATCTACCGTACATCTAAAAATGAAGTACTACACCAGGTTAGGGGTCGTGGTCACCCTCAACAGTGACATCGAAGCATCCCGTCGATGTTTTGACGCGGTGATGAAGGGCCTAAGTACGATCGGTCCAGCGACCAAGAAAGTTGTACCCTCCACCATCCCGAAGAGCAAGCCAAAGGACCATGTCGACTCCGTAGACCTAGACAGCCGTTTCGCCGAAGAGCCAGATCGGGAGGGCGAACTCAGCGACACTCCTCCAACCTCCAATGGGTAGCCTATCCATCCAATGCGCCCCATCCCAGACAGAGACTTCGAGATCGTGACCCTCAGGGACGACGCAACGAAGACCGCGAAGATTGGGGCGGGTCTGCCCGACCTAGCCAGGAAACAACTGAAGGCCTGCCTCCGCGAGAATGCCGAACTTTTCGCCTAGAGCGCCGCAGAGATGCCCGGACTCGACCCCGTGGTCGCCTGCTACCAGCTCTCCATCTACCCGGCCGCTAGGGTCGTAGTACAACGTAGACGTATGCAGTCCCCCAAAAAGGTGGCGACTACTGAAAAAGCTGTAAAAGACCTCCTAGAGGAAAATTTTATTTCGGAAGCCATGTATTCAACCTGGTTGTCCAACGTTGTACTTGTTAAAAAAAGTAATGGAAAATGGAGAATGTGTGTTGACTACACCGACCTCAACCGGGCGTGTCCTAAGAACGCCTACCCTCTTCCCAACATCGACGAGCTCGTCGACAACTCGGCGGGCTTTAAACTCTTGTCCTTCATGGACGCATATTCGGGGTACAACCAGATCCCCATGGCTGAGGCCGACAAACAGAGCACGACCTTCATGACCGAATCGGGGAACTATTACTACAATGTAATGCCCTTCGGCCTAAAAAATGTCGGTGCCACCTATCAACGGATGATTAACAAAGTCTTCCGAGGAGAGATCGGCGACATGCTCGAGGTCTATATGGACGACATGATCGTCAAGTCTCGCACGGAGGTCGACCACACGGCCCATCTCAAGAAAGTTTTTGCAACGGCGAGGAAGTGCAGGATGCGTTTCAACCCGGAGAAATGCACCTTCGGAGTACGCGTAGGGAAGTTCCTCTGGTTCTATCTGACCGAGCGCGGGATCGAAGCAAACCTGGACAAATGTCGGGCCTTTTCTAAAATCGCGATGTCGAGCTCGAAGAAGTCGGTACAATCCCTCAACGGGATGTTGGCGTCGCTCTCGCGCTTCGTCGCCAAGTCCACACAGCGTGCCCTCCCTTTCTTCAAGTTGCTGAGGAAGGAGGTTGTGCTCGAATGGACGGAGGAATGCGAGCAAGCGCTCCACCACCTCAAGCGCGTCCTCTCAGAGCCACCCGTCCTGACGAGACCCAAGCCCGGAGAAACTCTGTACCTTTACCTACCTATTTTGAACGAAGCCGTCAGTGCCGTGTTAATCCGGAAAACCCCCGTTGGACAAAAACCCATCTATTTCACGAGCAAGGCACTCCACGGCCCAGAAGTACGGTACCAGCAGATCAAGAGGGTCTCCATGGCCCTCATCAACGCGGCCAGGCGACTCCGACACTATTTCCTGGCCCACACCATCGTGGTCCGAACCGAGCAGCCCATCAAACAGCTCCTCGGCCGACCAGATATGGCTGGGCGCATGCTGAAATGGTCGCTAGAACTCTCCGAGTTTGACATCATCTACGAAGGTAGAAAATCCCTCAAGGCCCAAGTCCTGGCCGACTTCATCGCTGAAATGAGCCCGCACCAGAATCTATTCCGGGAAGTCAGAAATGGACCATCTTTGTGGATGGAGCCTCAAGCTCCTTGGGAAGCGGCGCGAACATCATCCTGGAAAACGAGGAAGGCACAGTCATAGAAGTCTCTCTAACACTAGCCTTCCCGACGACGAATAACCAGGCAGAATACGAGGCCTTCCTGGCCGGACTCCGCCTAGCAGAAGACCTCGGAGCCAAGGAGATAAAAATCTTCACGAACTCCCAGCTCGTCGCCTCATAAGTACGTGGCGAATACCAGGTGAAGAACGACAACCTGGCCGAGTACTTAGCCCTCATAAGGAAACGGATAAAGAGTTTCGCCTCCGAGGAAGTACAGCATGTACCGCGCGAGCAGATATCCTATCGAAGTTAGCAAGCACGAAGAAAAAGGGCAGACACAAGTCCGTCGTTCAGGAAATCCTCACGCAGCCTAGCACAGAAAGAGCAAAAGCGTTGATCGACGTCAATGCCATCAGCGACGCCAACTGCTAGATGACTCCCATACACGCCTACCTCGACAGGGGAAGCCTCCCCGAGGACTCTAAGGAGGCCAGTACAGTCAAATGCCGCTCCTGCTCTTACGTCCTGCTCAACAACAAGCTCTACCGCAGGGGCTTCGTGACCCCCTCCTCAAATGCGTCGACCGAACCCAAGCTCCGGCCATACTGCAAGAGGTCCACGAGGGCATCAATACGCAATACCTCGGTGGTCGGTCCTTAGCGAGAAAAGTTCTCCGAGTTGGCTACTACTGGCCAACGATGCAGGAGGGCGCCAAAGAACACGTGAAGAGGTACGACAGGTGCCAACGGCACGGGGACATGCACCTCGCCTCGTTGAGCGAGCTAAAATTCCTCTCCTCGCCATGGCCTTTCGCCTGGTGTGGGGTGGATATCCTCGGCCCGTTCACCCTGGGCTCATACCAAAACAAATATCTAATAGTATGCGCCGACTACTTCACCAAGTGGATCGAGGCCGAAGCCCTCGCCAAAATCACGGCGCCTAATATACTCCACTTCTACAAGAGGAACATCCTCGCCAGGTTCAGCGTCCCGCTCGCCATAGTCACGGACAATGGGACACAGTTCACCGAAAGGAATTTTTGGGACTTCGTTACCAAACTCGGGACCGAGCACCACTTCACCTCAATTAGACACCCACAAACGAACGGCCAAGCCGAGGCCGCAAACAGGGTAATCCTCCGAGGATTGAAGCAAAGACTTGGCGACGCCAAGAAAGGTTGGTTCGAGGAGCTTCACAGCGTACTATGGGCTTACCGAACAACACCTCACTCGACCACCAGGGAGACCCCGTTTCGCCTCGCATACGGAACCAAAACGGTGATTCCCGTGGAAATCAGAGAGCCTTCCAGACGGACCGAAGCGCCTCTCGAGGAGGAAACAAACGACGAAGCTCTCCGGGAGGAGCTCGACCTAGTCGAAGAGATCTGAACAGGGGCAGCCCTCCGTGAGGCACGCTTGAAGCAAAAGATCACCCTCCGCCACGACAGCAGGGTCATAAAACGCGAGTTCCAGGTCGGCGACCTGGTCTTGCATAGAAACCAAAAAGACTCACACGAGGGCAAGCTCGCCGCAAATTGGGAAGGCCCCTATCGTGTCCGAGACAAAATGGAGCATAGGGTCTACTACCTCAAAAATCTCCATGGGGATCAGATAGCTCGACCATGGAATGCCGAAAAGCTAAAAAAATACTACAGTTAAGACACTGCCCGCGAGAACAACCCTCGCGAACACAGGAGGCCAGGCCTGGTACGATCGCACCTCCTTGGACTCAACGAGATAGCAAACACATGCCTTTGTGTGTGCGGGTAGAGCGTTCTGCTCGATGGCAGCCCCCTCGATCGAGAGCCGTCGCCGCAGTACCAAGACCGGAAGAACACCTAACTCGCGATGGGACGTTCACGCCAGGGGGACAAGACCACGACTGTGGCCCGACCCCTCTTTCCGACCCAATAACAACCCCAGTTAACTGGTCAGTTCCCTTCACTACCGGACAACGAATGTCGAGCTTCACTCCCTACTTTGCAAAATTTTAAATCAAAGCATAGCAAGCATGCAACCGAACATACAAAAGAAACAAACGTTTATCGAGCATAATAAATGAGAGCACACACAAAGACTTAGAAAGAAATTGCAAAATTCATATAAAAACGGGCACAGGCCCGGAAGTCAAATCATTACAAAAACGGACATCATCCCGAAGTAAAATACAAACATGGCACGCAGGCCGAAATGAAAGATAAAACGGGCACACAGGCCACCATCACTACTCCCCGAGCTCTTCATCCTCGGGGGCCTCGTTCTCCCCATCCGAGCCGCCAGGAACCACGATCCGACCATCCTGGATTTGGAAAAAGGGCCCGGTCCCGTCGGTCACTAGGTCAGTATTCACGAGCCGGAGCTGCTCGACAGCACGGTTGAATCCCACCTCGACAGCTCCGAGGAAATCTTCTTCGAGCTGCCGGATCCTTTCCACGAGAAAACTCCTCGATGTCAACTGACGCTCCTCCTCGCATTCCT
Organism: Lathyrus sativus; assembly: GCA_963859935.3. NCBI lineage: Eukaryota > Viridiplantae > Streptophyta > Magnoliopsida > Fabales > Fabaceae > Lathyrus > Lathyrus sativus. The sequence goes on along the minus strand of OZ012740.1, from coordinate 25,000,765 downwards.
CCTCAGCAGGGGCAACCAGCGGCTCGAGCTCCGCGACGCGACCCCGAGCATCCTCCAGGTAATTCTCTAGCTCAACGATCCGATCTTGTTGGGACTTGACCCGCTCTTGGAACTTCTTTCGATCGACTTCCAACTTGGCCCGAACTTCCTTGGACATGGTGAGCTCGGCTTTCACAGCGTCCAGATCCTCGGAGGAGCATCCCGACTCATTCAGCGCGAGGTCCATCTTCAAGACCCTCACCATCGCCGCTAGGTCCACGGACAGCATCTTCCGTCGGGCATCTTTTGTCGCCGCCAGTATGCTCCTTTCCTCGTTAGGGGTCACTCCAGGTTCGTTCCTCCCCGAAAAGGAATTCGGCCGAAGGCAGATCAAAGCCGCACTCCGGGGAAGTCTCTGTAAGGTCGACCCTCAGCACTTCATCCTCTCTTCGCCGCTTGGAGATATGAGCCCGCCCCAGAGACCCAGCTGCTTGCGGGGATGACGTCGCTCTTGGAGAGGTAACTGCTAGACTCCTGTTAGCCACGGGGGCCCTCCCCTGAGGTCGACGGATCCCTCTGTTCATAAGCTTGGTAACCCTTTCCTCCGTCGAGCTTATCGCACCTGCAAGAGGAATACAAAAATAAGAATTAGAGACAAAACATGAATGATAAACATAAGTAAAGGGATCAGCTCGGATGCGCCCGAACTACCTAGGAGTTTGTGGGTCTCGGCCTCTGTCCAGCACTCTAGCAGAGCTCTGACACTACTGAACTGAGGCTCTGTCTACACATTCCCCTCAGCGTCACAGACATATTCCCCGTCCGGAGACACGCATTTCCAGGGAGGAAGTCGTCAGACGAAATCCACCAACCTTCTGAATGCCAGGATGTCCTCCTCGTTCAGACGACCAGGCCTGAAGATGTAACTGTCTGTGCCCGCGCGAAAATGGTGATCTCCCCAGTCCAAAGGGAAATTCGACTCGTAGTTCTCCTGGAGTTCCTCGTCCACAACCACGACCTCCTTCCGAAAAATTGTCCTGTACGCTTCATCCGTGGCTGGCATGACTACGAACTAACAATCCTTGAAACCCCGGACGGAATCAATGTATGGTCGGAAGAGCCTGGTCTCCTGCTTTAGCGAGACCCAACTGTGACGACCAGCCGTCGTCTGACGTTGCAGATGGAAAACACAGAAGAATAGGGGGATGGTTTCCCCGAGCTCCAGATAATTACACATGATCTCAAACGCCCAGAGGAAGGCCAACGAGTTCGGGCGAAGTTGGGACGGCGCCAGCATCAGGTGATCGAAGACGCCCTATTGGAAACCGGTGAAGGGCAGCTGCATCCCCACCTCTTTAAACACGAACTCATACATCGGAAACCGACCACCGTCGTACTTCGAGCAGATGCGGTCGTTCTCCCGTGGTCGGCAAGCACGGAACTGGCGGGGCAAACCGGCCACTTGATCCTCTATTACTGCGAACACGTCTGAGTCTTCGTGAACGAATCTCGACATATAATTTAAGAGCTCCTCCCCGGACCACTCCACCGGAGGCCTCTCTGAGGGTTCCAGGTCGACATCTTTACGATCCATCTCGTCCTCGGATAAATACCATTCCACCTCCTCTATTACCGCGAACACGTCCGAGTCGTCGTGAACGAATCTCGACATATAGTTTAAAGGCTCCTCCCTGACCCACTCCATCGGAGGCCTCTTTGAGGGTTCCAGGTCGACGTCTTCATGATCCACCTCGTCTTCAGATAAATACGACTCCACCTCCTCTCGGCAGGACCATCCATGTTGTACCTGAAAAGCAAAGGAATTCGGTGAATTCGACAACTAAATCAAATCCACCCTTCCACCGCAGTTCAAGTGAAAGGGTGTGGTCGCGTAACCAGATAAGAACATCCCATGTCCCCGACACACTCATCTGCTTGTGGCAGGACATTCATCCATTTGTCCTCGGGACATTCAAATTTCTCCAAAACCTCCCCGGCGTACTCATCGCAAGGGTCGGGCACGACTGTTTTTTGCCCTAATTTTGAAGGGCCCTCCGGCGTATTCTCCGGAGAAACCCGCAGTACCCCCGGCGCTCCTCCGCGGAGCCACCGGAAATACCTCCATAAACAATCAAAAGCAAACAGAAAAAGCACGGAAACTTACGTAATAAAGGATGCAGAAAGATGAGCGTCAGGCAGAAACGACCCGGAAAATTCCCAGATTCCGAGCTGGAGCGATCAAATCGTCGGGCAGAAAATGAGAGATGTTGAGCGGCTACGAAATGAGAATGGATGAAATGACGAGGCAGGTCAGCCAATATATACCCCTAGCATGGGGAGCAAAGAGTCGGTAGGCACTCAAGTGCCTAAACCCTAGCCGCTACAAGGATACACGTGGCGAGCCTTCATCTTTCGGGCGTCTCCTCACCTTCTCCCCGATTACTAATCCGACTTGTTGCACCTCGCCCGACGAGGTCACCGCCCCGACGCCTTTCTCACTTCCTGCCCGGCTGTTTAGCGCGCCCGACACCTCTCTCCACTTAAGCCATAGCTCGCCTGAATGCGAACTATGACTTGGGGGGCTACTGTTCTGGACCGGGCTGAGGCTTAGCCCACATTTAAGCAGGCCCAAAACCCCATTGAGGTCGGGCCCAATGGGACCACTCTGATGAACAAAGACCCGTCGGGCACGTCGTTCATCCTTGTCGGGCAGATGCCCTCAGTTGTCGAGCAGGACCCTTGCCGCCGACCATCCAGCATTTTCCTTCCCCTAGTCGGGCAGGATCCTCGCGTCCGACTAGCCAGCCTTTTTCTTCCTGGGGAAGTCCTCGGGCTTTCCCTTCCACGTTCTCCACGTGCCCCTTACGCAGGGACACGTCATAAAGTAACTGCCCACTTCCTGGAGATTCGGTCTCCCTCTTCCCGGATAATACGGAGCAATTATCCTAGGGTGAAGACCAATTCCTGGTCTTCACGACGCCACGTCAATCCTAGCAGTTGCTGACATTGGGCCTGACAGCCCAGCCCAGTGGTAGGTAACCGTTGGCCTTGCGTTGGGGGCTCACTATATGTACCCTCTTCACTAGAGGGTCAGGTAACTGGACATCTCTACTCTCTCTCTGTACTTGCTTCCACTCTGCCCATCACTTACTTTGGCATCGGAGTGTGTTTCAGGTACACCCTCTCCTCTTCAACACCTTGGTGAGTAGCATCAAATCCTCGACGCGTGGCAGGTCATTGATCCCTTCTGGTCAGGTACGATCATATATATATATATATATATATATATATATATATATATATATATATATATATATATATATATATATATATATATATATATATATATATATATATATATATATATATATATATATATATATATATATATATATATATATATATATTATTCAATTAATCTAAAAAGTAAAAAAAAAATCTCAAATGAAATGCGTGCAAAAGTATGATTAATTGAACTATATCACTAAATTTCACTACCCCGCAAAATAAGCAAGAACATAAATAATTAAAAAATAAAACCATTTATTTTAAACAATTTTAATTCAACTTTAAAATTGATTTATAATCAGTTTTCTTTTTTAAATTGGTTTAATTATATGAATTAATGTTTGATTGTATATTATGAATTAGTATTAAAATTGATTTATTTTAAAATTATTTTTTTTAAATGGATTTTGAAAATCTCTCTCTCACCCCTCTCTTTTTAGGAGTGCTGGTTTGATTTTGACCTTTTTTGGTTAAAAAATTGTCGAAATCGATGAAATCTCCATCGCTTTTGTTTGGTTTGGTTTTTGGTGTAGTTTAACAATAAATCAAACCAAATTAATTGGTTTGTTTTGGTTCGGTTAATCGGCTTACAATACTTTTTTTCAAACAATATTATATTCATTTGTGTGTTCTCTGCTATTATATTTTTGGTATATTTTAGGCTATTATTTTTTAAAATAATACATTTCATATAATATATTTGATGCTCTACTTTTCAAATAACTTACAAGTTGTTCTTAATCCATACAAAGCATTGGCTTGATTTTCGTTGCATCATAAAATAAGTTCATTATCAAATACAAAAGTTGACACTTGGGATGAGAATGTTGGAACGAAATTTGAAATTAATAAATACAACACAACAATAATAACAAAAAATTTTAATACATATAAATTAAAATGTTTCACACCTCAAACACACATCAAAAGTATTTTTTTTAACAAGACTGAGCTAGAAGGAAATTTGTTGCTGAAAACTAATGAAGAGAAGTTGAACACGAATAAGGCAACTATAACCTATAAGAATGACAGTAGCGAGAGAAACGATGGTGATTGTCAGCCATAGTAGTAGTAGTTTAGTGAGAGCGAGTTTTTATGGCTTATGATTTCTATTTTTTATGTTTGGAGTTTGATTTTGGGAGCATTAGGGGGTGAATGTTTACATTGAAATTCTTGATGATGGTGAAATCATTGAGGGAGGAATTAGAAGATTTTTTTGGAGAGATTTGCAATGAGAGAGACCTCTGTAGCAATCATATTTAAAGCTTTCTTTCAATGCAAGAGATGGTGATGTAATCTAGCTTGATTCTGAGAATTTCATATAATGTTAATGGTATAAACAATTGAGGCTTGAATAACTATCATGCATTGTCACAAACCTTCAGAATATCAAATATAGAGTTGCAAGCACAAATACCCCCGGCATGGAAGAGAACCAATGTCATAACCTAGAAGCAAAATGACAAAGAAAAATAAATGGTCATATGAGTTTTTATCACACTTGCACAAGTTACTCATGGAAGGTGTATGACAGCCCCTTAGACTGAGATTTTCATCAATAGAAATTTTATCATAACATGGTTTCCAAAATAAGAAAGCCTTAGAGGGAGGAATGTTCGAATTCCATAAATTCTTGGTCAAATGCAAACATAGATTGTTGATGGAATTAAAATCAAATGTTTCTTTCATGGATAAGGTTTCTAAGGCTGAGTGAGCCCAAACTAGGCAGTCCTCAAGGAAATCTAAAGGAATGGTTACTTTCTTAGTAAGAATTGTGAGATTTTAAGCACAACTTAAGTGAAGTTCTAAATTCCATTACGAAGAAATTCAGAAACGTGGGTCCTAACATTGATCTGATTAAAGTCTTGTATGTCCTCAAGCAGAGGGGGGCATACTAAACATATAGCTAGAAGTTTGTGGTTTTAGAATTCCCAATGAAAGTTCTAGGGGTAGAAGAAATGTCGCATACTCATTCATTATGTTGGGAATTAAACATTTTAGCAAAAATTGAGCTAAATGAATTGATTCAAAGAAATCCTTGAATTGATTCATGAAGTCAGAAAATGCTTTTTAAAATGCTTTAATTTATTCAAATCAGCATTTGAAATGAATCAAACATGCATTTTTCCATAACTCAGCAACTAGATAGGTTTATGCATTTTTCCTAACATCAAACACGTATTCGAACATCAATAATAAACCAAAACCCATAAAAAAAATTTATGATTTGAAGAGAATATGCGTATTCAGTTTTCATCACTCTTATCATTTTAAAACACCCCCAAACAAACAATCTTACATGCGCAATTCATTCCATACCATACAAATCATCTAATGTCAATTAAGCAGAAAATTAAAACATGAAAACTCGAAAAATCATAATAGTCATCAAACCTAGGGTTTCAAACCATCATTAACAAATTCCTAAACCTAATTTATGACACTTTTACTTAGTTCATAACATGCGACCTCTGAATTTCATCTAACAGTAATCTGAGATTAAATCTTAAAGGAAAATCCACCTCAATGATAATTCATATGAGCCACTCTTAAGGATTTTTATGAACTTTTTTCCAAATTTCTATAAATAGTCTAAAATTTGTTATAATTTATGAACAATAAATATCCATGGGTTTGTTCCAAAATGACAAGAAAAGTGAAAGTGAGTAAATACCAATAAATGTTAGGGAAATAGTCTCACATAGAAAGTGACACTCACATTAAAAGCCTTTATAAAAATGTATGTTCATTAATTCAACAAAAGGACAAAAGAGGATAAAATTTCACGTGGACAAGTGTGGTGGTATCAAGAATTATGACATTTATCTTCTCCATACACCCTCTCGCCGGTGTGGCGGCACCGTCTCCGAGACTGGGTCCAAGGACGTGGCATAGAGGGAGACTGGGTCCAAGGACATGGGCATAAAGGGGCTATTAGCGACTTATAAATAGAACTTGATCACTTAGGCATCAGAGAAATTAACTACTATCATCGTTATATGGTGGCCGGCCTTTGGCCGATATATACTAAATAGTTGTTGCTCTTATTTTGGTCTTTACGTGAGCTTGAATTTTGACTTTGAAAATATGCAACATTTTATGAAGTGTTACACCTTATCTGATCGTCTCTATGATCTAAACATCAATACACAATCTGCAACAGAGATATGGAACGCACTCGAATTCAAATTCAAGGCTAAAAAGGAAGGTACAAAAAATGTTCTTAATATCTAATTATTTTGTTTTTCAAATGTTAGACTCCAAGTCGATTCTTGCATAAGCACATGAGTTACAGGTTCTTGTGAATAAAATGAAAGTTTTAAAAATAGACATTCCAGAAGCTTCCCAAATTAGTGAAATCATTGCAAAGTTGCCACCCTCGTAGAAAGGATACAAGGAGAAATTGATGCATAACACGAAGGATTTATTGTTGGAGAAACTTCATAAACACCTTCGAATCAAGAAGGAGACAAAGGATAGATAAAATTTTAAGTATGTTGGATACTCTAAAGCAATGTTGTGATTTCAAAAGGAAAAAGGAATCTGATGGCATGAAGAACCATCTTGTTCATAAGAAGGAACATAACAAGTTCAAGAAATTTAGAGGACTAAAAGAACCAAAAGGTGGCTGCTACGTGTGCGGTAAACTAGACCACATTGCTCAAGATTGCAGACATAACAAGTCTAAAAACAAAGTTAATGCAGTTCATCCAAATGACGACATAATTGATATGATGAGCGAGATTATGGCAATCAAATGCAAAGTGCAAGGATGGTGGTATGATACATGTGCTACCATGCATGTTTCTTATGACAAAGCAGCATTTAAAACCTATTCTGAAGTAAATGATGGACAAGAAGTGCATATGGAAAATGAAGGATGTTCGAGAGTCATTGGAATGGGATCCGTTGAACTAAATTTAACTTCTGGAAAGAAAGTCAGTATTGTCATTGTACTTCATACCCCCGGCATGAATAGGAACCTTGTTAGTGGGGACTTGTTGGAAAATAATAGGTATTAAGTTTATACATGAATCAAGCAAACTAATATTAACATGTAACAATGTATTTGTAGGAAAATGATATTCCATTGAGGGAATAATCAAACTTTGTACTACCGATAATGTTATTAATGAAATTTTTATTTCTGCTTATATGCTTGAATTTATTTCTTTATGGTATTTAGATTAGCACATATTGGTATTAGTACTATGAATATACTAATTAAATTCGGATTGATCTCATACAACATTCATGATTTCAAAAAATGTGAAATATGTGTTAAATCAAAATGATCAAGAAACCTTTCAAAAGTGTTAAAAGCAAATCTAATTTGCTTGATTTTGTGCACTCTGATTTGTGTGAATTTAATGGCATGTTAGCTCGTGAGGGAAACTGATATTTTATAACCTTTATCGATGATTGCTCTAGGTTCACATGTGTATATCTTTTAAAGCATAAAGATGATGTCTTTAAGGCCTTTAAAATTTATAAAGCAGAAGTAGAAAATCAATTAACTAGAAGTATCAAAGTCCTTATAAGTGATAGGAGCGGTGAATGCTTTACTACAAAATATGATGCATATTGTGAAGAATATGGCATTATACATGAATGTTCCGCACCTCGTATCCAACAACAAAATGGTCTAGCCGAGAGAAAGAATCGAACATATCAAGAAATGATAAATGTTATGTTAATGCATTCTAAGTTTCCATTTGATTTATGGGGTGAAGCATTACTATATGCATGTCATATAATGAATAGGATTTTTTTAAAGCTAACTGGTGTTTTTTCATTTGAGATATGGAAAGGTAGATCACCAAATATCGGTTATTTTAGAGCGTGGATATGTGTATCATATTACAAGAATATGGATCATAAAAGAAATAAATTAGCATATTTCTATTATTCAAGATTTGAATAAATATTAAAGTTGTTTATGTTTGTAACAACAGTATTTTCCCCCCTATATAAAAATATTTTAATCAACAATATATTTTTTCTCGTATATAAATATTAATTTTGTTTTGACGCTATTTATAAAATATTTGAATCAATAGTAAAGTTTCTCTTGTATATAAAAATATTTGAATTAAAATATTATGTTTGTTTTGACAATATTTATAAAAATATTTGAATCAATAGTAAAGTTATTCCCGTTTATAATCTCCTATATAAAAATATTTTAATGAGGGATGTATAGTGTGTATTTTGAATTACTCCAGAGATATTTTTCAAGATTAAATTTTAAAAAATATATTGAGTGTGCCACAGTTCTAACGTTTCATGAAAAGTTTGTCTAAAATATTCAAAATATAAAAGACAATTTCAGATTTTTCATATGTGCTTTTTCACCACTGGGTTAGTACTTCCTTGATTAACTTGCTTGAGATATCTAATGTGAAGGTTAGCTTCATCGAAGGGTTTATAAACTTGATCCCAAGTCTAAAAAAAACAAATTTAAATACATTTAAAGGCTTAAAAGAGCCCTCCAAAAATCCATTTATACTCATCACATATTTCCTTTTGCCTCATCCTATGATGAAGTCTTCTACTCTCAATACTTGTCAATGGCAACTACACAAAGTCTTGTGCGCCAATGAGCTTCACAATCTTACTCAATATGCAGAGTTTTAAACTGAAATTGAAACGATCATAAGTATGTCGTTACAACTCCTTTATCTTAACTTTTTCCTCCTTGAACAATGGGTCATAATTCTAATACATGAAAAAAAATGATTGTACATGTTAAATTGTAATATATTTATCATATGGTACAACTTTTCTTGGCGTTCAATATCAGTAATCAAATAATTAAAGTATCAACTCAATGTAAAGAACAATTGATTCAAAGGTTCAATTCATTGCAAAATCATAATCAAGTAACTAATTGATATTCAAAAATAATAGGATCCTCAAAATTCATATTCCACTTCTAAAAATCTTTGATCACTTCACTTCAAGCTTCACGGGTCTTAGGTTGCCCACTCATTGAAATTCTTTTATTCTTAAACTAACATAAAAATAAACATCAAAACTTATTTCAAATATACTTTTAGGGCCTAAGTATCCCTCTAGATAATCTAACATCATAATAGATGACACAAGAAATAGTTAGTTAGATGGTTAGTTACATTCTGCTATGCAGTTAGTTATTTCTCTTCCAACTATATATAGTTGATGTAACCTCCATTCAATGAATAAGAGAATATTACTCTAGATTTTATCTTCTTCTTCTTCTCTTTAAGCTTTCTTACCATTATTCAATGGCTTCCATATGTGAAGTATAATATGGTATCATCGTCTTTGATCCTTCTTCCACACTTCCACACCATTTTCCTTTGATTTCAGCATGCCTCCGTGTAATGATCCTACTACAAATCGAATCACTAATTGTGATGTTGATTTAGTTTACTACGTTCATCCTAGCGAAGGTCCCAATTCTGTTAGCATTCAACCTCAATTGAATGGTTCGAACTACATTTCATGGTCAAGATCCATGGAAAGAGCTCTTGGAGCTAAGAACAAGATTGCGTTCATCAACGGATCCATTTGCGTTCCAAGTCTCAACGATCTTAATCGCTCTGCGTGAGAATGATGCAATTGCCTTATTCACTCATGGATTCTCAACTCTGTAAGTCCTGCGCACAAACAATTATTTTCTTGGAAAATGCTCTTGATGTTTGGATTGATCTCAAAGAAAGATTTGCTAAAACTGATAGAATTCGTGTATCTAATTTGCGTGCTTAAATTAACAATCTCAAACAAGGAAACAAATTTGTTCTTGATTATTTCACTGAGCTTCGTGGACTATGGGAAGAATTGAATTCTCATAGACCAATCCCTACATGTACGTGTGCTCAACAATGCAGATGTGATGCTATGCGTAGTGCTAGAGAATTTCGCCTTGAAGATCAGATTATACAATTCTTAACAGGATTGAATGAAAAATTTTCTGTTATCAAAACTCAGGTTTTGTTACTTGATCCTTTACCATCCATCAACAAAGTGTATTCTATGGTTGTTCAAGAAGAAAGTAATAATATTTCTTTTTTGAGTCAACCTGATTCTAACTCTACTATTAATGAAGCCAATAGCCTTGTTAATGCATATGATTCAAGGAAGTTTTCTGGTAATCCTTTCAACTCTTATGGTGGAGCATCTAACAATAAGAAAGATGGTAGAGTATGCACTTTCTGTCACAGGACTGGCCATACAATTGATGTCTGTTATCGCAAACATGGATTTCCTCCTAATTTTACCAAAAAGCAAGCATCAAAAAATGCTTCTAATGCTGTTGATACACAAGTTGTGATGAACACTAGATCAGAAGGTTCTCTCAATAATTCAAGTGCCAGCATCACTCAAGAACAATATGCTCAATTGATTGGTTTGTTACAACAAACAAATTTGTTGCCTTCTAACCCTATCCCTAATCCAACTGCCAACCATATTTCCACTCATCTTAGTCATACACCAAATGAGAATTCAGGTAAAAATTTTGTTTCTACAATTTCCTGCTCCACTTACATAAAACCTGATTTTTGGATTTTAGATTCTGGTGCCAATGACCATGCTTTCTCATCTCTTAAATTGTTTAGTTATTACCACTAAATTCAGCCTGTCAATGTTTGTCTACCTAATGGATCTGTTGTTCTAGCTAAACATACAGGAACAATTCAGTTTTCTTCTCACTTGCAGCTTAATAATGTGTTATACACACCTGATTTTTCCTTAAACCTTGTGTCTGTTTCTAAACATTGTCATTCCACTAATTTCAATTTCATTTTTTCTGCTAATGATTGCTTTATTCAGGATGTGAAAACGAAGAAGATGATTGGTTTGGCTAATCAAGTGGAAGGGTTGTACAGACTCAGGACAGATCTTAATTCCTTCTCTGCAGAAACTAGCATTTCAAGCATTTCCTCATCCAAACCACATATAGAAACTTCAATTTCCAATAATTGTAAAATGATCTCTAAACAAGCTTTGGGGCATTTTAGATTGGGTTATTTATCACATGATAGACTTTCCAAAATGGCTCAAATGTATCCTGATATTTTCAATGACAATAAAGTTGTTTGTGATGTGTGTCACTATGCTAGACATAAGAAACTACCTTACACTTTGATTCATTCTAAAGCTTCTCAAAATTTTGAATTGTTGCATTTTGATATATGGGGTCCTATCTCCACAAATTCCATCCATCACCACAAATATTTTTTACAGTAGTTGATGATCACAATCGATTTACTTGGATCATACTACTTAAAAACAAATCTGATGTTTCTACACATGTTCAACAATTTGTTGCTCTTATAGAAAATCAGTTCCATACATGTCCTAAGTTCATCAGGTCTAACAATGGACCTGAATTTCTTTTAGCTCAATTCTATGCTTCAAAGGGTATTATCCATCAAAGATCCTGTGTTGAGTCCCCTCAACAAAATGCAAGAGTTGAAAGGAAGCATCAACACTTACTTAATGTAGGTAGAGCCTTACTGTACCATTCAAATTTACCTAAATCCTATCGGTCCTATGCTGTTAGCTATGGAGCCTTCATCATAAATAGAGTTAACACTCCTTTACTCAATAACCATTCCCCTTATCACATACTACATAATAAACCACCAGACACTAACCAACTTAAAGTCTTTGGATCTTTGTGTTATGCATCTACCTTGTCCAATCAAAGAACTAAATTAGATACAAGAGCTAGAAAATCAGTGTTTCTTGGATATGTTGTTGGATATAAAGGCTCTATTTTACTTGACCTAAACTCATTCAACATTTTCATTTCAAGAAATTTCACTTACCATGAACAGATTTTACCTTACCAACCACAATCTTCATTTACCACAACTCCTTGGGAATATTATAGTACCTCAGTCCCCAATAGCACTTTAGTTTCAAATCCTTGTCATGACATACACCATTCTGCTCAATATGATCTTCCCACTGACTCAATTCAACCTTCCAGCTCCCTTGCCAATTCTCATCCACCCACCTCTGATACACAACATTCCACTCGTGCCTCTACAAGAGTCAGAACATCACCATCCTTTTTGAAAGATTATGTCTGTACAACCTTCACTGATCCACAATGCCAATCATCTTCAGGTAATCCTCACTCTCTTTCCAATTTTATTTCACATCATAATTTGTCTCCTGCTCATTATTGTTTCACTATTTCCCTTACTATTAATCATGAACCTAAAACATACTCCAAGGCTAGCAAATTTAAATGTTGGAATCAGGCCATGAAAGTTGAACTTGCTGCACTTGAGCAAACTGGAGCTTGGAAAATTGTGGATCTTCCACCCCATCTCAAACCTATTGGTTGTCGTTGGGTTTACAAGATCGAGCATAAATCTTATGGAACCATAGAGAGATTTAAATCTCATCTTGTTGCTAAAGGATACAACCAAATTGAAGGACTTGATTACTCAGATACTTTCTCACCTGTTGCAAAGCTCACAATAGTTCGCTTGGTTCTAGCCTTAGCTTCAATCCATAACTGGCATCTTCACCAACTCGATGTGAATAACGCATTTCTTCATGGTGATCTGAATGAAGATGTTTACATGTTGATCCCACTAGGTGTCCACACTTCCAAACCTAACCAGGTCTGCAAACTCATTAAGTCACTTTATGGGCTAAAGCAGGCAAGCAAACAATGGTTTGATAAATTGACTCCAGTCCTCACTGCTCATGGCTACTCTCAAGCACCTTCTGATCACTCACTCTTTGTTAAAAAAACAACATCCACCTTTACAATCTTACTTGTTTATGTTGATGATGTTATTTTAGCAGGTAATTCTCTACAAGAGTTTCAAACTATGAAAAATATCCTTCATCAGCTCTTCAAGATCAAGGACTTGGGCATTCTCAAATATTTTTTGGGCTTAGAAGTAGCTCACTCAAAACGTGGTATCTCCATTTGCCAAAGAAAATATTTCCTTGATCTTCTCAAGGATTCAAATTTTATTGGCTCCAAACCAGCTAGCACACCATCTGGTCCATCAATTAAGCTTTGCCAAGATGACAGCTCTGCATATCATGATATTCCATCTTATAGATGACTCATTAGCAGACTAATCTACCTCAATACTACACACTCAGATATCACGTTTATTACACAACAACTCAGTTAATATCTTTCCAAACCTTCTACTCAACATTATAATGTTGCTTGCAGAGTTTTCCGATACCTCAAACAATGTCCAGGCCAAGGCTTATTTTTTCCACGAAGCTCATCACTACAAGTAACAGGTTTTTCAGATGCTGACTGGGCTGGTTGTATACACACATGTAAATTCGTTTTAGGCTCATGTTTCTATTTGGGCAGCTCCCTTATTTCATGGCGAACAAAGAAACAAACAACTGTCTCTCGTTCCTCTTCAGAGGCAGAGTATCGTGCTTTAGCTTCAGTTACGTGTGAACTCCAATGGCTTTTGTACTTGCTTCGTGACATGCACATTACATTCTCTCAAGCCCCAGTTCTCTTTTGTAACATTCAAAGCGCACTCCATATAGCTGCTAACCATGTTTTCCATGAACGTACAAAACATCTTGACATTGATTGTCACATTGTACGTGAGAAATTTTCAGCCGACATGATGAAACTTCCTTCCCGTATTCTCTAACAACCAACTTGATGATTTCTTCACCAAACCTCTCCTACCCAAACCATTTCACTTCCTCAAAGCCAAGTTGAATTTGATCAACATCTTCCAAAGTTCAACTTGTGGAGGGATAATAGATGACACAAGAAATAGTTAGTTAGATGGTTAGTTATATTCTGTTATGCAGTTAATTATTTCTCTTCCAACTATATATAGTTGATGTAATCTCCATTCAATGAATAAGAGAATATTGCTCTGCATTTTATCTTCTTCTTCTTCTCTTTAAGCTTTCTTACCATTCTTCAATGGCTTCCATATGTGAAGTATAATACATCACAATAAAGTCACACGATTAACAATATAAAACTTTAAACGATAATTCCACAAAATCCATCATCTGATCAGAACTATAAGTCTGCATCATCATCCATCCAATCCTTTGTTAATTCATAGAACTGAAGAGGTAGGAGTAGTCACATATGCAGTATACATGTATTGTATATATTAAAAGTCTTACAAATATCCTTGTTTTATATATTCAAGTATCAAAACATACCTTTGACTTTCTTAAATTTATTCTTCAGTTGCGCTCTTTGATTTCAATGGTTCATAGTTAACCTTCAGAAGGCATCTCTAATGTTTCAACTAAGGGTCACAACAATAGACTCTCATGAATTAGAACTAATTTATGTTGGGTCATCATGAGCAATACTTTTGTGAGAGACACACCACATATTATTCACCTTAAATATTTTGAGTTCTATAGAGATTTTATAATGATATTGTCACCCCCTGATTTCTAACACTAGAAACACTATATATACTAATACAAAAATAATCGCCTATAACAGATATACCTTTTGCGTTCGACACGTATCCCTTTATGTAACTTCTAGTTTTTCAACTTATTCCCATGTGTCTTCGATGTTTGGATATAATCAAAAAACAGTTACTCAACCTAATAACTTTGCCTTGACTCAATCGTCACGGTTGATGGCTCAACTTGTAAAGTTATGAGGAGAAGCATTCTCATAATTTTGGAAAAATGCTAAGTCTAAACTTAGTATCAGTGTGTAGAACTCAACATCATGGTCGAACACTACTTTTGTCGCACACATAACCACATGTCCTCATATTTAACTAAGTATTGTCTCAATATCATATTCTCTTTGTTGAACTCAGCACGTCAAGAATTCTATGCTAACAAATTGTCTCCAAAAAATGTCACTTTCGACCATCTGAGAGACAAGTGATGTTTTTCAAACTTCCAATACTATTTGGAGTGATGCACTAACGTCATCATCATCATAACTGTAATGTCCCAAACTGCTTTCAAGATTACAGATTGGCTTCACAAACAAACACATGTCATTTAGCATACTTTGTCCTCACTCACACGTTTTCGGGGAACTTTTCAGAAGGTCATCCATCCAAATACTACTCCAAGTCAAGCACGATTAACTATGGAGTTCTTATTTGTTAGGCCACCGAAACAAATATGGATCTTGTTGGTATAGGTTGTACCAATCAATCCTTATAAGCCGTCCTTAAACCATGAAGTCCCATACCTTCACAACCCCATGATCCTCTCATTTCAATGTGAATTCAGGAGACCATTCTCTGCCCTCTTCTGCCTCTGGTGTTACAATCACCGTCTATCCTCTTCGGCCTCGAGTATTACATGCCCATCAACTCCCGCTTGATTTATCCTCGAACCACATATTACTGGGAGACGTCTAGTCTAATACCATAAGTAACACCCCAAACTATATTCAGGATTAGCGGCTGACCCCAATAACCAACACAACTCTTTTCAACATGCTTTTTCCTCACAAACACGCTTTACGGGAAACTTTCTAAAAGGTCACCCATCCAAATACTACTCCAAGTCAAACACGATTAGCTATGGAGTTCTTATTTGTTAGGCTATCAAAAAGAAGATGCATCTTGTTGGTATATGCAATACCGATCAATTGTTATAAGTATTCTTTCAAATATACAGTCACATACCTACACAGCCTTAAGATCCTCTCATTATTATATGAATTCGAGCAACTACTCACTGACCTCATCTGCCACGGGTGTTATAACCAATCCCTCCATCTTCGTCCTAGGGTATTACATGCCCATCAGCTTCCTCTTATTCGTCCCTAAACCACGTCATATTGGGAGAAGTTTGCTCTGATACAATTAGTAATTCCCCAGACTGCTTTCAAGATTACCGACTGACCTTACAAATAAACACATGTCTTTTCACTATGTTTTGTCCTCACTCATACGCTTTCTAGGAAACTTCTCAGAAGTTCACTCATCTAAATATTACTTCAAGCCAAGCACAATTAACTGTGGAGTTCTTATTTGTTCGTCTACCAAAAAGAAGATGCATCTTTTTGGTATATGTAGCATCAATCAATCCTTATAAGTATTTCTTGAACCATGCAGTCTTATACCTGCACATCCTCGAGATCATCTCATTTCAATATGAATTAAGGAGACCACTCCCCGCCCTCTTTGGCCTCGAAACCACCCCCACCCTCTTCGAACTCAGGTGTTACTGTCGCACCCTAATTTTTAACCTCAAGATTCCACCTTCTTTCTTGCGTTTCATCTTTATACTTTTGCATGTACGTGTTTATTATGACTGATAAGGTGTGTGCAGGTACATTGGTTTCAAGCGTAAATGATACTTATTCTCATGGTCAAGTATTTTAGGATATAACTGTTTTGATTTGAGGATTTTAGGGTTTCTACCGGTCATTTTCCTCCAATCTCAAAAGCTTCAATGTATATTGCCGAAGAGGACTAAAAGGCTTAGGCAAGAAGTTCTCAAAGTGAATATTCAAGATACGTTGTTCCTTACAAGATCCAAGTCATGATTACAAGTTCAAACTTAAAATATCAAGTTTAAGTTCGTGTAAAATCATGAGTTCCGAGAATCACATTACATCCACATTCACATGAATGAATTTAAGAAAACTTCCACGACTCTACATGACTATAAAAATATTATGGGAAATGTGAATCTAAGGAGGATTTAGTTTGGCATTAAAAGAAAAACATGTATTACTTGGCCTTAGTTCTGGGAACTCATTATATTTTTAGGGATTATCTTCGAACTTTCGTTAGTGGCACGCATATGAACTTAAGATAACAGTTCTCAATGGTTGATATCCATATCCAATCATATAAAAGAATACTATGTATGGCACATTACAAGTGAAGGATAATAAAGCATGATACGAATGTTATTCCTTGCTGTGAGCCTTTACAACGTTCACCCTGTTCCAATAGCATATCATGACCCTTACAAAAGTCATTTAAGTGAATCTCACGTTTCTTCCTAAACCCATTGCTTCTTTTGCTGATGTCGGTCAAAGACTCCTTTCAGCAGCTACCATCACCTACACCGCTAGAACACGTCTTTGGAGCTAACTGGCCTGGGTGATTATTGTGGTCACGGTATAACAGCAACATCGGATACAGGCCAAAGCAACTGAAAAGGAAGAAGCAATTGAGAGCAAGGTCACGATCACAATCCGTATTCTTCAACAGCTGATGACTCTTTGGTCGACAAAGGACCCAATGTTTATCCTGAAACGTACAGTAAAAAGACCGACTTTCGTTAGCAAGTTTTGGTGACACTTCGGTATTAGAAAAGACAGGGGTCATAAAGATGGACGACCAGATGGTAATTTGGCTATATTACGAAGCTCCGATGGTTGGGATAAATTGAACTGGAGCAGGGAAAAACGCTCGGCCTTGCCGCAAAAGTGGATCCAGAAGATAACGTTGGTTGCATATCTTAGTGGTTAGTCATGGTTGATAGTCTCGCAGAGGCGCAAAGCTGCCACAAACCTCACCTGGAATGAAAAGGAAACAGTTAGAACTTGCACTTAAGGCAAATAAAAGACTTACAAACTCCTTTTCGAGTACATAGTTACCTAAGCCATCACCACTGAAGCTTCCCGGCAACCTGCGGCCTCTAGGGCGGCCATGTCCCAATGGACATTTTGGGATTGCAGCATATATCCATGCCAATTCCTGCAAGAAGTTCCAAGTAAACACCGTCATTCCTAACAGCTGCTCTAACCTGTCAGAATCAAATTCAAGACTTTCATTAACTCACATCAGCATCTATAGGACAACTGTCGAGGCGAAGAGGTTCTCTTCTGTAGTTCACAAGGCCATCAAAATAATATCAACACGCATAAACACCGATCGTGGAAACCCCTATCCCCAATTGGTAATTAGAATCGCATACCGCAACAGCAACAACAAGGCATCCACATGAGGAATATCTCTCCAGTTACCATCAACAAGCAAGTTGAGTGACATGACGGCTCCTATCAGAACAGGCCTCAAGCATCACGTTTGAACAAATTCGCAGCAATTCTCATTATCCAGCCATCCAAATACCCTCATCATCATAGGCACGTGAAAGGAAACAAAGAAACGGTTATAAAACTACTACAGACGCATGAAGTAAATAAGCTAATACACAGATCCTGGGAAATTCATGGCATGATATCTCCATGGCAACATACAAGACAAACAGAGTAATATCAAAACAGTTTGGCCATACGCATTTGCTTAGCAAAAGATCAGTTTCAGAACAGGAAACAAGTACAAAGTCCTCGTTTATCTAGTGGGACATTACCTCACTCACCATTATCTTCAAATCTGGTGAATTTTCTATTGGTTCAGTTGAACCAAGCTTTGGACCATCTTCAATGAACACTACACCTGGAACATTACGAAGAGATAAAGCAGCAATGGCGTCAATTTCCTCTGTTGATGGAGCTCCATCCTTGACTTCTAAGTGCTAATGATTCTACTCAAAGGCAACAACGTGCACCAGTTCCGTTACTGCAATTACTTTGGGCTGCTAATTTCCCTTGGCCCAAAATCAATTGTTATTCGCCCCTGCCAAACAATAATTCACAAAGTTAGAAACCAACTAAAGGATACCTGTTTAGAAAGCGATTTAATTCAAGGCAGCTAGCAGATTTTTTTGTCTCAAAACAATGTATCCAAACAATCAAGAAGTTTCAAAACGCAATTACCACAGAATCACACGGAGGGGGATTCTCATCAACAGACATTAACGTAATCAGACAGAAAAGGAAGATTTTCAAATTTTGTCTAAAACCAAAATAGAAGGTTCTAATACAGCATTCAAGACATTTAATCAGGGTTTTAAACAAGAGATTTCATTCGAGGCCTATAAAAAGGAGGTGAATTCGCAACTTTGAGGATCCTAGTGGAAAGAGATACGAAATCACAAAAGCACATATCACTCACGCACTCAAAGAAACAAGAGAGAACGAGACTTATCTGACGAAAGACCACCTCCCGGAAACTTCGTTGACCTTGGCCACCCCATCTCCGTTGAACAGCCGCTACAGGTGGGTTCTGCTCCCGGTTCAGAACATCGTTCGCGACCACTCCCTCGGTGATTTTTTCCGTTTGATTTCTGTTTTCGATTTAGGATTTAGGGTTCTATGATTTGGGGATTGTGAGGGCGTTATTGCGTTCTTGTTTTTGTTTGCCTTTGTTGTGTTTTCCTGTTTGTTTTGCAGAAGAAGAAAGGTGAAGAGATGGGTGGATCGGAGGAGGAGAAGATCGGAGAAACGAAAGGAAGGAGGAAGATGAAACAAATCGCGATGGAGAGGGAAGGGGAAATCAGGGGGGGCTAGGGTTCCCATTTCAATTTTGTTATTGGCTGTAATCTGATGTATGCATGTCCACTATAACCACGATACACCCACCACTCACAACACTCAAATCTCCAACGGATTTGATCTAACGTTACACACGCGCAGCCCACCGTGAACCTTCGTTACCCTCTTCGCGTTAGATCCATCCCCCCTCCCCCCTCATTATCCAATTAATCAACCTTTAATCCGTTTTAATTAACCTAATCCCCACCTAGTTTATTTTATTAATTAATTAACCCCAATATCAACTTAATTAATCTAATTATAACCTCAATCAACTTTTATAATTAAACTCATAAAACCTACTAATCAACCCTTTATTTCTTTTAATAACAAAACTCTTTCTTCATAATTTAAAAAGTAGTCTATTTTATTTTGTTATTTTTTATAAAAAAAAAAACCTTTTAATAGAAAACTATTTTATAATCTAAAAATAACTTGCACTTTTAATAATAACACCCCTTTTTCTATTCAAATTAGCTTTTATCCTTTTAAACTAAAACCCACTCTATCTAATAAAACTTTCCTCTCAAAATTTATACCTTTTATATTTAAAAATCTAATTATTATTCTAAAATAAAAATAAAACTCAAACTAAAAAAATCTAATTCAACTCTTTTTTCAAATCAATCAACTAAAATAAATTAATCTCACTTAACCCTTCTCAAAATCAATCACATCAAATAATTTTTTTTTCTCATAAGTAAACTTTTCCTAAAAATCTCCCTAAAAATAATCAAGTCACCTTTTTCTTAAAATTAATTTGTCCCCAATTTTATCTAAAAAACTAATAAAATAAATTCGGCCCTTTTCTTAAAAGCAATTCACTAAAATAAATCAAACATCGTAATTCAATCATGCGCGCTTCCGTCTCCGGTCCATTTGCACGCTCACAATTCACACACTCACGTAGCGCTTTCATGCGTTTGTGTATGTTTTATTTATCTGCTTTTATTTTATCCACAATTTATCATTACCGCATCTATCTTTATTGCATCTTATCGCATTATGTCCAAAGGAAGAATTTGCGCATAACCTAAACAATTGTGCGTATGCATTTCATGTGCGTCATATCCCCCTATGATCCTTGATCCCATTCAAGTCGATCTTCTAAGTTTAGATCCTACCCCATTAGGAGGATTTTTTATCTTTACAACTTAGACAAACACAATCAAATCAATTCAATTCAAACTTTTCAAACACCTTAGAGAATAAGATGTTAATCATCTTAAGCGAGATAAAACTTCTACCCCATAACAATACAATCAATTTTCCTATAAAGTTGTGGTGGTTAAAACAACTAATCTCCCTTTAAATGACAACTCATCTTTTCTCCTAAAATCAATCAATCAACTACCCTTGCCCCGTAGGAACTTTGACCACAGTCAAAGAACTCCTCAAACCCTTTAGGGGAACTACAGATACTCTGATTCCATTCCCGTCAGGATATGTAGGCATAAGATGCGACACCTTATCGAGTATACTTAGAAATAAACCCCTAGGTCTTTTCATCTTTAAGCAGATAACACATGGCAATCAACAACATAAGACAAGAGGTCTTGTAGAGTACTACAGAAACTTAGGATGCTAGCACCTTCCCTATGTTTAACCAACCCCCGAACCTATAACTCTCTAGCTTACATTTGCATTGCATTGTGGGTATTTCGATCTTTTTCCCTTCCTTTGGACAAATCAAAGTTCGGTTGCAAATGAATTAGATTCAAGCTCATCAATAGTTTGGTATCCAAATTTCACCGCGACAGTTACAATAACCACTTTATCAAAAACATCTTTTAGAGACGTGCACCTAAAAAATTTACATCATGGCTCCATTTTCCCAAGAAGAACATGGGCCACATGAAAATCAACCTTTTCTATTCCACCTCTGAATGAAAAGACACGTGTTAACTAAAAGGTGCCAACTATTTACTTTCAAGAGAGAGAGAGGAAAAGGAGAAATGAGAAGTCTTTCTTATATGGCTAATTTTATTGTTAGTTTGAAAATATGGATAGTTTGTTATTATTATTATATGTAGTTAATGGATTTTTTTTTAATATAACTGACTTTTTCAAAAAAATTACCAAACAAATTTAACTTTTAAAAAATGTACCAAACTAACTATAATTCAATCTTGAGTTGTTGAATAGATTGGCGACTCAGGCCAAATTTATTGGAGTAGCCGTATAGATTAGCGATACGGTTTACATTACCTGGACTGAGTCGCCATTTCGTTTGACTACGTGACACAATTATTTTTTTATTTTATTTTAGAGTTTACAAATTTATTTTAGTTTAAATAATAAAAAAATAAAATTTAATTTAAATTATTTAAAAAATATATAAATATGAATAGGTTTAATAAAAATATTTATATAAATTGATATATTTTAATTAAAATATTTTGTTATACATTTTATAAATTAATAAGTATAGTTTAATAATATAAATAAACTTAAATTGATTTAAGTTTAATTAAATTTAAAATAATAAATATAATTGTAATATAATTTTAAAATATATTTTAAATATATTAGTGATTTAAAATAAAAATTGGTTTAAATAATAAATATTGTTTTAAAATTATAAATATTTTTAAAATTATAAATGAATTTAAATAAAAAACAAAAAATGATTTAAATATAATTTCTAAACACAATAAATATAAATAGGTTTAAATTTTAAAACATAATAAATATATGATTAACCATTGAATTTTAAAATATATAAATTTTGTAAAGGTATTTAAGATATATCATATGTGACCCGTACTATTTTATTTTTCTATAAATACGACTGCAAACACATATATGTTTCCACAATATTGTATACCAAAAGACTGAAGTGTTAACAATTTTGAGTGGAGTGGAGTCTAAAATGTCTGCATTTCTAACTCAACGTTCTTCGTCGTCATCAGCATCTGAGGAACCCTTTCCAACATTCGATCTAATGAAAAGAAATGCCCTAATTTTTTTCAGCAACAAAGCCTCTGGTGAAGGTGCTCCTGTGGAATACGCAAACATTGGAGCACTTGCATAGGAAACTAAACCGCTGCTAGAAGGAGATATTGCCCCAGGAGAAAAGATTAGGAAAATTGAGTGGTTAGTCGAGGAGGTTGGGAGAAACGGAGTTACTCGTGAATGGAGAAAAGTGAAAAATGATGATGGTGTCCTTGTGATGATGTTAACACCAAAGAAAATAACATTGATGGTCGTGATATTGTAGACGCCTAGGTGCATTGTTCTGTTTTATGTCTTTATGTTGTTGTTATTTTCGGAATGTTGTTGTGATATTAAGTTATGTTTGTTTAATTCATGTTGCTTGCTAATTGTAATCGGTTAAGTATGCTTTAAATGGAATGAAATTTGCTATTGATTTAAAGGGACACGGTTACATATGAAACTATGATCTGCTGCTTGATCCTACGTTAGGATATTTTGTACAATTGTGTCTTGGTTGTCGACACGAACTACATAATCTTAACATCTTGTTTGCGGTATCCATCTTCGTTCGAATGCACGTTCTGTTAGGGCGACCCTTTTTCTTTTTGCGCATCAAGTCATTATGCTAGACAATTTCGCCTTCGTATTAAGGCCAATAGTCCTCCTTTGCCACCACCTGAAAGCTACATGTGTAGACATTGCATAGACTTATCACTTGGTGAACTGCAGAAAGAAGGTTGGCTGGATCCTGGCACGCCTTCAAACATGCTACTATAACATGAGAGCAAGGCATACGGAATGCCTGAAACTTCCCACAATCACACCAGCTCTTATCCAGTTCAACACGGTAACATCCCCTAGGCCTTCCTTCGTTGTGATCAATCGACTCGGCAACACTGAACCAACCTTTATTACGGTCAAAGATTGTGACCACATGTGTGTTGGCTTTGGAAACTTCTTCTTTCATGAATTTCATTGAAGTATCACTGTACAGCTAACCCGATTGTAATACTGAACCCCACTTCATACATCTTCTATCAAAGAGTGCGCTTGGCCTAAAATATGTTGCCTTTACCAAGGCAGTTATCAATAGGTTTCATATTCCCTTGAAAACAGAATTCATTGATTCAACGAGGTTAGTTGTCATGTAGCTCCATCGCACCCCATTGTTGTATGCTTGTGTCCATTTCTCTTTATCAATGTTATCAATCCATCTCAATGCATCCATGTTTGTTAGTCTGATCTCGTCACGATAGTATTTGAATATGGGTTCTGTTAGTGCATATCCTGCGTTCACAACCTTCTTCTGTAGTGTTTTGTCTTTGATTTCCCGCATGAAATTTTGGGCGATATGTCTTATGCAATAGACGTGGGTTGAGGGAGGATCCTGCCAACCGTTATCAAGGTTGTTGTATGCACTCTCGTCTGGTGTACACGCATGCATTGTCTCTAATATGGCAACAGTCATTGGAGAGTAGTGTTTAAGAGCCACTAGGAATTTTGGAAGTTCCTTGTACGAGTCCTCCCAATTTCCAAACACCCTTTCAACCGCTTTAGTCCTAGCAATCTAAGCTTTTAGGTATGAAGGAGTGTAATTGTACCTTTGCACCATATGTGCAATTATGGTACTCACCTTCAAAGACGGGTTGTCACTAACGACTGACAGAATCTCATCGCAAATCAATCGAGAGCTGAGTTTGTGATGGTCTTACATCGGATTCGAGATTATACAAGTGTGGGTCGGACCCATTGACCCTATCTTCTAGGAATCACTTCTCTTCCTGAAAGACGCTGTTAATCGGAACGGGCACTCCTCGTTACGATAGTAGATCGTATACCGCGTCAGATTTGTCCGATCGACTCTATAATCGGTTGACAACTTCATGTGAAATTGTTTGATTGGTCGGACACAATCTTCTTTGGTACGAAACTCGTCACCCTGTTTTAGTTTCCCTTCTGTTGCATAGTTGGGGTTGTAGAAAATATTCATTGAGGGTTCATCGCCGCCTAAGTCGAGAGTTATCATGTGTTGTGGTGGGCAATAAACATGGCCAGGTGGAACCCCCTCTTCCTCGTTGTTCACCATCTCGTCAAAAGTGAATTCAGTTGCTTCTTCTTCTTCATCAATAACATTGACTTCAGCGTGTTCCTCGTCAGATTCGTAAAAAACATGAGAAGAATCAAGTTGTTGAGACAGTTGTTATTGTTGTTGTCACGATTTTAATATTCAACCGTTGTAATATGATATGTACAACCTTTGTACTTCCTAAAAGAGAGAAAACGCTATTCCCAAAGGTTACAAGTCATTCAAGAATATCAACCATTAGAAGTAATCATTGCAAGGATTAAGTCATCAAATGTTTCATCTTTAACCTCTTCTATAAATGCACAATTTCATATAACAAGTTTCCACTTCTTTAAACTATTCTTCTTAACTACATATAGCAACATGAATTCTCCACCTGAGAATGCTAATAGAAATATCTCAACTGAAGTCACCACAGTACAACACCGTGATCAGTAGTCAACTGAGGAGGTATAACCATCTGGATCAACGGCTGTCAGGGATACACTTAGGGTTAGGAAGACCAAGAAGAAGAAGAAAAAGGTTTCGAGGAAGATTTGTTACTATGATTCTGACGAGGGTAGTGAGGAGAGAGTCATAGATTATGAAGATTCATCTGCTGCTATGGGTTATTGTTCCGACATTGATAAAATTATGTAATGAAAAAATTATGTTTTACGTAATCTTCCTTTTTTGACCTCTTAATGAAATTATGTTTTATATACTATTTCATTTATATACTCTTTCTTCTTTACAAAAAAAATGTACAAGCCAACAGCAATAACAACAGTAATGAAGAATAACAATAACAACAATTAAAAACTCTCTCACCATTGCGTTCATAAATAGATAAAAAAAAATTGAAAGTTATATAACCACGGCTTTACAATACAACCGTTGTAAAATTTGAACACTACGTCACGATTTTTCTTTTTAATCGTGATGAAAAGTGATATTTTTAAGTATATAAGTGAAAGTATCTATCGTTCAGTACATAATACGTTTCTCTCAAAAGAAAACTCTAACATATTTCACTCTTCTCTCTCATAACACAACTCTAACATCCATTTCACTCTTTAAACATACTTCAACCTTAAAATTCGTCTTCACCAATTGCTTTCTTGATGTTCGCTCATTAAACTTATGCTTCGGTTTCATTTATGTTTCTTGTTAAAAATGGGTTCTCATTTTTTTATTTGGTGAATGTTCTCATTTTTTAAGATTCATCTTCCCCACATTAACGAAGCACATACTTTGGTTTGTATAGCTATGAAGAAAAATACAAGAAGTATGAAGCTATTGTGTAAACTTCATTCACCTTGCACTTCTTCTTCATAGCTTCATAAACTAGATGAACTTTATAATTTGTTCCCGATCCACTATTAGTTTGTGTGTTCTTGAAACATTACAAAATATCTTGTGTTGTTGTTGTTACATATTTTTTTGTATGTTGATAATGTTGTTGTTGTTGATTAATGTTTTCAGAACAAGAACAAAGTATTGCTAAGTCACAAGAAAGAAGCTTCTTATGACTTAACAATATTTTGTTCTTTAAATTCTTATATGTTATGTAGATGAAGTTGAGTTTATTATTATATGCTGTGTAGATTGTTTATTTCACTAACTCTTCACTAAAAATACATTTCATTTAAATTGACATAGAAACTTACAATTTGAAAATTAAGTTGTATTTAAAAACCAACTTATATCAATCAACGTTTTTCGAATTGCATTTGTCTCATCATTCATTTCACGCTATTTAACATATAGAATGTGGGTCAATGACATGATTCCTTCATCACATCCATATCTTCTCTTATAGTTTAATTTGAATAACAATAATTTATTGATATTATTCAAATTAAACTAGAATAGAAAAAATTGATGTCATGAAGAAATTAGTCTATTGAACCACATTCTATATGTTAAATAGCGGGAAATGAATAATGCGACACATGGAATTTGAAAAACAGTGATTTGTGTAAGTTGGTTTTCAAGAATAGTTTAATTTTTAGATTATATACTTTATCAATTTGAATGGTTGTATGTTTTTGTGAGGTTTATTGAAAAACAATCAATCTACATGTTTTATAATAAATCAGGGTACTTTCAACAACGGTTATTTAATTTAACCATGATTAAATCTTATTTTTATAAATGTATATACCACAACGGTTATTTAATTTAACCGTGATTAAATCTTATTTTTATAAATGTATATACCACAACGGTTGATACTAGTAATTGTTGTAGTAGGTAGCGCACGTCTTGCCTTACTATCACAATCTCACGTCTGTGGTGAAAAACATCAAACATACTATCATTTCTTACCTCACAACGGATAGTCAGACGTTATGATATCTCTTTTTCAACCGTTGTCATATGTCATTTCTGTAGTAGTGTATGTATAATTGTTATAAGAAAAAAAATATATCTTAATCAATATTCAATTGCAATAGTTAGGACTAAGAATGATGATTAATTTTACATGATAGAAATATATATTTTTTAGGATTTTTAAAATGAATTTAACCTAGCTAATAAACAGTATTGCGTATCTAGTAATGTTCAGTTACAAATTTGCAGGATATTAATTATCTAAATCCTATTGAACACGAGTTTGTAGAATTTTGAAATTTTCAGTTAAATTATAACGATTATATTTTCTCAAACGGACGAAAGACTAACCACCCAAGTCACCCAAGAATAGAAAACTAACATACAAAAAACGAAGGGTCGAGGTGGATCACCAAACACGTGACACGTGTAAAGAGATTAACGCGTTTGTACTTTGCTTGCAGTCCAAATCTACAAGCGAAAAAGGCACTGGTTTTCCACCTTCCACAAAGTCTGGTACACAATGACCCCGCGGCCAAGAAAACAAAAGCCAAACATTCAAAGCGACGACATTTCCTTCGTTGTCATTTCAACGGAAGAAAATTCGCTTCAACATTTTAGTTATTTTAGAAAATTCGCTGGTCTATGCATATGTGCAAACGTCATCGTACATAAGTATTTATTAAGGGTAAATTTTTATGATAAAATTACGATTAGTTATTTTTAATAGTAGTAGGAGAATATAATTAAGAAAATAATTCGAATTTGATTTCATGAGTAGTCTATTTCAAAAATAGGTAACATGTTTAATTATTTTTGAGGTAATTTTGAATTTGATTTCATGAGTAGTCTATTTCAATAAAAGTAGTCTATTCATGAGTAGTCTATTAATTATTGTCGCCAAGTAAGACAAGTTCAAACTCTCCATTCGGAATCGGGCGCATCGGATGAACAGTTTCGCCGCTACTAGAGGGGCTGCTCGAAGATGATTGGATCTCTTTCCCCTTTGCCTTCTGAATCTTTTAGTCGTCTTCGAAGATGCGGCTATCAAGGTCGATGGAGTCGACGCGGGACAGCGGCTTTGTCTCTTCGGCGCTACTGGGCAGAGAAGTCTGGCTGAGAGTCTTCAGCTTGGCAGCAATGGTATTCATCCCCTTGGAGGCCGCTTCAAAACGCCTCCTCGCGGCTTCAATTTCTCTGTGTAGAGTCGCCATGAGACCCTTCAAAGTATAGTATTTCATCTTCAAGTGTACTATAGATGGTACGACCACCAATTCAGCAAGGGTTAGCCGAATGAAGATGCACTAGTATAGCGACGGTCATCGATGACCAGGAATTGGACCTTGATTGACATGGCCATTTCAACGGACCCAAAAGTTACGATCAACTCCACGTAACCTCAGGGCTTTGTTACTGACCCATTAATACCTTGCATATCGGAGCCTACATAGGGTGTTAGATGTGATTCATACAGCTTGAGGGTGGAAAACAGTTGGGAATATATAATATCAACTGAGCTGCCTTGGTCGACGAGGATTCGTCGAACGTCAAAATTTGTCATCTAGGCTCTCACGAGTAGAGGGATGTTGGAATTAGGGACTTTACCGAGGAGTTCCTCGCGGTAGAAGCAGATGGGGACCGACTCTCCCCAAACCCTATCGAGGGTGGAATTCCGGTTTGAGCTGTTGTTGATAAGATGCTCAAATTTTCTATTGGCGGAACCTACCGTGACTTTGTTGAAGCCCTCTCCAGAGATGACCATGATGGAGGGGAAAGTCTCCCACAGGTTGTGCGCAGCGAAATATGAAAGGGAACTGAGCCCCTCGGGGATGTAAAAATCTTTAGGTCGTGAGATGCTCATAGCGACCTGAAGGTTGGCTTCCTCGGAGGAAGCTACCTCTTCCTCGACCTTCTGGGATTCCTGGGCGTTTGGCCGAGGAGCGTCTTTTCTCTTAGAGAACTACTTCAGATGCTTGTCCCTGATGAGTATCTCTATGGCATCCTTCAGGTGGATGCAGTTGTCGTTCATATGAACGTGGCTCTTGTGGAACCGACAATATTTCGACTTGTCAGTGTTGGGTTTGGACGGTTTCTGCTTTGGGAATCGGATCCCTGCCTGCCGAAATTCGGAGTTGGCGCATTCAGAAAGAATATTCTCTCTCAAAATTGTCAGGGGAGTGTATTTGTGGAATCGGCCGGAGGGCCCCTTGTTGTCCCTGGACTCTTGGGGACAATCTTCTCGTCTTTTATCTCCCAAACAGGATGTCGAGGGCTCGTTGGACCTAGAGGTTCAGGAATTCTCCCTGTGCCTAAAATCACGGGAAGAGCTGACGGCCTCCTTCTCTTTGTACTGAATGTACGCTTTTGCTTTGAAGAGGAAAACGTCTAGCGTTGTTGGGGGCCGGATGCCCACAACTTTAGCGAATTCGGTGCGGGAATGGAGCCCGCGCTCGAGAAGAAACTTTTTCATGTCATCGGTTGTAAAAACCTAGAAAGCTCCTTATTGAACCTTTTGATGTAGGCTCGTAGGGGTTCATCTCTCCCTTGAATGATGGCCTCAAGGGAGGCTTCAGTTTCGGATGACGGCGAGAGGTCGTGAAGTGTCTGGAGAACAGTCTCCCTAGTTGTCTCCGTGAGGTGATGGAATCGTCAGGGAGTCCTTTGTACCAGGTTATCACTCATTTCCTGAGTGTGGTGAGTCCTTTGTACCAGGTTATCACTCATTTCCTGAGTGTGGTTGGGAATAACCTGCATTTGATAATGCACCGGACGCCGCGATAATCAAACAACGCATCGATATTTTTGATGTGCTCGTCGAGGTCTGTCGTACTGCCGTATGTGCCCAGAGAGGGGGGTTTCTCCAGTCCCTTCGGCAGGCGCATGTTCATAATCTCCTAGGACAATAAGGCGCGAGGCTCGTCATCACTACTGCTGTTGGTCCAAGACGAGGAGAGGGTGTCCCTTCTATACGTAGGATGTCAGTCTCGTCGAGAAGACGGGTTCGTGCTCGACCCTTAGATCTGGGCAGGGGCGAATGTTGGGATTCTGCATGGTGGCCCCTCTTCTGGTCCTCTTGGGTTGTGGGGAATGCTGGTTCTGAGGAGAGATGTGGTCGCGCTTGTGGATGATCAGGGTCTCTGGCTCCAGAGGTGTATGACGGTTCCTCTCGCGCTGGGGAGGGGGGCTTCATGGTCTCTAAAGCTCCTTTCTCGGCAGCGGGGATCTTGGACGACTGAACTCTTCTAATGCTCCAATCCTCGCGTTCTGGTTGAAGATTAGGAGGTTGGTCTTGTTGAGAATCTCAAAGAGGGCAGCCATGATCGGGTCGGTGCTGGGCGGAACTGGGACCCACAGGTGTTGTGGGACGAGCGGGACTTCACTGTGATCTACACGAGCAGGGGATGAAGAAGCTATGACTTCGTCCCTTTGTCGGAGGACGTCGTCTCCACGAGAGGTGATAGCTCTGTCAACGTCAGTCTTGCTGACGGGGAGGAAAGCAAAGTTGCGAGCATCAAGAGTGTTGTCACGGCTGACCGTGATTGGGATTTCGAAGAATTATTTTGGTCTTGTATATATGGAAAGAGGAAAGACGGGGATAACAAGTTCCCCACAGTCGACGTCACTGATCTTACTGGTTGATCAGAACCAGAGGTGGGCCAAAGACAATCGTCTGTGATGCTGGGTGTGAAAGAGGAGGAAAGGGTGTACCTGCAAGACACTTCGATGCTAAAGTAAGAATCAGGCGAGAGAGAGAGAGAGAGAGAGAGAGAGAGAGAGCAAGTACAGAATATGAGTATATTAGGGTGAATATTGGATATCTGACCCTCTCAAGTGAGAGAGTTTTTATAATGCCCACAATGATTGGCCATTGGTTCCTATTTTCGGGGCGAGATAACCATTTCCCGAAGAATAGGTAACTGCCAAAACTAGCCGTTGGAACGGGCAGAAGCGCCCATAACTAGTCGTTGCTGCGAGCAGAGGGTAATTGCGGGCACATGTGCATGGGCTATTTCTGGATGGTGGGACCGTGCGTGACGGGCAGAGACTGACGAGGAGAAGTGTTGTGACCAGGGGTAAACTGGTTAGCCTCCCCTATTGAAGGGGCAAAAAGGTAAATTATCCCCCCAACGTGATTGGACTAAGGCAATTGGACCGTTCTGAGAGGAGAAGTGGATTGGGTTATGTCTAGTCATTGGAGCAGTTCAAAACAGTCACTATGATCATTGAAGCATGCTAATAAAAAATTTCATCAAATTAAGGAATATTGAGAATTGGTTGAGTTTGACTATGTTGAGCCATCAAGTGGAGCAACACAAACAGAATTAAAAATGAAAAATAAAATTAATAAAATTAAAAAGAGACACTTGAAGCAACATAAATAAAATTAAGGGTTAAATATGTTTTTGATCCCTATAAACATCTTATATTTCATTTTTAATCCCTATTAAAAAAATATATATTTTAATCCCTACAAAAATTTTATGCATGCAATTTTAATCCTTGCTATTTTTAAAAATTTTGAAAACTATTTAATTATCCCTAAATTTTTAAATTTTTGAATATTTTTTTTTCCATATTATTATAAATTTTTTTTAGCAAATTATATAATTTTTTAAATAAAAAAAAATTAAATATGAATTTTTTAAATAAAAAAAAATAATGATAAAAGTAATGAAAATCTCGACTTATAAATCAAAATTTGAATTTCTTTTTTTTTTCAAAAAATTTTTATAACGTTTTAAACATATCTGCAAAATAATCATTCAAAAATATATATTAATTTGACAGTAAAGACTAAAACTACGTGCATAATTATTTTATAAAGAACAAAACACGCTATTTTTTTTTATGAAAACAAAAAATAAAATTTAATATTTTATAAGAATCAAAACATATTTAATCCTAAAATTAAGACCCTTTACATTTTTTACTTTTCCTTAAATACATATTACTTTAAAATTATATATATATATATATATATATATATATATATATATATATATATATATATATAAAATATATATATATATATATATATATATATATATATATATATATATATATATATATATATATATATATAATTTCTTTGATAAAAAATACGTTATTAATTAATTATTAAATATACGTATTTTCTTTTCTGATAACAATATTTATAAAAGTGACACTTTTTATTTTTGACAGTTTGTTTTATTACAGTGCCTTTTACTATTTTTATTTATATTTTTTGAAAAACCCAAACCGAATAGTATCATTTTTAACACTTAAATTCATTGTTGAAGAGTTTTACAATAAAGCAGAGAGACTCTTATTTCAGTTCAGCCTCTTTTTCAGAACCCCACACTTTCTCTCTCGTTCAAGCCGTTACTGATCCTTCCGAAGCTCAAGGTAACACCGCCGTGCCACTCTTCTCCGGTAGTTCTTTCCGGTTATCATAATTTGCATTTCGAACAATTCGCATCTCATTTTTCCGTTTCAATTATAATCTCAACTGATGAATTTTCTTCTCTGCGATTGTTCTTCGCCGGTTTATCCATTGAATTTGATTCATCGTGTTCATGATCTCAATTCTGATTTAATTTCACTTTAAATTTCATCATCGTGTACGAGAAACGCGTTGTTAATTTCTACTATACGTTTTGAAGGTCGGTTTTGGCTTGTATTTCAAGGATTAATCATATTTTATTATCATCATCATCATCACTGCACTTATAAGGGATGTGAATTTTTCGTTATCGTAGTAATTTTATCCTATGACGACTAAGTTTCTATTTGGCAAGATTTTTTAAAGCTTATAAGCTCATATTTTTAGAAACTCTGTTAGATAACAGTTATTTTTATCATGAGTTTTTTTCTTGAGAAAATCACAAGCTTATAATTTATTTTTATTAGTTTATAGTTTTTTTATAAGTTAGTTTAAGCAGCTTATAGCTTACATTTTTTCCTATCAATTTTATTGTTCAAGTGCTAATTTTACCAAATACTACAAGTTAAATCAGTTAGATTATTTGATATAAGTTATCGGCTAGTTTATCAGTCACCTACTATACGTTAACTTATCACCTATTAGCTAATTTTTGCAGAACAGATTAGAGCCTAAATGTTTTCTAACTACTCACAATAGAGGAGCTAAATCCTTCTTGAAATATACTACAGAAGTGTCCGTTTGTGGTTACTACTAGTAGGACTAGCTGAAAATAGAACCTTGGACTAAGAGTTACTCATACTATTTTATACTTAGGTCTGAGTCAATGATTAATGTGTTCTAAGGTTCATGGATTTTCCTGTTCAGTATGTATCCTGAAAGATTAAACTTCAGGAAATGCCTCTCAACATGTCTTTTAGACACACAAGTAATGGCCGAACTTAGCATGTTACTTAGTTATTATGGATGAGTCAATTAATTATCTTCTAGTTCAGTATTCTGAGACAGATGATTAATCTAAATTAGTATCTCATTATATTTACTTGTGACTTCATATATTTTTATTTCAAAAGCCAGGTTTGTCCACTTTTTTCTCTGCCTGATTTTCTTGTGGAGTACTTCTAGTGCATTGTTAGGAACATTATATGTTTCATGACATTGACTTCCAACCATTAGGATGTGTTTGGTCATTATGGTAGTTTGGGATGGAAATGTAGCATAACATAGTATAATGGATGTTGTTTATATTGAGATATTTAATAATCCCGGTTGTTTTGTGCAATATGCTTATTAGTACTACACTTTCTGTATTTTAGATGAATTCTTTTCTCCATTAAATAACTTGTCAAACTTCTTTTATGATGCTGTTTGTAATGATGCCATAAAATGCATGTCTTAACTGAATATTATTTTGATTCTTCTTTCTTGGTGCTTTTCTAATATCTGATATTGTCCTTGGTTCTTGATTTGGTGGAAATATATGTTTCAAAGTATCCACTCTGCCTTATATTTATTTTTGGTCTTAAATTAACTGTAACCTTCATTTAATGTTGTAGTGTGCCTGCCAGAATGGGGTTGGGAAACCTTTACAGAAGACGTATTAGAGTATTTACAATGGCCGTAGTAGTATACCTAGATTATAAGGTGAGCTTTATTTGTTGCTCGGATTTTATTTTATTAGTAAATAAGTCTATTAAACTTCTTATTTTCTTGTATTTATGTCATTAGGGTGTACAACAACGAGAGAAATGGGTTAGCAAATCTAAACAACCCGCGCTGTGGGAGAAGGCTCATGAGAGGAATGCTAAACGAATTCTAAAATTGATAATAGAGATGGAAGGCTTGTGGGTGAAACTTGGGCAGTATATGTCAACACGAGCAGATGTTCTTCCTGCAGCTTATATAAATAATTTGAAGCAGTTACAGGACTCCCTTCCTCCTCGACCATTGGAAGAGGTCTTCTAAAAATTTTCGATTTAAAAATTACTATTATGTAGTGAAAAGAAAGAATGCTTTAGGGAGATAATTTACATGATAAGGTTTCAAAAAAAAAAATCCCAAATATTTCTTAGCATTTGATGTTTTGTTTGTCTTTTACATGACTAATATCATAGCTTATTTTACTCTTTACTAAATTCACACTTCCTCTGTTGAAAATGAAATTCACAATCTATGAACAAGAATAAGGGATATTTACATGAGAATTTACAATTTTTCTTGAGTTGCCATCAATACCAGATTTCTCAATGTACTTTATATTTGAAGGTCTATGGTACGATACAGAAAGAGTTGGGGAAATCAATGGATGAGCTATTTTCGGATTTTGTCAATGAACCCTTGGCAACAGCATCAGTAAGATCCTGAAGATATTTTTGCTGCTAGAGGATATTTTTTAACTCAATTAAGAATCTTTACAATTAATTTTTTTCACCTCGAGTTTGTTGGTTCATTCGAATCTAAGCTACACATTTTAAGCAGATAGCCCAAGTCCACCGTGCAACTCTGCTCAATGGACAGGAAGTGGTTGTTAAAGTTCAACACGATGGCATCAAAACAGTCATACTGGAGGTTTTGCTTGTTTTGTCCTTTGGGATATATGAATATTAAGGTCACTGGAGGCTTTCAAATAATATTTTGACATACATTGTTTTTCAGGACTTAAAAAATGCAAAGGCAATCGTTGACTGGATTGCATGGGCCGAGCCACAGTATAACTTCAATCCTATGATTGATGAATGGTGCAAAGAAGCTCCTAAAGAACTTGACTTCAATCTTGAAGCAGGTAATTTTCTGGTCTTTTCTAATTTATGACGTTGTAAAGCCAGATGCGTGCCTAAAATAACTATGGTATATTTTGTTGGAACTAGTTGCTTAGATTTTCAAGGCTTATGCTTGTCTTTGTGATTGTATGCCTTTGGTGTTTATCAGAGTTTCTTAAGGGCTTCCTTTGACTGACATGTTGAAAAAATAATGGACTATTTATTAACAATTGTTTCATTTTGAAGAGTTGTTCTTTTGTTGGGGGGGGGGGGGGGGGGGGGGGGGGGGGGAGGTATCTTCTCCTTTAATTGTTCTCCTTATCTCTCTTACTAACTCTTCTTTTTCTGTAGAAAACACCAGAACTGTAGCAAAAAATCTTGGTTGCAGAAACCAACATGATGGAAATTTAAATCCCAATAGAGTAGATGTTTTAATCCCAGATGTAATTCAGGTATCTCTCTTCTTCTACAAATTATATGATTGAACTATTTATTCAGAAAGGTGACATTATAGTTGATCCATCTGAAAGTATTCAGAAAAAACATGTGTGAAACAAGTGATCCTTTATATTCGTGATTTTCACAAGTCCTTGTCATCTTAAAATGGTAACATAATGCGATTCATTCTCAAACCTAGACCTGATTCGACATACATATTTGTTTATGTCAGGCTAGAAGTGACCTTAGTTTATATATTTCTCTACAACGTTGCATAGCAATGTAATTAAATATTTTTTCCCTTCGTATATCTTAAAATGATTATATGATGCGATTCATCCCAAATCTAGACCTGTGTGTGTGTGCGTGCCGCCTTTTCTAAGTGCAGTTTCCCCCAGTAATTAGGCATTCCCCCCTGTCGAAGTGAGTATAATATTTTCCTTCTTGTGCATGCATATATTAGTGTACCTATTGGTACCTAAGCTTTTTATGGGCTTATAACAAAATGTAGTTCTTTTTTATTCTTTGGCATTATTTTTCCTTTTCCTTGTGTAGTTTGTTGTATGTATATATGATCTGATTGCTTCCAATAACAGGCTACTGAAAAGATCCTTGTTTTAGAGTACATGGATGGAATTCGGTTGAATGATTTAGAATCACTACAAGCACATGGAGTGAATAAACAAAAGATTGTTGAGGAGATTACTCGTGCCTATGCCCACCAAATATATATTGATGGGTTTTTCAACGGTGATCCTCACCCAGGTGTACTATCTATCTCTCTCTTATATGGTTGTGCCTGTGTATGCATGAGCAAGAGTCAATAATGTTTTCATGTACAACATTTTTCAATTTATTGCAGAAGTTTCATAATAACTTT
Source organism: Lathyrus sativus (assembly GCA_963859935.3). Lineage (NCBI taxonomy): Eukaryota > Viridiplantae > Streptophyta > Magnoliopsida > Fabales > Fabaceae > Lathyrus > Lathyrus sativus. The sequence goes on along the minus strand of OZ012740.1, from coordinate 24,964,312 downwards.
CTGTAATAATTTTCCAATTATTCCATGTACTCATGAGAATGGTTCTCTAACTTGAATAATTACAGGAAATTTTCTTGTGAGTAAGGAATCTCCACATCGTCCCATTTTACTCGACTTTGGGCTTACAAAGAAACTTTCAAGCACCATTAAGCAAGCACTTGCAAAGATGTTTTTGTCATCTGTTGAGGTTGATGCTGGCTTTTATGCTTTTTCATTGTTGTATAGATTCTGACAAAGTTGTATACATTGTTAGTTTGGTGGTTATAACTGTTGTTTTCTTGAGCATAGCATCTCGGAGTCTGAAAGTTGTTTATCAGGCTCTTACACGAGCAGCTAGCATATTCTATCCTGAATTTAAAGGGTTGGGTTTTAAATTGAACATTGGTTCTTAAATTTAAAGTGTACCTTAGTTGTTTATCAGGCTCTTACACGAGCAGCTAGCATATTCTATCCTAAATTTAAAGGGTTGGGTTTAAATTGAACATTGGCACAATACAATACAAAATTGAATAGTATGAGATGCGGGTAGCCCAACAATAGATATAGAAGAGGCTCTGATACGATCTTAAAAATTTAGATTTAGCCTAACTCAACCTTACAAACCAGCTTGTAAGGTGAGGGCTGCCCAAACCTTCTAAACATCACACATGCTATATCTCTAGATAATTTGGAACTAAATACATTCTTTCACACCCAACACAATGAAAGTGTTAGAGGATGCAATGAAGGATGCCTAAATGCTGCAATTAGGCAGCTAGGGGTGGACCTCAATGATAGTAGAACTTCCAACACACACCCTCACTCTCGGGCTCAATGGACTTGAAGTGTGGCTGTGGACGATGTGGGAAGTCCAACATTAGATCTTGAAGAGGCTCTTATACCATCTTAGAAATTTAGGTTGGGCCTAACTCAACCTTATATATTGGTTTGTAAGGTGGGAGTTGCCCAATCTTTATAAACATTACACAGTCTATGTCTCTAGGCAATGTGAGACTAAATCCACCTCTTCCCACCCAACACAATGAAAGTATTGAAGGCTGCAATGAAGACAATCCAAATTTAGTTGAGCTATACTTTATTTTCGAAAGGAAGTTTCTAAGGTGTACTAGAGATGTAAATGCCATTTTCCTAATCTCACATGACAAAATAAGCTTTTGGTTGGGTGGTTTTGTTACACTCATGGAAGTCAACAAAGAAAGTTCACAATAGCCACGTGTCTATGATTTAGGAACAAACAGTCGTAATTTTTACTGTTTATTTCACTTTTCACTTTTGTATGAAATTTTCTTTAGGGTTGTCATTATCGGTAAAAGTTTTCTGTAACTATTGCTCCAAAAGTTATTTCTAAATGATGACTGAAGTTGTCAGCCTTTTTATCATAGGGGGATCATGTGGCCCTTCTGTCCGCCTTTTCAGAAATGGGGCTTAAGCTGCGTCTGGACATACCAGAGCAGGCAATGGAAGTGACAGCTATATTTTTCCGTGCAACAACACCAGCAAGAGAAACGATTGTAAGATTCCTTAAAGTGCTAAAAGTATACCACTGTTTACTTTCTTTATGTTTAATTTTATCTAATTCTGATGTATTTTCGATGCTAAGGAATCATTGAAATCTCTAGAGGATCAAAGAACTAAAAATATGAAGGTTATACAAGAGAAAATGAACCTTGACAAAAAAGAAATGAAACGCTTTAATCCAGTGAGTTTGGATACAAACTTGCACTATCTTTTTCTATTCCAAATTTATGAAGCTGATAGTATGTTAGTTACAGTCATATTTAATTAAAAAAAAAATTTTCAGGTTGATGCATTTCCCGGTGATATTGTAATATTTGGAAGGGTTCTTAATCTTCTAAGAGGTCTGTCGTCTCACACTGGGAATATAATGCCGCTGTAATGCTTATTTGTTCTCTACAACCTATTTTACTTGCCTGATTTGGATGCAGGGCTTTCTGCTACCATGGGCGTTCACATAGTATATATGGACATAATGAGGCCATTTGCAGAATCTGTTTTGAGTGGGTGAGTCCTTTTCTTTTTTTCTTTTTATAATTTTTTTAATTTTAAATTATTAGTGTCTTCTTCATTGCTTGTTTCACCTATGGCTAATATGAGGTGAACTTCCCAGGTTTATTAGTAGAGGACCATCGGTAAATGATGGATGGGTTTTTGATTCACCAGTGCATTCTGGTGTTGAAGCCAAGCTGAGGCAACTTTTAATTGAGTTGGCAAATAACGATAAAATACTTGGAATCCAGGTGCATGTTACATTTGTTAACTCTTAGTATATACTAATGCTTGAGAATTGAGATTGCTTTGGTTTGTCTAATGCATTTATAATGATTAATTACTCTTTCAGTCTCATGTAACTATTTGGGTTGTGTGCAGTTTTTTATAAAATAATTAGTTTGATTGATTTTAATGATAAAATGATTTTCATCTACTAAAGTATCCTTCTTAATAGTAAGTGTATAAGTAGGGTTGATTGAAATACAACAAATATGAGATTATTAGTGGAAAAAAGTAATTAATGTTTCTTTGATAATATTAAATAACGAATAATATGAGGCATAATAATTGCAATGAGACACTGGTAATGAGATGGATGGAGTGCCTTTCCTGATAGCCAGTTAGCTTATCTACACTAGACTAGATCAGGGTTGAATATCAAGAATTTACTTAGACTTTGTTTGGGAGTTTGAAGGGGTTGGGAAGGGAGGGGAGGGCTTTGGGAGGAGATAAGTAGAGAGAAAAATAGATGAATCTTTTAACTTGTTTTGAGATAAAGATTTTGTGTAGCATGATAGATGAATACTTACTATTAATATATTTTCAATATTTAGATTATTGTAACAACATAGATTGGTAGATTATGCTGTAAGGACAGTAGATGAGATAGATAAGAGTCAAACATCTAGAGGTAGAGGAAGATTTAGATTCTAGATGAAGATTTAGAAAAACTATAAGAGACTATGAAAAAAGATCTAGCGATTAACAAATTGGATAGAAACATGGTCTTTAATAGAACATTATGGCGTAATTTGATCCATGTAGCCGACCTCACTTAGTGGGATAAGATTTGGGTGTTGTGGTTGTTGTTGTGGTTGTTGTATTTAAGCCCTCCAAATTCCTTCTCCACTACAATTTTTTAGTTGCCTCAAACTAAAAAGATTGTGTTATGAAGAAAAGTAAGTCCTCCAAAACTCTCCCCTCTCAAAATTCTTTCGTCCCTTCTCCCAAGTTCACAAACAAAGCCTTAATTTATTTTTTATGATTTGGGTGAAAATTATGAAAGTTATTGAGTATTCCATTTTTTCACATGTAATGTTGCTTCCAATGCATTTGATGTCCAGCTAGTAAATGAAGTATATTTTAATTGTTCTAATAAACTGCCTCAATTTCTTAAAGGTATGCGCTTACAAAGATGGAGAGGTCATTATTGACACTGCCGCTGGAGTGCTTGGTAAATATGATCCTCGTCCAGTTAAGCCTGATAGCCTTTTTCCAGTGTTTTCTGTTACAAAGGGTATCACAGCAGGAATGGTACATTGGCTGGTTGACAATGGGTATGTTGTAAGATGCTAGGACTATTGAGTTTGATTGCCTCTTGACTTTTGCTGTAACTTGTTTTTCATTTGAAAAATAAGGGCACGTTAATTTCCCATGTTTCATGTTTTCATTTTTACTTCAATTAATAAACATAAGAAGATATGAATCAAATATTTCCCTCACTGTTTTCAAATGGTCTTCCACATTCTGATACTGTGTGCATTTGCTCTATCCTTGAATGAAATGTTTCTGATAACAAACAGAATATGCTGCCTCATATATGATAGGCCCTTGTGTTTGCTTGATTGTTAGTATGGTTGTTGAAGAATATGAAATGTTAGATGGCGAATTAGAGATTTTATTTCCATGGGGCTAATTTCTTTAATGTTAAATTATTACCCACTTTGTCAGTAAAGAAAATAAAAGAAGGACGTGGTGAAAATGGAAAAGATGTGGGGGTAGAAAATAAGAATTTAAGGGAAGAGTAGGCGTTAAGCCTCATCTCATAGCCCAAATTCTAGGAGTTATTAAATTTAAAATATGGCTTGATAAAAACTCCAAATGCCCTCGTAGTACAACCTGGTGCTATAAAGCTCGTGCCATAGAAGGATCGGGGAAAGCATATGACCAGTTACAGAACTATGCAGTCTTACCTTACATTTAGAGTAGACTTAATTCCATGACTAGAACATTTGATCTTCATCACAAGGTATCATCTTCCGTCGTTGTGTCGATGCTTCCTCAATATTTAGAAGAATATACAAATAACATTCGAATTAATAATGAACAATTTAATAGGAAATAACACTTCTTTTTATGCATTCATTAATACTTGAATCTAATGCTGGAGTTTTATTCATGTGATTTTAACTTATAATAAGTTTTCTCCAGATTGTTGGACTTCTTTTTTCTATGCCGATTTATCTGCGCAACACGGATTGGTATACCACTGTATATAATTGTTTCAGTGAATGTCAGGCTACGTGCTGTGTTGTAAATGTTTTCAATACAACTGTATCGGTGCTAGTTTGGATAGTGTCATGTTTGTTCTTTGTCATTAGAGTTTAAAAAGTAGTTTTTTAAATTACGTGATGTCCTTTACTTTTATGCACGATGCATTTAACCTGAAATAGCTCTGCTTGCTTATTATCTTGCAGAAAACTAAACCTTGAAGAGAATGTTGCAAATATTTGGCCATCATTTCGATCATCTGGGAAAGAAGTCATTAAGGTCAAATACTGATATTTCCTCCAGATTAATGTGTTTGAAGGTATTATTTTTAATAATGGTTTAATCTTCTGTTTCAGGTTCATCATGTGCTTAATCATACATCTGGTTTGCACAATGCAATGGCAGACATGAGTCAAGAAAACCCTTTTCTAATGTTAGATTGGGATGAATCTTTAAACCGCATTTGTACTTCGGCGCCTGAGACTGAACCGGGAAAGGTGCAGATGTATCATTATTTGTCATTTGGCTGGTTGTGCGGTGGAATCATTGAGGTAAATGCGATACCTTTTGCATCAAAAACTTGATTCTTGTTGTAATAAATATTTTTCATTTTCATGTTTTATCTGAATTTCTGAACGAGTGATTGTTTTATTATAAAAAATGACTGTTCATGTATTATGTTAAATAAAGAAAGAGTAATAAAACTTTCATATAAAAAAGTAACTAATAAAATGATATGTTTGAGAATTATTTTCTTGCTTGTAAGTAATGAAGCGAAATGAAGTATATGTCTATATGACAGTCGGTTGGGAGCTCTAAGTTTGGACCTTGAACGTGTATGTCTCCAATCTTGTGTTGACAATCAGCATAGACCTTTATTAGTGTCTATTTGGATAAAAATAGGAATTTTGGTATTGTTGCAGTTGGTTTTAAATTATCATTCTGCTCGAAGTTACGACAAGCAAGGCTACTAAAAGAGACCTTGATCGTGTATGACCTGTGTGCTTATAGTGGCATGCCTCTACAATCTTGTATTGACAATCAGCAACACTTTTATTAATGTCTATTTTGATAACAAAATATAGGAATTTTGCCATAGTTGCAGATAGTTTTAAATTTTTATTATTCACATAGTTGCGAAAAGCAATTGCTAATAAAATTTTCCGACATGTTCTGATAATTTATTTGGATAAAACAGCATGCATCTGGAAAGAAATTTCAGGAGATCCTTGAAGAATCAATAGTTCGTCCCCTCCAGATCGAAGGAGAACTATATATAGGAATTCCCCCAGGCATGTCTTGATGAATAATTATTTATGTAGTGATGATAAGAAATTTATATTGGGTGTTGTAATATGATCATTTTATTTTCTATTTATGCCTAAGTAAATGGAGTTGAGGATTTCTGATTTTGGTTTCATGGATTATATTTTTAGGAGTGGAATCACGTCTTGCAGCTCTGACTGTAGACACAGATGATTTAAGTAAGTTCTCAGCGACCGGTAGTCGTCCGGAACTGCCCTCCACCTTCCAGCCACAGCAAATTGTTCAAATGGCAACAACTTTACCTCCTCTTTTCAATACACTAAATGTTCGGCGGGCCATCATACCAGCTGCTAATGGACATTTATCTGCCCGGGCACTTGCACGTTACTATGCAGCTCTAGCTGATGGTGGCAAGATACCGCCGCCTCATTCTTCGTCTTCTAAGCCAATACTTGGAAGTCATCCCCATATCCCCAAATTACCTTCTCAAAAAGTCCCCAAAAAGCGGAAATGTCTTGGAAGGGGGGTGGCAACTTTACCTTCAATTAATAAAAGTTATGAAAAAGTCTCTAGCAAAGAAGAATCTGAGGTTACAGAAGGAAGAAACAACATCAGAGATAGTAGCAGTAGTGATGATGTCGGTAGTAGCAATGTGGAAAGTAGTAATCCACGAACCCATGTTCCTGGTAAGGTCTATCAGAACCCTAGGATCATAGACGAGTTCTTGGGTACAGGAGAGTACGAGAACTTAACTTTACCAAATGGGGGTTTTGGCTTAGGATTTAAGCGGTTTAGTTCAAAGGATGGATCGACCATTGCGTTTGGTCACTCAGGAATGGGTGGATCTACAGGGTTTTGTGATGTTACTAACAGATTTTCTATTGCTGTGACATTGAACAAAATGTCGTTTGGAGGTGTCACTGGAAAAATTGTCCAGCTTGTCTGTTCAGAGTTAAACATTCCTGTGCCAGATGATTTCTTAAGATATGCAGCTGACCAAAGGGGAGATGCATATCCAGGGAGGCCTATGATTAATTAAGGGTGGAAGGTTTTGTACCATTTTTTCAACACTATTTATGCATAAATTTTCATTTTATCATCTTGATAATTTATGAGTGCATTGGGTCTATTCTTGTAATCAGGAAACTAAGCAATTAAAAAGCTAGCTTTGCTTCTAACATAATGTTTGTAATTATGTGCTCATAAATTTGAACTTTCGATAATTTAATTTATCTGCAGCATTGGGTATTTATAAATTTTAACCTATGTGGCTTTATCGTCACGCAAAATGTAAGATGAACAATCTATGGATGCAGTTCATTGTTCCTTCCATAAAGAATTATTGAAAACAGCAGTTCAGGCTTGTATCCACTACTAGTGTTCCTTTTCTCATTTTACTTCCTCTGAGATGTTTGTTCTCTGAGACCTTACACCTCTGCTAGATCTTGTCATCGGGCCAAGTTTTAACAATTCAGTCGATAACTTTCTTTTCAACATTATCTATTGATTAAATTTATGTGGATTCCCTTGTTTTGTGTGACATTCACATAAATTTCAACTAATATAGTATTGAAATGAGAGTGTTGTTTACACTTTTGTTTTGACCGTAGATAGTCTTAGTCTTCAAATTTGTCCAAACAAATCATATGAATAGAGATTAAATCACAGGTGATGAGGATGTGGGGATTGATTCCAATTATGCTGAATTTTCACACTATACTATTCCGAAGTGCTAAGCTCTTATGGGTCATAAAAAGTCCTAACAAGACAAACACTATCAGGAAAAATCTGGTTCACTTATTGATCAGTGCATCTTTATGCACATTCTCTAATATTTTTATTTGGGCATTTCTTTACTTTATTTTGATTATTCTTATGTTTTATTATGTTTTTATATTTTATTTTATTTTTGTTTTAATTTGATTTTCGCACTTTATTTTTCAGCTTTAGCAGTCGGCACGGAGACGATCATAACTGGAGTTCCGGGAATCTATTTGAGGCGTTCTAAAAATCTCCGGAAAGCTAAGAGAGAGAGCTACGACTTTCGTGTTGGAATCGAAGTCAGATTCGGAGCACATTTTCCCAGAATATTCGTTGAAGTTACAGCATTAGGAATTTGTTTTAGTTTTGGGTCATGTGTTGGGCCTGCGTTATGTTTTCGACCCAGTTGGGTTATGAACCAGTTGGTTATGAATTTCATTTAAAAAGAATCTCGTTTTACTGTTCATAATATATACTATTCACGAAAAAAATAGAAGAAAAGGTTTGAGAAGAACTCATGGAAAACTAATACCTCCGGACAGATCCTGCTGTGTAGGGTTTCAACACTTTGAGGTTATTATAATATCAATTTAAATTTGATTCCTTTCAATCCTTTTCTATGAAGTCATTTATTCAATTTGATTGCAATTGTTTATTTAATTCAATTGTTGTTCATATGATAGAATTAGTTAAATTCGATTGTATGCATGTTCCTAAATTTAATTGCGTGTTATCGTTTGCTTAATTCGTTAATTCGTCATATTCTTAACCGTTTGCTTAATTCGGTAAACAGGAACATAGGGGATTGATGTTATAATAGCTAATGATAAGTCGGAATCCGAATTAGTAGGATTAGCCGTTTTAGCTTATTTTAATAATTTTTTTTTTATAGTCACTTATTTTAAGTATTTTTTCTCTTAATCAAAATTCAAACCCCCATAAACTGTTACTGTAATTGGTTAATCACTACAAGGATTCTTGCGTTAATCACTACAAGGATTCTTGCGATACGATATTCCGAGTTACTGTCGCTGTACTGTATTTTTACAAAAACACTCGTTTCTGATCCGCGCGCGACAGCGGATCATAAGAGTACAGTTATCAAAGAGTAATCTTGTTATTCTATATCATTCATAACCCGCGATTTCAACGTCAACTAACCCATTTCATGAAATCAGTGACCAAGGAGTTCTATGTACACCATTGTACTCGCTTCATTTTTTGTAACTAAATTGTAAAAAATAATCATGAGGAAGACTAAACAAAAAGAAAAACACACAATTTGTATACATACAACACCGAGTATACATGTAGTCTTTCATCCAAAATAGGACTATTTTCTATAACATAACATGCAGATCTAATAATATAAAACAACACATACACAAACTTAGATATTCTAACTGGACACTACAATAACATGTGGTAGTACAAAATAGTTACTGCCATATGCTAGTCAAAGAGCTCACAGCATCATTATTGACTCCATTGTTGAAATCACTGCAAGATATATCAAAGTCTCCAAGTCCAATAACTGAATTCTGTCCAGTAACACCATATGAAGTATCATTACCGTGGACGGTAATGGTGGGCGAAACATGTGCCATGCAGCGGAGACTATTAGTGTTGATTTGTGGTGGAGTGGTGCTCAATTGATTTTGGAGAAGCTGGTTGTTAAAAGTGGGGAGAGTGCCCCTAGAGACCATATCCTCTGCTAATTTCACCTAAATTGAACAGAAAATTTCTTTATTAACAGCTCAACACATCATACATGATTTAAATTGTATTAAGACTGTTATTCTTAAGTGTTTGGAGATTTTTCACTCTCTTCAATGATACCTTAGCCCTCAAAGCTTCAACATCTGATTTTAGAACTCGGTTATTCGTGTTAGCATCGCGAAATTGTTGACTGGCATCTGTAAGCTGTTTAAATAGGCCAGCATTTTCCAGCCTCAGTTGTTCAACCTGAGAAACAATACATTAAAATCTCAAAGGAAATTGCTATAAAGGATCTATGTACTTAAATTTCTAAGAAGAGAAGTCAAATATTTAGTTAGGTAATTCAATTAATCAAATTACCTGAACCTCCAGACCTGCCAAATGTGCTTGTTTTCTTCTTCTGGACCTTCTTGCAGAGTCGCGATTCGACACCTTCCTGAAACCATGAAAATCATGTTAACTTGCATGAAAAAATCCATCTATGAATTTATAAAACTAACAAAAAACAAATGAATGTTTGAAGTACCTTCTAAGCCGCTTCATATCAATAGGGTTTGTGCTTTGTTCACAAGGACCTGCTTCATCATCTACATCAGATGGATCACGTGAAGAACCACTTGTTGTAGTTACTCCTTTGGTTTGATTTTCTCTACTGCTTGGTTTATTAGCTGACACTGGACTTGTAACTATCCATTATACAATTCAATCCAAAATAAATTATGTGACAAAATTATATGCACATACAATGAAGTTATCTATAAATGGTAATATATATCTTGTAATGGTGGGGACATGGGGAAGGTGATGTTATCTTGTATTTGAAAAAAAGTTGATACTACTGTTCTGCCATTATCCATAAGACCCCAACTATTGCATCATAACACAAAAGGAACAAGATATTTAGCATGCTTTTGTAATAATTTTATAGAACTTTAAAAGTATATTTCATTTTTTAAATTCTTTTTTCATTTATCTATATATACTATAACGTAGAGTATTACCGGTAGCAGAAATGGAAGATTGAGAATCAATAGTTGCAGTGATGGTAGAATCCTTGGGAGTGAGGTTTTGGGAGGATACAAAAGTATTCTTTGTCGGTTCACCACATGTTGAAAATGAAGTTACCGTATCCTGAAATTATGAATGCTAAATTAATATTTTCTTTGTAATAAAATATAAGCAAATTAAACTATATAAAATGTAAATGAAAATTAACTTTTGAAACTATATTAATAAAGTTATATTAAAAATGTCTTTAACTTAATTTAATTAAAAATGTAAGTCTTTTCAAAATCACAATTTCATTCTTAGCAAAACACACTAATTAATTATGTAGCACACTTAGTTAACTTCTTTAATGATATACTTCTTTCCCTTACACTTTTTTTCATGCAAAAAGTATAAATCAAAACAGAGAAAAAAACCCACTAAGAAAACAACATAGAAAAGATAAGGTATACAAAGAAGTAACAAAACAACACTCCACTTGTGTCTTTCACAATGACCCACTAAGATTGTGGGCAATTATACTAGGACCACTTCATAAAAAGTAGAAATAGATAATACATATATTTTTTAGAGTCTATTGGCAAACCACCTAATAGATACATGCATGGGGAAGAAAATAATTACTATAAAAGGCAAAAGGAATGGTCCATGTTGCTTTGTTTTATTCCTTTTCTATTTGAAACATATGATTTTTTTTAGTTTAGTGTTAGATTGAGCAAATAAGAAGAGGATGAAGGTTTTCTTTTTTTAAATATGAAGAAATGAGATTATCGTTATATAGTATATTTTTTTAATAAAAGGGTTGGATCATTTTAAGTCTCTTTCTTTGGGTTTATTTTGTAGAAGAGGATAATGAAATAAATGCAATTACTTAATTCTAGCTCACATATATGATTGTAGAGATTTGAAAAGGAAATAACATCTACTATGTAAGATATAAATTAGCAACACTTTCACTCTATTAACCAAACAACAAAAATAAAGTTATTCTTCTTTCCCTCCCCGCAACTAAATAGAAATCTCATTTTTAAAACAACTAAAATACACGATAAGTTAAAGCTATAATTTCTAACTTCTTTGAAACAGATGTCTAAGTATCCAAACATGGATCCAAACCCCTACTAAATTTATTTATTATTGAACCCTCATTTGAGAGAAACATCCAAAGTTTAATAGTTAATTAGTAACCAATATAATTAATTAGAATTTAATTATATTTTCCATATTTATTGAGTTTTTATCTTTATTGACGAAAATAAATTTTTCTATCCACTGATTTTCACGCAATTATGAAGTCGTGAAGTTTAGAAAATTTTGATTTTGATCTTACAATTTATAAATGACAAATTTGAATTTCATCTAACAATTTAAAATATATTTCTTTAACGCAACCATCGATTTTAATTAGACGGTTATCAATGCATGTCTGCGTGACGGTAGGAAAACCCAGTCTGTCTATTGAGATTGCAAAACATATAGTAGCTGCAGAGCTTGAATCCAAATGACATGTATATACTTTTAATCATATACTCTTTGTATAATTTGCAAGCCAATAACAAACTTTGTATATAAATCTTTTTAAAGCTACCAAATAATCACGTCATGAACTTTAGAAGTGAAGAGCTTAATTAGATTCTCAAATTAAGTAACATGTCCATTATTGTGTCCCAAAGTAAAAGACAAAATAAAATTAAAGTAAGTGAAGATCCTCATAAAGTAGTGCGTTCCCACGAGTTCAAAAGACAACATAATAATTTATCAATAATGATAAATTAAAAAATAACAAGAAGTGTATAGTGCACATTAGCAATTCCTTTCTTCATCACTAAACAAAATTGCTGCTGACGTGGCACCTTCACAAGTTCCTTTCATTCCCCCTTTAAATACACCAAATTCCATTCACATAAAAAAAAAAGAAGTTTTCTATCCTATTCAACATTACTAATTCCTTAACATACAAATCAAAAACTCATCACAAACCAAAGTTTAGTAGTTTCAAATTTTGTGATTGGATTCATTTTTATGAAACTATCAATGAGATCAAGGTTTTTTATTTTCTAATTCATGTTCAGAGATGAACATTTAATGTCTCTGAGTATCAGTTAACCGTGCTGATTTAACGAGATAATCTTTAATTATTTTAACTTTATTTCAAATCAATTAAATTATTCAATCTCATAATTAAATTGACGAGAGTTTAGAAGAATCAATTATTTCAAATTTGAATGAACTAAATCAGTTATTCAGTTATACAGTTAGTTTAAATATGGCGGTAAAAATTTTAACAACTCATTAATGACAAATAAAATTACACATATCAAAGTGAAAATGAAAACTAAAACTATTACCAGTAATAAATAATATTAATATGATAATTATGTTTTAATTTATTTTAACTTTTATTGTTAGTAGCGTTCTTAGCAAGCTTGAAAGTGTTTGGTTTATTGACAAAATCACTTACACGAATTAATTAATAAGCGTTCAAACGCGCTTTTCCGAGAAAGCGGTTTAATTAAATTTATAAGTGCATAGTGTGTGAGAGTGAGAGAGCACTGACCAGATTTTGAAAATCGGCGGCGTCAGCGATGATACCGGAGCAAACATCGCCGACGCCGGTGAATGGATCCACTTTAAACGGTTTCACGTCGATGTCGTTCGCTGATTCCGTTTCTGTTTCGACTCCTACAGTAACTGGCCGCTTTGTGAAAAGTTCGTGATCGAACTCCGTGATCCATTTGAGATCTTCGAAGCCGGAGAAAATGGATGACGGCGTTAGAATGCTTCCCCACTTTGGTTCCATTTCGCCGGAGAGAGAAAAGAAGAAGAAAAGGGACTAAGAGAAGCTGCTTCGTGCGTATAAATAGGAAAAGTTTCGAATCATTTGATACGTGGCACTTTACAGTAGCATCATACAAAACTTTTTTGAGTTAAATTACTTTTTCAAAATATAAAATTAATATTTTATATAAGTAAAGTAAAACAAAATATATTTAAAAAAAAAACAACTTAGTTGATAAAAGGTAATTACTTAATAGGTAAGAGATCTGAGTTTAAATTTCATGTTCTTCATTCATTCTTATTTAAGATAAGCGACTCTAACAACCAATAAATTATTTAAAAATATAATAGAAAAAAATAATTTTACTATATTTTTATTTTTATGAAGTATTGACATATTTAATATTAATGAGCTAATATAACTAAAAAATAATGACTAACATTAAATTAAAGGATATTTGAAATTATACTTTTGTAAATATATTAATTATTGAGGGACAGATCAAACATTTTTTGTGTGCTAATAAGAGTGAAAGGACAAATAGAATATTTACTAATTATAATCAAATTGTCTTAAAAAAAACATTTATTATATTTTTAAATAAAGAGAGACTAAAATATTATATCAATATTATAGATATTTTGTAATTCTTGAAGCAAATTTAGCTTACCTTAATGGTCTGCAATTCAAATACTTGGCTGATAACATGAATATCTCCTAAATTAGAGAGACAAACTCACACATCCATTTACTCAAACAAAATCATCAAAACATGTGATCCCATAAATAGCGAGGTAGATATAATACTAAGAGATTAAATATAAAAATGCATCTTAGAAGAATAATTCACTCACTTTTTACCTAAACACATAACACTCTTGGCCTTGGTTATCCACATGGTCTCAAATAAAGTCTTTAGCAAGCCACTGTGAGGTCTCAGTAATTTAGGGGAGCTGTCAGAGATTATTTCTACCTCCAACTATAGAAATTAATTCTTTCAAGGGTGCCATTAGAGACGTTTTATATGTCTGAATACAACATTCAAATAATCTTTGTCAAAGGCGTACACATATTTATGCGTAGATGGTACACCCCCTTCAGATCTAGCTAATCTAAGGATGAGAGTGGTGGAGCCTAAAGAAGCCCACCTCGATCCGAGCTTTACCTCAGGGGTAGGGATGAAATGTCCTTTACGTTTGGTCGAAAATGATCCTCTATGACCCTGAGTATAGTTTAAAGCATGAGTGTGTCTAGCCAATTTTTTACCCTATTTTTATTGTGAATGTAGGATTGAACTCTGGTCGCGTTTAGCTGGACTATTATCTCATGAGTAAAGTACGTACATATTCACATGACATACTCATAAGTAAGCCAATTGAATCCAACTTCGCGAAAGATTTAAAAGCTCAAAATAGAACTCCTAATAATTTCCAATTTTAAAAAGATGGAAAGTCGTGGTTAAAAGAGCACAATTTAAAACTATTGGCCAAAAGGTAACAATTTGAATAAACATTGCTTACGAAGCCAAGGTGTTAAACCCGACAGAAATTTAACTCCATCTGCCAGGTAAAAATGGTAATAACTCAAGGTTATTTATAACTTTTGTGACAAAAGAAATCCTTCACAAATCACAGGTATATAAATAAATTGTGACACCATGGAGCATAAGTATATCAGTGATAGAATAAACATACTTTAAACATGAATAATGACGATCATCCTAGCAACTGGAATAAAGTACAATAACAGATAATCCAAAGTAGCGCAAAAAAAGAGAGGACGACACAGGGATCCTAGTCAAGGATGGAGACAACCCTGTCGTCTTTGAGAACTTGGCCTGGACGGATTCACTCCCTTGAAACAACTAGCGGATGATGGAAATGCTCCACCTATTGTAGAGAATTCTCGAAAGACTCTACAATTGCCCCAAGATTCATAAAGGAACATTATCTCAATTTTTAGGCCAGAGAAGCATTTTGACTGCGCAAAGACTCCAAATATCTATGGGTAGAATCGAGAGCCTGAGTCCTCTACTCCAACATTCTCGCCAGATACATCACCTAACTACCCGCGGTGCCGGAAAGATTGAAGAGAGCTAAAACTTTATGTACCTCTTAAAGAAGGTGTGAAATTTCAACAATTTCCTTAAATAGGTATCCCGTTGGGAAGTTAAACTATTCATGTTCCTCTCAAGCCAACTCCTTTCTTCACATTCCCGACCAGTCCAAAGAGCTTTCCAATGACAGGATCCAGCCAAAGATAAAGATATATAAGTCCTCATAATAGAACGGGTCAGGTGGTTAACTCCTCTTTTAGGGCATGCCCATCAAGATTGGCAAAAAATGCCCAATCATCTTAAAATACCGAGTCATGGCAATCACGAGAAAGACCAACTTGATAACTGAGATCCACATGTGATCCTAGAGGAGCAGACAATAGAGAAACATTTTGAAGAGGTTCGGGGCGAAAAGGAAGACCCGCAACGATACCAGGTGGTTATATTCTCCACTTTAAGACATTGATCTTTACCTCGTCCTCCATTATATATGCATATAGAAACAATTTTTATCTCGACGAGGACACAAAGAAGGGTTAAATCAACAATAAAAAAAGAGGACATTTTGAGTTTACCAAGGACAACTCTGTAACCCTCACCGAAACCAGATCCCACCAACAAAGAGACTTCTATTAGACGTTTCAGATGCTTCATGTCAGCTTCATCCGAAGGGGATACTCCCCTAGTATAGCCCAAACAACCAATAAAGTCCACCAGCTTCTTCTTCTGAAAAGAATCCTCTATAGAAAATTCGCTTTCTTTATAAACATATGATTCATTCCCCAAGAGGAAGTGCTGCGCCGACCAACAATGAGGAAACAAAAACTTACACCTACCCCTCACTCATGAATCAACCTAACATACCATTACATAAGCCCAAGAGTGAAAGGGGTAACAAAAAATAATTGGTCCTCAAAAGGTGGTAACTCGGGAAAGCCTTTAAAAACTCGTATCTTCTGCACTAACCGAACCAACTCTCGTCCTCTTGGACGAGCTTGAATATTCTGATTGCAGCAAAAATATGAAAGAAAAAAATGACAAAGGGACTTCCCTTCAAATATTTTCAACAATATTAGTAAGCCTTAATGTATGCCTAACTCGTTGAATGAAGTTGGGATGGAGCCACCATTAAGTAGTTGAAAACACTTACCTCAAAAATAGTGAAGCGAAAATGAACACCCAAGGTTTTGAAGAGATACTCATACAACAGGATAGTAAAGTTGTCATATTCACTATAGATTTTGTCATTTTCTCCAGGAATAGTGAGACCTTAAAACAAAGATTCATCCACTTTAGAAATGCCTTCATCCAAACTCCCCTCTTTAGAAAATAAAGAAATAATAGAAGAATATATAGAACCTTCCCACAGTGATGATGGATTTACTAGTTCCTTTTCCATGAACTTTCGTTATTTCTTAGCCATATCGTGTTAACAATCTCGAGTGCAGGAATGGAAAATTGAAGGAAGAAAAGGGGTAATCGCTCAAGAATGGGGAGAGAAAAAAGAGAACCTAAAAGAAAAGTGACTCTTGTTCTTTTTGTATTTATAAGCTAATCATATGAAGAGAAATATGCCCTATCAATAGTCACTTCTCTCGCACGTAATACTCGAGTATTTACTTCTACTTTGTTTCCTTTAAAATTTGTTATAACATGGAAATGCAAAAACAAAAAATAAAAATATATTTGAATAATAACATTAAATATAATAATTATAGATATTTTTTACTTATATTTAAGACCATTAAATTTGTTTGTTACTTATATTTGAGACCAAAGTAAGTACACACTATAATAAGACATGTTTCATACATACATTTTTGTTAATACTCAATAAATAAAGGGATTGATTTATAAATATGATAATTTATTTTTTGGATTAAATATATAACATCCATTTTAATGTAGGTGAATTTCGTTTTACACTCTATAAAAAAATGGATTCCCCTTATAATATTTTTATTTTATTTTACCCTCTAAGCGTGCAATTTGAACACTAAATCTGAGGGGTAAATAAAAAAAAATGTACATAGAGGTAACTTTGGCGTTTAGGAGGCAAAAACATAAAATTTTAATATTTCAAGAAAAATTCAAATCATTTTTTTACAAGAATGTAAACTGAAATTCACCTATATTACATAAGAGTGTCGTATATTTAACCCTTATTTTTCTTAGGTAATCTGTCTAAAAAATGTCAACAAAATTACCATTATTTTTAGAAATTATTCTAATTCAATTCATATAATAAAATAATATATTTTATTTTTATTTTTATTTTTATTTATCTTTAATTCTATTTTTGAATAAAGAAACTTAAAATAACACAATGAAGATCACAACTAGAAGAGTAGGTCAAACTATAGGACAAAGTATCAAGAGCTCACTCGAGAGGCAAGTGTCCGTTCGAATAACAAGAGCTCATTTCAACAGTATTAAAAACTCGTCCAACTATCATGATTTTGGCCGAGAGCAGGAAGAGCTCTCCAAGAGTATCAAGAGCTCGTCTAAGTAACAAGAGTTTGACTAAGAGTAGTAAGAGTTTGTCCAATTATCAAGAGCTTGACAAATAATACCAAGAGTTCGATCAAGAGTAGTAAGAGCTCGCCCGATTAGCAAGGATTCGTCTTGAGTAACAAGAACTCGACCAAGAGTAGCAAGAACTTGTTTTAGTATCAAGAACTCACTCAAAACTAGAATAACAAGACAACTATAAGATAACAAGAGTGAACATCATTATTTTTAGACCAACTCAGACCCTTCATATTGAAGTCAACTCATCTAAGTTAAGCATGAACTTTACCATATAAATAAATCATTCATAGCAAATTAAGAGTCTTGATGGACCAAGACCAGACAAGAAAGCATGAACATTGAGTTTTATATATATATATATATATATATATATATATATATATATATATATATATATATATATATATATATATATATATATATATATATATATATATATATATATATATATATATATATATATATATATATATATATATATATATATATATATATATATTAGTTAGTGGAAGAAGTGGATAAATCCATACACAAAATTTAGATAACCGATACTTTCCTGACCCTTACTATTAGGTTATGATTGATTTCATTGCTCTCACACCAATAAAAGTACACTTACAATCCAATTGTAAACTTTAAATATGTCGTTAAGATCTTAAATATAAATCTTTAAGTGTAAACTTTAAATAGGTCGTTTTAAGATCTTAAATATCAAATATAAAATTTACATTCATCACCAAATTTATTTGTCATGATTGATAGTAATCAGTGTCAATTTGACACTTCTTGAACATAAATTTTGTTATATAATAGAAACAAATATAGACATATGTGACCAAAAAAGCCTAAATCATGTCACCTTCAACAAGGGAAGTTTCTATATTCTTACGTACATTCTTATTATAAATATTAAGTTTGCTACACATACCTATCCCCACATATAAATACTATAAAAAAAATTAATATAATCATTGGAGTTATTGGAGTTACGGTATACACAGAAGTTACAACAACCTTCATAACACATCTCAAAATTCTCCTTGTAAAAAGTCATACATCTAGAGCAAATACACTAAATTTTTTGAATTGTAAATAAAAAATTTCAAAAGTTGGGTCACATTAAAAAGAAAAAAATAAAGAAAAAGACAGCACATCTTTTGTCTTTGATTTACTTTAAAAAAATATGTCACCTCAATAGTTTTTTTTTATTATAAAAAAGCAAACTGTGGCAATAACATTAAGAGTTCTATTTACCACAGATTCACAACAAAGAGACAAAGTGGTTAAGCAACATGCAATGGTAGTAGAAATCTAAGAAAGCATTGTGACACTAAAATAATGATATTATTATTTTATGAACCACTCAATGAGAGGAAGGACAAATTCCAAACTCTCTTAAAACCGTTCAAAAACTTTACTTTTGGAAAAGCATTAAAGGCATTTTCTCTCCATCTTAGATGTGGCTTATGAGACAATGGAATGAATGGCATAAAGAAAGAGTGGCAACTAGTGTTTCTTAATGTATAAGTTTTTATTAAAATAATATGGTGATTGATGGGGACAAGCACCAAACCTAAAACAAAATAGTAAAAAGTTCCAAACGTGCATGGTTATGTTTTTCTTTTCTTTTCCTTTTTTAATTCAAAGGGAAGAGGAAAGCTTTTGTTATTTGTGTATTCTAACTTCACCTTTTTCTTGTTGTCATCATCACTCAATATACCAAACGTTTTGAACTAGTTCTCTTTTTGAATAATAAATTTACAAAACAAGTTTAATATTATAATCATTTTTTTTAGTTATTGTGTTTTAATCCATTAATGAATCATATGCATCAAGAAAGATAGCGACAATATTTGTTTTTGTGTATTTTAAGAACAAGAAACCAACTCTATTAGCTAGGTCTATTAAAATATGAGTGAAGTTAAACACAAATTGTGAAGAAACCAAAGAAAAACAAGTCAAATTTTGTATCCTAAAAGAGAAGACCAAATTGCCTAATACCTATAATTAAAGTTGGCTTGACAAGCAAAAATATTGAAGCCAACTATATTAGCTAGGTATTGAAGTCATAAAATTAGTATATTGTACATCAAGCAATACTAGCTTAAGCTTGACATCAACCTACCTATCCTACAATATATATATATATATATATATATATATATATATATATATATATATATATATATATATATATATATATATATATATATATATATATATATATATATATATATATATATATATATATATATATATATATATATATATATATATATATATATATATATATATATATATATATATATATATATATATATAATTTTATGATCTAAATGTGAGTTAAAAGTTTTATATTGTTTAAAAAAGTTGAGGTTGAATACTTTATAAGTGAGAAGACACGTTATCTAATGTCTTAAGGTTTTTGATGCATATGCGATGTCTCTCTCACTTGTGTACCATTAAAATTATGTTCGATAGTCCAAGCCTAATCTAATCGTCTTACAATACGTCGCCTTACAATACGTCATGGGCGACATACATGTGATATTGATGCTCACCCGACATTCTTTGGGGCAGTGCCACCATGGTACTCACCCATCCTTAGTGAGCTTAGCATTTCTTTTTTTTGGCCTTTTCTCTCAAGCCTGATAAACTTATCTTAGTACACAATTCGTCAAGTACGACATCTTGTATTTTTTCCAACATTTATAAGGGTGACATGCACACTTGTATTTTTTCCTTTAAATATGTTGCTTCGCTCACCCGACATTCTTTGGGGCAGTGCCACCATGGTACTGCCACAAACCAACACGAGTCTTTTCAGCATGCTTTGTCCTCAATCACACGCTTTCTATGAAACTTTCCAGAAGGTCACCCATCCCAGAATTGCTCCAAGTCAAGCACGCTTAACTGTGAAGTTCTTATGAACGGGCTACCGAAAAGAAGATGCATCTTGTTGGTATAGGTAGTACCAATTAATCCTTATAAGCCTTTATTCAACCATGCAGTCCCATACCTGCATAGCCTCAGGATCCCTCTCATTCGGATGTGAATTCGGTTTTCCCCTAGAAGCTGCTAGGAGTGTCTCATTGTCATGCCTCATGACACCGACAACCACTCCCTCTCCCACGGGTGTTACATGTAACCACCGTCCTCTTTCACCTCAGGTGTTACAAATATCCTAAGCCTCCTTTAAATATGTTGCTTCTAAGATTTTGCAAAATACCTTTGTATATACATATTGGTGAATGTAGAATAAAGTCTCTTTGATTTTTTTCTTTGATTCTTAGACTTCCGTTGAATTTTCAGCTAAAAGTTGAAGACTTTCATTCATGTATTCACTCAAATCTTGAACATTGAATATCACTTTCATTTACTTGTATCATTTTTCTCAATTCTTGCCATCAAAATATGTACGTAGGTACATAAATTTACCGAAAAACTATTGTTCTTCATCATAACTTCAAACATTATTCTTTTCCACAAATTGAACCGAGCTCTTGGATATTAATATCTTTGTAAAAATTAATTAAACAAATTAGGAATAATTGAGTGAGTGCTAGAGTTAGTTAGTATTGATCATAAAATAGTGTATTTATACAGGTACTAGATGTCCCACACAACTAAAAACAACTACTTTGACTAACTCACTGACTAACTAATTTTTAAAATTTTAAAAGGTAACTTGGTCAACATAATATTATAGTTTCACAATAGTTCAGACACCTTAAAAATCTCATGCACACGCTTGTTAATTGCATAACAAAATTAATATAAGACTTGTCTATAAAAAAAATTATTACAGTATCCTAACCTGAAATTAAGGAGACCCATAATTCTTTAAGTTTAACACTTTTTCTAGTTCCATATTGAGTCTTTAGATTTTTATTTTTACATGTAACTTGCATCTAGAACAAATGTGCTTGAAACGACTTTAAAAAATAATTAATATGGAGTTTTTTTGAGAGATCTCTTAATAATAAAGGATTTGAATTGAGATTTTTTTTATAAAAAACAATAAATTATTGTCCGTGTTCAATATTTATAGGCAGATCGTTGTGATAGATTTTTATCAATCACCTCTACATTTAAACTTGACACTTTTCAATTATAATGTTTTTATTATATTTTTTTTGTGATATTTTTTTTACATTTTAAGAGAATATTGTATTTTTTGGATTATTTGAGAAATTTTTGAATTTGATCAAAATTTTGCAGAATCTATGAATTTTTACTAGTTTTTTTTTTTTTAGAAACTCATGAATTTTTAAAAAATTATGAGTTTATATTAGATTTTTCAAAAAAAATTATGAATTTTATCAAATTTTTTGAAAATTCAGTAGTTTTAGTTTTGCTTTTTTGTCTATCCAAAATGAATTGTCAATTTTTCAAAAATTTAGTAATGTTAATTCTGTTTTTTTTATAGGCCTACCTGATTTGAATTATCGGGCTACGTGTCCAGTCCGAGATAATCCAGTATAAACCTTGCTATTTGAGTTTACCTAACCCATGAGGTTATCCATAATAACTGCAATCATCTAGAGGCGCTGCTGGTCATCAGCATCAACTATAGGAGGCAACGGTGACACGTCATCGACAAGTACTTCAGCATCAGAAGGCCCAACGTCACCTGTATGCTCAACAGGTGGGATGATGCGAGGGTGTGATACAGTGAAGTATCATTCTAAGTAATCATCCTCATACTACAAAGGGTATTGAACTGTAATTGCTTGATGTCTAATGGCATGACCAGAGCTGATGATGTTACTTTGAAACCACTAATCAATGCCCGCAGATGGTATATATGGAATTGGTTGTGGGATACTCTGAACATAATCGTATTGTCGCAGACACCTCTTAGGGAAGTGTCTAACAACCATGGTCTTCCACCGCATATAACCTAAATATAATAAAGACTCATCGAACTCACGGTGGACTCTATAATCAGTGTATCGTGTCCAGATGACATCATCTATAATTAGCGCATCGAGCCTCCTCATGTACTCAGAAACACCATCGAGATGTGAACGTTTGGCCCTTCATCTCCTCACCCATGGGGACCCCACTAGAGAATGATGCATTCTCCTGTCACAAATGGTGGGGAAATGCTCGTATATTCAACACTGATATCAAACCACATACACAACAAATAATAAATAAGAAATGTTATTCGTACAATAAAATAAGAAATTAACAAAAAATAATAATTTCAAGCATGCCTTTAACAAACTAAAATAACAAGCAAGTTTTCTGGTCTCAAGTACTATCGCCATTCCAAGTGTTGTATACAAAATGGTCAACGTAACACACCCCCTAAGCCCAACTGGTAACATCGAGGCTACTGAACAGGCACATGTATCGGGCGTCGATATAAACACCTGACTTATCTACAAAGAGAGTAGTACATCATATTAGATGTAGCATGTACGCCCTAGCGACATCCCCATAACTCACAGCCGCATCAAGCTCGGCGTACCTATTCCAAAGCCAAGACATACGAAGGTGAGCTCCCCTGTTGAAGGCAAACTCCTTATGCACGACCTCCTTAGAAACTCCCAAATCTCGTGCAACAGTTACACATGCAATCGACGTACTAAGAACAGGATTCGTCCAATAGGAAGATGGAACAATAAGGAGACATCATCTAGAGTGATAGTCATCTCTCCAAACGGAAGAGGAAATAATGATGTTTCCTTGTGCCATCTCTCAACAAACGCATTAAGTAGTGGAGCGTCGAGCTTGGTGAGAGAGCAGTGGGAAAAATCAAGGAGTTCGATCTCATATATAATCCCTCTGACCTACTCATGCATCAGAATCTTCGAGAAGTCCTTCAGCTTCAAACCGCAAGATGTCATCTTCAATGGCATACCGTCCTGTAACAAACAAATTAAAAAAAATAGCAATTAGCTTTCATGACACAATAATAAACAAATTAAAGTTAAACATAAAAGACATATATATCTCCCTGCCATAGTCAATTATGATCAGCATACTCAGTAAGCATCAATCGGTTAATGGATCCTCCAGGGAATTCTCCATCAGTATGCACAGAGGGTTCAGGCGAAGGAGTTGTAACCTCTGTGTCATTAGTAACAGATGAGAACAAATCAACAACAACAACAACTGGCTCGACCCCCTCAACAACCACCTCATCTGCAACCATCTCATCATCATCATCAACTACCTCATCTACAACAGCAACATCTGGATGGATCACCTCATCTGTCACCTCATCTCTGTGATGCTTAACTGATCGTAACGGTCGGCATCGAGTGATATGAGGTGCGCTGAACTGACCCTACTTAGCCAATCATTTTCAGTATGAATCGATTGGAACCACTCGTCCAGAAATAATGTTGTCCTTGGGAAGACTAAGTCTCAGCAACCTTATCCTAGCCTGTCGCTCTATTTGTTTCTTTGCCTACAATAGTGTCGTCTCTGCCTTTGTATTTCACTCCAAAAGAAAGAAAGAAAATATTAACTACCAAAAATTTCAAAATTTATGGTAAAAAAACGAAGTTTTTATAACTACCAGAAATTTCAGAATTTTTGATAGTTAAAAACAAATATTTTATAACTATCAAAAATTCTAAAATTTTTGAGAATTTCTAAGTGATTTTGTACCAAAATTTTTGAAATTTTTGATTAAAATATTTTCATTAATATCAAAATTTTAAAAATTTTGATACAAAAATTCGAAAATTTAGACATTTACGATAAAAAGACATATTTATTTTAAAATTTCTGGTAAAAAATGCAAAATTTTCAATATTGCCCCAGACAAATAAATTCGCATGTGGCTACTGTAAATTTTAAAAATAAGTGAAAAAATTTACGGGTACAATATTATCTATTCATACACAATGGAGATGCTAGATTCAAATTGATGGGTGTGACGTTAGATATGACGTAATATCTTATGGATACTTTTTGCACTCGTCCTTTATTTTTTACACCCTTATTCTTCCTTTTATTCAACTACAAGATCCACGCAGTCTTACATTTTCAGAAATATAATTTTTGAAAATTCAATAATAAAGTGTTTTAACTTTTAAAAGGGTTTAAACTTCTCCCTCTACAAAAAGTTTTAAATTTGGTTTAATCACAATTCAAGATTTATTTATACTCGTTTACAGAATTAATCTATCAATTCTAAAATTATTCAATTTTTACTGTTTATTTTATTTTTAATTAAATAATTTTGTAACATGTTTTAAATTAAGTGATAACGATTTTATGATGTAATCATCAAAATGAGTTAATTACTACATATAATTAACTTATTAAAAAAAGAAATTTAATTTGAATTAAAAATTTGTCAGAAATTTTCTTCTATTTTTTATTGGGGTTAGTTATTCCACGTCACCGATTTTTATTTCAAAACAAATCACATTATTATTATTATTTAGTTTTAAAATAAAAATAAAAAAAAACTCAATCCCATTACTCCAAGGATGAAAAAAAAAACCGTATTTATAGATATCCGCAAATAAAATTCATAATTATATAGTATAATAGATATTCTAAGTAAAATAAATAAATATTTAATTATTTGTTTTCTTACTAACACTGATACATATATATTTAATGATACCCGTATTCACGGATATGTGCATCCGTTATTAATTAGAAAAGTTACTTAGATATTATTTAAAATTATTATATTTGATAAATTTATTTAATTAATAGTAATTTAATTTAACTTGATAATTTATTTTTCACTTAAAACTTTAGTTATATACGTTTTTCTTTTGCGTCTTTTTTTTTGCCTTATGTCTTCTTCAAAATTTATCCACATAATTTTCTATTTACATCATTTAAAAAATTAATAAATTATAATTTAAAAAAAAGATATCTATGGATATCCGTAAATACCCGCGGGTATCTTAAAATCCAGGATACTCGTCTGACGGATACCTGAACGAGTATGCGATGCGTACGAGTATCATATTTACTAAACATGGCGGATAGCAGGGGACTAGTAGTCATGTCCATGGGTACCCATTGTCATCCCTACGTTACCCTTAATTTAATTAAACATAATATAATTTTTGTTATTTGTATTTTTTTAATAAAAAATCAAAATATGATTGCTATTATATAATGTGTACTTGTCAAAAAGTACAAAAGTGTGGTATCTCTACTTTGTTAGGGGATGCTAATAGGCATTTGTAGTTAAGGATAGTTAAAGCTTGCTCATGGTGGTGAGAGATCTTGTTTGGTGGTGTTTTTGAGTTATGGAGAGAAGAATTTCACGTGAGGTCAGAAACTTTGTATTATGTGTGTATACTGAGTGTATAATGATATGTATTTTCTCCCATTTATGAAAGAGGTATTTATAGATGCTTCTTTGGCATAGGGTTCAGGAAACCCTAAGAGATGGTAATTGTTCCCCCTTGATTGGGGGAGATTGTTGATGGCCTACTTTCTAGGAAGTCATGGTATGACTTCGTCCATGTGGTAAGCGTCTGGATAACAGTATTGTACACTTCTTTCTTGAGGGTGAATCTTCCTACCACGCATAGATCCCGCCCAGGTAATGCTTCGTGGGACTGAGACCCATAGGTCACCCTTATTTAGAGCTCTCACAATGGGCTAATCTCTCAACAAAAAAGGTGAGTCCCTCATATGGAGGCGTCATTTTTAATGGAGGCGAGTCCCTTAGCTGAAGGTGCCACTTTAATGAGAGGCAAGTCCCTAAGTCAAATAGAGAGTCCTCAGTAGAAGGTACCATTTTAATGGCAGGAAAGTCCATCATCTAAGGGGTGAGTCTCTTAGATGAATGCACCTTTTTAATGGGAAGTGAGTCCCTCAACCAAGAGGCAAGTCCCTCAGTTGAATGCGCCACTTTAATGGGAGACGAGTCCCTTAGTTGGGGGTGAGTTATCACCTCTTTTCTAGATGTTTTCTGGATAGCCAAAGCATTAGCGGAAGGCGTCAAGCCTCACTTGATTAGCCTTAGAGACGTCAAAATGTTAGTTGATAATGAACTCTTGAGTGCTTAGTGGAAAAAGAGTGTGGGAAACATTTAATGCAACTCATGATTATTTTTCTGGGAAAAACCAATCTAACCCTTTTTTTCTTACACGCGTCTTCTATGTGTAAGAACTTTTAAACTCCTCACAAAAGTTACTCCATTGAATTGGTACATTGCTTGTGCCATTGGACTTCTATAAAAGAAATTGATACATTTTCCAGAGACTTCTCTTTCCTTTTTCTTCAGATTCTTCATTTTTGCTTCCTGGGTAAAAACTATATAGGCCAAGGAAATATTTCAAAGAAAGAAAAGAGAAAAGGGTTGTGACATTCGTTCTTTCTACTATGGAACAAGTGTTGATATCTCTACTATTTCCCACTCCTCGTATCAGAAGCACATGACTAGGAATAAAATCAAGCATGTTCATGTTGTAGACATTGTGTCCCTGTACTCCAACACAGGCATAATTAGTAGGTTTCATCAGGGTATTTGATTTTCGGGTATAGGGCATGAAAAGGACGTGTTCCTATGACCCTATTCAGAAAGACAGAGATCCAAAATGACCACCATTGACGAGTTATCTACTCCCTATTGTTGCACCTCAAAATTTGACCGACCACTTTTCTTGCTTGGCTTATGTTTCATTACATTTTTAGCATCTTGCATTTACATAGCATTGTTCTTACAGGGGATCAAGAAATTGTTTGTGTTCCATCCATGAGGAGAGACTTATTGGCTTTAAGTTCAAGCAAAGACATTGGTACGAGTCATTAAGTGATTGGTATTATCATGAAGTTGTCAAAGCTCATTGAGAGGAGAGGTTTGTTATAACTCCTTGTTTGAGAACCACCATAGGATTTTGTCAAGAGTTCATGAGGTCCTATCATTGGTGTAAGCATGAGAAATAGATTTTTTGAGTACCTTAGAGGCTATTGTGAAGTTGGAATGGTCATTCAATTCATCTGCAAAAGGCATAGGCAAAGGGGATGAAATTAGGGTTTCACATATAATTAGTTTAGACTTATTTCTTGGAGCAAAACTTGTTTTCATGATCCTTTTTATATCCCAAAGTGTTTAGAGGTAGAAGGTTGATCACCAATTTCAATAAGAAGAGCTTCAATTGGTCAATCAATTGCAAATCAGGAGATTTGGGGAAAAGTCAATTGTGGAGAGGAAAAAGTCAACTCCTGACTTTTTAAGGTCAAAATCATATTCCTCAAGTCCAACATGGTCAATGGGTGAAAATTGACCAAGAAATGTCAAAGGGATCATGAAAAAATCAAGAAGTGTGAAACTTACCATTTTTGGAAAATTAGGGTTTGAGAGACTTTCCATTTATGGAAAGTTCCATGTGTAAATCAGCCACTTTCCAAGCCATTTTTCTTTATGATCAATGTTTCAAATGAACTTTTGTCCAATATCAAAGTTGTTCCTCGTACTCTGAGCTTTCTTTTGAGTATTAATTCATCATCATGTGATGCTTAGAACTCAAGTTATGATGTTCAAAAGTTAGCGTTTTCAAAGACATCAAGATTGACAAGTTTGGACAGAATTTTGGACCAAGTTTCCAAGGCAATTTTCATTAGGTTCTTGGTGCCAAATGAAATTTTGTCGAACATAAAAGTTGTAGATCTTGTTGTAAGCTTTCCATCCATTACTAGAAGTTTCTCATGTGATGCTTAGAGCTCAAGTTATGTGGATTCAAAGTTGGGGTTTCAAATGTGTCAAAACTCATAACTTAGAAATTTTCTAAGTTATTTCAAGGCAGATTTCATGACATGGTTTTCAAGCTTGATTTTCATGATCTTCCAAGTTGAAAATCAAGATTTCTCCAACACCAAAGTTGTTCCCCATCATGCAAGCTTTCATTTGAATCCAATTTCCAATCAAGGGGAGTTAAACTCATCAAGTTATGTTGGTTCAAAGTAGGTGATTTGAGCAACATTTCAAGGCATGATTCATAGGTGATTTTGGCTTGTTTCTCAACCAAGTTTTGCTGCATTTCTCTTGTCTCAAGTCACACGCATGAGGCTTTCACTCCATGTGCCAAAACATTACCAAAACAAGACAAACAAGGTGTGTACCATTTTGGTGTCATTTTGAAAACCTTGGCCAAAGAAGGAAAGAAACAAGCAGCCACTAGCCTGACCATTACATATTCCATTTTATCCTTTTTCCACTAAAGAAAACAGCCACAATGCAAGGCAATTGGTGCATGGTTCATCATCAACCAATGAATCCAAACTCTCCTTTGATTTGCAAATCTGCCACCATTGAATTTTCACCACAGTTAAAGTCTCTATTTTTCATTTTAACTTCATATAAAAGCTTAGAACAAAAACCCTAGTGAGGCAGCCACCATTGTGAAGAAATTCAGAATATTTCTCTCTTTTTCTTCCTCTGAACTTTCCTTTGAAACTCACTTGTTCTTGGCCTTTCCATCAAAAATCACCTCAAATCACCATCCTCATACACTTCAACACCTTCTGTTTGCAAGAAAAGCCATTTGTGAGTGCTTTGATCCACACCTGCTCAAACTTGTTTGGAAGATTAAGGGAGTCTCAAGGCCGTTCAATCTCAGCTCAAGCTTCTACAAGCTTCAGGGAAGTGTTCTGCATCTTTTGAAGGCTGTTCAGCAAGCTTTGAAGAAGTAGTGGACATACTCCACTAGGTAACTTTCAGAACTTTTTTCTCTCATTCTAGCCATATAATAGGAGCATACTGTGTACATTTTAAGTCCTACTCCATTGGCAATGTTTGCATATTATTTTGGTGGAGTTTGGTTGATTTTTAGTTTGTGATGCTCAAATTGTTTGCCCTCGATTCACCCTGTAAATGAGCTTATTTTTAAAATGTGTGAATGGATTTGAGATCTCCATAGAATTATGAGTCTAGGGGTGTCTTTGTTTTTCATTTCTGGAAATTTTTGGGCTAGCTCCGGTGAGGGGTTGCCAGAGAAGACGACCAGAACTAAGGTTCCGGCGTCTGAAGGGTAGGGAAGGGCTGACTTGGCCTTCGCGCGTTTATTTGAATTCAAATTGGTTGAGTTGTCGCATGTTGAACCGTTGGATTTGCCAAATAATTGCCATGTTAATTAATGAAGCCAATGTGTCTGGCTGAGTGGCATCTGAGTATGGTCTGAGCTTTAGCTCTTTTGCTTTTAGCACCCTCTTCATTGCTGGCCCAAACGCGCTGCAAAGGATCCTAGTTCAATCTGAATTGCTTGTTTCACCCCCTCTCATTTTAAAAATAGTTTTGCTTATTCAAAAAATCCCCCAAAATCATTTTCTGACATTTCAACATGTTATTTAATTTTTCAATATTTTTATTTTATTTTTCCATTATTTTAATATTTTATTTGGAATTTAAGATTTAAAGGGTTTTATGGTTCATACCTAGTTTTGATTTGATCATTTGGACCTCAAATAATTATCCCCTATAACCATGGCTTCTCCCTCACTTAGGTGAGGGATTGAGGCATCTTTGAGGGTGGTTTGGGTCCATGTTTGATTATTTTTCGTTTGACTTTGAGTTGACTTTTGTTGTCCCTCGACTTATGCTCGATAAGGTGGACACCATCAATTCTTGAATTATTTGGTGATGCCTTGAGTGGAATCTATTCATGAGATTTTGGGTTCTGTTTGTCACTTAACCTAGCTATGTTGTGTTTTTTATTTGTGATTTATTGAAGCTTTCTCTTATTTTTGGTGAATCTTACAAGTCAAGTCACTTTTAGGGATGTTTACACATGCTAGTTTGACCTATTTCTTTGGGATATGATCTCAAGTGATCCCATATGCATTTTGTGAGCCTTGTTACATTATTCTAACATGCTTAAGGTGCTTTTTTACTTGTTCAAGGTCATTTACATGTGTAATTTGCATCACAAGTTATCTTTGAATCATGCTTTTCCACTTGTCTTAAGTGTTGAGATTGTGTTAGGACTTTGTTTCCTTCACTTCATATGATCATACTTGTGCCTTGCCTCTTGTTTTAAGTTTGATTTGAAGCATTCCTCTTGATGTTTTGCTTCTTCCCTAGGTTGTTTACCACATGTTCATGATGATTTGGTGTCATTTGTTTACACTTTGAATTTGTCATGAACTTTGGTGTTTGTTTTTGCTTTGTTTTGTTTGCATTGTTTTGCTTAGTTATAAGGATTGTATGGTTGAGATGTGCTTGTGGTGGTGGCTGACCCACACTTTTTCCTTCCTTTTTTCTTTGTGTGGCATCTTTTTTTATAGTGATTGATTTTTGAATGGTTGTAGGAGTTGTAACTTCTTCCATTTCATCTCACTCTTTTTGACTTGTTTAAGTCCATTTTATTAAAATTTTTGCTTCACCTTTGTTGCATCATTTTGTCTTGAATTTCATCTTGTCACCTTTGCATATCATGTTTGCATTACTTTTGACTTGTTTAAGTCAACTTCTTTTCATTTTCCATTTCATCTGTGATTGATTTATCTGTTGTTTATTTGGCCTTTTGCCATGATCCCCTTAGGATTCCTAGTTCCTCTGTTTAAGATGGGAGTAGGAGAGACATTAGGTGTTCAATCCAAGCATGCTAACATTAGGATAGCTTCTTCCCTCTTAATCCCAACTTTAGGAGCACTATGCATGATAACATTAGGGTTCAGTTTCCCCCTAATTTGTGTCTTCTCTTCTTCTCTCTTAACATCTTAAGATACTAATAAAGGTTAACAAATATTGTATGTTACGAGCCTTAAGTACTTGAGGAATGATAGTTGAGGGGTTTCCTCTTAACTGTCTAGAGTGTTTAGCGTATGCCCTTTGGGCGATATGCGACGCATTCGCTCTTAAGTCATAGACTTTAGTGCAACATGAGCTACAAATCTAATTCAATTCACTTCTTTATAAAAAACACAAAACAAAACATCAAACCTCTTTATCCTTCGGGATTAATTGAAAATCATTTTTAGAAAGAGTGTGTTAACTCTTGGTTCTACCGCAAACAGGTAACGCCTAAGTCTCCAATGGTCGAGCAGCAATACACCTAACTGCTAGAACGATGGTTTAACCCTACTCAGTTAAAACACTTGAACCAATCTGAGGTCGTGTCAGCCTGAACTATGTTTGCTCTGATTTCTCGTACCAGATGAGTATACGTAGGCACAAGACGACGATATCTTGGCGAGCAACCTTCCCCCCTTTCACCCGTAGTTTTTTGAACTACGTTGACTCTGACTTTCCCATTGCACGAGGGAATGCGTAGGCATAGAGTGGCGATGCTCTATCGAGTCTCTTTTCTTTTCTTTTGTCCCCGTGTGCCAGCCTTTTGATAGATTAACACCCTTTTAGATAGAAAACAAGCGTGGATCTCGTTGATTACAACGGACATGAGGGGTGCTCATACCTTCCACTTGCGTAACCGACTCCCGAACCCAAGATTTGGTTGCGATGACCTGTCTTTTCCCTTCTTTCATAGGTTTTCTCTGATCGTTTCCTTTCTAACTCTTTGGGATAAATAAAGAATGGTGGCGACTCTTCTGTCTTCCTCCGACTCCTTTTTTGCAGTAGCGACACCTATTTTTTTACATGCCCGTCATCCATAAGATGTTGGTTATAATACCTTTAACTTCCTTCAAGAGAGACTTCTTGATTGTTATTAGCACCTACCCTTCCCATATCTCTTCAAACGTATGAAGCATCCTTAGGGTTTTCCATATAATTTGTTGCAACCTAGGCACCCCCACTGTCTAGGTGTTCCTTTCTTTCTTTAGCACAATGTTTCTTCCCAATAGTGACTAGATAACATTGTGTTCCCTTCTGTGTAGACATTTATTGGAACCCTATGCAGACCCTTATGAGGATTATAAAAATAGGTTTGTGCAGTTGAGGGGGTGGGATGGCGCCTCTCTGGTGACCATAGGGGAGATGGGTGCCCCTCGCTTCCCTTTATCGTGGACTTCGATCCTTAATTCATAAAAGGGATAGATTTAAGCGTCCTTCCCCCATTAAGCCAGAGATGATCTAGGTTTTGATCTGCTTCTATCCCCTGAACACTCGTACTCTTGTTATCTAGGACCGAAAAGATTGTGATGGGGTAAAGAATTATTTGGGTAAGTTTTATGGTATGAAAAGAACCTTTTGAACTGATCTTGTGTCTACTGTCTTATATACATTAACAGCATTCCCCATTTTTTTTGCAGATGATATGACTAAGATTTCTCTTGGCAATAGGATAGAGTGTTTAATTTAAATGCAAGCGATGTAGTAGTACGTAGGCTTGTCCCGCCTTTTTCTAGGGATTTGTCTACTGATGGCGGAAAGTGACAGTGCAAGACATCCAGTGCTTATGAAGCTCTACCTCCCAAGAATCTAAGACGAGAGGACGGTCCTTCACGATGTTTCCAAGTAACAAATAAGGGGCAAAAAGGAGGTGGTGAATCTGCTCCTCCTAGACCTTCATTATGAAGTACTTCCAATTTTAAAGCAGTGGAGTTCTCTGAATGCTACCTCCTTATTTTAAAGAGTTTTCCTGGTGATTACCAGTCACTCCTTGGAAAACCTTTCGCTTACTTAGAGAACCTTCTAGAGGTCCAACTGTCATGGGGTCTTCTAGTAGGGATATCTGAGAGTTGCAATCCAGTATGAACTATATTATCATAAGCATTCAAGGAAGTCAGAAGGAGGTACAGGCACTGAGATAGGAGCAAAATGCTTTGATGGTGTGTGTTAGGGAAGTGGCTAATAGGAATATTTCCTAATTTGAGAAAGGGAATCATCATGAGAAATCGTTTGAGGAAGGTCTTGGCTCCATAAAAATTATGGAGGGGGAGGCTTTTTCGCTCAAGGATGAGGTTGTGGCCACTTATGCCCAGTATTTTGAAAATGAAAGGAGGTGTGCGTACTTCTTTTACACGAACTTAGAGTTGAGTCTGACGGACCTATCACATCACTTATCATGGGGAAACCAAGATCCTTTTTGGGGATTCAGTTATTTATCGCCTTTAATGGCGGCGAGGATCCTTCATGAAGATCCAACCTTTTAATTGCCTCTATAGAGGTTAAGGGATCTTCGTGAGGATCCAACGTTTGATTGCCCCTATGGGCGGAAAGGATCCTTCATAAGGATCTAACGCTTGATTGCCTTTATGGGCGGAAAGGTTACTTTATGAGAATCCACCGTTTGATTGTCTCTATGGGCGATAATGATCCTTCATGAGGATCCAACGTTTGATTTCCTCTATGGGAGGAAAGGTTCCCTCATGAGAATCCAACATTTGATTGCCTCTATGGGCAGCAAAGATCCTTTGTTAGGGTCCAGTGTTTGATTGCCTCTATGGGCGACAAGGATCCTTTGTGAGGATATAACATTTGAATGTTGTTATGTGTGGAAAAGAGCTTTTGCAAGGATCCATCATTTGATTGCCTATATGGGCGGCAAGGATTTAGCATTTGAATTGCCTCCATGGAAAATATTTTTCAGAACCATTAGATTTCCTTCAAAGGAATGGATAGCAATGCAAATTCTTAAGAATAATATATTAAGGCACCTAATTAAAAACCTTCACCTCGTACAAGGTAGGAAGAGAAAAGAGTGCATACCTCAACAAACACATGTTGTTACAAGTCACAGAGACATAACGCTCTCCTAATAAAAAATAACAACAAAGTAAATAAATAGCGGTAAAGAAATATGAATATTTATAAGATAAATGGCGCTACAGGGAATTCCCTGTGGGCTTTCAATATTCAATCTCCTCACCAGTCTGAGAGGGAGCTTCATCACACCTGAGAGGGAGCTTTCAAAATACTTAACAAGTAAAACCATTTAATTAAGTATAAACTCAACACTTTGGTCTCAAACTATAACATAATATAACTTAATAAAGAAACTAAAACATGTTCAAATACATTTAATTGTATTGATGCTTTACAGAATTACTAAAAATAATAAATCAAGTCAGGTTTGTTTTAGATTCCAAGGTCGATATAACAAAACAAAAAACATAAATATATTATTTTACCTCATCATTAAAATCAAGTTTTCCAGAAAATTGTCGTCGCTTATCTTTAAACCTATATACTGCTTTGCTCCAGTATTTCTAATAGAAACTATATATAACACACACTAACACACACACGCACGCACGCACGCAACGCACAAGCACACGCACACGCACACACACACACACACACACACGCACGCACGCGCGCACACGCACGCGCGCACACACACTCACACAGATATATATATATATATATATATATATATATATATATATATATATATATATATATATATATATATATATATATATATATATATATATATATATATATATATATATATATATATATATATATATATATATATATATATATATATATATATATATATATATATATATATATATATATATATATATATATATATATATAATTGAGTTAGAATCAATTTATTTTAAGAATAATTTTTTTAATTTATTCTAAATTATAGTCTTTAAATTAAATTAAATCTAATAATTAATTAAGTATCCAAATTCACACTCATTCCCACTATTTTTTTTAAGGTATTTGTACATACACAATCTTATACCCATCTACCAGATTCTTATCTTATTTATAATGAGTATTTTTCTTTTCCAAATATTTATTAGGTCATGATGGATTGTCATCCCTAGTTGCATACAACTTTTTTTATTGAGAATTTTTTATCTCATCCCTTGACTTTTTTAGGCACAATGCGCTCTGCTAAAATATCCTCTATTCTGGAGATGTATCTCCAAACGCGCCTTTTTTCAGTTTTTTAAAATTAATTTCTTAAATACATCTATGAAATATTTCTGTATGCGTATTTACAGGAAAAAAAACTAGATACGGAATATCAGAAAATCAACATTGCAACGATAAAATCAACATTAATAAAATAAAATCGGCGTTACATTGATGATTTCGACAGAAATTTAAATACTACATTTCAATAGTCCGGTGGACGCTTGCACATCTCTAAGATGTCATCGCCTTGTTGGTGTGGTACCGAATGTTATACACTTGCCTTATATTTGATATATTGTCGGATTTCTTCTGTTTCAATGTGGCAAGTATATTTTTCGGTTGAACAAGATTTAAGGTCATGTCACTAATACATGTTTTCTCTTTGCCTTGAGCCGACATACAATAGGATGACTTGTAACTTTAAGCACAATTCATGGTTATGCAAACCACAAATAATACTAAATTTTCACTTTTTGGTACTCACATGTAACCAGGAATCTTAAAAGTACATTCACATTTTCTACTGCCGATGTCATATCTTTTAAACTTCCGTAGAGGAGTCTGATATTTCCCGCTTCTTTCGCACAACAAAGTTACAAAAATGTTTCTTCTTTCTGAACCATTATCTGAACTTCCTACAATCACACCAAAATCAAGTCTAGTTGCAGTCCTACGAATCCATGTGAGCATGCTATCACGATCATCAAACTCTTGTTTGTTCTTAAAATTAATGCTGACATCTACCGACTTTACGATGATCCCTTGAACATTCGGAGAAACATCGTTTGTAGAAACTAATTATTTTGAGATATTATTGGGGTGCGCCTTATCTATTGTAAACAATAAGAAAAATAAACAAAAATTACAAATCTACCGTAAACAAACAGGCCACATACACATTCCGGAGGTACAGCTCCGGAAGCAACGTTACTTTTTTTTTCCAAAAGTTTGATGATTAATGTGAGCAATGTAGTGGACAAAGTGCAATTTTTACTTGAAATTCGATCTTCTCTTACTCCCTTTAATTTGTTGCACGAAAAAGTTGGAGTTTTGGAGTCAAAAAATGATATTGAGAATGTAGGATTTTTTAAGTTGGTGAAGGCGAGTGTGAAAGAAAAAAACACAACAATGGGGGAGTGATCATGCAGGTATTAAATATAGCAGAAATTTCCGAAGCTGTATCTGCAGAACAATCTGGCGCTTAGATGTTCTGGAGGTGTATCTACGCAAGTTTTCATGATCTGAATTATTTTGAAGTTTTTTCCAGCGATTATCAGTAGATGTAACTCTGGAAAAAAAAATCAAAATTTAATTTTAAAAAAATGCATCCAAATATGTATCTCCAAAAGTAAAAGACATAAAAGAAAATGCGATATATGCCTAAAAATATCAAAGTCTGGATTAATAAATTCTCTTTTTATTAATACAATTTAACCTATAATAACCTTTATCGACTTTAAAATTCTATTTATTAGTGTCTTAAAATAACTTATTTATTTATAAAAAATTGTTTCAAACTATATGTAACCGACTATATTTGTGAGATAAAGCTTGTTAGTTGTTTTAAAATCTCAGTTTAGTTTTCAATACAATTTTTTTTCCTTCCTCTGATTGACATAATTAATATTAATACTTCTTTAATCACTAGCAATTTAATATCTTATATTTTACATTTATATTAAAAATAAATACACCAATATATAATAAAAGTATTTCGTTAAAAATGTTATTCTCTCTTTCAAAAACTAATTCTAAAACTCAATCATAACTGGATTCCTAAATTAAGTTCCCAAAAAAAGCATATTAGATAAGAAAAAAAAGGCTCTGCAAAATGCGAGCTGCATGAATACCACCTTCAGTACAAACTCTTGCATGCATGTAAATTTCAAGAACTAATATGAAAACACATTATGAAATAGTTTAGTGATCCTTGTCAACTGATTCAAAAACCAAGAATATCTTTGAATTTGACAAATTCCGAAACTAAACAAATGCTTTCCTACTCATCATTAAGAGAAGAACAACAAAGGTTATCAGTGGTTCAAATGTCAAACGAAGCAACCCGATGGAGAGATCTCATGTCATAATCTTGGCAGACCTAGCAAAGAGACTGTCCACAACTTTCCCAACATTAGAAATGGTTTCTAAAGTTGCAGGGTATATAGCATCAGTTTTAGGGTCATCAAAGATAACAAGGCATCCAGCACCCTGATCCAATGTCCCAGCAAACTTCTTGTCCAAAATCATCTGAGACATCTTCCGTTCCACGTGATCAATGGGAAGCTCAATAAGTTCAGCAATATGTGCAATCTCAACCCTTGAGAATGGTTCAATCAATCTGCAGAGATTCTGCTCCAGAAGGGTGTCATACAAGGATGACAGGTGCCTATGAACAATTGGATCTTCCTCCAACTGTGCTTTGAAGTCTCGCAAAGCAGTTTCAAATAATTTCAGGGATCTTTTGGAATGAGCGTCTGCAACAGCTTTCATCGCATCCAAGTCAGGTCCAACATATTGCAGGCCTGCTTTAGAAGATATGATTCCAGCCACATCATCAGCTTGACTAACCATGATCTTACACAGCAACATGTATTTTAGGCTAAAGACAGCTTTAGGATCTTCAAGAGCATTGAAAGACTCAAAAGCTTCAAAGAAATAACTATATGCAGTTTTGTAATCCTTCTCTTCAGCATGAAGAATTCCACTCTGCAAATCTATGGCACCTTGTTGAGCAGGTGGAACATAAATAGCATTTGCAGCTGTTCTTGCGGCTGTGAGAGCAGCTTTTGCTTTGGGGAGATTTCTTAAGGAGAAGTGAAGCTTGCTTTCAAGCAAGTCTATGTCTACAAGAAGGAGCTTGTCATCTAGTCTCCTAACCTCTTTGACCAAGCCATTAAGGAGAGTCAAAGCTTGTGAGTATTCCTTAGTTTCCATCAGAAGAGTAGCAAGCCTTGCCTCGACTCGCTGCCTCAGAAAGGTACGCTTTTCATCGCGAGTCCATTGCACCATTTCTTTGCAGAGTAAAATTTGTAATTCAGATGTTCCTGGTATTTTAGCAACAGAATCAATTATTCCTCTCACAATCTTTGCAGTCTTTGCCTTGGGAATCAAGGAAAAGAATGGCCTCAACTGAGTGAGAAGGCTGCGCAGATCTTCCGCCCTATTCTCTTGCCTGAGAAGATCGGTGAGGTTTGTTATGGCCTGCTCTTTCATGCGCAGAGCTTCTGGGGAAGAAGAAGGATCCCCAAGTACACGATAAAGAATGGAGATGCCCTCAGATGGGTCTTTAGCTTCCAATGCCAGAGCAATCGAGTCTGTTGTGGCAGGAAGAAAAGAAGACATAGCTGCAACTAGGACAAAGTGCTGCCAAAAAAAAGATTTTGTCAATAGAGAGAAAGCTGAAAGCCAACAAATTATTGTGCATTACTATCAATAATTGAGTAAAAATATTATCTCACTACTTGAACTGTTCCACCAGTCTCCCAATATATATCAAATATTTTACCCTATTTAAATAGTTATATGTTGAATTTCAAAATCTATGAGATATAATGTAAGGGGAGGTGATACAGGTCAAATGCCATTAGATGATCATAGAAAACATGGATAGAAATATATGAAGTTGCTCCACTTTTCAAAGCTAGTTAACACAGACATGTATTGAAAATTTGACATCTTAACACAGACATCATGAGTAAGATTTTGTCATGTTAAAACAACCACCTTATTCCAATGGTAGCCCTACTAAACATGTTTTCAAATGTCAATGGCATAGGGAAGCCAATTGTGGCCTATCAAAAAGCAGACGATGCCGGCACAGCAAGACATGTATTAGTGTCAAAAAGCAGACAACAACTGCAGATATAAGTGTAGAAAGAGTGGAACAGTGCAAGACACCGCCACCCCTGCCCACCGGATGGTTTAGAAAGTAAGGAGGGTATGTTGAGAAAAGTCAACTTTTTAAACAACGTAAATTTCGCAAGTGCGGCAATTTAAGCAGATAAGTACTAATCGTAATCATTGACAACATTGCCCAAAATATCTGAAAAACCTTGGCCTAGCAGAACATGGACATAATCTACCAACTACCAAATAACATGATTTCACCTCCTCCCTGACTTCTAACTTAAACTAGCAATGTTGGTTTCCTGGTCATCTTAAAATCAAACTACCTCCACCAGACAAATTAAAGCACACAAAGTCACAACAGAAAAAACAGAAAAAGACCCATAAGATCCATCAAAATTGAAAAGTAAACTTTGCAGTTTTACCTTGGTTTAACTATGCAATACACAAAAGTATAAAAAGAACATTGATATAAATTTGAAATAGAAATTGCAAAGGGGTCTTTTCCATCATTCTACACGTATTATACTAATAAGCCATGCGAATAAAGAGACCTAGGACACACAGTCACAACTCAATACATGGTGTACATAATGGCACAAAACGCGGCATAGGGTGACCTAACTTCATGTACACATCATCACAAATGTTATCATACAAATTCTCATCTATATCTGTGAATCACCAATGCCACGAGAAGGAATCACATATTTAGACGAATCATATCCTCTTATATTCACACTAAAGGAGCAGACAGCACAGAAAAACAAATTACCCTTGACTAGAAACGTGACCGGTCAAGATTCACTGACCAAAATAAAATTATCTTCAACAAAAAATTTCAAGAACTAGAATGTTGAATGTTCTACTACTCTAAACGGACAAATAATTTAATATTGTTTATTTATTTGATGCAAATATTTAGAAGGAAAGAAAGTTTTTTATTCCAAGCAAACATGTAAATGTCTAGAAACCTACATATAACACAATATCATGTTATAAACATAGTCGTAATTGTAAGAATGTTAATTGGAAACATTTAAAGATAACACAGAGCAAAACACAAGTATCACTTGGCATTGCGTCAACAAAAAAAGTATCACTTAGCATTGATGTGAGGCAACACAAGTATCACTTAGCATTGATGTGAGGCAATACAAGTATTACTTAGCTCTAAAAGGCAATATGTAACAATTTTAAACCAGAGACATTGTCAATGGCGGATGGCGGTCCATGGCAGAGAGCCAAAATCCTGTCATACCGGACGCTGTGCTGTTATAACGGATTATGGTGGAAAAACCCGTAATATCGGCCAATATTTACCATCGCGGCGAGCCCAAAAACCGCCACGTATATCTGCCATAGCACTGCAATTGCGGATATTTGATAAGACTGACCAGAGAGAACACTAGAGAATGAGAAACCTTAGGACAGCAAGATATTACAGAAGGGACAAAGGAAATCCCTTATCCTATTGTGTGCATCCATACCACTTAACACTGCATTACTTGGTTAGGTTTAGTTTTCTCCTTCCTTTCACAGATATTTGACCACAAACACAAACAATATAAGCATTAACAAGTCCTGCCTACTCTGTAGCATTCCTCTTCATACATCTATCCGAAACAGTAAAACCAAACCTAGAAAAAAAAATCAAAAGCTATACCAGAATGACTAAGGGCAGTAACCCAGCCCACACAATATACAGAATGGGTGATTTGACTACTGGGACAGCTTGCCCTTAGCTGGAATATCAATACACACACCATTTAGTAGGTGATTTAAAATACGAATCCCACCGCATCCCACCACAAGCACTCTAGTAATGTTGAAAAACTACCATCTTAAGAAATCATTATACTTAAACTCAGAAACGAGCGAAACTGAGCCAAAACATAGTTCTAAATAATAAAGTTTTAATTTTTAGGATAAGTACACACGACCCCAACCATTTTGATGTCCAAACATGATTATATCAACATCTCATTCCACAATAGAAAATAACTGAACTGTCACTATAACTTCTCTAACCTCATAATCAATACTTTCAAATTTCCCCATCTTTAGCAAACACCCCACAAAATATCAAGCACCAAACAAATCCCAGAAAACTTCTACTTAATCTAATATCATAGTTACGAGCAAAATCAACTTAAAATTGAAATTAACACTCACAGAAGCCAACTTAAAAACCAAGACACAGCAATTGCTTGCAATATGCACCAAAATTAGGAAACCTAGATTCATGGTGGAAATAAAATAAAATAAAATAGAACAAAAGAAAACCCTAAGGAGCAGAAAATTTGAAAAATTAAGGAGTAACATACTTGGATGAAATGGAAGAAGAACAAGAATCCTTTGTGACGATCGTAGTTGAGCAAGAACCAAAGGGTTTTAGTGTTGAGATGCAGAAGAGAGTGAAAGAGAAGAAGAATATTGGGTTTACTTGTTGCTCAATACAAGAAGAATAGTGGCGAACGAAATTGCACGATTACTTTGGGCTTTTCTATCAATTTGGGCTTAGGCCTTTTTATGAT
The DNA here is from genome assembly GCA_963859935.3 of Lathyrus sativus. Classification (NCBI taxonomy): domain Eukaryota; kingdom Viridiplantae; phylum Streptophyta; class Magnoliopsida; order Fabales; family Fabaceae; genus Lathyrus; species Lathyrus sativus. Next base: position 24,922,586 of record OZ012740.1, on the reverse strand, counting down.
AAGCCCGTATTATGTCTAAGGTTTAATATTTTAACCGCCTTTGTTTTTTATAGCACCCTCTCCACTCTCCTTTTTTTTTTTATCTTCAACTATAGTTTAGTTACAAGTTTTAAGAATTGTGCAGACATTGAATTTTTATTATAATTATCTTTAAATCAGATTTATGAGATAAGGGTTGTTTATGTTAATGATTATGGTAACATGAATCACTGTTAAATTCTTTTAAATTCTTTTGTGAATCAATGGATTTTGGAAAAAAATTAGTTGGAGATATGTATGAAGGTTTAGGGATGAAAGGTGTGGATATCGCATGATGGAAACTGAAATTTTTGGAAAAAAACTCCAGCGACAATCGATTGCTACCAGATGACAATTGATTGCACCAGTTTAAATTTTGAAAAAAAAAGTAAACAGTGGAATCGATTGCACCAATGCTACAATCGATTGTCTATCCTAGAAAAGTGATTTTTTGTGAAGTCAATAGCAAAACGTGTTTGCTGACAATCGATTGTCATATGCCAAATGGTGAAAATTATGGTTTTTGTTTTTGTTGTGTTGTCCAGCGATTTTGGTTGTATCTTTCATTCCGTAAGTCCAAATGAGATGTCGTTCGAAGCGTTGGAAAGCTAACGCGCAAATCTACCTCATGGTAGTGCTTGGTGAAATGTTTAATCCATAGTCATTTACCTTCTATAGGGATGTTTATGATGACTTGTATGATTGATTGGCGAATCGTTATGCTTATACGATGATATGTTGTTGTTTTAGTGAAGTAACATGAACGAATGATTATGAAGTTACATTTGTTGAGTTGTTATTGTTTGTTGTTATTTATTAATGTTGTATCATTGATTAATTTTTATGTAAGATGAATGATGTTGTGCATAAATGGTGAGATGTACAAAGTGATTCTTTTGGTGAACCTTTTGGTGAAAATGCATGTTGTTGAGAGTCATGCATCATGGTGTACGGATTTCGGTCCATTTTTGGTGTGATTTAGTCCTACGGTGGGGATCAGGAGCGAGTATCCGGTTTCAGGTGAGGATCGATGAAGCGTTGCTTATAATGATAGTAACAATTTGGTGTACTCTGGTCCTATGATGGGGATCAGGAGCGAGATGAACCTGAGTGTTCATGAATGGTACCGCATGCATAATGAGTCATTTGTGAAGTATATTGCATATATGTTTGCATACGTAGTTGATTGTTCATGATGATGTTGATTGGTTTAAATATATACATGATGTTATGAATGGTGTGAGAATTTTTTAAATAATTAAGGTTAGGTCTAATTTTTTTATTAATTTTAATTTTTAATGTCATATTTCTTGTTATTCATTCCATGTCCTTAGTGTGTTTTTGCACGTCCATCCCCTTGATTAGTTGAATCAAGATCATTCTTGATCAATTAATTACTTTGGTATTAGACCTTTTATTGTATGATTTCTCATGAATAATTGCATGTTCCCTTAGGTTTTCATCCATTTAAGTGATCATAAGTCCCTTGATCACTTAAATTGAATTAGATCTTTGACTTGACTCCCTATCGAATCCTTTAGATCAATCATTCATACTTTCACTTTTCAAAACCCTAGAGCCAATACATGATAACATGGTATTTCACCCCATTCACATCTGTCGCGGTAAGAATCGAATATCAAGCTATTGGATTTAACTTGAATCACAGATCATGATGTTCACCACCGAGCTTTGATTTATTCAAAGGAAATGGTAAAAATCGAAGAAAACCCTAAGTGTGTTATGTAACAACACAGCTAAGAGATATAAGGTTCGGGGGTTGGTTATACCTAGGGAATGTGTTAGCATCCTAAGTATATGTAGTACTCTACAGGAACCTCTTGTTAGTATTTGTGTTATACTAAAGTTGCTTGCTAAGGGAAAAGTGCTAAGGTAAATATCTAAAGTATATACAAAGTTTGTTCGCCAAGACATTGCATCTCGTGCCTACGTATCCTGACGAGAATGGAATTAGAGCAACCGTAGTTCCCCTTAATAGGGGTGAGGAACTCTTGACTGTGGTCAAGGTTCCAAAGGGAAAAAAGTAAATGTCTGCGGTGTGACACCTACATAGAGTGCGGCGACTCTAAACTAAGATTAAGTTAGCAAGGAACAGAATGTCCACGGCGGGACGACTAAATAGAGAATAAAGACTCTAATCTTAAGGCTAGGATCAATGGGTAAGGACCTAAAGTTAGGCTAAGAATGACATGACAGACAACAAAGGGAGTTCTTTCCTTTGGAATCAGGGAGTAAGAAACTGGGGGACAAAGAGGTGAAACTCGAATCCCAAGTATAAGAGGAATAACAATACAATAAATGCTCAGGAAAATCAAGCACTCAAAAGATATGACATCGAAACCAGAATTTAAACATAGCCAAAAATAACAAGAATTAGATCGAACATCAAGAAATTAATGAAAATGGAAATGCCAGGATTAATTTAAAAGAATAAAATAAAAACAAAATCTAATCAATTAACTAATTTACTAATTAAATAAAGTTCTAAAAGACTAAATAACTAAACTAACTAAACTAATTAGTAAGCTAAAAATCTAACTAAACTAATTAACTACTAAAATCTAGTTAAAACTACTTAATTTAAATCAATTAACTAAATCCTAATTAAAAAACTAAAAAAAACTAATTAAACTAAACCCTAGTTAGAACTAATTAATTAAAATCAATTAAACTAAATCCTAAATAGGGGTGCATTCTAGAAAAGCAAGTACACGGGTTAGAAATTCCAACAGGCCTCAAGCCCAATTACCCAGACAGCAACAACACAAGGTTTGATAAAATACCACCAGGTCTTTTATTTCAAAAGCAAGGGAGTGGTGAAAAGATAAAAAAAGAAAAGATAAATGCGGTTCACCCTCATCAAAACGAAAGGTAACAAAGTGTTTCATACCAAAATCCGATGGAAGAATAGAAGGAGAAGAAAAACAGTGACATCAACAACAATAACGTCAGACGTACGATGTTCCCACCTCCGTGAGTGATTCGGCCCTCTCACTCTCGATATCTGGCTTTGTTCGTTTGGAATCTAGTTTCACTTCTTCTTCATCTCAACCTCTCATTCGATTCATTGAGGTTTCGATTTGGGATTGAAGATTCAATTGATTTGTTGTTGGGTTTTTATTGAATATTATTGTTTTGGGTGATTGTAGATGATGGTTGTAGTGAACGCAATGGAAGTCTTGGTTTAGCAAGAGAAGAAGGTTCGTTCTATGGTTGAGGAAAGTGAATCACCGATGAAAAAGGGAGGCGAAATATGTCGTGATTTTTTTGCGAAAAGGTTCCGATGTTGTTGAAGGTTATGGTGGTGGTAAGGTGGTCTTTGCTGAAACTGATTGTTCATGTTAGGGTTCCCTGTAAAAGTTGCAATAGACTCAATGGAGGGGAAAAGGTTTTTGGAAGAAATACCAATTGGTGTTATCCCCTGAGTGGAAGAAGTTTTTCATTTATGCAATGGGTTTGTAATTGAAAATGAAGGAGAGAAGTTGTCACAGGTGTAGAATGGTCCAACTTTTTGACAAGGTTTCCTATGAAAGTTTCACAGGTATTCGTTTTTATGTTCTGTTATTTTCGTTCTGCAGAAAACTGTATCAGATTGTTGGCATCTAGTGTGTGAGGTCATTGTCTTTGTTGTGATTCAGAGTGCAGAACAGGTTGAAGTAGGGCGCAAATTTTGGTCGTTGTGTATTGTAATGGTTTTGCTATCCTGTTCTTGTTTTTGCATTTTATAGCAGGTTCTTCTATAGTGAAAGGATTTTGTCTTGGTGTTAAGCAGACTGAGGCAGTGTTTTTGGTGTGGAGCATGGGTAGAGATGACTGGCAGGGTCTGTTCATTCTTTTTGTGTGCAAGGATTGTACAGGTTTTGTAGCAAAAAAAAGGAGTTTGTGGAGAATTAGATTTTAAGAAAATGAGACTAAATTAATTAGAAACAATAAATTAATTAACATAAATAAAAATCACTACGCCAGAAATGACATTTAGCAGCGCATACAAAGACAGCGCTTTTAGAAAAAGCGCTGCTAAAGAGGAATAAAAAAAAAGACAAAAATTGATAACCAAAGACAGCGCTTTCTCAGAAAGCGCTGCTAAATGGGGGTCCTAAGACAGCGCTTATAAAAAGCGCTTCTAAAAGGGGGGTCTAAGACAGCCCAAAGACAGCGCTTTTTAAAAAGCGCTGCTAAAGGGGGGATCCTAAGGCAGCACTTCCAAAAAGCGCTGCTAAAGGGGGGCCCTAAGAAAGCGCTTTTTAAAAGCGCTGCTAAAGGGGGACCCTTAGAAAGCGCTTTTTATATAAAGCGCTGCTATATGAAATTGATAAGGCACCCTATGAAAGCGCTTTTAAAAGCGCTGCTAAAGGCCTTTAAAAGCGCTGCTAAAGGTATTCATATTATAATTTTAAAATGCCCTCCAGAATTTTAATAGAATCAGAACAGTCACGCTAACTATTTCTTCTTTCTCTGGCGAACGAAAACACGAACCAACCACCCACTGTTCATCGTCCGACCATCGCCTTCTTCCGTTCGATCATCCTTCCGACCATCACCGACCGTTCACCGTCCGTTTTTGAGTTCATTCATCTGTCTGCATTGCCGGTCCACCATTGTTACGGTACGTGAAGTTTGCTCTGCTTTTCTTGTTTTTTTTTTTTTATCTTTTCACCATTGTTGTTCTGATGATATAGGTGGTTTTATATAGATGGTATTTGAGCATAGTAGATGGTTTTATATTGTTGCTATTTGATTTGTTGTTGTTGTTGTGTTATATATTGAAGGTTTTGTGTTATTTGTTTGTTGTTGTTGTTGTTGAGATATATATGATATTGTTGTTGTTGTTGATGTAAAATATGAGATATTTGAGTTTTTTTTTGTTGTTGTTGTGTTATTTGTTGTTGTTGTTGTTGTTGTTGTTGTTGTGTTAATATATATAGTTTAATATATGATATTTGATATATGATATTTGATGTTTTTAGTGTTATTGAGATATATTTGATATTTGATATTTGATATAGTTTAATATTTGATATATGATATTTGTTGTTTGTTGTTGTTGTAAAATATGATATTTGTTGTTTGTTGTTGTTGTAAAATATGAGATATAGTTTATATTTTATATAGATCGTGGTTGTTGTTGTTTAATATGATATTTGTTGTTGTTGTTGATGTAAAATATGAGATATATATATATTTGATATATATTGTTGTTGTTGTTGTTTAATATGATATTTGATGTTGTTGTTGATGTAAAATATGAGATATATATATTTGATATATATTGTTGTTGTTGTTGTTTAATATGATATTTGTTGTTGTTGTTGTTGATGTAAAATATGAGATATATATATTTGATATATATTGTTGTTGTTGTTGTTTAATATGATATTTGTTGTTGTTGTTGATATGAAATATGAGATATAGTGTATATTTAATATAGATTGTTGTTGTTGTTGTTGTTGTTTAATATGATATTTGTTGTTGTTGTTGATTATAAATATGAGATATAGTTTATATTTGATATAGATGGTTTGTTGTTGTTGTTTAATATGACATTTGCTGTTATTGTTGTTGTTGTTGTTGTTATTCTGAATTACAGGTATATTATGGCCAGCAACGAGGAAACATCACATGATGGAAAAGAAACACCCAAAGACGTTGAAGGCGAAATTAAAAGAGGCATAACGATAATGAAAAGAATCATCCGTGCGAGAGATAAAGGTGTAAAGTACGATGTCCATTGGAATGAAAGAGATCAGTTGGTTGAGCCTAATGGTGCGTTGCTGACAAGTTATATTGGAGCAATTGTACGTTCGCAAGTTCCGATTACTTGCGATAACTGGAGAATTCCTGCATTAGAAGCGGCTAAGGATAAAATTTGGACCGAGATTCAAGTATGAGATTTGATCATTTTTAATTATGTTGACAGTTACATCTTTAAATTAATTATACTAACATGTTATATGTATGTGTATTTGTTTGCAGAGATCTTTTAATATTGAGGATTCTAGGAGAAAATATTGTATTCAGTTGGCCGGAAAACGCTTGAGGGGATTTAGAGCGTTTTTAACCAACAAATATCTTAAAGATTCTGATGGCAACTTTGTAGAGTCGGAGCGTCCAGCGAAGTACGCTGATTTGATTTCGGATGCAGAATGGGAGACATTTGTTGCGAAGCGAAGAACCAAAGAATTTGAAGTAAGTACAACTTATCATGAACAATGTATAGTATATATACCTATTCCACAAACAAACTGATATGACTTAAACTTGTTTTTTCAGGTTAAGAGTGGCGTAAATCGGGAACGGGCATCAAACCCTGCGTATCCATATAGAAAGGGGCGTTTGGGATATGCACGCTTAGAACAAAAATTAGTAAGTGCATATATATGCTTTAATATGATCTATTTACAAAAAATAGTAAGTATACATAATAGGATATAATGCTTTATTGTTCGTCTTAATGCGTAGTTGGAAGAGGAGAAAAGTGATGCGACATCTCTTCCGGACCATGTCGTATGGAAGGCTGCCCGGGTGGGAAGAGATGGAGCCGTCCAAGAAGAAGTTCAACAAGTGTTTGAACAATGTGTAAGTACAACATTAGTTTTTGAACAAAGTGTTTGAACAAAGTGTATAAAATATTTAAATATGCTTTTATCTATATTTCAGGAGTCCCTATCCCAGACTATAACTCCTGCTGAAGACGATGATTGCAGGAGTTTATTGAGTCGGGTGTTGAATATTCTTGAGTACTCTGGGCGTGTGAGGGGCAAGGGATTTGGTGTCACTCCATCCAAACTGTATAAGCAGCCAAGGAAAAAAAATCCAACCAATAAAGAAGTGATGGCTACTTTGGAGGAAATGAAAGCTCAAATTCGTGAATTACAGAAGGATAAGGAGAGATACATGTCCGAAAGGCGCGCTCCAGAGGTCGGTAAAGCTACTAGTGACAAAGATAGTATCGGTTGTCCGCAGAAGCTTCCAGAGGTAATTGCATATATTACATTGAAATTAATTTAGCACATTTTTCTTAATTGACACATTAACTGATCATTATTTGTTTAGGGCATTTCACCTTGTCGACTATATTTATCGTCACCGACTTATCGCATGGTTGGCAAGGGAAAGGTGCATAACACCCTGGGAGACTTACTTCACCATAAACCCCTCCCTGCTGGATTTTTGAAAGTATCTGTTGATATTGCATTAGAGGGGGGCGTTGTTGCCTATGCCAGACGATGTATCAGACGCAACAGTGGTGGGAGGCGCGATAGGAGCTTATGTAGCATGGCCGACGAATCTCATTTTCATAGATGATGAGGTAGGTTGAACCTTGTAATATTCCAATGTTTTATTACCCATACATGAAAGTTATTATGACATTTACACTTTCTTATTAACATGATGATCTTAGACTCCCACAAAATCCAAAACAAAAGATGATAAAATTATTGTGCGGGATACCGATTCAGCTGCATCAAAGTTACAGGTACTAGTACTACAGTTTAAGTGATTATTTTATTATAAATTATTTACTGAACTTATATATGACTTTTAGGTTCTTGATCAGCAGTCGCAACAAGTCAGCAAGGGAAACATGCCTGAAACTTCCAAGGTGCCCAAAAAAAAGGTCGAGACAAAAAGAGCATTTGTTCCTCAATTTAGGTCGTGCCTTCAAACATATGTAGGGACAACAGACGTGCCTGAGGGCGGCATCCGTCTAATACATATGGATCAAGGTATTTTCGGGTTTGAATATTCCGAAACACTTGCTAAGGAGGATTTCGACCAGGTTTTCAAACATTTAGAATTGGGCGTCGGGGTTATGCATTCCTACATCAGGTACTTCGATCCATTTTAATTAGATAATTGAACATTTTAAAATTCGCTCGTTTAACTGAATAATCTAATGTTGATTATATTTTTTTAGGCGCTTGTATGACAAGTTGTTGGTCCCCGCTGATTTGACTTCAGTATTCGCATTCTTATCTGCTAGCAGTGTCAACTCACGGACAATAGACCAGACACCAGAAGCAGTCAAAGAGTACACAGTCCAAAGATTTATGGGTGCGAATACGGAGAAGTTGTTTATGTTGCCATATAATACTGGCCATGGGTTAGTTTTTATTCTAAATTCATTTATTATAATTGTTCGATTTTTGCCATATTATATAACATTTCCGTCTAAACTGTTGTCTTATTTTATAGTGGTCACTGGTTGTTGGTCGCAATTAATCCGATTAAAGAAATAGTGTATTATATAGATTCATTGGATGGCGATACAAACAAATATGAAAATCTGAAGAACATGGTTGATACGTAAGTGATGATATATAGTGTTCTGAATAATTATATATGTTTATTTATTATGTGACATTGTTCTAAATATGTGTTTATATTATGTTAGAGTTATACAAATATACAGAGCACAGAGAGATGCAACAGTGCCAAAAAGCAGGGCTAGCAACATCAATTGGATCAGAGTGGAGGTATATTTTCCCATGTTTGACTGTTATAGTGGTTCTACTTATAAAACTATTTAAACTATATATCCTGATAAATGTTCGTTCGCTTTTTTCCTAATACAGTGTCCTCGTCAGCGTGGTGGGATTGATTGCGGATATTTTGTACTGCGCTTTATGAAGGAAATCATTCTTTCTGGTCAATTAGAGATTCCAATCATGGTATGGATCAATTCATGAGTTATATGATTCATTTTGATAATTAACTAATATTTCATCTGAGTAATTAGTATTAAATCGTGCTTGTTCTGTTATATTATGTAGTATTTTCATGAATTCAAATGCGCTACGTACTAGAAAGTAAAATTGGAAGAAATTAAGGAAGAATGGTGTCAATTTATGATTGAGTTAAGAATTCTATAATGTATATTGGATTTGTAATTATGTGTAAATTGTATATTGTATATTGTATATTGTATATTGTATATTGTATAATGTACAATGTTTAAATTATGTGTAAATTATACTTGAGTTAATTATGTGTAAATTGCAAAGTGTTATTGTATAATGTACAATGTTTAGTTATATTGTGTTGAATTAAATGCCAAGTGTTGAATTACAATGTTTAAAGGCCAAGTTATATTTAAGGCCTGAATTATAAGCAGGGAATTTAATTGTTATAAGCAGGTTTGTCTAAAAATATATAAAAAATGTGATTTTTCAAAAAAAAATTTTTAAAAAACGTGAAGTATAGACAGCGCTTTTACAAGAAAGCGCTGCTAAAGGGGGGAAAATAGGCATAAAAAAGCGCTGCTATAGGTTAGGAAAGGAGGGGTCTAAGAAAGTGCTTTAAAAAAGCGCTGCTAAAGGGTGGTCTACAAAAGCGCTTTCATAAAGCGCTGCTACAGGGGGGAGGGGAGGGAGAATAGGCAGCGCTTTGAAAGCGCTGCTAAAGGGGTAAAAAAGCGCTGCTAAAAGTGATGCCTTTAGCAGCGCTTTTTCCACACAAAAAAACGCTGCCTTTACCTTTAGCAGCGCCACTTTAGGCAGCGCTTTAAAGCGCTGCTAAAGGTCAAAAAAAGCGCTGCTAAAGGCCATATTTGGCATAGTGAATTTAACCTAAATTAAGTCTAAATGAATACAATAATAATAATAATAATAATAATAATAATAATAATAATAATAATAATAATAATAATAATAATAATAATAATAATAATAATAATAATAATAATAATAATAATAATAATAATAATAATAATAATAATAATAATAATAATAATAAAGAAAAATAAATTACTAAATTAAAATATTCTAATTTAATGAAACAAAATAATACTAATGACCTAATATCAAAAGTTAAATGAATATTAGAACCAACTAAAACCTAATTATCTAAACTAAATAATTAAAAGATAAATGATAAATGATAAAATTAAATAAAATATAAAATAAAATAAAATCTAATTAATTGAACTAAATTAAATCAATTCTAAATTATAAATAAATAAATGAAGATATAAAACAAAATCTTAATTATCTAAATAAACTAATTTAATTACTAAACAACTAAGAAATCAGTAAATAAATAAAATAAATAAATAACTAAACAAATTGAAATTAAACATAAACTAATAAGACTATTTGAGAATAAATCACAAATGGAATGAATAAAAGGCAAATGAAAATTCGAGTACCGAAATACTCGAAAACAAAAAAGCGACCGCGTCAAAATTACCAGCGAAGAATGAACCACTCGGAAAACACAATGTTTCATCCGATTTTGAAATAAATATTATTCATTGAAACAGTCTAAACTCTCCAAAATATGAACAAATCGGCTGTAAATCCAATGAATTCATTCTGGCTGATAACATGGGCAGTATGCAAGAAAAAGACTGACCTAAAAATGACGTATGAAAGATGAAAGAACGTGAGGGTAAAATTTGGGGTATGACAACATTCTTTTCTTTTCCTTGTTCATTTAAGACTAAAACCTTTTTTGTAAATAAATCCATTAAAAACTTAAAAATATAATGCGAATTGTGTGCCATGAGCCTTAAGAAATGGAGAAAGATGAGAGGCATATATTCCTACCCTTGTTTTGAATATATTTGGATATGGATCGCCTGACCTGAAGGTTGAGAAAAACACAAGAAAGGGGGTTTGAATTGGGTTTTACAAATTTTTCAATAGATTTTCTAACATTCACACACATACACGAACAAAGTTATGAACCATATAAAGAAAGAACACGATTGGTTTATCCTAGTTCACTGTCAACAAAGCTAACTCAGTTCACTCGCCAAGGTGATTTTGCATTATCACAAGGACTTAATCCACTAATCTTTAACAATATTACAATAACCTCTAAGTCATCAACGACTAATCCCTCTCGAGTCTACTGACTAACACACTTACTCACTCAAGGAAAACTTACAATCAACCTCTAAGTTGTTTAACAACAACTTAGCCCTCTCGAGTCTACTGACTAACACACTTAGTCACTAAAGGAAAACTTACAACCAACCTCTAAGTTGTTCAACAACAACTTATCCCTCTCGAGTCTATTGACTAACACACTTAGTCACTCAAGGAAAATAACTTTAAAAAGTGTTACAAGAATATTTACAATAGTGCTTCTTAATAAGCAGGTTGAAACATATTTAAGAACAATATTTCTACACAAATCTGAGCATCAACTCTTTGTTTTTTGAGATTCTTTGACAGAGTATGTACTTTAGTGTTTTTGACTTGTGAATCATTGTACTTTACAATACAACATAGTCTTCTATTTATAACCTCAAGAGATATACGTTGATGGATAAGAATGTCTTTGAGCTAGGCTAGCTGTCTTCAACGGTAGAATCCTTAGAGAGCAGAAGTAGTAAAAACTTAGAAAGCTTTTTGGTCAATTCTGAGCAAAATCTCTGTGTTAGACCTTTTTAGGAAAGAGCCGTTTGTACGGATTCTTGGTTTTCACGTTTTTCTTTGGACTTTGAGCTTTGATCCTTATCATGTAATTTTTAATTTTAAAGTTGATCAGAGTCTTCATAATCCTTTCTTCAGAAACAAACGCCTTCTTGAGGAGCACATATTTTCTTCTTTAGAAACTCTAGTATCTATCAGAATCTTGTTGAGTTACGTTACAAGTTGATTCCATTGATAATTGTATATCTACACACTTAAGATAAAATTAAAGTACCAAATTGTTACATATAAAATATATGCATTGTTATCATCAAAATTAGAGATTATATGCAGAACCAAAATTTTGTTCTAACAATCTCCCCCTTTTTTATGATGACAAAATCATGTATTTTAATGAAACAATGTATATGCTTTAATGTGCTAAAGATATCAGAGTTAAGTTTTAGAATACTCCCCCTGAGATAGACAAGTTCCCTTTGAGCTTATATCCCATGTTTACTTCTTCTGAGTTGAATTCTTTTTGTAATGTTTACCACCAGAAGCTTATAACAGAACAATCCTGTAATTTCTTTCATATGCTTGTATATATGGTGCTAGAATGTGAGCATGAGTTTTTAGAGAGCAGATATATATCAAAATCATTCCTACTTTTACTCCCTTTTTTTGTCATAGTAAAAAATTTTTATAAATAAGATAGAAGATACAAAAAAAAAATGCAGAATCTAACAAAAATGACAAGGGTAAGTCCTAAAGTGCCTAGGGAAGGGATGTAGAAGAAGTCATTGCAAGAAGTTGAGTAAGCATATCCTTGATGGAACTACTAATTTCATCTTGACTATCCAACCTTTCTTGCACCATTTTTTGATTTTTCTGCAAATCTACCAATGTTTGTGCCATAATGGGGAGAAGATCATTAGGAAGTGATGTGTTGTCAGAAACACATTTTTTAACAGCAGCTTGTAAGACAGCTTCTCTTTCTGTAGCAGCTTTCTTTTCAGCTTCCTTCTTGGCAATCTCAGCAGCAATTTCGTCAGCTTCCTTTCTTGCTTCTTCAACAAGCCTTTCTCTTTCTTTCCTTTCTTTTAGTCTTACTTCTGCTTGACTTACAAACTTCTCTTTAACTTGATTCGAGAAATCCTAGATTTCTTTAAGTTCTTCTATTATCCAAGTGTTAAAGAGATTCTAATTTGTATTCAGAAGGGTATGTTCTTTAGTAAAATTGGATTCTTCGTAGAGCCCTTTGGCTTTAGTGACAACATTTTCCAGAAAGCTAGAAAGAACATCAGCCAGTGTTTTGCTAGGAGGTGGATGATTAAAAGTTGGAGAATCATGATGAGTGCCACCATCAAATATAGATTCTATGGGAGAGTCTAGAGAGACATTGTATGTTGAGGGTGGTGGAGAAGACATAGGTTCTGATGGGATTGCGACAAAGATTGGAGATGTAGTTTCTGAAGGAGAGATGAAAACAGGTGAAGGTAAGGATGAGAAAGCATATTGTAAAAGGGATACAGGAGCAACAATGATGGAGATGGTTGCTATTGAAGAGGTTGTTATTTTGGATTTTTCAAGAGGAGCGGAAACATAAGATGGTGTAGGTGGGATGATGAAGGTAATGATTGTGGTTAAGAATGATGATGGTCGGGGAGGAATTTGTGACACTAGGGTTCTGGTATCTGACCCAGAAATTTAACTTGTTGGAGTGGGGGAAACAATAGTTTCAGAGTTCATAGAGGAATTTCTTGATTCCATATGCCCTAACTTCTTTTTCTTTGCAATCATGACCTTTAAGGAGTTATGTTTCTTTTTGTAAAGGTTTTGTGGTTCAACCAGGAGTTGGTCAAACGAGATTCCAGACACATCATAACCCTCTTTTTTCAAGCTGGTCTAAGTAAGCTTGTAAGACATCTAGTGGATCAACTTGGGTGAAAAAGAGGATAGTTGTCAACAATTGTCCTTCGTCCCTTTATACTTTCAACGTTTGTATCCATAGTGGGTTCAACAGTGATCTCTTTAATAATAGACATGCTTTTGACATTATTGATATTGGAAGGTTTTCCAATATCTTCACCAAGATCACCAGCTAAGTTATGTTTAACCAGATGATCCACAAGATCACTTTCTATCAAAATATCTGAAATGAGTCTTCCCAAAGGAATATGTCCTTTTGGCTTATCCCTAGAGTCTCTAACAGAGTCTCGGAGGAACTTGAACAAAATGGATAGAAGATCCATTTCACTCCTTCCTTTAGAAAGTATAATATGTACTTCTAATCAGTATTAGCATAGTCGGAGGAACTTGTTGAAGGTATGGTGTGAATGCAACCCAGAATAACCTTGAACCAGATGCAAAGGTGTTTGGACAAATTTGTTGCCTTAGGTTTTGATTTTTCATCAGAGCGTTGAATGTAGATCGAAGGTATAACTGTTTGATTTAGGAAAATTGTCTTACTGCTCATGTTATAGACACGTTTGCTCTTATTGAATTTCATTCCCAATATAGCAACAATTAATTTTTAAGTGATGACAAACTTTTTTCCCTTAACATCGGAAACAATATAATGATCATCAACATTAGCATGAACCCAGAAATCTCTGACTAGATTGGTGTGGACGGGGCTGAAAAGACGCTTGAAATAATTTTCCCAACCTTGATTCTTTACATCAGTAGTCAAATCCACACCATTTGCCTTTAGGTTTTCGAAATCAACTAAAAGTTCATAGCAAACTTCCAATTCTTCAAGGGCTATTTTCAGATAGAGTTCTTCAGGTCGATTTAGAATGTGAATCTGCTTTTGTTGAGGAGCAACCACTGTTAGGGGCATAATTTGAGATATCAGAGATATGAAGTTTGTACCAGATTGTTGAGAAGAGTCTGTCTGTTGTTCCATTTGTTTAGAGAAGTTATAAAGATCTTGTTGTTGAGCATCCATGAATGAAGATGTTCCTCAGAGAAGACAGTTGGATTTGAAATTTAGGCTTAGAGTGTATGAAGTGAAGTGAATAGTGAGTGATGAAGATAATAATGAGTAATAAAGAAAAGAATTGATTAAGTTTCTTGAAAAAGACAAAAAAGGGGAAAAAGTAATAATGATTTCAACCTAATCTCAAGACATCCTAATGCCCAAGGTGTCACTCAATCATCAGAGTATGATTTACACGTGTAAGAGTGAATCATAGCCGTTAGTTTGAATTTTCACCATTTGATGTTCTCAAAGATAAGAAAACCAAACAGGTTTATGACTTGAGATGTTTCTTATTAAGATAATTTCTAACTGGTAGCAATTTCAAGAGATCAGAAACACATTAAAAATCATAAGATCAGAATCACAATTTTTATAGAAGGTGCTAAACAATAGAAGATTCATTCTGGACAGAACTCCATTTTCAAATGTTTCAGAATGAATAAGAGTCTATCTTCAGCTAGAGGTTTTATAAACATATCAGCCCATTGATGATCTGTATCAATGAATTATAAGAAGATAGTTCATTTCTGAACATAGTCTCTAATCAAATGATGTTTGATTTCTATGTGTTTAGCCCTAGAATGCAAAATAGAATTCTTACTTAAACAAATAGCTGCAATGTTATCACAATAAATAGGAATGTTACTCTCATATATTTGAAAGTCTTCAAGCTAATTTTTCATCCAGAGCATCTGAGTGCAACAAAGTGATGTTGAGACATATTTTGCTTCTGCAGTAGATAAAGTAATTGTAGATTTCCTTTTTCTTTCCCAGAAGACGAGATTGCTACCCAGAAACTGACTGTTCCTAGAATTACTCTTATGTTATATTCTGTCTCCAGCATAATTTCTTCTTTCTCCAAAATGCAAGTAGGATGCGTGGAAGTTATAGCTGGTTTGCTTTCTGTCATATGAAACTTCTTTAGAAGTTCCTTAGTATATTTTCCTTGGTGTATAAACATGACTTCTGGAGTTTGATTAATTTGAATTCCCATAAAGTACTTTAACTCTTGCATTAGGCTTATTTCGAATTCTGCCTGCATTAGCTTAGAGAAATCTTGGCATACAGAAGTATTAGCAGAACCAAAAATTATATCATCTACATAGATTTGGCATATTATGAGGTCGTTTCCAAAGTTCTTACAAAAGAGAGTAGTATCCATTTTCCTCTAGTAAAGTCATTTTCTAAAAGAAAAGAACTTAATATTTCATACCAAGCTCTGGGAGCTTGTTTAAGAACATATAATGACTTTTTACGTTTAAAACATGTTCTGGAAACTTAGAGTTTTCAAAACCTGGAGGTTGGTGAACATATACTTCTTCAGAAAGGTAACCATTTAGAAACACACTTTTAACATCCATTTGATATAAGTTAATATTATTATTAATAGTAAAAGATATGAGAAGACACATAGATTATAACCTGGCAACTGGAGCAAAGGTTTCATTATAGTCAATTCCTTCTTGTTGACTGTAACCTTGTGCGACCAGTCGTGCTTTATTTCTAACAACTTATCCTTTTTCATTTAATTTTTTTCTGAATACCCATTTGGTTCCAATAACATGAGTTCCCTTGGGCTTAGGCACTAGGTCCCAGACATCATTCTTGGAGAACTGATCTAGCTCTTCTTGCATTTCAAGAATCCACTCATTATCCTGAAGTGCTTCTTCCCAAGATGTTGGTTCTATCAGAGACACTGATCCTAAGAGTACTTCTTTAGAATGTTTGAATTTAGATCTTGTTCTAACATGTTCAACTTTGTTTCCTAGAATTAAATCTTCAAAAACAGTTTGTCTAAGCCTTTGTCCTTTCTGCATGGAAGGATATTCAGTTGCTTCTGATGTATCAGCATGTTTTGGGTCTATGATTTCAGAGTCCTTTGTCCTATCTCCAGAACCTGTGAAGGTAACTTCTAGATCTGCAAAATTATTAACTAGTTTTGACATATCTAAGTCAAGCATATCGTTAAATCTAACATGGATGGATTCCTCAATAATACATGTTTCTGTATTGTATACTTTGTAGCCCTTAGATTGTTCTGAGTATCCTAACATAATACACTTTTGTGCCTTAGAATCAAAAAATTTTAGATTCTCTTTAGTATTCAAAATAAAACATGAACATCCAAACTGATAAAAGTGAGAAATGTTGGGTTTTCTTCCTTTACACCATTAATAAGGAGTCTTCTCTAGAATGGGTCTAATAGAGATCCTATATTGGATATAACATGTTGTGTTCATAGCTTCTACCCATAAGTTCTTATCCATATTAGTTTCGTTGATAATATTTTTGGCCATTTCTTGCAACGTTCTATTTTTCCTTTCTACAACTCCATTTTGTTGTGGAGTTCTAGGATAGAACAAATCATGAGATATACCATTTGAATCAAATATTTCTTCAAACAGTTAATTCTTAAATTCGTCACCATGATCACTTCTAACTCTAACAATATTAGAATTAAATTCATTTTGCACTTGAGAACAAAAACTTGTAAGCACATAATGTGACTCATTCTTGTGTCTATGAAATTTCACCCATGTCAAGTGACTATAATCATCAACGATGACGAGTCCATACTTCTTGCCACTGACTGACGCTGTTTTGGTGAGGCCAAACAAGTCAATGTGTAGAAGCTCCAAAGGTCTGGAGAAGTAAACAAAATTTTTATATTTAAAATATGTTTTCAAAAACTTGCCTTTTTGATATGCTTCATAGAGTGCATCTGAAGTAGACTTCAGCTTAGGTAGGCCTCTGACTAACTCAAATTTGTTTAGCTGAGAAATTCTCCTCATGCTAATATGACCCAAGCGTCTATGCCACATCCATTGCTCTTCGTTAACAAACATTAAACACCTAACATCTTGGTTTTTAATATCAGAAAGCTTAATCTTATGAATGTTGTTTTTCCTCTTTCTAGTGAAGAGAACAGTGCCATCTTTCTAACTAACAACCTTGCACGTTTTTTGATTGAAAATAATGTCATAACCATTATCAGTTAATTGACTTATGGATAACATATTATGCATTAATCCCTCAACATAGAGTACATTAGATATAGAAGGAAGATATCAATTACCCATTATTCCAAAACCTTTGATTCTTCTTTTCTGGTCTCCTTCGAACCCTACGTATCCAACATCTTTAAGCTTAAGGCTTTTGAACATATGCCTTCTTCCTGTCATGTGTCGCGAGCATCCAGAGTCCAGGTACCATGAATGGTGTTTTAACTCTACTGCATAAGATATCTGTAACATATACTATTTTATCCTTTGGTACCCATAAATTTTTATATCCTTTTAAATTAGTGTTCCTAGAGTTTCTGATAAACCTAGGTTTTCTTGCGGCGTTAAATTTTCGTTTCTGTGCTGGTGTATAATGGTAAGAAAAAGGGGATGCATGTTTGTTTTCTTGAGAAGGTTTTTGATCATCATTGTCAGAATCATAACCTATTCTTTTTTTTCCATTGTGGCTAACACCATATATCATAGAAGCCATTCTACTACTATCTATACTATTATTCAAGAATTTATGAAAAGCCTTATCATACTTATATAAGATGGTTTCAGAAGAAGAAGTAGCTTTAGAAAGAGTTTCTTTGAGTTTTAAACATTTTTTGTTAAGAAAAACATTTTCTCTATCTACGACAAGGTTTTTATCTTTCTGTTTTAAAACCTCTTTCTCAAGCTTGACATTTTCTTCAACTTTATATTCAAGAGCGTTTTTCATATTCTTAAATTTTTTTTGAAGTTTTTGATACCTTTTAAGAGATTCAGAAAGACATAATTCTAAGTCAACACGAGAAAGGTCAGAAAATACCTCTTCTGAGTCAGACTCAGTTTCTGTTGCAACCTCTTCAGATGTTGTGGCCATGAAGGCTATGTTGGCGTGTTCATCTTCAGAATCGAATTTCAAAACTTCAGAATCAAAATTATCCCATATTGCCATAAGACCTTACTTCTTCCCTTTAAACATATTCTTCTTGAATCTTTCTTTTCTGAAGCTTTCCTTTGTGAGTTTTGGACAATCTTGTCTGTAGTGTCCAGGTTTCTTACATTCGTAAAAAGTTATCTCATTATTTGCTTTTCTTCTTGAAGATGATTCTGGATGATCTCCTCTGTTTCTGGATCCTCAAAAGTTGTTTTATCTGTTTCTCCAAAGCTGTCTGACTCTTCTAGATAAGAGAGACAATTCGTCATCATCATTAGAATCTTCACAATTGAAGTTTTCATCTTCGACCTTACTTCTTTCTGGTCTTGATTTAAAAGCAACAAATTTAACCTTTTCCTGAGTTTCATCTTCTTCTAGCTCTATTTCATGGCTTCTGAGAGAGCTAACTATTTCTTCAAGACTTATATTGTTCAGATCCTTGGACAACTTCAGTGCAATAAGCATTGGTCTCCATTTTTTAGGAAGACTTCTCACAATTTTTTTAGCATGATCTGCAATAGTATACCATTTGTCCAGAACTTTGAGTCCTACTACCAAGGTTTAGAATCTTGAGAACATGGATTCAATAGTTTTATCTTCTTCTATCTTGAAGGCTTCATATTTCTGGACCAACGTAAGAGCTTTGGTTTCCTTGACTTGAGTATTGCCTTCATGTGTCATTTTCAAAGAAACTCTAGTATCTATCATAATCTTGTTGAGTTACACTAGAAGTTGATTCCAATAAGAATTGTATATCTGTACATTTAAGATAAAATTAGAGTACCAAATTGTTACATATAAAGTATATGCATTGTTATCATCAAAACTAGAGATTATATCCAGAACTAAAATCTTTTTCTAACATGACCCAGTTGTTCAAAGTATTCACCTCCATTCAAAGACTTTAGTACAATTCAAATCAAGGCATTCTCTTCAGATCTAAAAACAATCACAACCCACCAAATTCAATTTTTTGTCTTAGGGTAACATCCAAAAGCTTTTCACGAAGGACATATTATTTCGTTCTACTACAATACAAACAAAGCTTAAACTTCTCATACACAAGTATACAAGCAACGTTTAACTGCTAGAGTGCGAACGTTAACATCGTCCAATAAAAACAACCAACAAACACTTATTTGCTACCCTGAACTACAAAGCTCTGACTTTTTCATTGCCCTAAGGGGAATACGTAGGTACTGAATTTCGAAATCTTGGCGAGCACATTAATTAAAAACATTTTTCCCTTAATTAAAACCAATCACAAGTAACCTTTAGATAATAACATTCATCCACGCAAGAACAATTAAAACGTTTCTCATTTAGTACAGCGGATGTGAGGGGTGTTAATACCTTTCCCTTGCATAACCGACTTCTGAACCCAAATTTGGTTGCGACAACCATTTTTTTCTATCTTTTAGGGCGTTTATCGATATTTTCCCTTTTCTTTAGAATAAATAAAGTTCGATGGTGACTCTGTATTTTTCACGATGCAGCACAACGAAAAACATAATTTTCAAATTCTAAATTTTATTATTAAAATTCATAATAAATTTGAGAGGAAAAATTCAACACTTATGGAGAATCACATAGTTCTACAACCTAATGCTCTGATATCACAAGTAGCTTAAATTTCATTCATACTACACATGTCATTAAGAAACTATCATCATTATATGGAACTTAAAATATAGGATTCTCACAAACATAAATACATTAAAATGTGTACATTGTTTCATGATGATGATTAAAGACGTATTTAATCCACCGATACCCAATCTATCTTCTCATGCTTTCTCAAAACTTTTTCTTGATGGCTATTTGGTAGAGAAACTATTATGGAAGAAATGGAACATTTTGTTCAATTATCGTGTTTGACTCCCATTAAGTCGTCATTATTTATAGATGTTATTCATATCACTTCACAATAACATATTTCCTTTATAGATGTTATTCATACCCATTCACAATAATACATTTTCAATTTATTTGAATAACACATTTTCACTTTATTTGAATATCACCATTTCACATGTTATTTAAATAAGGATCTTCCATGTTATTTACATAACACCACTTCATATTATTTGAATACTACTTCTTCATGTTATCATAACTTCTCTTAACTTTTCTTAATGAATGTTCAGCTTCACAATGGGGGATATTGACTGGAGACGCGTTAGAAGCAGAAGAGACAGAAATAATGTTAAAGAAAAATGGGACGCATATTATGGAGATGGAGGAACAAAGGAGGGAGAAGTGAATGAGACCCATTTTATCTACTTCTCTGAAATCCCGAAGAAAGTGAAGGCTGAGATGATTTTCAACTTATTCAGAGAATACGATAATGTTAAAGAGGTGGTCATCCCTCCTAAAAGGAACAAACTTGGAAAACGGTTTGGCTTCGTAAGATTCACCGATATTGATGATGTTAGGGTTCTCGCCTTGAAGTTGGACAACATCTTCATAGATAGTGTTAAAATACATGCAAATATCCCTAGGTTTCCAAGACTAGATAAAGGTAATAAGGGAGACGGGAAGATGTATCGAGGTTATCAGGGAGAGTCTGGTATACATGTACCGTTCAGAAGGAGTTATGGTGCTGCGGATGTTAAAGTGGGGACAGATCATTTGTGGAGGTCGTAAAGAATAATAGGAACCTTCCTGACTTTGCTCAACCCAAGAAAACGATAGTGTGTATGAAGTTTAACGTACCAGAGGAGGAGCTCGTTAGGTTTAAGAATGCCTATATGGGGGTGATGCTAAATTTAGGTATGACATACAATATTCAAACGAGTTTTGCGATTGAAGGTTTTTTTTCCTATCAAGGTTACTCCTCTCGGAGCGAACCTTTGTCTTTTAGAGGAAAGTGAACCAGGAGAAATCATAGATTTTATCAGAGAAACAGAAACTTGGTGGAAATAGTGGTTCTCGAAAATCCGAGAATGAAAGGAAGACGTCGTAGACAAAGAAAGAGTAACCTGGCTGAGATGTTATGGCATCCCTTGCCAAGCTTGGAACTTTTTGTTTTTCCAGATGTTGGTGAAAATGGTAGGACACTATAATTGCATGGATGATAACACATTTAAAGGAGATTGTATGGATATTTGAAGAATCGTGGTTATAACTCATTGTGCGGTTGTGATTAACGATATCTTCAAGGTTCAAATCAACAACAAAATTTTTAGCATTAAGATAATGGAGGATTCGTATAGCTCACTACGTATCACTGTTAAAGATTATGATAAGTGTAAAATGAACCCTGTAACATCTTCTGACTCGGAGGGAACATGGAATAATTATGGTGAAGAGGAGGAAGGAGACGAAGTATGTAATTTGGTAGAATCTAGTGAGAAAATAGTAAACATGGAAGAGTCTTACCTCTTCTCCGGTCAACTCCACGACTGAGGTCAGGCTTGAGAAGGTTTTTGGTAGGTCTGTTGATTCGAGAAAGCCTACTCTAGGCACTGAGAATAGAGTAGCTGACTCTATTGATAAGACACTTGATTTTGACGCAGCAATAACAACACGTAAAGGTTTCTTGGAGACAATGGACATGAGTGATAGCAAAAGTACAACAGGACCAGGAAGGAGTGAACCTTTTATCTAAAACACTTTGGTTAAGGTTGTTACAGACACAAATTTAGTAAACAGGAAAGTACAACAGGTTAAAAAGGTGAAGCTCATAAGTATATCAAATTTAATAGGCACGATTAGAAGAAAACTCAAGAAAAAAGCCAAAAGGATGTTGGGCATATTCATACTAGATGGGCCTGTAGAAATGGAGGACCCGATTGAAGAATTCTCCCAGCGTTTCTATTTTTTTCTCTTGATAAACAAATTATGCCTTCCTTTTCATCATACACAGATCGTATAACTACCCCTAAAGATGCAGAAGTTGATTCTGAAATCATCTCAGCAAGAGCCATTCTTTACTGTGATCCGACTTCAGACTCTGATGTTAGATGATGCAACTCAAAATTTTGGGAGAATGTAGAATCAAAAGTGGGTGAAAAGGTTTAGGGAGATATTTCTGGTTTAGGGGTGGTGGTGACCGACAAAATCAAGGATTATCAATAGAAGATTGCAGAGATGAAGAGTATTAAAGAGAAAGATTCAATGGGTAAGAGGAGATTAACAATAATGTTCAATAATTTTAGGATCCTTGAACATTATATGGGGGTGGCAATTACACCAAGAGAAGATTCAACAAAATTATCTCATCGGGAAGGGCGAACATATTCTTCATACAAGAATCAAAACTTAAAGAGGTCGATGACAAAATTATTAGGAACTCGTGGAGTCACAGTGAGGTTAGTTGGTCCTATGTCAGTGCTCAAGGGCAATCATGAGGCATTGTTTTGATGTAGAATGGGGAAAATGTCAAGCCCCTTTGTTCTTTCAAAGGGGATGGATTTCTTGGATGAAACTAGAATGGAAATCAGAATTGTACCATGTCATAAATGTGTATTTAGCTTGCAGTATTTCTGCTAAAAGGAAATTATGAAGGGATTTGGTTAGGTTAAAAGACAAAATTAATGATAGGCTTTAGGTAGTGGGAAGAGACTTTAATATGGTCTCGGTTGTAGCAGAAAAAAAGGGTCATAGATTTGATTACAGTAGTTCGGAGTGTAGAGAATTTGAAGCCTTCATCTTCAATATGAGCCTTGTAGATCTGCCTGTCACATGTAACAAATTTACCTGGTTCAAGGCAGAAGCGATTACGTTATTAAAGAGAAGTTCAAATTGTTGAAGGTTAGTTTAAAGAGGTGGAGTAAAGAGGTGTTTGGTTGGATAGACTTCGAAGTTGAAGAAGATGTTGAGGTTCTGAACAAGGCTGATTATTCGTTAGCTTCGATAGCAGTGCAAGATCTCAAGGAGGTGGTGGAGAAGCGGTCAAAGGCTTCAAGATCAATATGGAGGAACTTGAACCAAAAGGAAAGTATGCTTCTCCAAAAAGCTAGACTGAATTGGAGACTGGATGGAGATTTGAATTTGAAATTTTACCATAATTGGATCAAGGGTATCCATAGAAGAAAACACATAGGATCGGTGGCGACTGCTCAGGGCTTGGTTGATACTGTGGAGGGTGTGAAAAAGGATGTTAAGAATCACTTTGTTAAGTTATTTTCTGAGATTGACCTTAACAGACCAGTGCTGGACGGATTAAGGCTTAGAAAGTTGACTGAAGAACAAGTTTTATCTTTGGAAACTCCCTTTACTAAAGTTGAAATAAAGGCAGCATTGTGGGGTTATGACGAATCGAAAAGCCCGGGACCGGATGGTTATAACTTTGTGTTCATCAAGAATTCTTGGCCCATTTTGAAGGATGATATTGTTAGATTTACCAAGGACTTCCATGCTCTTGCTTACCTTCCTAAAGTGGTAACTTCATCTTTTCTCACTCTTATTCCTAAAATTGCTTATCCTTTGAAACTAGGTGAGTTCAGACCAATTTGTCTTGTTGGGAATTTGTACAAAATTGTTGGTGGAAAGATTGAAAAAAGTCATTGGCAACATTATTTCACCATGTCAGTCTGCGTTCGTCCCAGGTAGGCAATTGCTGAACGGAGTCCTTATAGCAAACAAAATTGTGGATTGTGCTACTAAGGAAAACAAGGAATGCGTTCTACTCAAAGTTGACTTTGAAAAAGCCTACGATTGTGTAAGTTGGAATTATCTTTATTTCATGATGGTTTCGATGGGATTTGGTAAGAATTGGATGGAATGGATGGAGGGGAGCATTTTCAACTGCCACTTGTCCATTTTGGTAAACGGGAGCCCTACAGAGGACTTCACAGTGGAAAGAGGTTTACATCATGGAGATGCATTATCTCCTTTCCTTTTCATGATAGTAACGGAAGGTCTCACTAGTATGGTGTACAAAGTTATGACGGAAGAAAAATACAAAGGATTCAGTGCAGGAATAGGAAATTTTGTTGAATTGATTCAATTTATGGATGACATGCTCCTAATAGGTGAAGGAAGTTGGAACAACCTTTGAAGTATCAAAGTTGTCTTCAGGGGATTCGAACTTATTTCGGGCTTGAAAGTAAACTTTTTTAAGAGTAGGCTCATTGGCATTAATGTTAGTGAGCACTTTATTTTGGCTGCTGCTACATTCTTATCTTGTAAGACGGATAAAGCTTATTTCTTATTCTTAGGAGTTCCAATTGGCATAAATCCTAGAAGGGTTAGTGCTTGGAGTCTGATTATTGTAAAAGTCAGAGCTAAACTGGCCCTTTGGCAAAGCATTATGCTTTCTATGGCGGGTCGAATAACTCTCATTAACTCGGTTTTAACGAGTCTTCCTATTTTCTGGCTGGCGTTTTATAAAGCTCTAAAGTCTGTCTTGAAAACTATAGATTTAATCAGAATTAGGTTATAATGGGAAGGCTCGGATACGAAGGCGAAAATACACTGGATTAATTGGGATAAGGTGTGTTTGTCGAAGGGAAAGGGGGGCCTTGGAATCAAGAGCATGAAGGAACTCAATTTAGCTCTTATTACAAAGTGGAGATGGAAGATTCTTGAGGATTCAAAAGCGCTTTGGAAGGAAACTTTTAAAGCTCGTTACAGTAACATAGAACATCATGTGCTAACTGATTCGATGTTGACTAATATCCCTTCCTCTACTTGGTGGAAAGACATTCTCAAGAGCGGAGCTTTTTCTACTAACCTCGGTTTTTGTTTGAGCTTGGAACAGGTAATTCTATATCTTTATGGAAGGCTAAGGGGACGTCTTCTCCTCCTTTGGCTCAGAAATTTAACAACCTTTACTATTGTAGCAGAGATAAAGCTGGTTATATTTCTTCAATGGGAGCTTGGGTTAATGGCTATTAGGAATGGGAAAATTTTGGAGTATCTTCCCAGGACAAGCAAGATAATGAAGCTGAGTTTTCCGGCATGTAAAATTTGTTGAGCAGATTGGAGCCTGCCATGGGAAGAGAAGATAAATTATCTTGGTCGATAGACAAAGGTAATCCTTATAGTGTTAAACTTTCTTATCAAACTATGCTCAATTGTAGACAAGAAGATCCTATGGACACTAACAAGTCAAAGGCTCTTGCTGTTGTTTAGAATTTAAAATTATCGGCGAAACTTTTATGTTTCGGCTGGAGGATCTTATGGAACAGGATCGCCACTAAGGGCTAACTTATTAAGCGAGGGATCACAGAGGTAAATAATACTTGCAGTTTCTGTCAAGTCTCGAAAGAAGACATTGCATGTTCTTTCTTCAAATGCAGCAACGTGATGGCGGTGTGGGACAAGGTCAGTGACTGAGCGGAAACATCGATACATATTCAAGAGACTACTGCAAATACTTTTCTAACTGGTGTGGATTAGGCCCTAACAAAAAGAGGGAAACTTGAAATTCAGTTCTATTTGGATAACCGTTGTTTGGTGCTTATGGAGAGCTAGGAACAATTTTCTATTCAAAAACGAAAAAGTGTAATTTAGATGATATTTGTTAGAACATCAAACTCTTCTTGTGGAAATGGTCTTGTGTAGGTAAAATTCCCTATTCCAACACTGATTATCATTACTTTTGTATGGACCCGTTAATGAGCATTAGGTAGACTCGGGTGTTGGTAGGGAATTTTTGTGTTTTGGTGCTTAGTTTTGTTTCTGCTGTAACTATCTTCTAGAACATAATTTGTGTTCTCCTTAATATATTGGCTTTTAGAAAAAACTTATTCATGATATTTGAATAACACTTCTTTATATATTCATAATAACACTCTTTCATAATACCTCTTCACTTTAGTCATATTACATATTTAACATTAAATATTCTTACATAGACTTAATGTATATGATGTGATTTAGGAACTATGTATGTGTGTTGAAGGTTGGAGACAAGTTAAGGGGTTCTATGGAACCCTAAGGAGTAGAAATTATATGAAATCAACAAGAAATAACTAAGATTAAAATTATGCAACTTGCGATTAGTATATCATGTAAGTCATTTGCCTATAACTTTAGCTACACAAATCTTTTAGGAGTGATACTAAAACCGTAAGAAATTAGAAAAGATTTAGCACAATATAGACTTTGATTTGGACATTTCCATTGTGAAAAATCTAAAATAAACTTAACTGCAAGTTCAGCTAATGTTTTGAAGTTCTGTAGCACAATTATTTGACATGATGTTAGTAACTTGTATACAACTCACTCTAAACAAGACCTTTAATATTAAACCTTATATCATAAGAAAATAGGAAAAAAATATTACATATTAGACTTAATAGTTATCTCATTTGATTAAGTACAGTAGGAGAAGTACTAGTTACAATTTGGACAAAAATATCATGACCTATGTCTGCACCAATTCTCATTATTTATTTAAATTGTACCAATTAGGACCTTAAGTACTAAAATAAAAATCATAGTCTTAAAATAAAATTCTAATATTTCCAAAACATTTCTGTTCATTTAATTCCAACTCCCTTTTATATTTTAATTAATTAGTCGAACTTGAGGTACGACTAGTAAAAAACATGATTTGTGGTTGTTTTGATAAGAATGTTGTTGCATAAAATGAATGACCAAATGTATGCTATATAAATTTTTTGTTGTTCCTTATTTCATGTTGCACGTATGATTTTATTCAAATTATGCCTTATTTAGGAAATTGCATAATTTTGATGTGGTATTCTGGTGAAATTCATTATTTAAATGTTGAGGTTGTATACTAATGAATTGATGAAACATCCTGATGAATAAGTTATGTTAATTTGATGTTTGAATGGTACTATGCGGTGTGATAAAATAAGTTTTTGTTTACATATCAAGTTCTTGGTTTTTGGTTGAGTTTTGGATAAGCTTTATGATGTTACAACTTCAACTTAAAAAAAAAATCCATACCTTCTTCCCAGATTAAATGACTTCATCATTTTCCAAAGCCCTCGTGCTTGAGGGACTGTGTATTGGTATAATTTTACTGTGGCCCAAGAAGAAGGGTCCATGATTACGCGATACAAATTTACTGCCTCAACATTTGGCGAGTCCTAAAGAATGGCTCGAGGTAGCACAAAGAAGGACTACCTCGAGGTCGCCCAAACAAGGGATACCTCAAGGTCTCTGAGGTAGCCAACATAAAGGCTCTCTTATGGTATCCTTAAGAATGCATAACTTAAGGTCGCCCAAAGAAGGGATCGAGGTAGCCCAAAGAAGAGTTACCTCGAGGTCACCAAAAGGAGGTCTACCTCGACTTTTCCCAAAGAAGAGCTCGAGGTAGCCCAAAGAAAAGATAAAACACCTTGTTAATCTTAGCTAAAATACCTGATTTAATCTATATTTCCATTTTAATTCAATGGAAAAACATGTGTCATACACATTAGCCCAAAACCAAAGTCAAAGCAAGGTGGCCAAACTATCATCCCTATTAGTGGAGAGGGAACTATTCCTCACTGAGATAATTAAGGGGAAAGATGGAGGAAGTGGATTTGATTTCCTCTCCTTTCCAGCATCTAGAAGCTCTATAAATACCTCAACCTTAGAACTGAGAAGGGGAACCAATTCTCTCACAGAAACTTAAATGTAGAGCTTTTCACCAATATGCGTGAGTAATCCCTCCGTACATTCAATTTCACCCAGAAAATACCAGCATACAAATCTTTTCACCATCCTCGTGTGAGCTTTATCTAACACCACAATAACCCTAAAAACCTCTTACAACCATACAATCCAAGTGGTTTTCATGTATTTTACTTTTAGCAAGTATAATTATCCATTTCATTCTCTCATATGCATGTCATCCAATATTATTTGTGTCATTTACATTATCAAACAATCTTTGAACCTTGGAACTAATGGTAGGTACTATACCACCTTGACAGAAGGAACCATTGTGCTTACATCATCATCATCATCATCATCATCATCAATATCACTGTCATTCAACTCGTAGCATGACACATCGCACTTTGGGAACTTATTTAGTTTTTATACTCTTTTTTTATATAATATGCAATCATTACGACATGTCTATATTTTGATATAGTCCATACCATTGGACAAAATATCTTATTGGTCTCATAGTTACAGTTCTGCAACATGTTATCTTCGGGAATCATTTTTTCAACAACTCAAACAATTGTGTGAAACTTTTATCCTTCCAACCTTTTTTTGCCTTTAGATTAAACAATATTAACACTATAAACATTCGTGTAAAATTTGTGCACCCTGGATACAACGACTCTTAATTGCCACTACATAAAATATCATATACAAGGGCTCTCTCAAATGAATCTCCTCCAATATCACAAATAATATCTTCTACTCAATCATCCATATCTACAACAACTTCCTCTCTCTATACGACACATATATAATTTTTGTCATTATCCATTTCATATAGTTTTGACAAATCCCTACATAACTTGATGATTTAATATTTCTTTCATTCCATGGTATTTTAAATCCGCGCAACAAATATAAATTTTAGGAAGATTTCAGTGAATTGTAGAAATTCAACCACTCTATTTACATACTCCGCATTTAATCTATTAGCTATCATATAACTAAGATCCATAACTGCTTTCTAAAAATAGACACAAACTACATTAAGTTTAAGTTGTTTTATGTTAACTTGTGATCATCTATAAATACAATCTATAACTACATGTTTATGTTATAAAAACTTTAGATATCTCCATGTATAACAATTTGTGTTATAAAAAATTTGGGTAATGATTAAATCTATATCATTCGTACCAATCTCTTCTATATAATTCTACTTTAATCACACATAAAAGTTAGTTTGGTAGGCGACATACAAAAGAAAAAACAAAGTATACTGAATCATTTCAAACTAGAAAATCAATGTATGTAACATTCATTAAAACAGAAGATATGCATGGCATAGAAAAATTAGTGGGGATAAAAAAATAAATGATATCCAAGATTAGGGATTTGGTGATACTAATTTCAAACACAAAAAGAAATAATCTTGACAAGGAAAGATTTAGAAATAAGTGAAAAAGAAAGGCCTAAAATCAAAGAGAAAAAAAAGAAAGTAGATTTCATGTAAGATCAAGTGAGCATGAAGTAGAGAGAAAGATAGAGTTAAAGTGTAAGATATTATCGATATTTGATAAGGTAGAAGTGTGAAATTGCGTAAGTGTGACTTCGACGGAAAATGCGTTATCAATGAGACGATGTACAAAAGGAATGTTAGCGTGCAGTGATGAAGGAGATTGATGTCAGTTATATTGTTTTGAGAGAATGATATCGCAGTGCAGTAGCAACATGCGGTGATAAAGGGAACTAACGTCAGTTGTACGGTTTCGAGAGAATGTAATGCAATGGCGACACAAGTTTTACGATTTTGAGAGAATGACTATCGAAATCGTGAGAAGGTGTACGTCAGTCGAGAAGGTGTATCACAACCGAGAGAGGGTGTTTTTTATTGTGTTATAAAATATGTTTGTTTTAGGGGGAAGGAAGAAAAGTGTAAGCACAAAGGTAGTTTTCTTATGTGTTGAATATTCTATCGATGGGATATCACAAACCCTCAATTTTTAAATAAAAATAAAACATCTTTCATTTTAATCCAATATCCCACTAACGAGATATCTCAAACCCTCAAATTTTTAAAATAAAAATAAAATATTTTTTTTTCTATCGATCGGTCAAATATTCCATCGATGAAAAATCATTTAGATGTTACTCAAAATTTTAAAAAGATCACCACATTTTGGTTTTACATCAGTTATATATTTAATCGATGTCACATCTTATTAGAAAATGTGTTTTTTTTAGGTGTAGTGCTAAATGTTAAAGACATTAAAATGAAAGATCAAATTTAAAAATAAAAAAAATATAGTATTGAAACAAGATGAGATCATGGAAGAAAATGTATAGGAAATCCACTAATATGATTTCATAAAACTAGTACCTAGAAGTACATAAAAGAAAAATAAAATAAATACTTATGAATGTCATTTTTCAGTCCGTAAGTATTAATTTGTATTTTCATTTATAAATCAATTATATATATATATTATTAACTATTTTGAATCTTTATACGGCAATCATTAGCAATTAATAATTATATGTCTGAAGCAAAATATTATAGTTGTGTTTTGCTCGTTGCACAAGAAACTTGAAGAAGTTATGATTAATGCTTTGAGTGGGTAAGTGATATAATTTTTCATATTCAAATGCTACATTTAGTTTTGAATAGTTTTTATTTTAACCGACATCTGTAGAGCAGTGGAGAAATACAATACAATCAAACGTAATATACTTGGTAAAAAGTCAAGGTTTTATTACCCAAAATTACGTATATTATTTGTGTTTTTTGACATTCTTTTATTTGTATGTATTAGTGATATAAATGTATGAAAATTATTTTTCGTGGCGAAAACAACCCAACATTTATTCTTGTGGATACTTTATTATGAGACAAATGTTTTATATTATCTCTGAAGGCATTACAAATGGGTGGACTAAGCATAAGGCATTAGCTTAATCCATATACATGTAATTTATGTATATTTCTTAAGTTAATGTTGTTGTTGTTAGCTTATCACAGTTCAAATTTTGTTCTAATTATAGGAGCTTAGCGATTGATCACCATATTCAGAAGAAGATATAGATGACATCCGATCATGTTGGGCCGGTGTCTTCTTATCTTGTTATGAACCTCAACAAAAATAGTTTTTTCTTGATTTTGCAAATATGTAAATTTTGTATTATGTGTTGATGAGAACAATATAAATTTTTACATTTGATTTTGAACTACAATGTAAATCTTGTATAATGTGTTGATGAGAACAATGTAAGTTTGTACATTTGCTTTGAAAACAATGTAAATCTTGTATTTTATATTTATGAGAACAATGTAAATTTGTGCATTAAAAATAATCTGACTCTAGTTCTGTTAAAAAATGATGCATGCCAGACAAAATGAGCTTTAAAACAAATTATATATGGGAATAGATAAGATTTAACCCCTCGATTATTAAATAAAATCGATATACCAACATAATTTATTCTCTCAAATTTTAAATAAAACATAGAGGTAAAGTGGCGCGCGCTTCACCTTTTTGAAAATAAAAATATGTTGTTGCTAGAGATCGAACCAATGACCTTTTCTGTTATAACCTCGGTTTTTTAATAACCGAGGAGTAAAGTGGCTAGTTTTTATGACGCCCTTCGTTATCTCAGGTGTGTAATCGAGGTAAAAGTCATTTTTACGTCCGAAGTAAGATGTGTTATTTGTAGTAGTGAGAATGGTATTGCAGTGCAATGGCAACGTTTGATGATAAAGGGAACTAGTGTCAGTTGTATGATTTCGAAAGAATTACTATGGAAATTGTGAGAAGATGTATGACAGTCGAGAGAAGGTGTAACACAGTCAAGAGAAGGTGTTTTTTGTTATGTTATAAAATATGATATTTTTAAGAGAAGGGAAGAAAAATATTGACGCGAAAGGAGTTTTCCTATCTACTGAATATTATATCGATGTGATATCTCAATTTTTTAAATAAAAATAAAATATTTTTCATTTCAATCTAATATCCCACTAATGGGATATCTCAAACCCTCAAGTTTTTAAATAAAAATAAAATATCTTTCATTTCAATCGAATATTTACCAATGGAATATCTTAAATTCTTAAGTTTTTAAAATAAAAATAAAATATTCTTTTTCTATCAACCGGTCAAATATTCTACCGATGAAAAATCATTTAGATGTTACTCAAAATTTTAAAAAGATCACCACATTTTATTTTTACATCAGTTATATATTTAATCGATGTCACTTCCTATTAAAAAATATGTTTTTTAGGTGTAGGATTAAATGTTAAAGACATTAAAATGAAAGATCACAATTTTTAAAAAAATATAATATAGTATTGAAACAAAAAGAGATCATGGGAGAAAATTATAGGAAATCCACTAATTCATAAAACTAGTACCTAAAAGTACATAAAAGCAAAATGAAATAAATACTTATGAATGCCATCTAAACAAAAACTAGGTCAACAATCCACTACTAAATTAGTCTATAAGTGATATAATATCTCTTATGGCTTATATAAGAAAATAAAAAAAATAAAAAACTGTTTCGATTTTTTTTCTTGCAAGTGCCATAAACTTTTCAGAAAACCTATATCTTTTAAAATCAAATAATTATAATATCATCTTATCACTTCACCATGCATAGTGAATATCATTGAATTAACAAAACTTTAATTCATTAAAAATGTTGACTAATACCAATTCAATAACAACAACATGAAAAAAAACACATATAGGGTCTCTTCATTTTTTCTTAATATATATAAGTTTATAATACTATTACATCATATATATTTAATCAACCATATTATTATTATTATTACAAATATTCAAACAAAATCCTCCTTCCGATCCACATTCATGTTTCCCTTCTTAGTAGGATACACAAAATCAAGATTATAAAGCACCGGAACCATAGTGAGAGAGCAAAGAAAAACCAAAACTGGACCAAAAATCCAAAGCAACATAGGAAGACCAGCATAGAAAAGCCTATTACCAACGGCATTCAAAATGAAACCTTTCTCCAAAATCTCAAAAATATATTCCGGTGTAACAAGGGACATAGGATCTTGCGGTGTGTTGATTAAAATATTGACTTGATTTATGAACCTTATTGCAAGAGAGTGACAGAAGAATGAGAAGAGGAAAATTGTGAGGAGTGTGACATATTTTAGTGCTACCATGAATTCTCCATGTGCTCCATATATTGCATCATTGAGTGGTTTCTTCACACTGTATGTGCTGCTTATAACTGCTGCTAGACCTGAACATAGTAGAATTGAGGTTGTGGCCATTAAGGTTGCTCCCATTATTGTGTTCCTTAGTGATTGAACAGCCAGGATGTTTTTCTTTTCATTGTCCTGTCACAAATCAACACATCTTAATTACATGTATTTAGACTTTTAAAAAAATATTTTTAAATAAAATAACATACATAATATATTTTTTTATACACAATAATTTTAATAATATGAGGTTGAGTTTTTTTTTGCTACGAGAAGATTCCGCGTTTACGTATTTTGTTCGATCACAATTAGATCGATTAAAAAGGTCGTAGATCGTAATTTTTATTTTATAATTTAATAATTTAAATACTAGAATTTAATTTGTATATTTTAATTTTGATTAAATAATTACTGATCTCTCAATTGCATAAATTAAAAAAAAGAAAAAAAAACTCTAAATAGTTATTTAACTAACATAATTTGATTTTGATGAAAAATTACTGATATCTTAACTGTGTGAATGCATAAATTTTTTTAATACATATTATCACATCTCTTAAAATTTATGTGTGAACACATTTTAAATCTTTTTTATTTTAGTTTTAGTTTTAAAATATATTATATAATAACTAGTTTATAATTTGTGTTTACTTACAATTATAAAAAGAGGGATTGAAAACTATATATGGCTAGATAAAGTGGTTTAAGAAGATGTGTTGATATGCCATTGGTAGAGATCACAATATTTAAATTAAAGAACTTTATATAAACAGTTTACAGCACAAAATCTAAGAATTTATCCTTAAATTATTATTACATAAGTTAGTGGATTTGTACACACACATTATCTTGTTCTAGCAACAACCCACTAGAATGATCAAATATTCACCTAATTATATCATTTAGAAAGAACATTCGATTTTGCTTTCTTTTGTGTTTGGTTGTTAGAATAACATTTTATTCTTGCCAGAACAAGAATAATTTAACAAAACCTAAATGCTAAGAAATATAAATGGAATATTCACAATATATTTATGGTATAAACACTCTTTAATTATTCTTATTCTCCAAAAAAATTCTCATTGGCAAATTCAATCACTATTAATTAAGATTAAAGATCAATTATAATTAATCCTTTGCAAAAGTTTACAAGTAAAAAATATGAAAAACTGCACATAACACTTATCATATGTATGTATATTATATATATAATATTAAAAAATAAATTTCTTTAAATAATTATTGTTTCACACAATATTGATCAAAAGTTTAATATACTATAAAAGATTATGATGATTCATAATGATGAGAAAAATATACAAGTACCTTCATCATAGCATTAACCCAATTTCTTCTTCCACTAGCATTGATTCCAACAATGGTTGTATGTGGTTGAGTTCTAACCTTATGCCAAAGCCATAAATGATAACCAATGCTAATTAGAAAACTCAAAGGAACCAAAATCACATCCAAATAGCATTTTCTCCATTCCATCTTTGTGTTTCTCCTAAGTAGCTATATAGTTTGTTATATAATTCTATTCTTCTTCTTCTTCTTCTCTCTTTATATAAATGTTGGTTTAGAGTTAATGTCACACTTCTCATTATATATATGGCAAAAACCAATGGCAATATATAATGTGTGCACATCATGTAAGATGTATGTGGACTCGTTTTTGATACTTGTCCTAATAATAATAAAAAGTTATAAGGATTAAAAAAATAACCCTAGCTTTTTCACTAAATTACAAAACTTTACAATGATTTTCTATGTGAGAGTGGAAACATTTTCCACACCTTTTTGTCACATGCTTTTTCCTCCAATATAGTTCAACTTTAAGTCTTCTTTACTGTTCTTAATATTATTTCAACATTTTAAGAAAAATAGGTAGTTGGATATGATTCATGCATATAATATAATTAGTCCATTATATAATATTTTTATCCTTTTGTTAATTGATTCTCCAATCGACATCCAAAATTTACTAATAATAAAATATATTTCTAATATATATATATATATATATATATATATATATATATATATATATATATATATATATATATATATATATATATATATATATATATATATATATATATATATATATATATATATATATATATATATTAAAGATGACAAGGATGTGGAAAACTTGAAAAGTTTAAGTAAGGAAAATTCATGAAGAGTGAGATTCTGACAAGGCGCATTTGACGTCACATAGATAAGAAGATTTGATGGTGACAGCAACAAGAAGTTAAACACACAATCGCTTTTTTACAATCACTTTTTGATTAGAAGCCATTGTTTTGCTGTTACAAGCAACTTAACAAGAGTTACGTTTTTTAACATCTTTGTTACGAGACAAATCCATAAAACTAGAATTCTTCAATATTCTTTGGTTTACGTCTCAAAAAATTATACTGAAAAGTTGGCAAGAGATGCATTCAATCTGTAACAAATTCACGTTAGCTACATAACTGGATAAAACGGAGAACTTATGGTGTAAGAAAATAAGACTATTATGTTTTTGGTGTTTTGATTTCTCTATAAGATTTACCTTTTAAAGTTTCAAAACATAATTGTTGAATAAAGTTTTATACATTCACGTGATTGATATATAAAGCTTTTAGATTGGCAATATAAAAACATGGACGAATTAATTTACTTTTTATGGCTCAAGTTTATCACATTGTTTAAATACAAATTTTAACCAATTTTGTTTGAATGATGAATTATATATATATATATATATATATATATATATATATATATATATATATATATATATATATATATATATATATATATATATATATATATATATATATATATATATATATATATATATATATATATATATATATATATATATATATATATATATATATATATATATATATATATATATATATATATATATATATATATATATATATATATATATATATATATATATATATATATATATATATATATATATATATATATATATATAGGGTTGGTCAAACTATCGTTTTAAAAATCGGACTGGAGATCAAACCGGTCAAATTTATGGTTTAAGGTTCAATTGATTAAACCGGTTTAACCTACGGTCGAACCATTTATTAAATAAAGTAATAATATAAAACTCATTTCATATATATGTCACATATAATATTATTATATGTTCTCAAATTAATAAAATAAATATTTTAAAAATCCATTACAAACTTAATACAACATTATCAATAATACATAACATAACATAGTTTTATACTTCATTTCAACCATCATTTAAAAATATTTTGACAAAATTAAAAAATTATAATAAAATAAATTAAACTAGTTCAAACTAAAATTACAATAATAGAACATAATAACTAAAATAAAGTTCAAATAATTAAGAATACCTAAATTAAATAGGATAGAGTACCAAAATATAAATAATACAATATACTTCATCAAACAACAAAAAAATCAAATTTGAGTTGAACTACGACAAATAAGTCTTAATTGACAACAACAAACAATATAGACTTGAACGATAATCAATAGAGTTGAACATCGTGACTATGTTTGAAAGAGACAACATGATGATGATGATGATGATGATGGACTGTGGTTGAAAGAAAAATTATAATAAAGTGACAAAACCTAGAAGTTTGTATGGTTGTAAAAAACACGCGAAATTCTTTTTTGTGATTGAGAAATGTATGTTAAGTTTTGATATTAATATATTAAAAAAAATGATCAATTTGATGAATTTTTTTGAACCGAACGGTTTTACAAAATCGGCTCCAGTTCTTTAGTTCGAATGATTTTGGACGGTTCAATCCTGTTTTTCCGGTTTTGACCCACTAGCGGTTTTGAAAGATTGACCTAACCAGATTTATCTTCGGTTCTCGGTCCAACCAGTTGAACCAGCCGATTCCGTCCAGTTTTTAAAATATTTGGTCAAACGGTCCTACAAAACTGATCTAGCACTGAAGATTTAATCTAGAGTACCTTCACAGAAAAGTGATGTGTTGTCAATTAGGATGCCTTAAAACAAAATATACTTGGTTTCTTTATGATCAAGAAACACACAAGGGTTAGGGTTAAGGAAAAATAAGAAGAACAATAAGGATTGGTTATAACTGTTATTCTTTACTTTCTCTATAAAATAGATTACAAGTACTTAAGAATAACAAATAACCATCTCACACTAATTAGGTTTTATCACACCATCCTTTAAGATGAGAGACTAATAAGTTATTTATAATAAAACCTAACATACAAAACTAATGAGCATTTTAACAATTACCCACTACAAGCTAACTTAGGGTATAAGCTAACTTAAACAATTGGATCCTTAACACAAGGCTCAATTCGACAACTACATACTAGAGCACAATTCGACTATAGCATGTAGGTCTTTGACAACAGCATGTGAGCAAACTTCGACGACATGCTAACTAGAGTTCGATCCAATATCTCATAAATCTCTACCTTGGATCTAACTCTACCATCAAGAAACAAACTAGCTTTCTTCATGCAGCTTTATCGACTACATACAATGGAAAATCTTGAAATTGGGCAACTTCTTGGTGATCATATCAACAACATTATGATCAGTTGAAACTTTTAGCACTTGAACTTATCCATAGAGTATGATCATAATGTTGTCATTACCTTTACCTTCATGATCTTTCAGGCGTTCAGGGTACATCTTTCTTGTGTGATCCCCTTCTTACAATGATAGCATCGAATACCAGATGTTTCGCACTATAAGACTTCTGCTGACTTTTACCTTTCTTCTTGTCGAACTTACCATCCTTTCACAAGAATATTCTCTTAACGGCGAAACCTTCACCAATCGTCGAAGGTTTATGCTCCTTTTGTTTGTTCATGTCCTTAGAATACAAGGCTGATTGAAATTCTTCAAAGCTCAGAGACTCTCTTCCATACAAGAGAGTTTCTTTGAAGTGAGCATGTGTTTTGGGCAAAGTACACAACAACGATAATGCTTGATCTTCACCATAGATCTGCACATCAATATTTTCAAGATCAAGAAACAGCTTGTTGAACATATCTAACTGCTCAACCAACACTTTGTCTTCACTCATCTTGAATGACTATAAAGCTTGCTTCAGGTAGAGTCGATTCACCAGAGATTTGGTCATGTACAAACTCTCAAGTTTCAACCATAACCTCGATGTCGTAGTCTTCTTTGATACCTGTTAAAGAACCCTATCATCAAGGCTCAACAATATTGTGCACTGGGCTTTCTCTATCATGGCAATTTTTTCATTTCCTGTTAACGTAACGTCCATGACTGCCTCTCCCTTTAACGCTTCCAAACAACCCTGTTGAACCAGTAGGGATTTCATCTTCAAGCGCCACAAACCAATGTCATCCACTCTAGTGAACTTTTCAATCTCATACTTTGTTGAAGGCATCTTCCTCCACACTCACCGCACCAATTTATTGTGAATTAGGATGCCTTAAAA
Organism: Lathyrus sativus; assembly: GCA_963859935.3. Classification (NCBI taxonomy): domain Eukaryota; kingdom Viridiplantae; phylum Streptophyta; class Magnoliopsida; order Fabales; family Fabaceae; genus Lathyrus; species Lathyrus sativus. The sequence continues at coordinate 24,884,045 of OZ012740.1, read as the reverse complement.
TAAAATATACTCGGTTTCTTTATGATCAAGAAACACACAAGGATTTGGGTTAAGGAAAAACAAGAAGAACAATAAAGATTGGTTATAACTACTATTCTTTACTTTCTATATAAAACAGATTACAAGTACTCAAGAATAACAAATAACCCTCTCACCCTAATTAGGTTTTGTCACACCACCCTTTAAGATGAGAGACTAGTATGTTATTTATAATAAAACTTAACATACTAAACTAATGGGATTTTTAACAATTACCCGTTAACATACTAAACTAATGTGGGCAGAGCCTACATGCTTTAATATTGATGCATGAGAGCTAACTTGTAATTCTATGTGCAAATCTGTATTGAAGTAAAAGCTTCTATAGGTCGATCTGAGCTCGTATAGGCCGACATATGCAAATGTGTTTACACATATAACTTGGTTTTTGATGTGTATGACATGTCTAAGACTTTTTAAAATCATTTGTATGCATCCTAAGGCTAAAATGATCAATGCACATATAAACTTAGGTTGATACCGTCCAATATACAAAAAATCTAAGTCATACTCCTAGTTTTAACATCATTCAAAACATGGCTAGATTGAAGAATGCACTCATATGCGCTTAACACACATTGGTTCTCATGCGTGACAAAGCGAACCCTATTGTTTGCTTAGCACATCTTGATGCAAACTGGTGATTAAGTGAAGTTTTTATAGCTAAGGTAAGTTTTCCACAACACCATCCCTATTTTAATGACCTGAGAACATTCCAAAGTTCTCTGCATGGATGGAATGCAAGGATGACCAAAACTGAAGCCCACACAATATCTGTGATATTTAAACCATTTTCTTAATTAAGTGCTTGTTTGAAAATTTCCAAAAATTTTAATTTTGAAAAACTGTTTGTTTGCAGATGGTTCAACTGAGTCGAAAAGCCAAATGTATAGGAAACACTAAGGTTTGGTTGATGACAAAAATCAAGAACAATGACATGATAAAAATGTTTTTCTTTTAAATGTGTCATTCATAATTAATATTTGGTTATTAGTTAATTACAACATGACCATGATGAACTAATTTCTTACAAAAAGTTTGATTTTACTAGTGTCTAGTCAAAACATGTCAATAAAAGTCAAGAATCATATAAGCCTAACCGGGTGAGATGTGTGCAACCTCGTGTTTTATAGAAATAATGAACATAGACATGCATACAAACTATGTGGAGTTTACATCATTCTTACTAATACTTGGTGTATTTGAGGTCATGAATATGATTAATACATTTTTTGTTATTGAGTGAAAAACTACTTGACCAAAATCATACCTTGTAAAAGTGTGATCCATCGACAATCCCTTTGAGCTTGAAAAAAAATGAAAATTATGTTCTTTCAATGTTACAACCATTACCCAACTTTGAAAATAAAAACAAATGTTCACCACCTTGTTTTAAGGATAGGAGAGCACTAAAAAATGTAAGGCTATGAAGAACGATAAAGTTGGAAAGAAAAGAAAAAGATTTTGAAAAAAAGTGGTAAATGGTGAAAAGAAAAAAAAAGAATATGTTTTCACATAACAAAAAGAAAAAGAAAAAGGAATCAAATTTCAAAACATACAAATACAAGAAATTCATCAAAAAAAATTCTTGTAAAGTGAAAAGAAAAGAAAAGAAAAGAGACGTTTTGAAAAAAGGATACACCAAAACAATTTTGGTCTCTTATCTTTATGATGTTTGATTCTAAATAAAAACCAATATTTTATTGCAGCCTAACCATGTTACAACCAAAATAAAGACCTTAGTAGTCCATGATTGAAGATGTATCTTGTGATACTTCTTATAGATGAAATTTAAAATGTTTGTATAGCTAATGCATTGTCCAATAATGAGGGAGAAACTAACCGTTTTTAGAGATGATAAATGAGAATATGATTCTAATTAGTAGTTGACTTAATATCTTACTTTAGGTAAACAAGTTTTTCATTCTCATTCTATGGTTTAATGATAATTATAATCTTGATCGGTAAAATAAAAAGTGCACTATTTTTGTCAATGTAGTAATACGAGGGAATTTTCTCGAATATCGATCTCGAGGACTGTGTAGGAAATACAAGTTCTATAATAATTCAGTTGAACAAAAGTACTTAGATTTTGAAATTGTTTTGTTTAATTATAAAAATATTTGCAAATAAAAGAGGGAAATTTAATAAGTGGTTTTAAAAAATATGAGTAACATGCTAAGGGAAGTGTGCGATCTGACTCAGTAACAACTCTGAATTAATACTGCAACAACTTATTGTAACTAACTAATTACCGATTCTTTAGAATGTTTACTCCTAAGTCTTTAGTGAGAAAAACTTTAATCATCCACCCTAATTCCTATGTCAATAGAGAATTATAAATGAAATTAAGCAACCAATCATCAAGAATATTCCGGTTCCTATAGGGTATCCCTAGTCCTAGGTGATATCTACTACAGAATGATCCAAAACAAAGTATTACTAACGGCGGTTCAGCCTAATCATTAATCAAAAATCAAACCCTGTTTGTCCGACAGAGCAAGCATTAAGAAAAGCTAGAGATCAAATCAGTTATGAAAAATAAAGGAATTATTATTGCAATACTAATATCAGAGTCATTACAGATTTAAATCAGGGACACCCCCTAGCATTGGGGGGTTTAGCTACTCATATTATTTGAAGAGAATACAAAGTAAAAACTAGACATTACAAGATAATAGGATTCTTTGATCTTCAATTGCTTTTCGCTCATGAAAATCTTCAGTTCCTCAATCCTCTTGATCTCTCCAATCTTGATTGTGTAATTCAGCTCCCGTAAAAAAAGTCCATTTTTTCCTTCTCAAAATTCACCTAAATAGAAAAGATCCACTGAGACCGGTTAGAAATACCCAAAACACCCTCACAGGCCAACACTTGGGAAAAAAATCAGAAAATACTGAAATCAGCGTCACAAGCCGACATTGGCCATGTCAGCCTGACACTGACAGTGTCAGCTGATACGGACGACCGTGTCAGCTGATACAGACGACCGTGTCAGATCTCTGGAGTTTTACATTTTTAGCTTTTGGTACCAGACCTTCTGACACGGGCAGTGTCAGCTGACACGGGCTGCCGTGTTAGACCTGTTGGAGTATGCATGAAACTTTTCCGAATTCTTGCGATTTTTCCTGGTTTTCGCTCCGATTCTTCCTGAATGCTTATTTGAACCTAAAAACATTAAAGAGACACAACCAAAGCATAAAATGAGGAAAAAGGGAAATAAAGTGACTAAACATATAACAAGATTAACTAAAATTAACGGTAAAAGAAACCATAAAAGTCACTGATCAAATGTTGATTATGAACTTGCATTATAAAGAAAATACTTTCATAAAAAAACAAATTTTCAAAATTCCTGATCAAGTTATCTAACTTTTTCTCCACATACATTTTGAACTTTTTCTAGACCATTTGAACGGATCTCATTTGAGGATAAACAAAAATATAATTTAGGAAGAGTTGATAAGTGTCAAAAATAAGTTAAATATGTAGGCACTTATTGACTCATTTTACAAATAATCAAAGGAAAAAACCTGATTTATCAATGAAAAGTGATAAGACATCATTTTGGACATTTTAAGCATGCATTTATCAAAACAGGTAAAAAGAATTGAGAAATCGCTAAAGCAACACAAGAGACCAAACCAACATACTTTCCTAGCAAAACTAGGCTCGCTAAGCCAAGGATACATGCACACTTAGAGAGCAAAGGTACAACCTTTCTAAGCCAAGAAACATAAGCGCACTTAGTGAGAAAAGGAAGCTCAAAGACTTCAGGTTTAAGTTACTTCAATGTGAAGGAAAAGTTTGGTGGCTAAGTGAGCCTAGGAGGTGCTCTTAGCGAGCATGGGCAGCAAGTATAGTTGTAGGTGAGCTTGTACTAATCCAGGAAGGAAATATGAGTGCTAAGCGAGCCTGGGCGATGCGCTTAGAGAACCTACCCTTTCAAACCCTATAAATAGAGGTGCCAAGAAGTTAATTTGAGATATCTAGGTTGAAATTATTCCTGCCTCTATGTAAATAAGTAGTTTCTTAGTAGGAAGTGAGAAACACAACAAGAGAGAAAAGGATAGGGAGATTGATTGAAGAACTGTATTCTGAGGAATTTTCTACAGATACTTCACAACAATTTTCTTTCAGGGCTTAAATGTAAGGCTTTGATGAGTAAGCATAGCTAACTTTCTCTTTTGTTGGGGTTCGTTGTAATTGTCTTGCTACTTATGTTTTGATCCTGACCATGATGTTCTATGTAATTCTTCTTAAGGTTTAATATTGATGGATTCTTCATTTTTAATGCTTGTTTTCTATTAGCTGCCTAAAACATGTTTTCATGGTATGAGTTGATATTAGAAAGGTATCGTTGATTACTAAATCCAATTCTCTCATCTATTGGATGTAAAATCTAAACACATATTTAGGTTTAATATCTACATCTAATGTGGATTATGGTGGAACGGTCATTAACATCCACATTTACTCATGAAACTTAATACTGACATATTAGTTAATAGGCTGAGAGATTGTCTATTAGGTAATATAATTGATCTTATTTTGTTGACTCGAACATAAGCTGTGGTGAGAGCCCTATAGCCAGTGTAAAAGGACCAAGGATGTCTATGCCCCACTAGGAGAACAACCATGGTGTAGTTAGAGTATTAGGTTTGTATAGAGCATAAATGTAAATGTATTTGTGCTTATAAAATCTCTCACACATCGCCATATACCACCTGGTGTTTTGGACCATTAAAGAACAATAATATTATGATCTAAGAACTTTTTTCGCCAAAGCCATTCCTCCGAGGTATTTCCCGAATATATCCTTATAGACTTCAGTGAGTTTGTATTCAACTTCGTCATGATTTTAACATTTCAGAAGGGGATGGAGACTTATCCTATGCAAATCCATCTATGGTCAAGTACAAGCATACTCTTATTTTCACAAGGTTAGCTTCAATAGATTTTGTCGACAAAGTCTTATTCTCAATGTAATCCATGATGGCTTTATGGTTCCTCTTGCCACAACAACCACAAATATTGTTGTAGAGATACTAGGCCTCAAATTTTTCTTGAATAATAGAATGATTTACTCCTATATTTTCATGCTTGCCAGCCTCGATAAGACATCTACTCTCATGTTCTTCTCTTTTGGCACATGCATAACCTCATATGCTCTGACAAACTCAACTTGTCCTTAATCACTATCACATACTTCTATAATAATGGATCTTTGGCATGCACATCCCCCTTGACTTGGAAGAATACTAGTTGGGAGTTTGTCCATAGCCTAACTTCTTCTGCCCCCATTTCTAACGTTAGCGAAAAAACTGCGATAAAGATTTAGGCTCTGTTTGGTAAAACTAGCCTATAGCTACTAGCTATTAGCTGATAGCTGCTAGCTAGTAGCTGATAGCTTATAGCTGATGACTGATAGCTGATAAGTTAATTTGAGTGTTTGTTAAATTAATTATTACACTAGCGGATAATTAGAAAATGACCTAAAAGGACATTTTTAATTAAGAAATTTGTGATTTCATTATCTAATTATATTATATTATTAAATTAAATTTTATTCGATAAAAATAAATGTATTAATAACAACATGTAAAACAATTTTAATATTAATTTATAAGAAAAATTGAAGATATCAGCAAAATATATAAATTTGTATATAAGTTTTATGAGCTTCGCTATTTAGTATGAATATATTGACAACAAAATTCAATGAATAAAAAAACCAGTAAACCATACATGAAGTAGGGGTATTTTATAAAGCTATTTATGAGGTCATAAAAGTAATAAAATAGCAAAAATACCTCTTCTTCACACTCCTTCAATCTTCTAGACAACTATCTTCTCCAATCTCCTTCTTGTTTTCTTTTCTCAACAACAATAATAATTTGACAACAAAAAAAACAAATATTAAACTCATATAAAATTACAATTTAAACTAAATTAATAAAAATAAATTCAACAATAACCATATGAAAAGAAAATATATATTACCTGAACAAGAAAAATGAAGAAAACTCAAGAAAAATTATGAAGAAATTTAGAAGAAGAAAAACAAAGGAGAGAAACAATGAAGGAAACAAATTGTGGAAGAAGATAAACAGATAGAAAGAGAAAGAAAATATTGTATAATAAGTGTGGTATGGGAAATGAACACGCCTGCCATAAATAAAACCTTAGTGACATGAATTTCACTTCGCAAACTTGGCACGTGAAATTCACGTCACAAACTATAACGGCTAAAATTTAATTATTCACATTAATTTCGTAGCGACGTGAATATCATTTCGCAACTTTGCCACGTGATATTCACGTCGCAAAAGTTCCAACGGTCATTTTTATTTAATCAGTCAACCTGCAACACAGTCAACTATCACTTCAAAGTCAGATACTTTTCCCTCTAAAATGGTTGCAACATGATATTCACGTCACAACCCAAAATTTAAAAATTTTCCCTTCCCGCTTCAGTAGATCTGAGTTTTAAATATTATTATTTTTTTCATTTTATATGTTGCGACGTGATTTTCACGTCACAACGGTTTTTTTTTATTTTAAAAGCTGACAGTCCATGTGCTACATTTGTTTCATATTATTTAAATATTAAATAAGTTAGTGAAGTGAAAATCACTTCACAACTGTCAATATTTTGCCACGTGATTTTCACTTCAATAAATCGCATGGCTGAAGACAACTTTTCTTGTAGTGATTCTATAAAAAAATTTCATACTAAAATAATTTGATATATATTTTTCAAAACTAGAGCACAACAATTAAAAAACTCACTTTTATTATTAGGTGATGGTAGATAAATCGAAGCACATGGACATCCCATGAGCCCTTTGTCGCTCTCAAGAATGAGGTGATCTCCATTTTTCTTTTTGGATCATAGGCCTCAAACAAAATTAACCAAACACTATAAAAATATCTTATTAATAATTAATAGCTCAATAACCTAATTTTAACATCGAGGTAGAGTATTGTTCAAAAAAAAATCTAATACAATAATAATGAAAAATCTAATACAATAATAATGATAATGCACCAAACACAATTGGAATTTGGAAAATTTTCTCTCTTTATCTTGGAAGAAAACTTTCTTTTGAGACTGACAAGACAATTTTGTTTTATTATCAACTCCTACTTTTAAAAAAGTTGGTCAAAGGAAAACAAGAAAAAAAGTTTAAGGAAAAAAAAAGATTGACAAGGATCCATATTTATATTTTATAACGATAAACTCGATACACACATGAAGTGATATAAAAATCCAACATGTTTCGTTTTATAAGGAATGTGACTGTTTATTTTTATTTTAATTTTATAAAATCAATGTGATTTCATTTTGTGTCATTTTCTGACAAATGAATCTTGGACAAGAGGATAGTGGAATGTGCACAATGGTTGATTTGGACAATGTCCTATGGAGTCATATAAAATTTCCAAAGGTTATGAAAAAGCATGCTTATATTTGTCACTCCATTTGCATAACTTTCACACATATCAACTTTTTATCATTAAAATATTGGAGTAAAAACAAAAGAAACATGAGAAAATCAACTTATATATTATTCAATGAAAGTTGAAAAAGATTTGAGAGTTGTCGAATCAACCAAAGGTACATAATGGGGTGCCATTAGAAGTGGATTGCCAACAATCCTTTGCAATAAGTGGATACATTATGTCCAACTTCATCCACTATGTTCCTAGTGCCCTAAAGGAAGAGACAAAGCACAAAATAATCCATTGTAATGGTCTTAATTTACACTACTACATGGTAGAATTTGATACACTCCTCATTTTTAAAAGTTTTACTTTAATTGAACATTGCCCCTAGAGTTATACCTAACATTAGCACCCAAATCTTGTGGTGGTTTCATCAAATTTTAACAATGGAAGAGACACATGAATAAGAATATGCCTTAATAGATTCTTTGCCAAATTTAGTTTGTGTACACTAAGTTAGCACAAATTGAAATGTCAATGACTTAGGAATTGTGGAAAAACTTGTTCAATCTTGATGGAAAGTTTTTTTTGGATTTTCCTAACTATGTTTTATGCCTATCACTAGTGTGAAAAAGATTTTTTTTTTTTTTACATAGGATGAAAAACATATTTTAGATAAGTTAAATAAAAGACAAAAATAGTTTTATATCCATTAAAATATTCATTAGATGTAAAATATTTTTTGGAACATTATTTTTTGCGGTTCTATTGTTTTCTAGATTAAATATATAACATCCTTTGTAATATTAACGAATTTCGATTTACTCTATTATAAGAAATTCTTTTTTATTCTCCCATTATAATTCTTGAGTGTATTATTTATTGACGTGACGTATATATGTGTCATTTAATTTTTATTTATTATTTTTGTAAAATTCATGTTAGCAAATAATAAAAAAAATTCTATGTGGCATTTTTAATTTTTTTTATTAATTTATTTAATTTTAAAAAAAAATTAATTTTTTTATTACAAGGGAGGGGAGGGGGTATAAATCAAAAATCGCTCATATTACAGGAAGTAAATATATATTTTTGTTGTTTTTAATATTTTTTCAATTGTTATCATTTTAGTATTCACGCAACACTTGTAGCATCAAAATGAAAAATAAGAGATCAATAAAAAAAAATTTGGTAATTGAAGAGAGAATTTAATATTGCAAGTTTGCTCAAATATTGTGTTATTCATGTAGTAAGAGGCAATCTAGTATCCCGTGATAGCCATGTGCTTATTCTAGCTCCTATCCATTTACATTCATGTATGGACGATATCTGTTATATTTGGAAATAAAATATTTTCACATTAATCATCGGGTGTGATTGAGTTATAAAACTTTTTTTTTTCTTAGAAATGAGAACGGTTGGGTTTATCAAATAAACATTATTGAATTGGATCAAACTGCATTTCTAACATCTCCTGTTTTGTATGTATTCTTTCACTCTACACATATATGGCCTTGTCCTTACGACTTATTGCATTGTTTCTATTAGGCCATAGGTAGTATGTTATGTGTAATGTATCCAAATCAGTATAAACTTTTTTGTTCATTAGTCATGGATGATGATTAGTGCATAAAATTTAGTTAAAATTTGAACCTCTAAGTGATGTATGAGCAGAGGTTATTATTGTAACAACATTGTGTTAAAATAATTATGCTGTTGGTTAACCAAAAAGTAGTCATTCGATTTAACGTGTCTTATTGTGAGCTTCTTTCAAATGTCTACTTGTATTATTTATTTATTAAAGCTTTCAAACTGATATTAACCAACAGAATGTCTCAGCTACAAAGTATGTCATCTGCAGCATATCAAAACTTTTTCATTGATCTCTTTTTTCTTTTTTTTTTTCATTTTAATGCTACAACAAGTGTTGTGTGAATGCTAAAATGATAACAATTGAAAAAACATTAAAAAATATATTTTATAGTGGTGTGTGTGTGTGGCATTGCTATTCTAATGTAACTTTTAGTTCATCAATGCACATGCACACAAATCATATTATGGTATCAGTAGTGTGAATAATTTTCTGTTTCACTATTCACCAATAACAATTATAAGAATCCTGTCCTTGATCATTCAAGCCCTTACTACTTACATCCTGCTCAATCACACCTGATGATTAATGTGAAAATATGTTATTTCTAAATACATGAATGTAAATGGATGAGAGATAGAATAAGTCCATAGCTATCACAGGACACTAGATTGCCTCTTACTACATGAATAAGCCCATAGCTTTGTATGTAAATGTATTGATCTTCATTTGTAAACTCTTTGATGATGAATGTATGGTGAAAACTTTGCTTTATCGATAACTCTTTGTGTTGGTTTATGATCGAGAGATATTTTCCAACTCTTAACCTAGGTTTTCATCCATCTTTGTTTGTAAGCTAGAGATAGTTATGAATGAAGTTGTTCACATAAATGTTGAACTTTAATGTTGTCATTTTGATAGATTGTGTGAGAGATCAACAATGGATCAAAATGACAAATCCCACAATGTGAGTTAGAGATAATCACATTGAGAGGATGTTGTGAATGTATTTATCATCTAATGGAGTTTATGAATCTTGTTGATCGAACATATGCATGAAAAGCGATCACCGAACCCTAACTTTGGCAATCTTTCTTTAAACCGCAAAACCCCAACTTTTACCGCGAAACATTACTTTTTATGCAAGATACCGTTACTAAAACCAAAAACCCCCTTGTTACTAATAGCTAAGAATTTTACAACTGTCGAACGACAATAATATCTTATATTTCCTGTGGAGATGATAACAAAAACCCGACACTTTACCACTGTCCCAACAGTAAGTGGCAATATTTTAATCAAAAATCAAGAGGAAAGAGAAACTTTTCATGAGGTAACTTGCAGCTGCAGCCTCTCTACACTCTAGCCTCACTTTAGTCACCTCCATGACCCTCATCCCACTTGATTTATGCATTACATTGAGCCAAGGATCTGAGCTCACAGCTGTGCCAAATCTTGGACAGATTTTTCTTTCAAAATCTCCCTCCAAGATCAAAATGCCAATTCTGCCCCCAACACCTCTCATGGCCTATAAATAGAGACTTCATCCCACTCTATTTTATACACCAGAGCTATCCAAAAGAACCATAAAGTGAAGAAATTTCTCAAAAACCACCAAAATTGGTCAATTTGCATTTTTCATAACAGTCCTTGTTCCAAACACAAAACCACCTCAAAGACCATACACACACCCTTAAAATGACCATTTGAAGTTGTTCCCACCATCACTTTCACCAAAAAATCTCTAAATCAAAAAGTCAACCTTCATACCACCATAGTTTGACTTTTATGCATATTATGGACCAAATCACTACCTAGATCCATTGACACTACTTTGACACTCAAGACACCTCATGTTCATGATATTCTAACTGTCCATAATCTCAAACACCAGCTGGAAATCCATTTTCTCAAACTGTCCTAAAAGACCACTTGTTGCTTCAAAAGGAAGAAAACTCAAGGTTTGCTCAAAGGAGGAGGGGATATCTTGCTCTTGCTGCTAGCTTGCTTTTGGAAGACTACAAGAGGTATTTAGTTTTGAACTTTCTCATCATTGTACATCATGTATGTATGGATTGTGTTTTGACATTGCTATGCTAGAGTTATAATTTTGTTGTCAAATATGTGTGAAACCTACCATGTATGGTTGCTGTTGAGTTGTCTTTTAGTTTAGTTAGTTGCTATTCTTGTGAAGTTTGGCTGTTGAATGTATGAGGGAAATGAAATGACCACCAAACTGTTTTAAAAGAAAAATTGTTAACATAAAGGGCCTAGGTTTAGAAACTCAATGTCAAGCATTCTTATCTTTGGTGCTTCTCATTTGGAGACTTAACTTTGTTCATAGTTTCTAAATCTGTTTAGTTCATTAGAAGTTGTGTTGGACCTGTCAACTCATGATTGAGAGGGGTAGAATGGATGACCCTTTGTGTTAGTTTAGTGGCATTGAAATGATAGTTTGTGGTGTTGCCTAGGTTTAGTTTGGTGTCCCTGCTATTTTAAGTGAAGTAACTGCATGCTGTGTTGGTTTAGTTTGGATTATGGTTTTGTTTAAATTACAACCATGTTGCCAAGGACTGTCTTTGATGTCTGAGTTAGTCAACTCACCATACCTCATTGTTTTTTTTTGTTTCTCCTAATAAAACTTGCCTTTAAGTATTTACTGTCATGAATATGTGTGGTTGCACCTGTATTGGGCTACGTTTGTGTCTCTGCTTGGTTGAGGGAGTTGTGACTTCACAGCAGCTTGTGATTTGACTTGGATCTTGTTAGCTCTCTTCATGGCTAGGTTGTTGAACTATAGTTAAGTTATTGCTTAATTATTTTGAACCTTGTTTGCATTCTTCTTATTTAAAGAACATGTTGTTACTCTTATCTTCAGACAAAACTTTCTGGTTTGTTTGTGTCTTAACCTGTTTTCCATAATTTGTTGATAAAGGTTATATCTTTATGAAGGCATAATTATTTGGAATTCATCAACAAATGTTGATTGAAACAACAAGAATTCTGTCAACATGTTTGCATTGGCTGTTCAGTTCATTATGCAAATATGTCTGCCTTTGTTGAGATGATTCACAAGGATGATCAACATTGTCTTGGCACATAGTTGTTTTGTTTCTTCATCACTTTGATCTATGTAAATTTTGGAACTGTTTTGAGTTTGATTTAGATTAGTTGAACATTGTTATGTTTTGAACTTATGATGACGAGAAAACGCATCGATTATATCGCTAGATTTCATTGACGTTTTATCGCGCATTCACCATTTTAACGCTCGATTTCTCGAGTTTTTCTTACTATTTTGCAGGTACATCGTTATGTGAGGCCAAATCATGAATTAAGAAGAAAAGAACGAAAGAAACCACAAGAAATGAAGCAAGACAGAATCCTGCAGAAAGTCTGCATAATTTGTTACGGCCACGGTCGTTACAAGGGTGTCACGACCGTGACACCTTACTTTGGGCCATCACGACCGTGAGGAAGTAGTCACGACCGTGACACCTGAAATCATCAAATAACGAGCGTGAAGACCTTGTCACGCCCGTGACAAGGATATAACTTGATTTTGACTCAGACTACGTCAAGCCACCACTGAAGACCACTCCTCCTAGTAATTCTCCTCAAGGCAGCACGTGAGGACGACTTCTCCCATTTTCTGCTGCCACTTCCCAACATTTTCTCAACCACTCCAGCAAAGCCCAAGAAGCAAAAGACCAAGGCACCAGCCCATTGGAAGCTCTATAAATAGGATCAGCTCAGGAGAACTCAGGACAGACTTCATTATCCAAATTTCCTGCGGAAGCTCTGCCGAATTACCTTACCACCAGAATTATTATTCCAGCATTATTTTGTTTCCTGTCTTATTTTATTTGTATCCAAACCAACCGTGTAACAATTTCCAACATTAGGGAATTGTTATACTTTTATTTGTTTCCAGCCTTCAGCATTCGTTTTAATTTTTATTTCCGCCTACTCCAAGCCTTCCGGTCTGTGGAAGAAGGAGTCTACTCAGATATTTGTTAATCAGGTTTTTCAATTATTGCAATTTAATTTATTTATAATGTCTATTTATTTTTCTGCCATTAGTAAGTCAATATTTAACTCTGAGTCTGATTTAACCTCGATGAGTAGCTAAAAACCTTAGTGCAGTATGTAGTTATAACCAACTTAACCGGTAAAATATAACTATGGGCTAAATTAATTAATCGCTTAACATTCTGGCTGATGCTTTTTAATTGAATTCGACCTTTTCGTTACGAGAGTAAGAAAAGGGTATTAGGTTGGGTCAAGACCACGAGAGTGTGAGATTTTAATCAGATAGCTAAAGTTAGGCATTTAAATTAAATACAGCGAGAGCGCTTTAAGATAAATTAGAATTATTTAGTTTCCAAAAATTACCTCTAAACACTTATGGGCTAGCGAGAGCAGGCATAGGGCTTTAGGGATAAGATCTGATTCAAGACCACGAGAGTGTGAGCTGAGGGTATTCAAACTAGTAATCTCTACCGAATAGATTAAGTGAACATCTTTATAAGCCTAGGTTAGATTGACCCACCTAAGTTAGTATAATTACATACCGACCGTCTTAGTATTATTTTATTAAAAACTTAAATTTAATTCCGCCTTCAATAGTCTTAGAAAACCAACAACAATCGTGACAACTATTCGCCTTAGCTAAACTAGAAGTTCATCTAACACTAAGTAACGATAGAATCCCTGTGGATCGATAATCTTAAATATTACTTCGATAGGCTGTGCACTTGCAGTAAGATACCGCTAGACGCATAAGTAGACACGTCTTTAGCCCATCAAGTTTTTGGCGCCGTTGCCGGGGATTCCTTAATTTAGTTACTAGTGCACTTAGGTAGCATTGTCTAGACTAAGGTATCAACTATTTAATTTAATCTAATCTCCGAGTGTATGCCACGTACTCGCTCCAAAAGCGAAGACTTGCAACCTCTAATCCCTGAATCAGAACGCTTCTTACACGTAAGAAGACGTATACTAGATTTCGAGAATAATTCCAACATTCCAGATCTTCAATTAGATCCGCCTGAACCAGTCGTAAAGTCAGAAAACGCAGGGATGGCTGAAGAACAAACTCATCCACTCAAGTATTACGCTAATCCTTCACAAGGTGAACCGCATTCAAGCATTGCAGCACCGGCTATCAACCGAAATGATTTCGAACTAAAACCATCATTGATATCAGCCGTGCAACAAAATCAATTCGCCGGAAATCCTACCGAGGATCCGAATCTTCATCTTTCGATCTTTGTGCAATATGCAGATACCGTAAAAGCCAATGGAGTTACCCAAGAAGCTATTAGACTACGTTTATTTCCTTTTTCGCTTCGAGACAGAGCAAGAGCATGGCTTCAATCTCTGCCTTCGAACTCAGTAACTACGTGGGAACAACTTAAGAAAGTTTTCTTGAACAGGTATTTTCCACCTAGCAAGACAGCTATGCTGAGAGCTCAGATCAACGGATTTAAGCAAAGAGAAAGTGAATCATTATTCGAAGCTTGGGAACGCTATAAGGATCTACTTAGGCTTTGTCCAGAAGACGCATTAGTAGAATGGATGGTCATCCATACCTTCTATAATGGACTCTTGTACAATACAAGAATGACAATTGACGCTGCCGCGGGTGGTGCATTGATGGACAAAGAATATAATGATGCCTATGCATTTATCGAAAGTATGGCTCAGAATCATTACCTTTGGGGAAGCGAGAGAGTCGCAACTGAGAAACCAACAAAGGGAGGTATGTACGAAGTAAGTAGTATGGACCAAGTCAATGCGAAGTTTGACCAACTAAGCCAAAAGATCGACAACTTGGCCATAACACCTGCAGCCACCGTGGCTGCAGTAACACCTAACTGTGAGTTATGTGGAGTCCCAGGACACGAAGTCTCTGATTGTCAACTATTGGCAGGAACTCCCACTGATCAAGTGAATTATGCTCAGGGAAACCCTTACTCAACCACATACAACCCAGGTTGGAAGAATCATCCGAATTTCTCCTATAAGAATAACAATGCTTATTACGCACCAGGTCAAGCACCAGCTACATCACCAGGATATCAAAAGACTGCTCCTAATATCCCTAGAAAATCGAACCTTGAATTGATGATGGAGAGCTTTATAGCTAGCCAATCTCAGACAAACAAGGACTTCCTAAACCAAAACATTCACACTAGCGAGCAGATTAAACAATTAGTGAGCAAAGTAGATGCATTAGCTACCCATAACAAAATGCTTGAAACTCAGATTTCACAAGTAGCTCAACAACAAGCGCCTACTGCTGCACCAGCTGGAGTATTCCCTGGACAACCTCAACCTAACCCGAAAGGACATGCCAACGCCGTAATATTAAGAAGTGGCAAGGAACTTGACGGACCTACCGATCCTAGACTTGACAATCCAGCCATGTACCAAAAACCAGATAAACCGGCTGAAGTGGTGAATGATCCAGAAGAAAAGGAAGACGAAAGTCAAGAGGTAGTGGAGAAAGAACAACCTTATGTGCCTCCACCACCCTATAAACCACCAATTCCGTACCCTCAAAGACTAATAAGTTCCAAGACAACGGGTCAATTTAAGAAATTTGTCGAACTTCTGAAACAGTTGAATATTACTATTCCGTTTACAGAAGCAATTACCCGAATACCCTCGTATGCCAAGTTTTTAAAAGAAATCTTATCCAATAAGAAAAAGATAGAGGATAACGGAACAGTTACACTTACTGCCGAGTGTAGCGCCATAATTCAGAATAACATGCCTCCTAAGCTAAAAGATCCAGGAAGTTTCTCTATACCCTGTGTAATAGGAAAATTCGTCATTGACAAAGCTCTATGCGATTTAGGAGCCAGTATCAGTGTTATGCCCTTAACGATTTGCAAAAGGCTAGACATGGGAGACCTAAGACCAACTAAAATGTCTGTTCAACTAGCCGATCGCTCTGTTAAATATCCTGTAGGCATACTAGAAAACGTCCCAGTACGTATAGGACAATTCTACATTCCTACTGATTTTATAATCATGGACATCTCTGAAGACTCCATTACGCCTATCATACTAGGAAGACCATTCTTAGCTACCGCCGGAGCTATAATAGACGTAAAAAGAGGAAAGCTAACCTTTGAAGTAGGTGAAGAGAAAGTCGAATTTGTTTTAACACAATTCTTACAATCACCAGCTATAGAGGATACATGCTATCTAATGGACGTAATTGACGAATGTGTAAGAGAAATGGAACTGGAGGAGACCACTTATTCTGAAATAATGAAAATTCAAATCCCTCCAATTCTCGAAGATGATAATTGGCAAAAACCGTATCAGGATGATAGTCTAAGCGAAAGTTTAGCACTTACACCGGATCCCATGCCAAGTAAAGATAAACCTACGTTAGGATTAAAAACTTTACCTAACAACCTAAGGTACGAATTCTTAGACGTTGAATGTAAAAGACCAGTTATAGTAAATTCCAGTTTAGGAACCACAGAGACAAAGAAACTTTTAGATGTCTTGAAGAAATATCCAACTGCATTAGGATATAACATATCTGATCTCAAAGGAATATGTCCTTCAGTTTGCATGCATCGCATTCTGCTTGAAGAAGATTGCAGAGCCTCCAGAGAATCTCAGAGAAGAATTAACCCAACCCTTAGCACTGTAGTAAAGGAAGAAGTCAAGAAATTATTAGATGCCGGGATAATATATCCAATCTCTGATAGTGAATGGGTTAGTCCAATACATGTAGTGCCAAAGAAAGGAGGTATCACTGTTGTGAAAAACGCTCAAGGCGAATCGATATCGCAAAGAATAGTGACGGGATATAGAGTGTGCATAGATTATCGTAAACTAAACAAAGCCACTCGAAAAGATCATTTCCCACTACCTTTCATAGATCAAATGTTAGAACGATTAGCCAAGCATTCTTACTTCTGTTATCTTGACGGTTACTCAGGATTTTTCCAAATCCCTATCCATCCTGATGATCAAGAGAAGACTACATTCACATGTCCTTATGGAACGTTCGCTTATAGGCGAATGCCCTTTGGATTGTGCAACGCTCCTGCAACCTTTCAAAGATGTATGATGTCAATCTTCACAGATTTTATAGACAACATCATGGAAGTGTTCATGGACGACTTCTCTGTATGCGGGCAAAATTTTGAAGGATGCTTATCGAACTTAGAAATGGTGTTAGAGAGATGTGTAAAAGTGAATCTCGTGCTTAACTGGGAGAAATGTCATTTTATGGTCAACGAAGGAATAGTATTAGGTCATGTAATATCAGACAAGGGAATTGAAGTGGATAAGGCTAAGATTGAAGTAATAAAGGACCTTCAACCCCCTAAAACCGTTCGAGAAATACGAAGCTTTTTAGGACACGCCGGTTTTTACCGACGATTCATCAAAGATTTCTCGAAAATTACTAAACCTCTTACTGGTTTATTAATGAAAGACGCTGAGTTCATATTCAATGAAGATTGTCTTAAAGCATTCGAAACTCTAAAAACAGCCCTCATCACCGCACCAATCATGCAACCCCCTGACTGGAGATTACCTTTTGAAATCATGTGCGATGCGAGTGACTATGCTGTAGGCGTCGTCCTGGGTCAGAGAAAAGAAAAGAAACTTCATGCGATTTACTATGCCAGTAGAACCTTGGATTCTGCCCAGATGAACTACGCTACTACAGAAAAAGAATTGTTAGCCGTTGTCTTTGCGCTTGACAAATTCCGTTCTTACCTAGTTGGAGCGAAAATAATCATTTACACAGACCACGCTGCTATCCGATATCTATTAACTAAGAAGGATGCTAAGCCAAGACTCCTAAGATGGATCTTACTCTTACAAGAATTTGATCTAGAGATAAAAGATAAGAAAGGTACTGAGAACGTCGTAGCGGACTATTTATCTAGAATAGAAGGTATTAAACCCGAACAAGTGCCGATTAACGATGATTTTCCGTATGAACAACTGATAGCACAAATAGGAAGCGACCTAGCGCAGTTAGATATAGATGAACCAGAACCCATGGAAACAATACAGACACCTGTAGGACTGCCATGGTACACTGACATTGTCAACTACCTAGCCGCAGGAGCTCTTCCACCCGATCTAACCTATCAGCAGAAAAAGAAGTTCTTTCATAACCTGAAACAGTACTATTGGGATGAACCATTACTGTTCAAAAGAGGACCAGATGGAATCTTTCGCCGATGTATTCCCGAAGAAGAAATAGAAGATGTCATTGCCCAATGTCATTCATCTCCTTATGGTGGACATGCGAGCACTTCCAAGACTTGTGCAAAAATCTTGCAAGCCGGCTTATACTGGCCTAATCTATGGAAGGATGTCCACATCGCTGTTATAAGTTGCGATCGGTGTCAGCGCATCGACAATATTTCAAGAAGAGATGAAATGCCCCAAAAGGGAATTTTGGAAGTAGAAATCTTCGACGTCTGGGGAATAGATTTCATGGGACCATTCCCATCATCTTTCGGTAATAATTACATACTCGTAGCTGTTGACTATGTCTCAAAATGGATCGAAGCCATAGCTTCTCCTACAAACGATGCACGAGTAGTAATCAAGCTTTTCAAAAACATAATCTTTCCCAGATTTGGTGTACCCCGACTCGTCATAAGTGACGGTGGCTCGCACTTCATTTCAAAAATCTTTGACAAATTACTATCTAAGTATGGAGTGAGACATCGTGTGGCTACACCATATCACCCACAAACAAGTGGACAGGTCGAAGTCTCGAACAGAGAGATTAAACAAATATTAGAAAAGACTGTCGCCATATCTCGGAAAGATTGGTCATCTAAACTTAATGAAGCTCTATGGGCTTATAGGACCGCTTACAAGACTCCCATAGGTACTACACCTTTCAAACTAGTTTATGGAAAATCTTGTCACCTCCCAGTAGAACTAGAACACAAAGCTTATTGGGCGATCAAAACTCTCAATATGAACTATAATGCTGCAGGAGAAAAGCGAATCCTAGACATTAACGAATTAGAAGAACTAAGGCTAGATGCATATGAAAATGCTAAGCTATATAAGGAAAGGACCAAGCGATGGCATGATAAACGCCTATCTAAGAAAGAATTCAGTGTGGGAGACGTTGTACTCCTCTTTAATTCAAGACTTAGGCTCTTTCCTGGAAAATTAAAATCTAGATGGTCAGGACCCTTTGATATAACTAAAGTATTCCCAAGTGGAGCAATAGAAATCAAGGGTAGGAACAATGAACCATTCATTGTAAACGGACAGCGCCTAAAACATTATCATAAAGTCGAAAATAGAGACTATACGAATGATCTAAAACTTTTGAAATTGTCCACTAATTCCCCTGATTAGTCTAAACCTCGGCGTTACGTCAGGCTTTTGACGATAAAAACAGCGCTTAGTGGGAGGCAACCCATTTACTTATTTACCTGTTTTAAACTATTCTTTTCTTTTTGAGCATTTTTTATCGTTATTACTATTTGTTTAAATTGTTTTGTTAGTTTTATTCTACATTACTATTATCGCCATTACATTTTAGCATTTCATTTTCTTATTTTTATCCTAAATCACTTTTTACAGATTTTCTAAAGTCTTTTCCACTGATTTGTTTCCACCGTATTTTCACTGACCATGGCTAACCAACCAATTAACTATATGGAAACCAAATTTAGAGGTAGGAACCAAAGAATGAAGTTCGAAGAGTTATCACAGAGGCAAATGGATTTGACCCTGTACCCAAATGATAGGACTATGGAAACCTTAGGTATACATGATAGTGTCATGTACTTGTTCAACCGACTCGGATGGGAGAATGCAATGATCCAACACAAGTTTGCGACTTACCGTGAGCTCACCCTTGAGTTCCTTAGTTCCCTACTTTACCTACCTGAGCGCGGTTTTGGGTCTAGAAAAGGATTCATTAGTTTCCGCCTATTTGGAATAGAATACGACTTTAACCATAAAGAACTAGCTGACCTGTTAGGATTCCCTAGTGGACCTTTTGCCTTCACTACCACACAGGTAGAATTGATGGATGTGGAGCTAGATTTCTTTTGGGGAACTCTGACCGGAAACTACCACCCTGAACCAAATGACATGAACAATGATGAGATCCATAACCCTGCTCTCCGTTACTTCCACAAATTCCTCGCCCATACCTTCTTTGGAAAAGAAGAAAACATTACCGGAGTCTCTAAGGATGAATTATTTATTATGTCATGTTTTAATACTGGACAGTGTGTTAATGGTGTACCATTCATGATGCAAACCTTCACCCGCATCCAAGAAGAACCTGAATTACCTATAGTGGTAGGAGGTCTTGTAACCATGATTGCTGATGCCTTAGGACTTAGGTACCAACTGGACAGGTGCACCCGTCTGGGATCCATACGCCTGATGAATCTTAAATTCTGCTTCAACAGACATATCATAAGGAATTTAGGACGCCCACCTTTTGAGTACCTGATCCGGAACAAAGTAGTCACCCTGTTTACATTGTCCGATCATGCTAAAGTAAGTGTTCATAATAAGGATAATTGGCTTTATGAGTTAAACCCACCTGATTATCCAGCCACTCCTGAAACACCTCAGTCTCACAGGATAACAGATGATATAATGACCGCTGTTGAAACTGACCCCGAGACACCTCCTGGATACCATGACATTGACCCAACTGACAAAGTTCATGAAACCCCTGGAGCGAATCACGGAGAGTACGCTAACAACTTGCAGAACATCATGCACACTCTCAATGCCTATCAAACTGACATTAATCTATTCAGAGAAGACATTAAGAGTTTGCGATTGGACATCGTGGGATTGACTGACATGGCCTGCGAACAATTCTATCATTTGGACTCCGCCATCGAAGACCTGAAGAAACGCCTTTGAACCGGCTATCAGTGATTTAGTTTATTAATTCTTTTCTCATTATTTTTTATCATTATTTTCATTTCCAGTTAAATTTATCTTTCGCAACGATTTCATAACATAATTTGAGTTTATGTAATTTCAGTTTTTCTTTATGCCATGCACTTTTTACTTCAATTAATTCTTCATTTTAGCAGCTTATATAATTTTTTTATTTCTTTTCTATACACTGTGTGACCATATACTGTATGACTACACTATTTTATCTTAGGCTCGTATACTACGGTGTTGCAATTGCTATATAATATGGTGTGTGTTAATATAAGTGCTACTAAATAAAATAAATTATTATTAATTTATAAATAACGTGAGACAATGTTTCTTTTCTGGGAATTATTCAGCACAACACACCCTCACGGTCGTCACACCCCACTTACGATCGTGACGAGCTCATTTAGCGTGTCACGACCGTCACGCCTATGTCACGACCGTGACGACCTCTATTACAGAGATCGTGAGAAACAGAACTGTTTCTCATCGTGTCCACTCTTCTTCTCCATCCATAACCTACCCAAAACATTACCCACTCATTCCAAAACCACCATAACCTCTCCACTACCCCATTAATCCACCATTACCATCAACCAATTCATTTCAACTGTCCCGTATTTAACCCGAACATCAATCTCCCTCATTCTACCACTCTTCTCCCAAAAACCTCACAAAATCCTTCCACCCTCACTCTTCACTCTTGCATGTTATGGATTCCATCATTTTCAGAGAAGGAGAAGCCGGAGTAACCCAGCGAGACCGTTTCGTCCGCTTCCAGAACCGCGGTCTGCAACCCACCCGGTACATTGCCACTGACTGTCTGCAAGAACTCGGTATGCTGTCCAGCGTTCAAAGCCTACTGCAGAAGGTCGGCCTGTGGGACCTCTGTCGTCAGCCTCAGCCTACTTTCGAACTTCTGACGCTGGAGTTCCTCAGCTCTTACAGCTACATCACCCCTCCCGGTTCTCAGAGTCAGCTTACCGGCATCGTAACATTCAGACTACTTGGCCGGGAGTTCAACCTCACACAAACCAGGATCGCCGAGCTGTTAGGTTTCGAGCACGGCACCGAAGCCCACCGTCGCGTGCCCGACAACTTCAGTGAACAAGCATTCACACTGTGGCACGACCTTACCAACACCCGTGCGACCACCTTCCAGAGCCTCAACGCCACACACATCCACAACCCGGCTATCCGCTACTTTCACCGGGTCATCTGCAACACAATCTTTGCTAGAGAGAGCAACCACAAGCTCAACTCAAAGGAGCTTCTGTTTTTATACTGTGCCCTCCATGACGAGCCAATCAACGCTGCCCCCTTTATGCTCTACCACATCCAGGCCATTGCGCACCGAGGCTCATCCCCGTTCTTCATTGGCGGCATTGTCACCACCCTCTCCATTCAGCTGGGGCTTGGGGACGCGCTCGCTGATCTGCCGCACCTCGCCGCCGATTTCCTGACCATGAGCTACTGCCAGTCCGCCCACCTGATCGCGCAGCGAGAGGATGGCAGGTACAACCCTGTTGTCAATGGCACCGTTTTCCACCACATCACTCTGCCGTCCCGCACACGCATCGACCCAGCAAACCAAGCCAACTGGCTCTTTGCCTTACCATCTGCTGCGGATCACGCCCCGGTACGTGATGATCAGCCAGACGCCCCAGTGGACGAGATGCAGGACGCCATGGATGCAGCTGAGCATGTCCAGGACATCCCCGAGACTTCCACCCGACAGCAGGCGGCTCCCGCCGTCACACTTGAGGACGTCCTACTTGCGATTCATCAGCAGAACCTGATGAACGCAGCACTAGAGCGTCAGCAGAAGGCACAGTATGACGCTTTACTCGGCACTATTGCTGCCAACCAGGAGGCCACTAATGAGCGGTTTGGCGAACTCTTCGGCGAGCTCGAGGCGCTCTGCATCAGCATTACTGCTACCTCCGGCACCGGCTCTGATCCCGACGCGACTCCCTCCCGACGCCGCTCTCGCACCAGAGGCCGAGCCCGCGGTCCTCAGCAGCAGTAGTCTACTTTTATGTTGTTTTTCATTTTTAGTCTTGTACTGTATTTGTACCGCAATTATATCACAACATTGAGGACAATGTCTGATATAGTGTGGGAGAGGTACTTTTCATTTCAGTGTACTTTCAATTCCGTTGTATCTCTTTTAGCAAATCAATGAAATGAGCAAATCTGTGCGTTATTTTCTTTAATATCGAGCTTTCCCCGATTATTAAGCCATACTAGAAAAATCCTTAAATTACTCGCATTACTCGACTTACCACCGAATGGTTCGTAATTACGAAGCCGGGAACGATTAAACAAGACCAATACAATCTTGACATCTTCGACCCCCTGCTTAAGAAATTCCATCCCGATCACCATTGCGAGTGCACCTTTAGTTTCAGTTCAAAAGTAACCCCCAATAGTTTATACTAGCAGTCAGCACCGTCTGAACACAAACCACGTGGGGAGCCGATGAATATAAGCGTTTGATGCCTAATCAATAATGATCCTTCGTATCTCAATGCAAAATGAAAAGAGATTGCACCAAAGTACACGGTCGCAGATAAGAAACGAGAAATATGAGAAGGACTCCGTTTCGGGTTGGTTCAGAGGTACTGGTTCTGAACTCGGTAGGGCGTGCTACGGCTCGATCCCCCACAACCTCCGCATCGGATAAAACATGAAGGGTTACCACACTCGTGTACCAGACCCCGTGCAAAAAAAAAAGGATCAAAATCGCTAACCGGCTACTCCACTACGTGCGTGCGAAGGCAAAGGGCTTAATGTGACTGCGCTAGAACGAAACCGGGCGAAATAAGATCGAAAAACTCTAGGTGAAATCGTAATGTGATTGCCGATTGTTTCGCTTGACGGGAAGTCGACGACATAGCTTGTTGCTTATGTCATTAGTGTATCGGTAGTGTTCTATCAAAGTACCGGACTATCCGACGAAACGATCCACCGGACGGTTTGTTATGAGTATGCGCGAAAAATCTTGTCCGCCGATTTTCAACCGACTATTTGCTTGAGGACAAGCAAAGGTTTAAGTTTGGGGAAGTTTGATGACGAGAAAACGCATCGATTATATCGCTAGATTTCATTGACGTTTTATCGTGCATTCACCATTTTAACGCTCGATTTCTCGAGTTTTTCTTACTATTTTGCAGGTACATCGTTATGTGAGGCCAAATCATGAATTAAGAAGAAAATAACGAAAGAAACCACAAGAAATGAAGCAAGACAGAATCCTGCAGAAAGTCTGCATAATTTGTTACGGCCACGGTCGTTACAAGGGTGTCACGACCGTGACACCTTACTTTGGGCCATCACGACCGTGAGGAAGTAGTCACGACCGTGACACCTGAAATCATCAAATAACGAGCGTGAAGACCTTGTCACGCCCGTGACAAGGATATAACTTGATTTTGACTCAGACTACGTCAAGCCACCACTGAAGACCACTCCTCCTAGTAATTCTCCTCAAGGCAGCACGTGAGGACGACTTCTCCCATTTTCTGCTGCCACTTCCCAACATTTTCTCAACCACTCCAGCAAAGCCCAAGAAGCAAAAGACCAAGGCACCAGCCCATTGGAAGCTCTATAAATAGGACCAGCTCAGGAGAACTCAGGACAGACTTCATTATCCAAATTTCCTGCGGAAGCTCTGCCGAATTACCTTACCACCAGAATTATTATTCCAGCATTATTTTGTTTCCTGTCTTATTTTATTTGTATCCAAACCAACCGTGTAACAATTTCCAACATTAGGGAATTGTTATACTTTTATTTGTTTCCAGCCTTCAGCATTCGTTTTAATTTTTATTTCCGCCTACTCCAAGCCTTCCGGTCTGTGGAAGAAGGAGTCTACTCAGATATTTGTTAATCAGGTTTTTCAATTATTGCAATTTAATTTATTTATAATGTCTATTTATTTTTCTGCCATTAGTAAGTCAATATTTAACTCTGAGTCTGATTTAACCTCGATGAGTAGCTAAAAACCTTAGGGCGGTATGTAGTTATAACCAACTTAACCGGTAAAATATAACCATGGGCTAAAATAATTAATCGCTTAACATTCTGGCTGATGCTTTTTAATTGAATTCGACCTTTTCGTTACGAGAGTAAGAAAAGGGTATTAGGTTGGGTCAAGACCACGAGAGTGTGAGATTTTAACCAGATAGCTAAAGTTAGGCATTTAAATTAAATACAGCGAGAGCGCTTTAAGATAAATTAGAATTATTTAGTTTCCAAAAATTACCTCTAAACACTTATGGGCTAGCGAGAGCAGGCATAGGGCTTTAGGGATAAGATCTGATTCAAGACCACGAGAGTGTGAGCTGAGGGTATTCAATCTAGTAATCTCTACCGAATAGATTAAGTGAACATCTTTATAAGCCTAGGTTAGATTGACCCACCTAAGTTAGTATAATTACATACCGACCGTCTTAGTATTATTTTATTAAAAACTTAAATTTAATTCCGCCTTCAATAGTCTTAGAAAACCAACAACAATCGTGACAACTATTCGCCTTAGCTAAACTAGAAGTTCATCTAGCACTAAGTAACGATAGAATCCCTGTGGATCGATAATCTTAAATATTACTTCGATAGGCTGTGCACTTGCAGTAAGATACCGCTAGACGCATAAGTAGACACGTCTTTAGCCCATCAAGTTTTTGAAAAACTTGATGGGCTAAAGACGTGTCTACTTATGCGTCTAGCGGTATCTTACTGCAAGTGCACAGCCTATCGAAGTAATATTTAAGATTATCGATCCACAGGGATTCTATCGTTACTTAGTGCTAGATGAACTTCTAGTTTAGCTAAGGCGAATAGTTGTCACGATTGTTGTTGGTTTTCTAAGACTATTGAAGGCAGAATTAAATTTAAGTTTTTAATAAAATAATACTAAGACGGTCGGTATGTAATTATACTAACTTAGGTGGGTCAATCTAACCTAGGCTTATAAAGATGTTCACTTAATCTATTCGGTAGAGATTACTAGTTTGAATACCCTCAGCTCACACTCTCGTGGTCTTGAATCAGATCTTATCCCTAAAGCCCTATGCCTGCTCTCGCTAGCCCATAAGTGTTTAGAGGTAATTTTTGGAAACTAAATAATTCTAATTTATCTTAAAGCGCTCTCGCTGTATTTAATTTAAATGCCTAACTTTAGCTATCTGGTTAAAATCTCACACTCTCGTGGTCTTGACCCAACCTAATACCCTTTTCTTACTCTCGTAACGAAAAGGTCGAATTCAATTAAAAAGCATCAGCCAGAATGTTAAGCGATTAATTATTTTAGCCCATGGTTATATTTTACCGGTTAAGTTGGTTATAACTACATACCGCCCTAAGGTTTTTAGCTACTCATCGAGGTTAAATCAGACTCAGAGTTAAATATTGACTTACTAATGGCAGAAAAATAAATAGACATTATAAATAAATTAAATTGCAATAATTGAAAAACCTGATTAACAAATATCTGAGTAGACTCCTTCTTCCACAGACCGGAAGGCTTGGAGTAGGCGGAAATAAAAATTAAAACGAATGCTGAAGGCTGGAAACAAATAAAAGTATATAACAATTCCCTAATGTTGGAAATTGTTACACGGTTGGTTTGGATACAAATAAAATAAGACAGGAAACAAAATAATGCTGGAATAATAATTCTGGTGGTAAGGTAATTCGGCAGAGCTTCCGCAGGAAATTTGGATAATGAAGTCTGTCCTGAGTTCTCCTGAGCTAGTCCTATTTATAGAGCTTCCAATGGGCTGGTGCCTTGGTCTTTTGCTTCTTGGGCTTTGCTGGAGTGGTTGAGAAAATGTTGGGAAGTGGCAGCAGAAAATGGGAGAAGTCGTCCTCACGTGCTGCCTTGAGGAGAATTACTAGGAGGAGTGGTCTTCAGTGGTGGCTTGACGTAGTCTGAGTCAAAATCAAGTTACATCCTTGTCACGGGCGTGACAAGGTCTTCACGCTCGTTATTTGATGATTTCAGGTGTCACGGTCGTGACTACTTCCTCACGGTCGTGACTACTTCCTCACGGTCGTGATGGCCCTTGTAACGACCGTGGCCGTAACAAATTATGCAGACTTTCTGCAGGATTCTGTCTTGCTTCATTTCTTGTGGTTTCTTTCGTTCTTTTCTTCTTAATTCATGATTTGGCCTCACATAACGATGTACCTGCAAAATAGTAAGAAAAACTCGAGAAATCGAGCGTTAAAATGGTGAATGCGCGATAAAACGTCAATGAAATCTAGCGATATAATCGATGCGTTTTCTCGTCATCAAACTTCCCCAAACTTAAACCTTTGCTTGTCCTCAAGCAAATAGTCGGTTGAAAATCGGCGGACAAGATTTTTCGCGCATACTCATAACAAACCGTCCGGTGGATCGTTTCGTCGGATAGTCCGGTACTTTGATAGAACACTACCGATACACTAATGACATAAGCAACAAGCTATGTCGTCGACTTCCCGTCAAGCGAAACAATCGGCAATCACATTACGATTTCACCTAGAGTTTTTCGATCTTATTTCGCCCGGTTTCGTTCTAGCGCAGTCACATTAAGCCCTTTGCCTTCGCACGCACGTAGTGGAGTAGCCGGTTAGCGATTTTGATCCTTTTTTTTTGCACGGGGTCTGGTACACGAGTGTGGTAACCCTTCATGTTTTATCCGATGCGGAGGTTGTGGGGGATCGAGCCGTAGCACGCCCTACCGAGTTCAGAACCAGTACCTCTGAACCAACCCGAAACGGAGTCCTTCTCATATTTCTCGTTTCTTATCTGCGACCGTGTACTTTGGTGCAATCTCTTTTCATTTTGCATTGAGATACGAAGGATCATTATTGATTAGGCATCAAACGCTTATATTCATCGGCTCCCCACGTGGTTTGTGTTCAGACGGTGCTGACTGCTAGTATAAACTACTGGGGGTTACTTTTGAACTGAAACTAAAGGTGCACTCGCAATGGTGATCGGGATGGAATTTCTTAAGCAGGGGGTCGAAGATGTCAAGATTGTATTGGTCTTGTTTAATCGTTCCCGGCTTCGTAATTACGAACCATTCGGTGGTAAGTCGGGTAATGCGAGTAATTTAAGGATTTTTCTAGTATGGCTTAATAATCGGGGAAAGCTCGATATTAAAGAAAATAACGCACAGATTTGCTCATTTCATTGATTTGCTAAAAGGGATACAACGGAATTGAAAGTACACTGAAATGAAAAGTACCTCTCCCACACTATATCAGACATTGTCCTCAATGTTGTGATATAATTGCGGTACAAATACAGTACAAGACTAAAAATGAAAAACAACATAAAAGTAGACTACTGCTGCTGAGGACCGCGGGCTCGGCCTCTGGTGCGAGAGCGGCGTCGGGAGGGAGTCGCGTCGGGATCAGAGCCGGTGCCGGAGGTAGCAGTAATGCTGATGCGGAGCGCCTCGAGCTCGCCGAAGAGTTCGCCAAACCGCTCATTAGTGGCCTCCTGGTTGGCAGCAATAGTGCCGAGTAAAGCGTCATACTGTGCCTTCTGCTGACGCTCTAGTGCTGCGTTCATCAGGTTCTGCTGATGAATCGCAAGTAGGACGTCCTCAAGTGTGACGGCGGGAGCCGCCTGCTGTCGGGTGGAAGTCTCGGGGATGTCCTGGACATGCTCAGCTGCATCCATGGCGTCCTGCATCTCGTCCACTGGGGCGTCTGGCTGATCATCACGTACCGGGGCGTGATCCGCAGCAGCTGGTAAGGCAAAGAGCCAGTTGGCTCGGTTTGCTGGGTCGATGCGTGTGCGGGACGGCAGAGTGATGTGGTGGAAAACGGTGCCATTGACAACAGGGCTGTACCTGCCATCCTCTCGCTGCGCGATCAGGTGGGCGGACCGGCAGTAGCTCATGGTCAGGAAATCGGCGGCGAGGTGCGGCAGATCAGCGAGCGCGTTGTCGCTACTCGAAAAAATGCGTCGCGCAACGACGGGAAGGCGAAAAAGATAGACAGAAGAGTCGCCACCGAACTTTATTTATCCCACGAGGGGAAAGGAAAATATCGAGAAAACCTTAAGAAAGAAATGGATAAGATGGTCTCGCGACCAAGAACGGGTTCGGAAGCCGGTTATGCGAGGGGAAGGTATTAGCACCCCTCGCATCCATCGTACTCGATGGGAACCTTTTGTTTGTCGATGTGTGAATATATTTGCTTAAATGTTATGCTATAAGAAGAGTGTTTCACTGGGTAAAAGAAGGATTAGAAACAGGAAAGTTAGGAAGAAAGAGAGAACGGGGAGGAAAAGAGAAAGAACAGACTCGGTAGGACTTCGCAGTCCTAGGCCTACGTATTCTCAACAGATATGAGAAAGTCAGAGTCGACGTAGTTCGGGGAACTACAGGTGATAGGGGGGATTGTGCTCGACAAGGATTGTGGCCCTTGTGCCTACGTATCTTTACTTGAAAAAGTAAAGAATCAGAGCAGCCGTAGTTCGGCCTACGGTTTGTTGATGTTTTTATGGATGATGCTATCGTGCGCATTCTAGCAGTTTAGGTGTTTTGCTGCTCGCATGTGAGGAGGCTTATGCGTTACCTGTTTGCGGTAGAACGGACGTAACATATCCTTTTTGAAAGATTGATTAGTTTTCGCCATGCGGGGCAAGAAGTCACGTTTGATTGATTGGATTGTTTTTTTAAGGGGCGAGACATGTCCTCGGATAGTAACCCCTACGGGTAGTACCCAATTCATTGTCTCAAAGTTTTTGTTATAAAAGGGTGTGGCGAACGAGGCGTCTTCGTATTGAAAGACGAGTATCAAGACCACACACACTACAGTGAGTATCCTGACACTCGGAGAGGAAGAAGACTACACTCAATCCTCTCTCTTTAGTTCAACACAAAAAGAACTTCATTCTCTTATTAAAGTGTTTTTGGCTTTGAATGGTAAGTGTTTTGTGACAGAGAACCCTACGGTAAACGTCAACACTCGGGATAGGAGAAGGCCTACGCCTAACCACTCCACGACCATTCAAGTTTTTGTTAAGAAAATGATTTGAAAATGCACTCGGTACAGGACCGAGGTTTTAGGTGACAAGGGTTGCGGGATGAAGTTGTGAAAGCGAGACGGTGGATAAAGTTGCGTCTTCGTATCGAACGACGAATATCAAGACCACCCTCACTACAGTGGGCATCCCAACATTCGGAGAGGAAGAGGTCTACACCTAATCCTCTATTTTTAATTCAATACAAAGAGAAATTAGTTCATTATTGAAAGTATACTCAGTACGAGACCGAGGTTTTATGAGGAAACGTTGGAAGCGTCTTTGTGTTGACAGACGAGCATTGAGACCACCCTCACTACAGTGGGCATCCCTACGCTCGAAGAAGAAGGGGTCTACACCCAATCCTCTGTTTAGCTCAACATAAAGAATCGATTTTAAGGAGGTGGGATTTGAAGATGGACGGGAAGCGTCTTCGTATTGAAAGACGAGCGTCGGAACCACCCTCACTACAGTAGGCATCCCAACACTCGGAGAGGAAGAAAGTCTACACTTAATCCCCTCTTTTAACTCAATACGAAGATGATTTGATTTTGAAAATTGTTTGACAAAGTTTTTGAATCGAGTCGGGACAAGTAATGAAGAGAGAAAAGAGGTGGTCTCAGATCCAACATTACTCATCAATAATTTGACTGGTAATGAATTACGGAGGTCTCGTCATCGACCCAAAAGGCGAAAAGTGCCCAAAAACAAATGTGAAATAAAATTAACTTGTAATAGTATGAAAAGAAAATCTAAAAGAAAAATAAAATAATAAATATAATACATAGTATATAATCATAAAAAAAAACAAATATTCTAAAAAGACATAAAGCTCTAAAGACATAATATATGAAATATAACTAAAATATAATTATAATAAGAAAATTAAAACCAAATCATAATATATTCACATAAATAATGATAATAATAATATATATACATATATGTAAAATAAACAAAATAGTTTTACCAAAATAATTTACAAACAAAATAATTAACGAAAAAACAGGAGAGGGGCTTGTAATGAAATGGGGGTTGGATCCAAATTGGACACGGGCTGTGAAGCCCCAAATCAACAAAAATAAATTAAAAAAATAAAAAAAAAAAAAAAATAAAAAAAGAATCCTCTCTTTCACACCATGGTTCTGCGTCGAACATGCTCTCGATTCACTCTCATTCTCACCGTTCAAACTCTTGACCCAAGTTCTCTTCTTTTCTATTTCGCTTTTTTTGAAACCTTTCTCTAACCTCGTGTTGTTGATAATAAGGAAGCCAAGTTGGTGGGTTTTGAAACGGAGGAAATAGGTTCTGTGGTGGTTTGACGGTGATTTACGGTTGATTTGAAGGTGGACGGTTGATGACGTTTTCGCGGTTGAGGTTTTGAAGGAAGTTAAGGAAAATTAAAATGGGTTTGAGGTTGAGAAATCTAGGTTTTGCGTGGAGCATATGGATCGGTTTGGATCATTGTGTTGTTAAGGGATTGAGGTGAGTGGAAACGAAAACGGGTAAGTGTTGCTGATGGATCGAAGAAGTTTGAGTTAGTTTTGATTTTCTGGGGTTTTTATTTCTCGTCGGTGAGTTTGTAAGCTGAAAGAGGATGATGGTTTCTGAAACAGGTTTAATGTAATTTTGAGCGAGGTTGCGTCACGAAGAGAGGGTTAGGGGTTACGTTTGCACATATCAACCTCGTATCGCCGCAACAAGGATCGATCGAAAAGGAAAATGGAGCATGTTGCTGCAGTGAAAACGTCACCGTTGAAGAGTCACACGATGACGGCGGCTCTCGGTTGTTGCTCGAAGGCTGTTATTGAGTCTAGGTCGAAGATTTCGCGACGGTAAGTGAATAGGGCGAGTGAAGATAGCAACGGCAACAGTAGTGCAAGGGGTATGAGTTTGTTGATGGTATGGAAGTGAAGAACATGGTGAAAGATGGTGGTGATTTTGAAGTGATTCCCCAGGAGGAAGTGAGAGCTGTGTAGATTTTAGTGGTGGTTGAGGTTTGCTGGTTCTGTTCCAGGAATGGCTGGTCGTGCTGGGTCGCTATTTTGAAGAGGCTTCGCCTTTTGTAATGGTGTGAATGTTACGGTTTTTTACAGGGGCGTGAGTGGGGTTTTTACAGGTTGATGTTGAAGGTGATAGGGAAGGGTTTATGAAGTCGAAGTTTAGAGTGTAGTTGTTAAAAAAAAATGAAGAATATTGGACAAGGTTTAAGGACTGAAGTTTGAAGATGGGAGGAATGGTGAGTTTTCAAATTTGCAGATTTGAAGAGGTTGTTGATGTTCTGTTATATTTGGTTGAGCTTGATTTGGAGGTTTGAGGTAGAAAGTTAGGAGATGAATTGGGTTTATTTGGTTCTGTTTCTGCTTGAAAATGATGGTGGCAACTAAGGGAGTTGTATGGAAGTTTTTTGTTTATGAAGGAAGATGGAGTGGATGTTGTTTTTGATGAGAGTTACGGTTTAAGGATCTGTTGAAGAAGATTGAGAGATGGAAGGTTTTATTGAGTTGAGTTTGTGTTTGATGGAGTTTAAAGGGTAAGATTGGGAAGATCAGTATGTTATTTTTTTTGAAGAAAATATGGATGGTAAATGCTTGGTTCAGGGTTGTGGTAGCAGGTTTTATTGGGATGCAATATTTGTTTTGATGCAGAAAAGATGCAAGTTTATGGCAGGGCTGTTTTGAAGCATAGCAGGGTTTGGGTGAAAAGTTTGTCTGGCTGCAGGCTATGGCTTATTGGAAGGTTTTTTTGGCTGGTTGTAGCAGACTTTTGTCTGGCGTGTTATGTGTGCTGAGGTACCTTCCCATACTTTATTTTCTCTTTCTTCTTTTATTCCAATGGCACACCTTGCTAATTTGTACAAGTGCAGTGATATGACTAATTGTGAAAATGGTCCTTATGGTACGATTTACTGCAGGTTTGTGGTGCTAGCTGTTTTGTTTTGCAGTGGTGGCCTGTAGCAGGTATTGTCTGGTGTGGCTTATGTTTGGAGTCTTATGGAAATGGTGCAGGCAATGGGCTATGGCAGGTCTTAGTTGCTTGTTGTGTTGTGTATGTTGCTGCAGGTTATATTGGT
Source organism: Lathyrus sativus (assembly GCA_963859935.3). Classification (NCBI taxonomy): domain Eukaryota; kingdom Viridiplantae; phylum Streptophyta; class Magnoliopsida; order Fabales; family Fabaceae; genus Lathyrus; species Lathyrus sativus. The sequence goes on along the minus strand of OZ012740.1, from coordinate 24,850,919 downwards.
TGTTGCTTTGCGATGCAGCTGGATTTTGGAATGGCAGCAGGTTGGTGTGTGGGCTGGCTCTTTTGTTTTGCAGGCTAGTGCCGGTTTTGGAAAGGTGATGGCACGACTCCTCTGTGCAAATTTTCATCATTTTTGGCTATTAGTGTGGTTTTGTTTTTTGTGCGGGACCGTGAAACGGTAAATTGGTTTGTTACAAATTGTTGGCTGATAGTTCTCGTTGAGTTTGTTTCTTAGGCCGGTTTTATGCTGTTATGATTTTCCCAAACCTTTCTTTAAAACAAAATTCTGCTGCACTCTTTCGGTCACGTGATTGAGCCGTGCGACCGCCATGAATTTGTATGAGTCATTTATTTGTGAGAATTATTTGCTCCGCAGGTTGGCGGAGATCCCATGCCCTCAATTGTTCATGTTGCAGCTGGCGTACGACACGAAAGTGTGAATTTCCTGCCATTGCTTCAGGTCACATGCTGCTTGGGCTCAAAATCATGAGAATCATGCTGGTTGGGCACAAAATAATGAGAATAATAGTGGTGATGTCCTACAAACTGAGATGTCTGTTACGAAAGATGCGTTTGGCTTCAGTTGTAAGAAAATGATGAGTGCTTGTTAAAGGATGGTTAATTTTGTGGTTTGTCTTCACTTGCAGGTTGTGTAGCATAGTAGCAGGCTGTTGTTGTTCTTTCTTCATTTGTGTCGAAGATGTTTTTGTCGATGAATTTAACGTGGCAAGCTTGCAATTTGAGGCATGTGAAAAAGCATATTGTTGTGTATAATGGCTGGAGGTATAGTGAGAGTAACTCATGGTGTAAATCAGTGTGGTATGCTAATTGTGAAGCATTTCGCTCTTACAGCTAACCGCACATGGTACGGCATATTGCCCCTCCTGTGAATTCGTAGGAGCTATATGATACTCTGTACAAGTCGTGGTGTAGCCATTGTGGTAATGCTTGGTTGTAGATGTAATGTCTTGGCACCATTTCTTTGCACATTTTGTTAAATAATTTTGGACATAAAATAGTTATGGACCCCACCTTTTTGAATGAATTTTGTATAGGCCTTTGAAGATTTATCTCTTTTGATTTGCACCCTTGAGTTTATCTTGGAACAACTCGAATTCTCCAACTAAACAATGATTACTGAATCCAAATTTCCATATTAACCTCGAATTTCAACATTAAAATCATCTTCGAAATTTCCGCAAAAAGGAATAAGATCAGATCCAATCTCGATATTTGCCACCTGACTGCATAGTGCACAGATCCTCTGAAGATCATCACTCTGAAACAGTTGAATTCACCACTTTCCTGACAATTTGTTTTATTCACGATTTTGCAAAATATCAACATATTAATCCTTAAGACCTATTCAAACATGAATCTTGAGGCAAGCATGAGTCACTCCTCCTTTAAAGTATGAATTGTCATAATTTGCACAAATTCAGAATAAATCCAACCATAACTTATCTCGCTTAATTCTCATAACCTCAATACTTATCTAAGGATGTGACTCCAAGAATATTGGAACACAAACAAAGGTATTCCAAAAAATCTCTTAAAAATGATTAATCATGCCTTGAAAGGAATCAAACCTATCACTTGAATCAATCATCTTTAACCCTCAATCATGAAATAAAACTCGCCAGACCAATATCAAGTCAGACCTGACTGATTTCCAACCTTCACTAGGCCCACACATTAATACAGATAACCCTTCAATGAACCTCAATGATTACCACATACCACCGTCCTGCTAGCCTAAAAACACCTCATTTCCCTTCGACCCTGCCTTGTGACATCTTGAGTTTGGGGCAACAAGTAGAAACAACGCATCTTTTGATTTATTTCCAGTGGTTGGGCATACAGGGGAAGGGTAATTTACAAGTAGGACAAATTTAGGGTATGACAGATGCCCCTATCTTATTGGCTTAGAACGAGTAAAATAAATTACCGCAACATTCATTTTTCAAGGCGGAAGTCAATTAGATACAAAGAAGACCCTGAATTTGTCCAAAAGAAAAGAAAGTAAATGTTTGGGACTAAAATACTGGATACCTTGCAAAGGTCGCTAACACCAAAAAGATGTTAACAGAGAAAACTTGACACCAAAAGGATGACAAGCATTTCACCAAAAGGATGATAGTACACTCACACACACTGCTCTGAAATCAAGAGAAAGTATGGGATCCACTACCAAAAGGATAGCGGAAAACACGCTAGTCATGACACCAAAAAGATGTCAGACCCATCACCAAAAGGATGATGGAGCGAAACAAGATCAACCCTAACACCAAAAGGATGTAGGAAGTCCATTACCAAAAGGATAATGGAAAACACGCTAGTCATGCCACCAAAAGGATGCCAGACCCATCACCAAAAGGATGATGGAGCGAAACAAGATCAACCCTAACACCAAAAGGATGTAGGAAGTCCATTACCAAAAGGATAATGGAAAACACGCTAGTCATGCCACCAAAAGGATGCCAGACCCATCACCAAAAGGATGATGGAGCGGAGACGCTAGTCATAACACCAAAAGGATGTTAGACCCATCACCAAAAGGATGATGGAGCGAAAGCGCTAGTCATAACACCAAAAGGATGTTAGACCCATCACCAAAAGGATGATGGAGCGGAGGCGCTAGTCATAACACCAAAAGGATGCTAGACCCATCACCGAAAGGATGATGGAGCGAAACAAAATCAACCCTGACACCAAAAGGATGTAGGAAGTCCATTACCAAAAGGATAATGGAAAACACGCTAGTCATGCCACCAAAAGGATGCCAGACCCATCACCAAAAGGATGATGGAGCGGAGACGCTAGTCATAACACCAAAAGGATGCTAGACCCATCACCGAAAGGATGATGGAGCGAAACAAAATCAACCCTGACACCAAAAGGATGTAGGAAGTCCATTACCAAAAGGATAATGGAAAACACGCTAGTCATGCCACCAAAAGGATGCCAGACCCATCACCAAAAGGATGATGGAGCGGAGACGCTAGTCATAACACCAAAAGGATGTTAGACCCATCACCAAAAGGATGATGGAGCGAAACAAAATCAACCCTGACACCAAAAGGATGATAGGGGGATAAGCTTCTCTGAAGAGATTGCCACTTATCACTGAAGATGGATAAGCTTCTCCCAAGAGATTGCCACTTATCGTTGATGAAGGATAAGCTTCTCTGAAGAGATTGCCACTTATCACTGAAGATGGATAAGCTTCTCCCAAGAGATTGCCACTTATCGTTGATTGAAGGATAAGCTTCTCTGAAGAGATTGCCACTTATCACTGAAGATGGATAAGCTTCTCCCAAGAGATTGCCACTTATCGTTGATGAAGGATAAGCTTCTCTGAAGAGATTGCCACTTATCACTGAAGATGGATAAGCTTCTCCCAAGAGATTGCCACTTATCGTTGATTGAAGGATAAGCTTCTCTGAAGAGATTGCCACTTATCGTTGATGAAGGATAAGCTTCTCTGAAGAGATTGCCACTTATCACTGAAGATGGATAAGCTTCTCCCAAGAGATTGCCACTTATCGTTGATTGAAGGATAAGCTTCTCTGAAGAGATTGCCACTTATCACTGAAGATGGATAAGCTTCTCCCAAGAGATTGCCACTTATCGTTGATTGAAGGATAAGCTTCTCTGAAGAGATTGCCACTTATCGTTGATGAAGGATAAGCTTCTCTGAAGAGATTGCCACTTATCACTGAAGATGGATAAGCTTCTCCCAAGAGATTGCCACTTATCGTTGATTGAAGGATAAGCTTCTCTGAAGAGATTGCCACTTATCACTGAAGATGGATAAGCTTCTCCCAAGAGATTGCCACTTATCGTTGATTGAAGGATAAGCTTCTCTGAAGAGATTGCCACTTATCACTGAAGATGGATAAGCTTCTCCCAAGAGATTGCCACTTATCGTTGAAGTCTGCTGGAGACAACTCATTGGGGATCACCCATGGATTTACTGAAGATGCCCCTGACTGGGCTGAATGTTGATTTTGAAGATCTGATTAACCACGAGGTTTAAATATGTCATGTATACACCCATGGTCTTGAAAAGACGCCCCTTGGCTGGGCTGAATTTTTGCTTTGATATTCTTGAATCTCTTGGGGGGAGACCCACGGACTTTGCAGATAATGTCCCTGACCAGGCTGATGATTGCATTGAAGCTCTTGACTTTGCCCAACAAATTGTTGAACAAATTCGTGGGGAATACCCACGGTTTTGTGGAAGAATGCCCCTGATTGGGCTCAATCTTGTCTTGATATCTTCTGACTCTGGTAAGAGAAACCCACAGTCTTGCAAGAGGTGCCCCTGTCTGGGCTGATGATCTTGGAAATCTTCGTGATTGATCCTGGATCTGATCTCGCGTATGTGAATGCTTGATGATAATGATGTTCCATAACGAATGCAAATGTAAATGCTAACACGCGGTGATGCAAGAGGTGAGGAAAGTATGATGTAATTCTGGGTATGCATATGGTACAAGATGCTTATGAAATCGAATGCGGTGCGTATGATGCATATGATGCAGTCGAGTAATTGGGAATGCAAGTGCCGACGTGGCGGACTTTCGGTGATTGCCAATGCAGATTGGGCTCTGGGTTATGTGGGAGAGTAGAGGGCAAGCCTGACTTCCTGACATCGTTTTAAACTTAACAGTTGTTGACGGGAATGAACTTGCTTGAGCAGCTTGCCATGAGACGAACTCGAGATGGTCTGCCCCAGAGTTCGTACCACAAATGGATTCATCATTGATTAGCCGATTCTTGTGGTAGTTGGCTCCAATGTGCTCTTGGAGTAGTTTTCCCCTGAAAGAGCGTGGAAGCGACTTAACTTACCTCGATTGAACATCGGAGGGACCTTTTCTTAAGTCAAAGAAACTCTGGGTGGCCTGCCCCTGATCAATATTCTCAAGATGATTCTCTTCTGATCAACCGCTTCATGAATGATTTGCCCCATGGTCGACCGACGCCTGGGGATTTGCCTCAGACTGACTGATTTCCTGCTCTCGGATGTCAATGCCCCAAGTTTAATAGGTTATATGGTATACTTGGTTCTGGTCCAGACCGCTGAATAATCCAGCCATGCTTGATTGCTTTGTGTTAGAATTTCCTTAATGCCAACTATTAACTTGTAAATAAAAAATTTGTTCACGAATGGTAATCTCAATGTGAAGTTCATGCATGTTTTTGAAAGAATTGTCTTTTATTACGTGTCGTGAGAGTGAAACGAATGGACCACTTTAGTCCAAACGTTGTGCTAACTGGATTGGCGTGAAAGATATAGCAAGGATACCGACACCAATGTTGATGATTAGCAAAATTGTAAGGAGTCAGGTTACGCAACCTCGCAATAGTATTCTTTCAGAATAAACCCCGCCTCAATTAGGTCTTTCGAGGGTTGTAACGTGGTCTGGTTCGCGGTTATAGAAACAAAGGATATTAGGCTCAAAGTTAATTTGTACCCACCCCTTCTTCTTGATGATCTCCATACCTACATTCAGCTAATTCTGCACGTGCTTGATGGTTCAAGGTTTGTTCGAAATGGCAGTCACTTTATTTGATGGATGTCAGTGACCCTTTGATTTGGGTGGCCACTGAATTTTTGTTTTTGTTGAGGGTTTGAGGACCTCTTTTGATTTTGATCCCTAACTTTTGCATGGACTGATTTTGCTTGTCAGATCCATCGGGATTGCCTTGATTCTTGCCTAAGTCTCCTTTGAAATGCTTGACTTAGCAGGCTTTTGATTTTTTTTGAATTTTGTTGGAAGATAGTGACTGCCATGTCATGAGACATTGATGAACAACCGTCATGTCTTTGGATTCTGCTTTATCGATTCGAATGCTAGATTAGATTAACTGAACATTACCCTGCCCCAGGTTGAGTGTTAAGGGTTTGAATATCCGAAGGAAACTCCTACTTCTAGGCTCGAAGTGGTTGACTAGGGATTAACTCCTTATATCTTCGGTGTTTAGGGGATTTGAAACAATGCCTGTACATCATTGACGAGATCGTGTCTGAAAGCATACGGTTTGCAATTATGGGTACTTCGTTTTCGTCATCCTCCCTCCAATATTGCTAAACAATCAGTGAAAAAGTGGAGTGGATAAAAATATATGTGTCTGTGATTGTGATAAGTGGGAATAATGAGCGACTGCGACATAATTAATTCGGAAAATGCATAATCATTTCATTAATGTTACCATTCAACATAACAATGTTTAAATAACAAGTAGCAATTGACAGAAAATAAACTACAAATGCAAATGATAAAAGCGCTTAAGGATGGCTAAAGTTGAAGATGTCTGCCAGCTTGGACCACCGGCTTTTGGAGATGACCAAAGGATTCTTCAATCATATTTGTTGAGTGATGAGTTGACATTGGATTAGTCTTGATGTTTAGGGGTGTTTCGGGTAAAGTTTATCGCCTTTGAATCGAGGAGATCTTGTACAAGGTGCTTCAGAGTCTTGCAATTTTCAATGTCATGGCCTGGGGAGCCAGAATGGAATTCACATTTGGCATTGACATCAAATCCAAAAGGAAGAACCTCCGGAGGATCCCTCATCTCCCTAAGCTGAACAAGACCTCCCTTCAATAGGAATGGCAATAACTTGGCGTATGTAGACGGGATTGGATCAAATATTCTTTCTGGCCTCCTCTGTCTTTGTAGACCCTGGTATTGATTTTGTCTTGGTTGATAGAATTGTTGTTGCCTGTTTGGTTGAAACACGGGTTGATTTGCTGGAATGGATAACGGCTGTTGTGGAGCTACAGCAGCAACATGGTGATAACCCTGATGAGTTCTTCCTCTGTTGGTGAACACTGCACTAGCTTCGCCTTCCCTTTTCTTAACGAAACCCTGATAAGGCTTCTTGACCCCGCTTGCAGATTCGCCTGCATTCTGAATTTTTCCCGTCTTCATGAAATTTTCTAATCTTTCTCCAGCCATGACAAGTTCAGAAAACACTGTGGATGTTGAGGATGCTAACCGCTCAAAGATCGGTCCTTGTAGCGTGCCCATGAATAGGTCTGTCAGTTCTTTCTCCATCAGTGGAGGTTGTACCCTTGCAGCTACTCCCCTCCATCTTTGCGCGAAGTCCTTAAAACACTCATTCGGCTTCTGAGTCAAATTCTGAAGCTGCATACGATTCGGAGCCATGTCAGTATTATACTGATAATGCTTCACGAAAGCGTCTGCCAACTCTTTCCAGCTTCTTATGTTGGATCGTTCAAGGTGCATATACCATTCTAGGGATGCCTCCGTTAAGCTATCTTGAAAGAAATGGATTAGTAGCTTCTCGTCATCAGAATAGGCGGCCATCTTCCTACAGTAAGACCTTATGTGGGTCTTAGGGCAACTGTTACCCTTGTACTTCTCAAAGGTTGGAATTACAAACTTTGGAGGTATCTTGACTCCGGGTACAAGACATATTTCAGCGGCATCCAGTCCCAAAACATCGGGGCCTTGCAATGTCTTCACCATCTCCTGTAAGGCGTTAAACTTCTTCTCTAATTCGGCGGTCTGTGGTCCATATGCTTCACCTGAATTCTCATAGAAACCTTCATGATCGTCGTACTGGACTTGCGTGGGAATCGTAGTACCATGAGGATGAGTCGCACCGACTGGTGGATGGACGGTGTTGGCAGGTATGGCACCCGCAGAAGTAGGAATTGCCCCAACAGGGGTTGGGGTGGTATCAACAGGAATTGGAATTGCACCGCTTGCATTGGGAATTGCACCAGCCAAAGTCTGATTAGCACTCCTTTCTGCTGCTTGCCTCATCTCCTCTTGACTCCTGGCCATGTTCTGAATCATCTCCATGAGTTGATTCATCTGCGTCTTCATGCCTAGCATCTCGCTCCTCATAGTAGCCTGGTCTTGTTCTATCTGATCCATGATTCTTCTCTGGTTATTCCTTGTATTATACCGATGTCGTGAAGTCAGCTTGCTTTACTCTTTCTGAAAGGGTAAGCGGCGTGTAAGAACGGGCTGTAAGGAATGCAAGAAATGATGCAGAGATGCTTATGCAAATGCAATGCAATGAGCGCATACAAGAACAGATCCATATCAAGGATCTAAGTCATACATCCTGCACAACAACAAAAGGTATCTCTCCCCTCGGGTGGGTTATCTATTGGTTTGTAAGAGGGCATCCCAAAGGCTTTTAAACAAAGTCCTATGTACTAACCCTCAAAAGTTTTCCATCATAACGACTACTCGTAAGACGGTAATCCCTTCAAAGGATGAACACAGAGTCATGTTCTAGCAACCTTCAGAATAAGGTTCTAAAAGGCCCTCAGAGTCGCGGACTCCCAAGTTGGAAATAAAAACGCCATTACGACTACACGTAAGACATAATTATCCCAAAGGGGTCTATCTGAGCGGTGGGATTCGATCCAACTCAACGAGTCCTACGTCTCGCAAATCAGAAAGAAACCACCTCCTAATCTTAGTGTATACTCGAAAGCTCGGGTAGAAAACTTTATCTCACAAACCATCCAATAAACCCAACAGGTTAGAGAATCAAAGCATAAACAAATAAAGCAAATAAAACACAAATACGATAAACAAAATAGGCTTGGCTTGCTAGGTGTCCCCAGCAGAGTCGCCAGCTGTCGCTACTCGAAAAAATGCGTCGCGCAACGACGGGAAGGCGAAAAAGATAGACAGAAGAGTCGCCACCGAACTTTATTTATCCCACGAGGGGAAAGGAAAATATCGAGAAAACCTTAAGAAAGAAATGGATAAGATGGTCTCGCGACCAAGAACGGGTTCGGAAGCCGGTTATGCGAGGGGAAGGTATTAGCACCCCTCGCATCCATCGTACTCGATGGGAACCTTTTGTTTGTCGATGTGTGAATATATTTGCTTAAATGTTATGCTATAAGAAGAGTGTTTCACTGGGTAAAAGAAGGATTAGAAACAGGAAAGTTAGGAAGAAAGAGAGAACGGGGAGGAAAAGAGAAAGAACAGACTCGGTAGGACTTCGCAGTCCTAGGCCTACGTATTCTCAACAGATATGAGAAAGTCAGAGTCGACGTAGTTCGGGGAACTACAGGTGATAGGGGGGATTGTGCTCGACAAGGATTGTGGCCCTTGTGCCTACGTATCTTTACTTGAAAAAGTAAAGAATCAGAGCAGCCGTAGTTCGGCCTACGGTTTGTTGATGTTTTTATGGATGATGCTATCGTGCGCATTCTAGCAGTTTAGGTGTTTTGCTGCTCGCATGTGAGGAGGCTTATGCGTTACCTGTTTGCGGTAGAACGGACGTAACATATCCTTTTTGAAAGATTGATTAGTTTTCGCCATGCGGGGCAAGAAGTCACGTTTGATTGATTGGATTGTTTTTTTAAGGGGCGAGACATGTCCTCGGATAGTAACCCCTACGGGTAGTACCCAATTCATTGTCTCAAAGTTTTTGTTATAAAAGGGTGTGGCGAACGAGGCGTCTTCGTATTGAAAGACGAGTATCAAGACCACACACACTACAGTGAGTATCCTGACACTCGGAGAGGAAGAAGACTACACTCAATCCTCTCTCTTTAGTTCAACACAAAAAGAACTTCATTCTCTTATTAAAGTGTTTTTGGCTTTGAATGGTAAGTGTTTTGTGACAGAGAACCCTACGGTAAACGTCAACACTCGGGATAGGAGAAGGCCTACGCCTAACCACTCCACGACCATTCAAGTTTTTGTTAAGAAAATGATTTGAAAATGCACTCGGTACAGGACCGAGGTTTTAGGTGACAAGGGTTGCGGGATGAAGTTGTGAAAGCGAGACGGTGGATAAAGTTGCGTCTTCGTATCGAACGACGAATATCAAGACCACCCTCACTACAGTGGGCATCCCAACATTCGGAGAGGAAGAGGTCTACACCTAATCCTCTATTTTTAATTCAATACAAAGAGAAATTAGTTCATTATTGAAAGTATACTCAGTACGAGACCGAGGTTTTATGAGGAAACGTTGGAAGCGTCTTTGTGTTGACAGACGAGCATTGAGACCACCCTCACTACAGTGGGCATCCCTACGCTCGAAGAAGAAGGGGTCTACACCCAATCCTCTGTTTAGCTCAACATAAAGAATCGATTTTAAGGAGGTGGGATTTGAAGATGGACGGGAAGCGTCTTCGTATTGAAAGACGAGCGTCGGAACCACCCTCACTACAGTAGGCATCCCAACACTCGGAGAGGAAGAAAGTCTACACTTAATCCCCTCTTTTAACTCAATACGAAGATGATTTGATTTTGAAAATTGTTTGACAAAGTTTTTGAATCGAGTCGGGACAAGTAATGAAGAGAGAAAAGAGGTGGTCTCAGATCCAACATTACTCATCAATAATTTGACTGGTAATGAATTACGGAGGTCTCGTCATCGACCCAAAAGGCGAAAAGTGCCCAAAAACAAATGTGAAATAAAATTAACTTGTAATAGTATGAAAAGAAAATCTAAAAGAAAAATAAAATAATAAATATAATACATAGTATATAATCATAAAAAAAAACAAATATTCTAAAAAGACATAAAGCTCTAAAGACATAATATATGAAATATAACTAAAATATAATTATAATAAGAAAATTAAAACCAAATCATAATATATTCACATAAATAATGATAATAATAATATATATACATATATGTAAAATAAACAAAATAGTTTTACCAAAATAATTTACAAACAAAATAATTAACGAAAAAACAGGAGAGGGGCTTGTAATGAAATGGGGGTTGGATCCAAATTGGACACGGGCTGTGAAGCCCCAAATCAACAAAAATAAATTAAAAAAATAAAAAAAAAAAAAAAAATAAAAAAAGAATCCTCTCTTTCACACCATGGTTCTGCGTCGAACATGCTCTCGATTCACTCTCATTCTCACCGTTCAAACTCTTGACCCAAGTTCTCTTCTTTTCTATTTCGCTTTTTTTGAAACCTTTCTCTAACCTCGTGTTGTTGATAATAAGGAAGCCAAGTTGGTGGGTTTTGAAACGGAGGAAATAGGTTCTGTGGTGGTTTGACGGTGATTTACGGTTGATTTGAAGGTGGACGGTTGATGACGTTTTCGCGGTTGAGGTTTTGAAGGAAGTTAAGGAAAATTAAAATGGGTTTGAGGTTGAGAAATCTAGGTTTTGCGTGGAGCATATGGATCGGTTTGGATCATTGTGTTGTTAAGGGATTGAGGTGAGTGGAAACGAAAACGGGTAAGTGTTGCTGATGGATCGAAGAAGTTTGAGTTAGTTTTGATTTTCTGGGGTTTTTATTTCTCGTCGGTGAGTTTGTAAGCTGAAAGAGGATGATGGTTTCTGAAACAGGTTTAATGTAATTTTGAGCGAGGTTGCGTCACGAAGAGAGGGTTAGGGGTTACGTTTGCACATATCAACCTCGTATCGCCGCAACAAGGATCGATCGAAAAGGAAAATGGAGCATGTTGCTGCAGTGAAAACGTCACCGTTGAAGAGTCACACGATGACGGCGGCTCTCGGTTGTTGCTCGAAGGCTGTTATTGAGTCTAGGTCGAAGATTTCGCGACGGTAAGTGAATAGGGCGAGTGAAGATAGCAACGGCAACAGTAGTGCAAGGGGTATGAGTTTGTTGATGGTATGGAAGTGAAGAACATGGTGAAAGATGGTGGTGATTTTGAAGTGATTCCCCAGGAGGAAGTGAGAGCTGTGTAGATTTTAGTGGTGGTTGAGGTTTGCTGGTTCTGTTCCAGGAATGGCTGGTCGTGCTGGGTCGCTATTTTGAAGAGGCTTCGCCTTTTGTAATGGTGTGAATGTTACGGTTTTTTACAGGGGCGTGAGTGGGGTTTTTACAGGTTGATGTTGAAGGTGATAGGGAAGGGTTTATGAAGTCGAAGTTTAGAGTGTAGTTGTTAAAAAAAAATGAAGAATATTGGACAAGGTTTAAGGACTGAAGTTTGAAGATGGGAGGAATGGTGAGTTTTCAAATTTGCAGATTTGAAGAGGTTGTTGATGTTCTGTTATATTTGGTTGAGCTTGATTTGGAGGTTTGAGGTAGAAAGTTAGGAGATGAATTGGGTTTATTTGGTTCTGTTTCTGCTTGAAAATGATGGTGGCAACTAAGGGAGTTGTATGGAAGTTTTTTGTTTATGAAGGAAGATGGAGTGGATGTTGTTTTTGATGAGAGTTACGGTTTAAGGATCTGTTGAAGAAGATTGAGAGATGGAAGGTTTTATTGAGTTGAGTTTGTGTTTGATGGAGTTTAAAGGGTAAGATTGGGAAGATCAGTATGTTATTTTTTTTGAAGAAAATATGGATGGTAAATGCTTGGTTCAGGGTTGTGGTAGCAGGTTTTATTGGGATGCAATATTTGTTTTGATGCAGAAAAGATGCAAGTTTATGGCAGGGCTGTTTTGAAGCATAGCAGGGTTTGGGTGAAAAGTTTGTCTGGCTGCAGGCTATGGCTTATTGGAAGGTTTTTTTGGCTGGTTGTAGCAGACTTTTGTCTGGCGTGTTATGTGTGCTGAGGTACCTTCCCATACTTTATTTTCTCTTTCTTCTTTTATTCCAATGGCACACCTTGCTAATTTGTACAAGTGCAGTGATATGACTAATTGTGAAAATGGTCCTTATGGTACGATTTACTGCAGGTTTGTGGTGCTAGCTGTTTTGTTTTGCAGTGGTGGCCTGTAGCAGGTATTGTCTGGTGTGGCTTATGTTTGGAGTCTTATGGAAATGGTGCAGGCAATGGGCTATGGCAGGTCTTAGTTGCTTGTTGTGTTGTGTATGTTGCTGCAGGTTATATTGGTTGTTGCTTTGCGATGCAGCTGGATTTTGGAATGGCAGCAGGTTGGTGTGTGGGCTGGCTCTTTTGTTTTGCAGGCTAGTGCCGGTTTTGGAAAGGTGATGGCACGACTCCTCTGTGCAAATTTTCATCATTTTTGGCTATTAGTGTGGTTTTGTTTTTTGTGCGGGACCGTGAAACGGTAAATTGGTTTGTTACAAATTGTTGGCTGATAGTTCTCGTTGAGTTTGTTTCTTAGGCCGGTTTTATGCTGTTATGATTTTCCCAAACCTTTCTTTAAAACAAAATTCTGCTGCACTCTTTCGGTCACGTGATTGAGCCGTGCGACCGCCATGAATTTGTATGAGTCATTTATTTGTGAGAATTATTTGCTCCGCAGGTTGGCGGAGATCCCATGCCCTCAATTGTTCATGTTGCAGCTGGCGTACGACACGAAAGTGTGAATTTCCTGCCATTGCTTCAGGTCACATGCTGCTTGGGCTCAAAATCATGAGAATCATGCTGGTTGGGCACAAAATAATGAGAATAATAGTGGTGATGTCCTACAAACTGAGATGTCTGTTACGAAAGATGCGTTTGGCTTCAGTTGTAAGAAAATGATGAGTGCTTGTTAAAGGATGGTTAATTTTGTGGTTTGTCTTCACTTGCAGGTTGTGTAGCATAGTAGCAGGCTGTTGTTGTTCTTTCTTCATTTGTGTCGAAGATGTTTTTGTCGATGAATTTAACGTGGCAAGCTTGCAATTTGAGGCATGTGAAAAAGCATATTGTTGTGTATAATGGCTGGAGGTATAGTGAGAGTAACTCATGGTGTAAATCAGTGTGGTATGCTAATTGTGAAGCATTTCGCTCTTACAGCTAACCGCACATGGTACGGCATATTGCCCCTCCTGTGAATTCGTAGGAGCTATATGATACTCTGTACAAGTCGTGGTGTAGCCATTGTGGTAATGCTTGGTTGTAGATGTAATGTCTTGGCACCATTTCTTTGCACATTTTGTTAAATAATTTTGGACATAAAATAGTTATGGACCCCACCTTTTTGAATGAATTTTGTATAGGCCTTTGAAGATTTATCTCTTTTGATTTGCACCCTTGAGTTTATCTTGGAACAACTCGAATTCTCCAACTAAACAATGATTACTGAATCCAAATTTCCATATTAACCTCGAATTTCAACATTAAAATCATCTTCGAAATTTCCGCAAAAAGGAATAAGATCAGATCCAATCTCGATATTTGCCACCTGACTGCATAGTGCACAGATCCTCTGAAGATCATCACTCTGAAACAGTTGAATTCACCACTTTCCTGACAATTTGTTTTATTCACGATTTTGCAAAATATCAACATATTAATCCTTAAGACCTATTCAAACATGAATCTTGAGGCAAGCATGAGTCACTCCTCCTTTAAAGTATGAATTGTCATAATTTGCACAAATTCAGAATAAATCCAACCATAACTTATCTCGCTTAATTCTCATAACCTCAATACTTATCTAAGGATGTGACTCCAAGAATATTGGAACACAAACAAAGGTATTCCAAAAAATCTCTTAAAAATGATTAATCATGCCTTGAAAGGAATCAAACCTATCACTTGAATCAATCATCTTTAACCCTCAATCATGAAATAAAACTCGCCAGACCAATATCAAGTCAGACCTGACTGATTTCCAACCTTCACTAGGCCCACACATTAATACAGATAACCCTTCAATGAACCTCAATGATTACCACATACCACCGTCCTGCTAGCCTAAAAACACCTCATTTCCCTTCGACCCTGCCTTGTGACATCTTGAGTTTGGGGCAACAAGTAGAAACAACGCATCTTTTGATTTATTTCCAGTGGTTGGGCATACAGGGGAAGGGTAATTTACAAGTAGGACAAATTTAGGGTATGACACGCGTCACCAAGCCCCAGCTGAATGGCGAGGGTGGTGACAATGCCGCCAATGAAGAACGGGGATGAGCCTCGGTGCGCAATGGCCTGGATGTGGTAGAGCATAAAGGGGGCAGCGTTGATTGGCTCGTCATGGAGGGCACAGTATAAAAACAGAAGCTCCTTTGAGTTGAGCTTGTGGTTGCTCTCTCTAGCAAAGATTGTGTTGCAGATGACCCGGTGAAAGTAGCGGATAGCCGGGTTGTGGATGTGTGTGGCGTTGAGGCTCTGGAAGGTGGTCGCACGGGTGTTGGTAAGGTCGTGCCACAGTGTGAATGCTTGTTCACTGAAGTTGTCGGGCACGCGACGGTGGGCTTCGGTGCCGTGCTCGAAACCTAACAGCTCGGCGATCCTGGTTTGTGTGAGGTTGAACTCCCGGCCAAGTAGTCTGAATGTTACGATGCCGGTAAGCTGACTCTGAGAACCGGGAGGGGTGATGTAGCTGTAAGAGCTGAGGAACTCCAGCGTCAGAAGTTCGAAAGTAGGCTGAGGCTGACGACAGAGGTCCCACAGGCCGACCTTCTGCAGTAGGCTTTGAACGCTGGACAGCATACCGAGTTCTTGCAGACAGTCAGTGGCAATGTACCGGGTGGGTTGCAGACCGCGGTTCTGGAAGCGGACGAAACGGTCTCGCTGGGTTACTCCGGCTTCTCCTTCTCTGAAAATGATGGAATCCATAACATGCAAGAGTGAAGAGTGAGGGTGGAAGGATTTTGTGAGGTTTTTGGGAGAAGAGTGGTAGAATGAGGGAGATTGATGTTCGGGTTAAATACGGGACAGTTGAAATGAATTGGTTGATGGTAATGGTGGATTAATGGGGTAGTGGAGAGGTTATGGTGGTTTTGGAATGAGTGGGTAATGTTTTGGGTAGGTTATGGATGGAGAAGAAGAGTGGACACGATGAGAAACAGTTCTGTTTCTCACGATCTCTGTAATAGAGGTCGTCACGGTCGTGACATAGGCGTGACGGTCGTGACACGCTAAATGAGCTTGTCACGATCGTAAGTGGGGTGTGACGACCGTGAGGGTGTGTTGTGCTGAATAATTCCCAGAAAAGAAACATTGTCTCACGTTATTTATAAATTAATAATAATTTATTTTATTTAGTAGCACTTATATTAACACACACCATATTATATAGCAATTGCAACACCGTAGTATACGAGCCTAAGATAAAATAGTGTAGTCATACAGTATATGGTCACACAGTGTATAGAAAAGAAATAGAAAAATTATATAAGCTGCTAAAATGAAGAATTAATTGAAGTAAAAAGTGCATGGCATAAAGAAAAACTGAAATTACATAAACTCAAATTATGTTATGAAATCGTTGCGAAAGATAAATTTAACTGGAAATGAAAATAATGATAAAAAATAATGAGAAAAGAATTAATAAACTAAATCACTGATAGCCGGTTCAAAGG
Source organism: Lathyrus sativus (assembly GCA_963859935.3). Taxonomy (NCBI): domain Eukaryota; kingdom Viridiplantae; phylum Streptophyta; class Magnoliopsida; order Fabales; family Fabaceae; genus Lathyrus; species Lathyrus sativus. The sequence goes on along the minus strand of OZ012740.1, from coordinate 24,834,767 downwards.
CGTTTCTTCAGGTCTTCGATGGCGGAGTCCAGATGATAGAATTGTTCGCAGGCCATGTCAGTCAATCCCACGATGTCCAATCGCAAACTCTTAATGTCTTCTCTGAATAGATTAATGTCAGTTTGATAGGCATTGAGAGTGTGCATGATGTTCTGCAAGTTGTTAGCGTACTCTCCGTGATTCGCTCCAGGGGTTTCATGAACTTTGTCAGTTGGGTCAATGTCATGGTATCCAGGAGGTGTCTCGGGGTCAGTTTCAACAGCGGTCATTATATCATCTGTTATCCTGTGAGACTGAGGTGTTTCAGGAGTGGCTGGATAATCAGGTGGGTTTAACTCATAAAGCCAATTATCCTTATTATGAACACTTACTTTAGCATGATTGGGCAATGTAAACAGGGTGACTACTTTGTTCCGGATCAGGTACTCAAAGGGTGGGCGTCCTAAATTCCTTATGATATGTCTGTTGAAGCAGAATTTAAGATTCATCAGGCGTATGGATCCCAGACGGGTGCACCTGTCCAGTTGGTACCTAAGTCCTAAGGCATCAGCAATCATGGTTACAAGACCTCCTACCACTATAGGTAATTCAGGTTCTTCTTGGATGCGGGTGAAGGTTTGCATCATGAATGGTACACCATTAACACACTGTCCAGTATTAAAACATGACATAATAAATAATTCATCCTTAGAGACTCCGGTAATGTTTTCTTCTTTTCCAAAGAAGGTATGGGCGAGGAATTTGTGGAAGTAACGGAGAGCAGGGTTATGGATCTCATCATTGTTCATGTCATTTGGTTCAGGGTGGTAGTTTCCGGTCAGAGTTCCCCAAAAGAAATCTAGCTCCACATCCATCAATTCTACCTGTGTGGTAGTGAAGGCAAAAGGTCCACTAGGGAATCCTAACAGGTCAGCTAGTTCTTTATGGTTAAAGTCGTATTCTATTCCAAATAGGCGGAAACTAATGAATCCTTTTCTAGACCCAAAACCGCGCTCAGGTAGGTAAAGTAGGGAACTAAGGAACTCAAGGGTGAGCTCACGGTAAGTCGCAAACTTGTGTTGGATCATTGCATTCTCCCATCCGAGTCGGTTGAACAAGTACATGACACTATCATGTATACCTAAGGTTTCCATAGTCCTATCATTTGGGTACAGGGTCAAATCCATTTGCCTCTGTGATAACTCTTCGAACTTCATTCTTTGGTTCCTACCTCTAAATTTGGTTTCCATATAGTTAATTGGTTGGTTAGCCATGGTCAGTGAAAATACGGTGGAAACAAATCAGTGGAAAAGACTTTAGAAAATCTGTAAAAAGTGATTTAGGATAAAAATAAGAAAATGAAATGCTAAAATGTAATGGCGATAATAGTAATGTAGAATAAAACTAACAAAACAATTTAAACAAATAGTAATAACGATAAAAAATGCTCAAAAAGAAAAGAATAGTTTAAAACAGGTAAATAAGTAAATGGGTTGCCTCCCACCAAGCGCTGTTTTTATCGTCAAAAGCCTGACGTAACGCCGAGGTTTAGACTAATCAGGGGAATTAGTGGACAATTTCAAAAGTTTTAGATCATTCGTAGATTTTATAATCATTATCTAAAACTTTTCAAAGATGTATGATATTTAGCCCTTTGGATTGTGCAACGCTCCTGCAACCTTTCAAAGGTGTATGATGTCAATCTTCGCAGATTTTATAGACAACATCATGGAAGTGTTCATGGACGACTTCTCTGTATGCGGGCAAAGTTTTGAAGGATGCTTATCGAACTTAGAAATGGTGTTAGAGAGATGTGTAAAAGTGAATCTCGTGCTTAACTGGGAGAAATGTCATTTTATGGTCAACGAAGGAATAGTATTAGGTCATGTAATATCAGACAAGGGAATTGAAGTGGATAAGGCTAAGATTGAAGTAATAAAGGACCTTCAACCCCCTAAAACCGTTCGAGAAATACGAAGCTTTTTAGGACACGCCGGTTTTTACCGACGATTCATCAAAGATTTCTCGAAAATTACTAAACCTCTTACTGGTTTATTAATGAAAGACGCTGAGTTCATATTCAATGAAGATTGTCTTAAAGCATTCGAAACTCTAAAAACAGCCCTCATCACCGCACCAATCATGCAACCCCCTGACTGGAGATTACCTTTTGAAATCATGTGCGATGCGAGTGACTATGCTGTAGGCGCCGTCCTGGGTCAGAGAAAAGAAAAGAAACTCCATGCGATTTACTATGCCAGTAGAACCTTGGATTCTGCCCAGATGAACTACGCTACTACAGAAAAAGAATTGTTAGCCGTTGTCTTTGCGCTTGACAAATTCCGTTCTTACCTAGTTGGAGCGAAAATAATCATTTACACAGACCACGCTGCTATCCGATATCTATTAACTAAGAAGGATGCTAAGCCAAGACTCCTAAGATGGATCTTACTCTTACAAGAATTTGATCTAGAGATAAAAGATAAGAAAGGTACTGCGAACGTCGTAGCGGACCATTTATCTAGAATAGAAGGTATTAAACCCGAACAAGTGCCGATTAACGATGATTTTCCGTATGAACAACTGATAGCACAAATAGGAAGCGACCTAGCGCAGTTAGATATAGATGAACCAGAACCCATGGAAACAATACAGACAACTGTAGGACTGCCATGGTACGCTGACATTGTCAACTACCTAGCCGCAGGAGCTCTTCCACCCGATCTAACCTATCAGCAGAAAAGGAAGTTCTTTCATAACCTGAAACAGTACTATTGGGATGAACCATTACTGTTCAAAAGAGGACCAGATGGAATCTTTCGCCGATGTATTCCCGAAGAAGAAATAGAAGATGTCATTGCCCAATGTCATTCATCTCCTTATGGTGGACATGCGAGCACTTCCAAGACTTGTGCAAAAATCTTGCAAGCCGGCTTATACTGGCCTAATCTATGGAAGGATGTCCACATCGCTGTTATAAGTTGCGATCGGTGTCAGCGCACCGGCAATATTTCAAGAAGAGATGAAATGCCCCAAAAGGGAATTTTGGAAGTAGAAATCTTCGACGTCTGGGGAATAGATTTCATGGGACCATTCCCATCATCTTTCGGTAATAATTACATACTCGTAGCTGTTGACTATGTCTCAAAATGGATCGAAGCCATAGCTTCTCCTACAAACGATGCACGAGTAGTAATCAAGCTTTTCAAAAACATAATCTTTCCCAGATTTGGTGTACCCCGACTCGTCATAAGTGACGGTGGCTCGCACTTCATTTCAAAAATCTTTGACAAATTACTATCTAAGTATGGAGTGAGACACCGTGTGGCTACACCATATCACCCACAAACAAGTGGACAGGTCGAAGTCTCGAACAGAGAGATTAAACAAATATTAGAAAAGACTGTCGCCATATCTCAGAAAGATTGGTCATCTAAACTTAATGAAGCTTTATGGGCTTATAGGACCGCTTACAAGACTCCCATAGGTACTACACCTTTCAAACTAGTTTATGGAAAATCTTGTCACCTCCCAGTAGAACTAGAACACAAAGCTTATTGGGCGATCAAAACTCTCAATATGAACTATAATGCTGTAGGAGAAAAGTGAATCCTAGACATTAACGAATTAGAAGAACTAAGGCTAGATGCATATGAAAATGCTAAGCTATATAAGGAAAGGACCAAGCGATGGCATGATAAACGCCTATCTAAGAAAGAATTCAGTGTGGGAGACGTTGTACTCCTCTTTAATTCAAGACTTAGGCTCTTTCCTGGAAAATTAAAATCTAGATGGTCAGGACCCTTTGATATAACTAAAGTATTCCCAAGTGGAGCAATAGAAATCAAGGGTAGGAACAATGAACCATTCATTGTAAACGGACAGCGCCTAAAACATTATCATAAAGTCGAAAATAGAGACTATACGAATGATCTAAAACTTTTGAAATTGTCCACTAATTCCCCTGATTAGTCTAAACCTCGGCGTTACGTCAGGCTTTTGACGATAAAAACAGCGCTTGGTGGGAGGCAACCCATTTACTTATTTACCTGTTTTAAACTATTCTTTTCTTTTTGAGCATTTTTTATCGTTATTACTATTTGTTTAAATTGTTTTGTTAGTTTTATTCTACATTACTATTATCGCCATTACATTTTAGCATTTCATTTTCTTATTTTTATCCTAAATCACTTTTTACATATTTTCTAAAGTCTTTTCCACTGATTTGTTTCCACCGTATTTTCACTGACCATGGCTAACCAACCAATTAACTATATGGAAACCAAATTTAGAGGTAGGAACCAAAGAATGAAGTTCGAAGAGTTATCACAGAGGCAAATGGATTTGACCCTGTACCCAAATGATAGGACTATGGAAACCTTAGGTATACATGATAGTGTCATGTACTTGTTCAACCGACTCGGATGGGAGAATGCAATGATCCAACACAAGTTTGCGACTTACCGTGAGCTCACCCTTGAGTTCCTTAGTTCCCTACTTTACCTACCTGAGCGCGGTTTTGGGTCTAGAAAAGGATTCATTAGTTTCCGCCTATTTGGAATAGAATACGACTTTAACCATAAAGAACTAGCTGACCTGTTAGGATTCCCTAGTGGACCTTTTGCCTTCACTACCACACAGGTAGAATTGATGGATGTGGAGCTAGATTTCTTTTGGGGAACTCTGACCGGAAACTACCACCCTGAACCAAATGACATGAACAATGATGAGATCCATAACCCTGCTCTCCGTTACTTCCACAAATTCCTCGCCCATACCTTCTTTGGAAAAGAAGAAAACATTACCGGAGTCTCTAAGGATGAATTATTTATTATGTCATGTTTTAATACTGGACAGTGTGTTAATGGTGTACCATTCATGATGCAAACCTTCACCCGCATCCAAGAAGAACCTGAATTACCTATAGTGGTAGGAGGTCTTGTAACCATGATTGCTGATGCCTTAGGACTTAGGTACCAACTGGACAGGTGCACCCGTCTGGGATCCATACGCCTGATGAATCTTAAATTCTGCTTCAACAGACATATCATAAGGAATTTAGGACGCCCACCCTTTGAGTACCTGATCCGGAACAAAGTAGTCACCCTGTTTACATTGCCCAATCATGCTAAAGTAAGTGTTCATAATAAGGATAATTGGCTTTATGAGTTAAACCCACCTGATTATCCAGCCACTCCTGAAACACCTCAGTCTCACAGGATAACAGATGATATAATGACCGCTGTTGAAACTGACCCCGAGACACCTCCTGGATACCATGACATTGACCCAACTGACAAAGTTCATGAAACCCCTGGAGCGAATCACGGAGAGTACGCTAACAACTTGCAGAACATCATGCACACTCTCAATGCCTATCAAACTGACATTAATCTATTCAGAGAAGACATTAAGAGTTTGCGATTGGACATCGTGGGATTGACTGACATGGCCTGCGAACAATTCTATCATCTGGACTCCGCCATCGAAGACCTGAAGAAACGCCTTTGAACCGGCTATCAGTGATTTAGTTTATTAATTCTTTTCTCATTATTTTTTATCATTATTTTCATTTCCAGTTAAATTTATCTTTCGCAACGATTTCATAACATAATTTGAGTTTATGTAATTTCAGTTTTTCTTTATGCCATGCACTTTTTACTTCAATTAATTCTTCATTTTAGCAGCTTATATAATTTTTCTATTTCTTTTCTATACACTGTGTGACCATATACTGTATGACTACACTATTTTATCTTAGGCTCGTATACTACGGTGTTGCAATTGCTATATAATATGGTGTGTGTTAATATAAGTGCTACTAAATAAAATAAATTATTATTAATTTATAAATAACGTGAGACAATGTTTCTTTTCTGGGAATTATTCAGCACAACACACCCCCACGGTCGTCACACCCCACTTACGATCGTGACAAGCTCATTTAGCGTGTCACGACCGTCACGCCTATGTCACGACCGTGACGACCTCTATTACAGAGATCGTGAGAAACAGAACTGTTTCTCATCGTGTCCACTCTTCTTCTCCATCCATAACCTACCCAAAACATTACCCACTCATTCCAAAACCACCATAACCTCTCCACTACCCCATTAATCCACCATTACCATCAACCAATTCATTTCAACTGTCCCGTATTTAACCCGAACATCAATCTCCCTCATTCTACCACTCTTCTCCCAAAAACCTCACAAAATCCTTCCACCCTCACTCTTCACTCTTGCATGTTATGGATTCCATCATTTTCAGAGAAGGAGAAGCCGGAGTAACCCAGCGAGACCGTTTCGTCCGCTTCCAGAACCGCGGTCTGCAACCCACCCGGTACATTGCCACTGACTGTCTGCAAGAACTCGGTATGCTGTCCAGCGTTCAAAGCCTACTGCAGAAGGTCGGCCTGTGGGACCTCTGTCGTCAGCCTCAGCCTACTTTCGAACTTCTGACGCTGGAGTTCCTCAGCTCTTACAGCTACATCACCCCTCCCGGTTCTCAGAGTCAGCTTACCGGCATCGTAACATTCAGACTACTTGGCCGGGAGTTCAACCTCACACAAACCAGGATCGCCGAGCTGTTAGGTTTCGAGCACGGCACCGAAGCCCACCGTCGCGTGCCCGACAACTTCAGTGAACAAGCATTCACACTGTGGCACGACCTTACCAACACCCGTGCGACCACCTTCCAGAGCCTCAACGCCACACACATCCACAACCCGGCTATCCGCTACTTTCACCGGGTCATCTGCAACACAATCTTTGCTAGAGAGAGCAACCACAAGCTCAACTCAAAGGAGCTTCTGTTTTTATACTGTGCCCTCCATGACGAGCCAATCAACGCTGCCCCCTTTATGCTCTACCACATCCAGGCCATTGCGCACCGAGGCTCATCCCCGTTCTTCATTGGCGGCATTGTCACCACCCTCGCCATTCAGCTGGGGCTTGGTGACGCGCTCGCTGATCTGCCGCACCTCGCCGCCGATTTCCTGACCATGAGCTACTGCCGGTCCGCCCACCTGATCGCGCAGCGAGAGGATGGCAGGTACAGCCCTGTTGTCAATGGCACCGTTTTCCACCACATCACTCTGCCGTCCCGCACACGCATCGACCCAGCAAACCGAGCCAACTGGCTCTTTGCCTTACCAGCTGCTGCGGATCACGCCCCGGTACGTGATGATCAGCCAGACGCCCCAGTGGACGAGATGCAGGACGCCATGGATGCAGCTGAGCATGTCCAGGACATCCCCGAGACTTCCACCCGACAGCAGGCGGCTCCCGCCGTCACACTTGAGGACGTCCTACTTGCGATTCATCAGCAGAACCTGATGAACGCAGCACTAGAGCGTCAGCAGAAGGCACAGTATGACGCTTTACTCGGCACTATTGCTGCCAACCAGGAGGCCACTAATGAGCGGTTTGGCGAACTCTTCGGCGAGCTCGAGGCGCTCCGCATCAGCATTACTGCTACCTCCGGCACCGGCTCTGATCCCGACGCGACTCCCTCCCGACGCCGCTCTCGCACCAGAGGCCGAGCCCGCGGTCCTCAGCAGCAGTAGTCTACTTTTATGTTGTTTTTCATTTTTAGTCTTGTACTGTATTTGTACCGCAATTATATCACAACATTGAGGACAATGTCTGATATAGTGTGGGAGAGGTACTTTTCATTTCAGTGTACTTTCAATTCCGTTGTATCCTTTTTAGCAAATCAATGAAATGAGCAAATCTGTGCGTTATTTTCTTTAATATCGAGCTTTCCCCGATTATTAAGCCATACTAGAAAAATCCTTAAATTACTCGCATTACCCGACTTACCACCGAATGGTTCGTAATTACGAAGCCGGGAACGATTAAACAAGACCAATACAATCTTGACATCTTCGACCCCCTGCTTAAGAAATTCCATCCCGATCACCATTGCGAGTGCACCTTTAGTTTCAGTTCAAAAGTAACCCCCAGTAGTTTATACTAGCAGTCAGCACCGTCTGAACACAAACCACGTGGGGAGCCGATGAATATAAGCGTTTGATGCCTAATCAATAATGATCCTTCGTATCTCAATGCAAAATGAAAAGAGATTGCACCAAAGTACACGGTCGCAGATAAGAAACGAGAAATATGAGAAGGACTCCGTTTCGGGTTGGTTCAGAGGTACTGGTTCTGAACTCGGTAGGGCGTGCTACGGCTCGATCCCCCACAACCTCCGCATCGGATAAAACATGAAGGGTTACCACACTCGTGTACCAGACCCCGTGCAAAAAAAAAGGATCAAAATCGCTAACCGGCTACTCCACTACGTGCGTGCGAAGGCAAAGGGCTTAATGTGACTGCGCTAGAACGAAACCGGGCGAAATAAGATCGAAAAACTCTAGGTGAAATCGTAATGTGATTGCCGATTGTTTCGCTTGACGGGAAGTCGACGACATAGCTTGTTGCTTATGTCATTAGTGTATCGGTAGTGTTCTATCAAAGTACCGGACTATCCGACGAAACGATCCACCGGACGGTTTGTTATGAGTATGCGCGAAAAATCTTGTCCGCCGATTTTCAACCGACTATTTGCTTGAGGACAAGCAAAGGTTTAAGTTTGGGGAAGTTTGATGACGAGAAAACGCATCGATTATATTGCTAGATTTCATTGACGTTTTATCGCGCATTCACCATTTTAACGCTCGATTTCTCGAGTTTTTCTTACTATTTTGCAGGTACATCGTTATGTGAGGCCAAATCATGAATTAAGAAGAAAAGAACGGAAGAAACCACAAGAAATGAAGCAAGACAGAATCCTGCAGAAAGTCTGCATAATTTGTTACGGCCACGGTCGTTACAAGGGTGTCACGACCGTGACACCTTACTTTGGGCCATCACGACCGTGAGGAAGTAGTCACGACCGTGACACCTGAAATCATCAAATAACGAGCGTGAAGACCTTGTCACGCCCGTGACAAGGATATAACTTGATTTTGACTCAGACTACGTCAAGCCACCACTGAAGACCACTCCTCCTAGTAATTCTCCTCAAGGCAGCACGTGAGGACGACTTCTCCCATTTTCTGCTGCCACTTCCCAACATTTTCTCAACCACTCCAGCAAAGCCCAAGAAGCAAAAGACCAAGGCACCAGCCCATTGGAAGCTCTATAAATAGGACCAGCTCAGGAGAACTCAGGACAAACCTCATTATCCAAATTTCCTGCGGAAGCTCTGCCGAATTACCTTACCACCAGAATTATTATTCCAGCATTATTTTGTTTCCTGTCTTATTTTATTTGTATCCAAACCAACCGTGTAACAATTTCCAACATTAGGGAATTGTTATACTTTTATTTGTTTCCAGCCTTCAGCATTCGTTTTAATTTTTATTTCCGCCTACTCCAAGCCTTCCGGTCTGTGGAAGAAGGAGTCTACTCAGATATTTGTTAATCAGGTTTTTCAATTATTGCAATTTAATTTATTTATAATGTCTATTTATTTTTCTGCCATTAGTAAGTCAATATTTAACTCTGAGTCTGATTTAACCTCGATGAGTAGCTAAAAACCTTAGGGCGGTATGTAGTTATAACCAACTTAACCGGTAAAATATAACCATGGGCTAAAATAATTAATCGCTTAACATTCTGGCTGATGCTTCTTAATTGAATTCGACCTTTTCGTTACGAGAGTAAGAAAAGGGTATTAGGTTGGGTCAAGACCACAAGAGTGTGAGATTTTAACCAGATAGCTAAAGTTAGGCATTTAAATTAAATACAGCGAGAGCGCTTTAAGATAAATTAGAATTATTTAGTTTCCAAAAATTACCTCTAAACACTTATGGGCTAGCGAGAGCAGGCATAGGGCTTTAGGGATAAGATCTGATTCAAGACCACGAGAGTGTGAGCTGAGGGTATTCAAACTAGTAATCTCTACCGAATAAATTAAGTGAACATCTTTATAAGCCTAGGTTAGATTGACCCACCTAAGTTAGTATAATTACATACCGACCGTCTTAGTATTATTTTATTAAAAACTTAAATTTAATTCCGCCTTCAATAGTCTTAGAAAACATTCGCCTTAGCTAAACTAGAAGTTCATCTAGCACTAAGTAACGATAGAATCTCTGTGGATCGATAATCTTAAATATTACTTCGATAGGCTGTGCACTTGCAGTAAGATACCGCTAGACGCATAAGTAGACACGTCTTTAGCCCATCAACTTACAATCATGCTGGTAGTTTTCTTTTCTAGTTTAAGTTTGATGCCATCCACACTCTTTACTTTGCCAATAATTATTGATTACACCTTGCTAAAATTTGTTGATCATGGCTGCTTTTTATGTGTATTGTTGGTTTTGACCTTTAAGGTCTGTTAACTTTTTGTCTTAAGAGGATCTCACTTGGTTTGTAAGGTTGTTGTGTGATTGAAGTGTGGGGCTAACTATTGAATGATGCTAATATAATCATGTTAGAATCCACAGTTAGTGTTGCTAGACCTGTTTAAAATTTGTCAATTCATGATTAGGCACATTGGAATTTTTCATTTGTTTAAGATTGCAATTATTCGATTTGGCAAGGTGATACCAAAACCTGTTGGCATTAGTACATAAAGTTTTAGTTTATTCTGTCTAGGTCTGAGCTTTGTCATGCTTGGTGGTTGGATCTGTTCAGTTCTTGTGTTAAGATCTTTAGTTGTGAACATGTCTATCTGTCATACCCCAAATTTTGACCACCTGAGATCCTCATTACCATTTTTAGAAGCATGATCATGCATTATCTAACCCTAAATCAGTGCAAGTTTATTATTGTCAAGTTACAGATGAATCAGGGTTCTCGCACCGACAAATTCAAAACAATCAAGGAATGATCAACCAATGATTTGGGTCAATTCAATCATGGAATGAAATCAAAGACAATATCAAAGTCGAATGGGAAGTCAATTTGAAGAAATCGTTTCAGAATCAAGAACAGTGCAGTCAGGAGGCCCCGATTAGGGTTTTTAACCAGTAGAAAGTCAACTGTGGTTTGACTTTGATGTTGGGAAATGTTTTAATGGTGGGAGTGAGTTCCATGAAGTTAATATAGGCTATTAAAGACTATTCAAGAAGTGTCAAAGTCCCAGGATGTCCAGAATATCAACAGGCGACTCGATCGGCACCGATCGATCGTACGGTTGACCGAAAAGTCAACTCCTCGAATTTTGAGAATTGGAATCCAAGTTGTGAATCAAAGTTGTTCCTTATGTCATAATGGACTTGCATATCAATTTTCATGGTCATTGGATCAAAAATGAGAGAGTAATCGAGAAATCGGGAAATTAGGGTTTTGAAAAGGGCTAAACCGTATCTCCTTAACCACACATCCAATTGAGTTGGTTCTAGTCTCATTTGAAAGCTCTTGACAAGTCCTACAAAAGTCCCATACCAGTCCACAACCAGAAAATGCATACTTTTTGAGATATAAGCAAAAACATTCCTAGAAGGGAAAATAACTTAGAAAATTTCTAAGTTATTTTCACCTTAAAAGCTAAAATCAGCCAACTTCAAGGGGGTTTTTCACCTAGTTTCAAATAGAATCAAGATTTCTGGCCAACATGAAAGTTTTAGTACTATGTGAGGGCTTTCTAAAAAGTACAAGTACATCTCAAGGGGATTTATGAGCTGAGAGATACATGTGTTCAAAGTTGGCAATTTGTCACTTTTGTCCCACATTGATGAATTTTGCAAAAACACCTCTAGCACTCAAGTGGATCAATTTCAATGCTACAAACCCCTTCTATATGATATATTAATCATTCTTAGCAGGTTAGAACAAAGAAATAACAAGGAGATAGCATGGAATTTGAATTTGTAAGTTCATTGCCTAAGTTGAAACTTTTGACTTTTCAAAGCATGAGGTGGAAAGCCACTTCTGCTCCAGCCACTCTACCAAGCCTCTAGGCTGTGATTTCTCTGTAAAAACATCATGGAAACTTGCTCATTAAGTGAAAGAAACAGCTAGCAATCAGAAAAGACCAAGCAAGTTGCATTTGGAAGGAAAAATATCAAGCTTTCTTCATGGTGAAGCAAAGTAGCCAAGCAAGCTCCTCACTCATTTTTTCTATAAATAGAGACCTCAAATTCCTCATTATGGACCTCAACATGATTCTGAAAACTTGTTAGAAGCAAGCATCTCACTATACCTCTCTCTCATTCACAAATTGCAAAATCTCCAAAGTTGTCAAGAATGCCCCAAAATCAGCATTTGCACTTTTGATGCTACTTTGAATTCTATGCATTCCAAACCTCAAACAACCATCCATACACTCTCTAAATCATATATATGAGGTGTACCAACCATTAGATCACTCAAAAACTCAAGAAATCAAAAAGTCAACTTACCATGGAGCTTACTTTGACCAAAGTCCATAAAACTCACCAAAACTTGTTCCAAGCATCTTGTTAATGTTTTGAACTCTTGGACACATCAAATATCATATATCCAAGCTGTCTAAACCATCATTAGCCATCAGAAGTTGACAGAATTCATCTTGACCTCTCATGTGGCTTGTTTCTTAAAGTTCAAGGAAGCACCAAAACTTGATTTTTGCACATAACTTGTTTGCTGTCAAAACAGGTACCCTATACACCTCATATTAATCATATTTGATGTGTTTGAATGGTCATTTAGTATTAGAAATCCTTGCATCAAGTTTCATGCTCTCATGTGCATTATTACTTGAACAAATTGCAAATTATATAACATATTGCATTATATGTATTTTCTGTGGAATGTTAAGACTTAGACCATCTCAATATCATGATATTATGCTGTCTAAATGATTAACTTGGTTCAATTTGAGTTAGAACTTCATCTATCCATGATTATGCATATTGGCCAAATGACACAAAATGCACATAAAGCACAAAAACATGATTTCTTGCCTATGTTTGTTTTCTGTCAAAACTAATACATTAGACACCTTATATTGAATATATGTAATGTGTTTGAACGCTCATTTGGTGTTAGAGACCATTGTGTCAAGTTTTGCCTCCTCATGTGCATTGTTATGTTTACAACTTGCAAATGCTATGACATACTTCATGACAGTTGCTTTCTATGGATTTTTAATGTTTGGATCATCATAATATCATGTATTCATGCTGTCTAAATGATTAAACTGACCAAATTCAAACTGAAACTTCATATGTGATTTATCATGCATAATTGTTCACATCTTTGCAAAAATGCCTCATGCTTGTATACCAACTTGAACACACTTGTTTATACTTGCTATCTAGTTGTCTATACAGCTGCACATGATCACATATAACATGTATACATGATTCAAAACACTAAAACTGACCTGCACAAAGAAATGCACCATCAAATGCTTCATATACACATAATTGCTTCAACTTGCAAATTGAGTGCTACATGCTTGTACATGTGTTCCAGTTCTAATTTTTCCATTTACACACACTTAATATGACATGATTGAACTGTTAGAATGATTGAAATCACTTGAAACACTCAGAATCCAAAAATCACCTCATCATGCATTGTTATGTCATGTAATTTGCAACTTACATACAACTGTCATATTTACTCATGCCTTGGCTTCAAACTTGCTTGCTATCTGCTATATATGATATATGTAATGTGTATGTGACCCTACTTGACTTGTAGCATGTGTATATCAAGTTTTTCATATCAATTTGCAAGCTTAAGCCATGAAACACACCAGCTATCGTTTTTTTCACAGGAAAATGAATCTCAGAAAACTAACACCACCATCATATTCCTCTCATTTTTCTACCCAATTTACATATAAAATTTGTCTCGATCCGATGAGCGGTTAGTGAGATACGGTATAAAACGTATTTGGTTTCGATTATGTTTCCATGCATTCAAAACAAACACACACACCAGTCAGCGTTTTTTTCACTAGGTGAACAGTTTGTAAAAACTAACATCACCATCCTCTTCCTCTCATCATTCTACCCCAAATCCATATAAATTTTGTCTCGTTTCGATAAACGGTTAAAAAGTTATGATACAAACCGTATTTGACTAGACAGTGTACTTTTCCCGCACTGACAGTACTGATTTCGAAACTTCAACGCATCATAACTTTCTCATATTTTATCGTTTTTCATCCGTTCTTTTTTTGTTATGCTTGTTTTAAAATGTAGTTTCATAATGTGTAATTAATTTTCATGTTTGATCACTTTTTATTTTGCGCGATCCGCGCACTGACAGTACTGATTTCGAAACTTCAACGCATCGTAACTTTCTCATATTTTATCGTTTTTCATCCGTTCTTTGTTTGTTATGCTTGTTTTAAAATGTAGTTTCATAATGGGTAATTAATTTTCATGTTTGATCACTTTTTATTTCGCGCGATCCGCGCACTGACGGTATTAGCCCTAATCAGTTGCAGATGAAAATTAAGAGCATTCCACTTGCATTTTCTCGGGAATTTTGATTGTTATCATGTTTTAATATGTTTGTCAACATGTTGAAATATTTTCTTTGAATTATTATCTTTTATTTTCATCTGTACGCTAACAGTCGTTTCAGGTACAGACTGTCGTTACATAATAAAACTGCTGTTTTTTTTATCATTTCTGCTTTTCATTTTAATTATTCGATATGGTTGTAATAATTAATTTATTTGTATGTTGTAATATTTGCTCTTGTAATGTCTGTATGTGATCCCCGAGCGACGAAGCTCGTCCAATCGCCGATATACTATCCTCCAAAGGAAAAGTCTGTCCTGTTGACAATCAATGTCTTGGACTAAATTCAAACATACCCCCGACTTTGTCAAGTCACTCTAAACCTAATTTCATAACTTTTAGACTTTGCTTGAAGTCTACGATACCTACCCGTACTAGGAGTGTTCTTCACCTAGAACCCTAGGACAGAGTTCGTCAACTCTGTGTAAGAATCATCGTCATGATTTCTTATTTCTCCCTTCAATGTAGCTTAGGGAGTTTTGTCAAACTCCACACAAACATTGTCATGTTTGTTCCCCTTTGAACCTTGATCGTCATCAAGTGTTCTTTTCCCTTGTGAGGTGAACTACGATTGCTCTGATTCTATCCTAGTCAGGATACGTAGGCAGAAGGTGCGATACCTTTGCGAGCAAACTTAGAAAACCACTTAGGCCTTTATTTTACTTTTATTCCCAAATTAAACCAATGCATGTTTCACAACCTAGCAAGTAATTGAACAAAAGGTTCCTGTAGAGTACTACAGATATTTAGGGTGCTAATACCTTCCCTAGATATAACCAACCCCCGAATCCCCGAATCTCTTAAAGCGTTGTTGTCACATCGCGCAAAAAAGGTTCTTTCTTTCTTTAGACCTATCCTTTGGATAAATTAAAGACCGGTTGTAAAAGAAATAAGGTTCAAGTTAATTAATAGCTTGATATCAAATTTTCACCGCAACAGAAATGTCAGGAGGCCCCGATTAGGGTTTTTAACCAGTAGAAAGTCAACTGTGGTTTGACTTTGATGTTGGGAAATGTTTTAATGGTGGGAGTGAGTTCCATGAAGTTAATATAGGCTATTAAAGACTATTCAAGAAGTGTCAAAGTCCCAGGATGTCCAGAATATCAACAGGCGACTCGATCGGCACCGATCGATCGTACGGTTGACCGAAAAGTCAACTCCTCGAATTTTGAGAATTGGAATCCAAGTTGTGAATCAAAGTTGTTCCTTATGTCATAATGGACTTGCATATCAATTTTCATGGTCATTGGATCAAAAATGAGAGAGTAATCGAGAAATCGGGAAATTAGGGTTTTGAAAAGGGCTAAACCGTATCTCCTTAACCACACATCCAATTGAGTTGGTTCTAGTCTCATTTGAAAGCTCTTGACAAGTCCTACAAAAGTCCCATACCAGTCCACAACCAGAAAATGCATACTTTTTGAGATATAAGCAAAAACATTCCTAGAAGGGAAAATAACTTAGAAAATTTCTAAGTTATTTTCACCTTAAAAGCTAAAATCAGCCAACTTCAAGGGGGTTTTTCACCTAGTTTCAAATAGAATCAAGATTTCTGGCCAACATGAAAGTTTTAGTACTATGTGAGGGCTTTCTAAAAAGTACAAGTACATCTCAAGGGGATTTATGAGCTGAGAGATACATGTGTTCAAAGTTGGCAATTTGTCACTTTTGTCCCACATTGATGAATTTTGCAAAAACACCTCTAGCACTCAAGTGGATCAATTTCAATGCTACAAACCCCTTCTATATGATATATTAATCATTCTTAGCAGGTTAGAACAAAGAAATAACAAGGAGATAGCATGGAATTTGAATTTGTAAGTTCATTGCCTAAGTTGAAACTTTTGACTTTTCAAAGCATGAGGTGGAAAGCCACTTCTGCTCCAGCCACTCTACCAAGCCTCTAGGCTGTGATTTCTCTGTAAAAACATCATGGAAACTTGCTCATTAAGTGAAAGAAACAGCTAGCAATCAGAAAAGACCAAGCAAGTTGCATTTGGAAGGAAAAATATCAAGCTTTCTTCATGGTGAAGCAAAGTAGCCAAGCAAGCTCCTCACTCATTTTTTCTATAAATAGAGACCTCAAATTCCTCATTATGGACCTCAACATGATTCTGAAAACTTGTTAGAAGCAAGCATCTCACTATACCTCTCTCTCATTCACAAATTGCAAAATCTCCAAAGTTGTCAAGAATGCCCCAAAATCAGCATTTGCACTTTTGATGCTACTTTGAATTCTATGCATTCCAAACCTCAAACAACCATCCATACACTCTCTAAATCATATATATGAGGTGTACCAACCATTAGATCACTCAAAAACTCAAGAAATCAAAAAGTCAACTTACCATGGAGCTTACTTTGACCAAAGTCCATAAAACTCACCAAAACTTGTTCCAAGCATCTTGTTAATGTTTTGAACTCTTGGACACATCAAATATCATATATCCAAGCTGTCTAAACCATCATTAGCCATCAGAAGTTGACAGAATTCATCTTGACCTCTCATGTGGCTTGTTTCTTAAAGTTCAAGGAAGCACCAAAACTTGATTTTTGCACATAACTTGTTTGCTGTCAAAACAGGTACCCTATACACCTCATATTAATCATATTTGATGTGTTTGAATGGTCATTTAGTATTAGAAATCCTTGCATCAAGTTTCATGCTCTCATGTGCATTATTACTTGAACAAATTGCAAATTATATAACATATTGCATTATATGTATTTTCTGTGGAATGTTAAGACTTAGACCATCTCAATATCATGATATTATGCTGTCTAAATGATTAACTTGGTTCAATTTGAGTTAGAACTTCATCTATCCATGATTATGCATATTGGCCAAATGACACAAAATGCACATAAAGCACAAAAACATGATTTCTTGCCTATGTTTGTTTTCTGTCAAAACTAATACATTAGACACCTTATATTGAATATATGTAATGTGTTTGAACGCTCATTTGGTGTTAGAGACCATTGTGTCAAGTTTTGCCTCCTCATGTGCATTGTTATGTTTACAACTTGCAAATGCTATGACATACTTCATGACAGTTGCTTTCTATGGATTTTTAATGTTTGGATCATCATAATATCATGTATTCATGCTGTCTAAATGATTAAACTGACCAAATTCAAACTGAAACTTCATATGTGATTTATCATGCATAATTGTTCACATCTTTGCAAAAATGCCTCATGCTTGTATACCAACTTGAACACACTTGTTTATACTTGCTATCTAGTTGTCTATACAGCTGCACATGATCACATATAACATGTATACATGATTCAAAACACTAAAACTGACCTGCACAAAGAAATGCACCATCAAATGCTTCATATACACATAATTGCTTCAACTTGCAAATTGAGTGCTACATGCTTGTACATGTGTTCCAGTTCTAATTTTTCCATTTACACACACTTAATATGACATGATTGAACTGTTAGAATGATTGAAATCACTTGAAACACTCAGAATCCAAAAATCACCTCATCATGCATTGTTATGTCATGTAATTTGCAACTTACATACAACTGTCATATTTACTCATGCCTTGGCTTCAAACTTGCTTGCTATCTGCTATATATGATATATGTAATGTGTATGTGACCCTACTTGACTTGTAGCATGTGTATATCAAGTTTTTCATATCAATTTGCAAGCTTAAGCCATGAAACACACCAGCTATCGTTTTTTTCACAGGAAAATGAATCTCAGAAAACTAACACCACCATCATATTCCTCTCATTTTTCTACCCAATTTACATATAAAATTTGTCTCGATCCGATGAGCGGTTAGTGAGATACGGTATAAAACGTATTTGGTTTCGATTATGTTTCCATGCATTCAAAACAAACACACACACCAGTCAGCGTTTTTTTCACTAGGTGAACAGTTTGTAAAAACTAACATCACCATCCTCTTCCTCTCATCATTCTACCCCAAATCCATATAAATTTTGTCTCGTTTCGATAAACGGTTAAAAAGTTATGATACAAACCGTATTTGACTAGACAGTGTACTTTTCCCGCACTGACAGTACTGATTTCGAAACTTCAACGCATCATAACTTTCTCATATTTTATCGTTTTTCATCCGTTCTTTTTTTGTTATGCTTGTTTTAAAATGTAGTTTCATAATGTGTAATTAATTTTCATGTTTGATCACTTTTTATTTTGCGCGATCCGCGCACTGACAGTACTGATTTCGAAACTTCAACGCATCGTAACTTTCTCATATTTTATCGTTTTTCATCCGTTCTTTGTTTGTTATGCTTGTTTTAAAATGTAGTTTCATAATGGGTAATTAATTTTCATGTTTGATCACTTTTTATTTCGCGCGATCCGCGCACTGACGGTATTAGCCCTAATCAGTTGCAGATGAAAATTAAGAGCATTCCACTTGCATTTTCTCGGGAATTTTGATTGTTATCATGTTTTAATATGTTTGTCAACATGTTGAAATATTTTCTTTGAATTATTATCTTTTATTTTCATCTGTACGCTAACAGTCGTTTCAGGTACAGACTGTCGTTACATAATAAAACTGCTGTTTTTTTTATCATTTCTGCTTTTCATTTTAATTATTCGATATGGTTGTAATAATTAATTTATTTGTATGTTGTAATATTTGCTCTTGTAATGTCTGTATGTGATCCCCGAGCGACGAAGCTCGTCCAATCGCCGATATACTATCCTCCAAAGGAAAAGTCTGTCCTGTTGACAATCAATGTCTTGGACTAAATTCAAACATACCCCCGACTTTGTCAAGTCACTCTAAACCTAATTTCATAACTTTTAGACTTTGCTTGAAGTCTACGATACCTACCCGTACTAGGAGTGTTCTTCACCTAGAACCCTAGGACAGAGTTCGTCAACTCTGTGTAAGAATCATCGTCATGATTTCTTATTTCTCCCTTCAATGTAGCTTAGGGAGTTTTGTCAAACTCCACACAAACATTGTCATGTTTGTTCCCCTTTGAACCTTGATCGTCATCAAGTGTTCTTTTCCCTTGTGAGGTGAACTACGATTGCTCTGATTCTATCCTAGTCAGGATACGTAGGCAGAAGGTGCGATACCTTTGCGAGCAAACTTAGAAAACCACTTAGGCCTTTATTTTACTTTTATTCCCAAATTAAACCAATGCATGTTTCACAACCTAGCAAGTAATTGAACAAAAGGTTCCTGTAGAGTACTACAGATATTTAGGGTGCTAATACCTTCCCTAGATATAACCAACCCCCGAATCCCCGAATCTCTTAAAGCGTTGTTGTCACATCGCGCAAAAAAGGTTCTTTCTTTCTTTAGACCTATCCTTTGGATAAATTAAAGACCGGTTGTAAAAGAAATAAGGTTCAAGTTAATTAATAGCTTGATATCAAATTTTCACCGCAACAGAAATGGCGACTTCACTGGGGAGTTGTGTTTATTTTTGAGGGTTTAGCCTATCTTGTTTATATATTTGCTATTTGTGAATATTTGTGAATACGTGCAGATTTGTTCTTTTGGCTTTTGGGAAATACAAATGATGAGACAGCACTATACCCGTGCTTGAGCGTACTTATGATAGGAAGGTGGTATATTCAAGGAGGTTTATAGGGAGTTGATTCCCGACTAAGCCAACTTGAAAACCGCCGCTCAATGGAGGTCCTTTTTGAGGGTAGTGTTGTTGATCGAGTATTCGTGAAAACAATGTTGCTTTCTATAAGGGGCCCATGCCATTGTGGACCTTTAGAACACATTACCCCACTTGGCCTTATTAGGATGTAGTGCGATAACTATGAGGGAGTATTTCCGAATAGTTGATACGCGATACTACACTCAGACGAGACTCTCTTGAGAATATTATCAACCCCCGAGTTATTTGGGCAGTTGATAATATCCGAAAGATGGGTCGAGGACTCTGGGAACTTTTTAGAACCTTGTTCTACAGGTGGAAAAAGCTCTAGTACACTCCTTATTGGGAAAGGTAGACCTTGGCTCCTGATTAAATTTCCCTAAACCAAAACTTGATGTGTATATGTGAATACTTGTGTTTGTTGCATCCATGCATTCATAAACATCATAACATAAAAGTTTTATGGAACTCAGTCTCTTATTTTAAAACTTTAGGAAACATCATGGATCAAGGAAAAAAGAAAACAATCAAGTACACATACAAGAGTCCTAAACTGGATGATATTGAAAGGTTGAGCACTTATATCACAGATATAGAAGGTTTCAAGAGCAGATATGGTAACTTGTTGTCACTGTTGAGAACTAAGAAAAAGATGGATCTGGGGCTCCTCTCCACCTTGTTACAGTTTTACGACCCGCTCTATCATTGCTTCACATTTCCAGACTATCAGCTTGTACCAACACTCGAAGAGTATTCCTGCCTAATCGGGTTGCCCATCATTGAAGATTCTCCTTTTCCATTCACGGAGAAGGACCCTAAGAAGGAAGAAATCGCCAGAGCAATACGTGTGGGAGTAAAGGATATACAGGAAAACATGACTACCAAAGGAGGGATCTCTGGTTTACCTGCTGGATTCTTGATCAAGAAAGCACAGTATTATGCTGACCACCTGAGTATGGACGCTTTTGAAGCAATCTTGGCCTTGCTTATCTACGGGATCTTCCTGTTCCCCAACATCGACAACTTTGTGGATCTCAATACTATTAAGATCTTTCTGAGGAAGAATCCAGTACCAACATTGCTGGGTAGTGCTCATCATTCCATTCACCTCAGGAATCTTCACAAGGGTGGTATGATCATCTGCTGTGTTCCATTGTTGTACAAGTGGTTCCACTCTCATATGCCCAAGGCTCATGTATTCTGGAAGAAGGGTTGGTGGTCTGAGAAGATTATGGCACTGTCGCATTCTGATGTTGAATGGTACAGCAGAGATTATGACGAGATAAAGATTATAGACAGCTGTGGAAACTTCGGCAACGTACCTCTCCTTGCTATAGATGGGGGAATCAGTTACAATCCAGTGCTCGCCCGACGACAACTCGGGTATCCATTGAAGGACCGTCCTAACAGTGCTCGTGTTGAAAGCTTGTTCTTTTTGGGAGAATCTGAGTTGAAAGGAGAATTTCTGGAAGCTTGGAAGCATGTTCACAAAAGAGGAAAGGAAAGTCTGGGAAAGCCTAACTGTGTCTCCTTTGATCCTTATCTCCAATGGGTTCGGAAAAGAGCTGTTCAGTTGAAGATGCCTTATGCCTTGCAAGAACCCATGGTCCTAAAAGAAGAACGCCCGTTGATTTTCTTCTCTGAGGAGGAAAAGTTGAAGATTGCATTGAGAAAATCCCAACAGACGGAGGTGTCTTGGAGGTATAAGTATCAGGTGGTAATGGAAGAAAATGAAATGCTCCGCAAGCAGCTTCAAGAAAGGGATGAAGAGATAAAGGCAAGCAAGAAAAGAAAGGCCCAGGAAAACTTGTTCTACTTCAGTAACCAGTCTACTCCGTGGAAGACGATGATTGAGAAACTTATGGGAGAGAAGATGCGAGTGGAGGAAGAACTACAGAAAGCAAATGCCACGGTGGAGTTTTTGTCAGAGGATTTCCTTTAGCACTGTCTAGTTTTCTTGTAATGTGTACTAAAAGATTTTGTAGTGCAACATCGAAAATTAAATGAAATCCGTGATGTTTTGAATCTCGAGATCTGAGTTCTATAAAACTTTACGCATTTGCATCCGCATTTTTATTTTAAACATTCAAGAGGTTTTAAAAATCATTTCACAGGTATTAATAATGGATCCAAGAAGAAGATCAGCTATGGAGTTCAAGTTCCGACAACCAGATCTGGAGAACCTGAGAATATTGGGAAGAATGGTAGAAGACCCTGAAGCCTTCAAAGCCCGACACGGCAATGTATTATCCTTACTTGAAATTCAGGTGGATGAGGAAATATTGTCCGCGCTCGTCAAGTTCTATGATTCAACCTATCACTGTTTTACTTTCCCAGATTTCCAGCTGTTGCCAACTTTGGAAGAATACTCAGTGTTGATGAGATTAAATGTTGCTCCGAGGCCGTTTTCTGGAAGAGAAGGTTTCCCTGATGAAAGAGCAATCGCCGAAGCCATTCATCTTGGAGTAGCTGAGGTACGAACCCTAATGACCGCTCAAGGGCATCCCTACGGTCTACCTACCAGATTCTTGTTTGAAAAAGCACGGTTTCAAGCCGAAACCAAGAATTGGGAGGCATTTGAAGCTCTTTTGGTGTTATTAATCTATGGACTCTTCTTGTTCCCGTCTGACAACAGTTCATCCACAAAGACGCTATCAACCTGTTCCTGCTCCGAAATCCTGTACCTACTCTCCTAGCTGATACTTATTATGCAATTCACCGCCGACACTTGTACGAAGCTGGACTAATTGAATATTGTTCCACTCTCCTCTACAAATGGCTCATTTCACGCTTACCTAGATGTCCAGCACTGTGGGATGTACAAAACAGTAATCCATGGACCGAGAGGATACTGTTACTCCAGCATACCGACATTCAATGGTACGACTCTGCTTACGGAGGGATCCCTATGATTCAAAGTTGTGGAGACTTCCCGAACGTACCGCTCATTGGTACCAGAGGGTGCATCAGCTACAACCCTATCCTTGCTCGCAAACAGTTAGGGTATCCGATGATGGGCGAACCAGATTTCAACTTGATGAGGAGTTTCTGCATTCAAGACGGAGAGAATCGAGAATACAAAGCCAGGATCATCTACGCTTGGCGCCGTATCAACGTCAGGGGCATGACTGCTTTAGACTACCCTGACACGGCTGTATCAGACTCCTACCTAGCATGGGTGGAAGAGGCCGCTCTGAAAATGTTCTATACCCGATTCGAACCCGAATCAGCAGAACCTACACTCGAGGAAGAATTGCCGACTGCCTTGGTAAAAGCAGAAGAGGAAGGAAAGGTTTGGAGGAACAAATATTTCTTGGCTATGCAAGAGAAGGAAGCTCTCCAGGGTAGAAGAAGAATTCAACCAGAAGAGGGAGGACCTTCGAGTTAGATGGTCCAAGATCATTGTGTGATGATGTAATCTTTGTTTTGTATTTCAATTTCCAACTGTTGTAAACTCCCCAGTAGAGGGATGAAAAGAAAATGTTTGTAATGTTTTCCCTTTTTAATATCTATGAATGACTTCTAAGAACCCCTTGAATGTTCAAAATACTGCATCTGCATGTCTGCATATCATAAGCATATCATAAACATGTCATAAGCATATCGTAAGTGTTGTTTTCTGTGTCGTGTCTCATCCCACTGTCTGATCTTCAACAGAGGAAAGCACGCTGAATCCAACGCACAAGTACAACACGAGAGCCAGAGCCCGTCAACTAATGGAGGCTCAAAATCAAGAAATTGTAAGAATCGATGACGAGCTCGGAGATCTCCGAGGCGGAATCAAGCAGATTATGGAAGCTTTACAGGTGATAAAAGCGAAGATGGATACCCAGGCTACTGTAGTTTCTGAGATTACTAGTGCTGCTATAGATCCAGTTCCAACGGCCGACACCATCGCCAACAATCCACCGTATGGCTTACACCCGGATTTTCTACATCCGACTCCAGTAAATCAGCAGAATGTTCCTTTGAGAGGGGAAATCCCCCAGGCTATCCCTACCTATGCTCCGGCAGCTGTGCAAGCGCAGGTGCACCCAATGTTTCATAATTATCAACCAGTGGTCGAAGATCAAGAAGAGTATGAAGGAGAAAATGAAGAACACGAAAGATTAAAAGAAAATGTTGAAACGATGGGAAGAAAGTTAAAAGCTATGGAGGGCAATGATGTATTCGGGACTGACACCCGGGATATGTGCTTGGTATCTGGGTTGATAATCCCGCCAAAATTCAAAGTTCCAAATTTTGATCAATATTCAGGGGCTTCCTGCCCGCGAACGCACCTTCTCATGTATTGCCGCAGGATGGCGGCTTATGTTGAAAATGACAAGTTGATGATACACTGTTTCCAGGACAGTTTGAAAGGCGCACCAGCAAAATGGTATTTGGGTTTGGATCAGACTAAGATTCTCAATTTCCAAGACTTAGCTAATGCTTTCATAAGACATTACAAATATAATATGGATCTGGCGCCCGATCGGAGGCAACTGCTAAGTATGTCCCAGAAGAGTTCTGAATCCTTCAAAGAGTACGCTCAGCGATGGAGAGAAGTAGCTTCACAGGTGGAACCTCCACTTAGTGAGAAAGAATTGACTGATTGGTTTGTTGACACTGTGCGACCCGAGTTCTATGAGAAAATGATCAGCAGTGTGTCCGCCAGCTTTTCGGATATTGTAGCTATGGGAGTCCGAGTAGAGATAGGGCTGAAAAACGGAAGAGTTACAGGCAGTTCCAGCAGTTCAAGTGGTCAGGTTAAGAAAACTGGTAACCCATTCCACAAAAAGAAGGAAGGAGAGACCAACTCCATCACCAGTGGAAAAGGTAGACGTACACAAAAACAACCTTACCAACAACAACCTTATCTGAACTACAATCAACCGCCGCCGCCAAGTTACATGCAACAAGGTTACCCCGGGGCAATATATCCACCGCAGTATGCCACACAACCATACGTGGCAGCTGTCACTCCTGCTTTCACTCGACCAAACTACCAGACAGCACAGCCTGCACCTGGATATCAGCCGTTTCAGCAAAGGCAACAACGAGCGCCCAACGCTCCGCCTCTCCTACAACAACAACAACCCCGAGCTCCGGCACCCCGCCAGAGTTTTCAAAATAGAAGACCGACGAACAAGCCGAATTTCCCGCAGATCCCGATGACTTACACGGAGTTATACCCTTCATTGGTCCAGGAAGGTTTGGTGACGACGAGGCCACTGACCCCTGATACAACATCTCCTTTTTACAATCCGAGCGCTCACTGCGCATTCCATGAAGGAGCCGCTGGTCATGATTTAGAAAGTTGCTTCGCCTTGAAGCATTTGGTAAGGGAGCTGATTGAAAAGAAAATCCTGTCCTTTAATGATATTCCGCCCAATGTCAAGAGTAACCCGCTACCGAACCATGGAGGGGTTAACGCTGTGGATGATTCGTCAACTGAAAGAGTAATTACTGAAGTATCGGAGATCAAGACACCCTTGAAGATGCTACATGAGAAACTGGTAAAAGCAGGGTATATTCAGGGTAATCACAACGATTGTAAAAAATGTTCTGTTAATGCTGAAGTTTGTGGTACAGTACAGAAAGATATCCAGAGTTTGATTGATGAAGGATTGTTACAAGTATGCGGTAAGGTCCGAAGTGAAAATATTGCCGTGATAAAACCATCATTTGATCAACCCAACAAAGACAAATGGATTCAAGCGCCCGGAAGTGCAGAGCCTGTGTTCAACAGATCAGCGATCACTCAACGCCGATCCGTCGTAATTCAAAGACCAAAGCCATTTCCATACAATGATACAAAAGCGGTCCCTTGGAAATATGGTTTAACAGTGACACCGGGAAATGCAGACCAAGAAAAGAAAGGAAAGAAAGAGCAAGACGATGTTACGAACATCGTGGGCACGAGCAAGATGACCCGCAGTGGTCGAATTTATCAGCCCAAGATTACGATAGTGACTCCAAAATCCACTACCCCGGTGGAAACACAGAACAGAGAAGTGACAAATCCCGAGAAAGAAGATGAAGAGTTTTTGAGGATTATCCGAAAAAGCGATTACAAGGTGGTGGATCATCTCCACCAAACGCCGGCCAAGATATCTGTCCTGTCTCTTTTAATGAATTCCCCCGCTCACCGGGAAGCGCTGCAGAAGGTACTTCAGCAGGCACATGTGACCAGAGATATAACACTGGGGCAATTTGATTCGGTAGTAGCCAATATCACAGCGTGCAATACGTTGAGTTTCAGTGACGCTGAATTGCCAAAAGAAGGTCGTAGCCATAACAAAGCCTTACATATATCCATAAAGTGCCAAGAAGACACATTGGCACGAGTCCTGGTTGATAATGGGTCTTCTTTGAATGTCTTGCCTGCAAGGTCACTTGCAAGGTTGGCCTATACAGGAGCAGAGATGAAGCCCACTCCTTTGATCGTGAAGGCTTTCGACGGGTCCCGAAGGGCTGTTATTGGAGAAGTAGAATTACCCGTCATGGTTGGACCACATGTATTTGATATAACGTTCCAGGTGATGGACATTAACCCGACATTCAGCTGTTTGTTGGGACGACCGTGGATACATGAAGCCGGGGCGGTAACATCAACTCTGCATCAGCGATTGAAGTATGTGGTGAATGACCAGCTAATAATTGTGCATGGGGAGGAAGACTTTATGGTAAGCAATCTGTCATCCTTCAGATACATCGAAGCAGAAGAAGGTGCGCTGGAAACCTCATTTCAAGCTCTGGAAATAGCCCATGCAGTAACAGTAGAAGAAACGGTAGCCAAAGGTAGTCCATCGTTCGCTTCCGCTCAAAGTATCAGAGCAGCGCTCGCAGAAGGCACTCCCGCAGGATGGGGAGAAATTATTGAAGTACAGCCGAAGATGGATCGACAGGGGTTGGGTTACAAACCAACTCCTGCTGAAGACGCTACACTAGACCAGAGGCGTCCCAGGACAATACAAGAAATATTCATCAGCGGCGGGTCCCAAGTCAACGCCGTAGGAGACGAAGAAGAAAGTGAATACATCGGGCATCTAGTGTATCGGTGCAAATCTCCCTTGAGCAACTGGGAGGCCATTGATGTTCCTGTAGTTTGTCACGAGTTAAAGTAATTTGCTTTGTGTCTTTTTCTTGTTTTGTTGTTTTAAAACTCCATGACCGTGCCCAAGGTCATAGGAATGTTTTGTACGGGCCCCGCACTTTCAAAATACATCAATGAAAATGAACTGTTTTGCTAAATTCCTCATCTGCTTTTGATGCTTTTATTCGTTTTCACTTTTAAAGAAAAAATGGCAATCATAAAAAACCGAAAGCAATCTTCTTTTTTGTGTTCTGCATTTATCTTTGTATGTTTAATAAAATTAAACCATTCCCCATCTGCAGCCACATCCAAAAACCCATTGATTCCCATGACCAGGCATCTCCTCCTGACTTTGATTCACCAATTCACCAAGCTGAAGAGGAGGACGAAGATCTTGAAATTCCCGATGAACTGGTAAGACTAACTCAAGACGAAGACATGGAACTCCAACCATACAAAGAGCAGATTGAAGTCATTAACCTGGGCTCAGAAGATGACAAAAAGGAAGTCAAGATTGGGGCAAGCCTCGGGGCAGACATCAAACAACAATTGAAAGAACTCCTGAAGGAATATGTGGATGTGTTCGCTTGGTCCTATCAGGACATGCCGGGTCTAGACACTGACATAGTGGTTCACAAGCTGCCGCTTAAACCAGAATGCCCTCCAGTAAAACAAAAGCTCCGCAGAACCAGGCCAGACATGGCACTCAAAATCCGAGACGAAGTAAAAAAGCAGGTAGATGCAGGGTTCTTGGCTGTATCCAGATACCCTGAGTGGGTAGCAAACATTGTTCCAGTACCGAAAAAGGATGGTAAGGTCCGAATGTGTGTAGACTACAGGGATCTGAACAAGGCCAGTCCGAAAGATGACTTCCCACTGCCACACATTGATACATTGGTAGACAATACAGCTCGTTTCGAAGTGTTCTCTTTTATGGACGGTTTCTCGGGTTACAATCAGATTAAAATGGATCCAGATGATATGGAAAAAACTACCTTCATCACGCCGTGGGGAACCTACTGTTACAAAGTTATGCCATTTGGTTTGAAAAATGCTGGAGCCACCTACCAGCGGGCCATGGTCACTCTATTTCATGACATGATGCACAAAGAAATTGAGGTGTATGTCGACGATATGATTGCAAAGTCTCGAAGCGAAGATGATCATCTAGAGCATCTCCTGAAGCTGTTCAAAAGACTTAGAAAGTATCAACTAAGGTTGAATCCTGCCAAATGCACTTTCGGAGTAAGGTCAGGAAAGCTACTTGGTTTCATTGTTAGTCAACGAGGAATCGAAGTAGACCCAGACAAAGTCCGCGCCATCCAAGACATGCCGGCTCCTCAAACAGAAAAACAGGTCAGAGGTTTTCTGGGCAGATTAAATTACATATCTCGGTTCATTTCCAACATGACACCGACCTGTGAACCCATCTTCAAACTACTACGCAAAAATCAACCAGTGGTTTGGAATGAAGACTGTCAGCAGGCCTTTGACAAAATCAAAAGTTATTTGCAAGAACCGCCCATCTTGATACCTCCGGTTCCGGGAAGGCCGTTATTCATGTACCTTACTGTTCTAGAAAGTTCCATGGGCTGTATGTTGGGTCAACAGGATGAATCCGGACGAAAGGAACATGCCATCTATTACTTAAGCAAGAAGTTTACTGATTGTGAGAGCCGTTATTCACTCCTTGAAAAGACATGTTGCGCTTTAGCATGGGCCGCCAAACGGTTACGACAGTACATGGTTTGCCATACTACTCTGTTAATCGCAAAAATGGACCCAATCAAATATATCTTTGAAAAACCTGCTCAGACTGGAAGGCTCGCCAGATGGCACATGTTATTATCAGAATACGACATTCAGTACACGACCCAGAAGTCTATCAAGGGCAGTATCTTGTCAGATTACCTTGCAGAACAACCAGTTGAGAACGATGAGTCAGTTAAGCTTGATTTTCCTGATGAAGACGTCATGTTAGTAAAGGATTGTGAAAAGGTCGACCCTGTTGAAGATTCACCACCAAGTTCCCCTTGGAAAATGATGTTCGATGGTTCGTCAAATTATAGCGGGCATGGTGTAGGCGCTGTCTTAATGAATCCAGGAGGTGGTTACACGCCATTCACGGCTCGGTTGGATTTTGATTGTACAAACAACATTGCAGAATACGAGGCATGTATCCTTGGTCTCGAAGCGGCCATTGATCTCAAAATTGAAACTCTAGAAGTGAGCGGCGATTCAGCACTAGTCATCTACCAGGTCACAGGCGAATGGGAGACCCGACATGAAAACCTGGTCCCATACAGAGCATATATTGTCGACATGATCGAGTACTTTGACGAGATTACCTTCAAGCATGTACCCAGGTCTGAAAATCACATTGCCGATGCTTTAGCCATGTTGGCCTCCATGTGGAAAGTCCAAGATGTAAATGATGCTACTCTCATCCGGATTGAGCGAAAAACAGAGCCCGCTTACTGTCAAATGATCGACGAAGAAACAGATGATAAACCATGGTATTATGATATAAAGAACTTCCTGTTACAACAAGAATATCCGACCGATGCTACGTCTCTTGACAAGAAAACTTTAAGAAGACTAGCGTCAAAGTTCTTCCTCAGCAATGGTGTGCTTTATAAAAGAAATCATGACATGGTACTACTCAGATGCGTCGACAAAAGAGAAGCAGAGCTGTTAATGAAAGATGTCCATGAAGGGATCTTCGGTACTCATGCCAATGGGTACGTGATGGCCAGAAAGATTTTGAGAGCCGGGTATTACTGGTTGACTTTAGAGAATGACTGCATACAATTCTCCAGGAAGTGTCATAAATGTCAGATCTACGCAGATAAAGTGCATGTACCTCCGACATTGCTGAATGTACTGTCATCACCCTGGCCTTTCTCAATGTGGGGCATCGATATGATTGGGGCAATTGAGCCAAAAGCTTCCAACGGGCACCGTTTCATTCTAGTCGCCATTGACTATTTTACCAAATGGGTCGAGGCTGCTTCATACACCAATGTAACCCGACAAGTGGTGGCTCGCTTCATCAAGAAAGAGATAATCTGTCGATACGGGATTCCCAACCGAATTATCACAGACAACGGAACCAATCTGAACAACAAAGTGATGAAGGAACTGTGTGATGAATTCAAGATTGAACACCATAACTCCTCCCCGTACCGTCCGAAGATGAATGGAGCTGTTGAGGCAGCTAACAAAAACATCAAGAAGATTTTACAAAAGATGGTGAAAACTTACAAAGACTGGCATGAAATGTTACCGTTTGCTCTACACGGATACAGAACATCAGTCCGCACCTCAACAGGGGCAACCCCTTTCTCTTTAGTGTATGGGATGGATGCTGTACTCCCAATTGAAGTCGAGATCCCTTCGTTAAGGGTTATAATGGAAGCAAAGCTGGAAGAGGCAGAATGGGTCAGGGAAAGATTTGACCAATTGAATTTAATTGACGAAAAGCGTATATCTGCAATGTGTCATGGCCAGGTATATCAGAAAAGGATCAAAAGAGCCTTCGACAAGAAGGTCCGCATCCGGGAGTTCAGAGAAGGTGAGCTTGTATTGAAGAAGATCTTACCAGTCCATAAAGACGCCCGAGGAAAATGGATGCCTAACTATGATGGCCCCTTCATTGTGAAGACAGTTTTCTCAGGAGGATCGTTGATTCTCACCACCATGGATGGAGAGCAGCTTACTCATCCAATAAATTCTGATGCAGTCAGAAAATATTACGCCTAAGAAAAGCCCGATAAGTCGAAAACTCGCAAGAGCGGCTTATGCAAAAGTTAGGGTAAAAAGAAAAAGAGAAAAAGAGAAAAGAATTGAAAGCTCGCTAAGTTGAAAACCCGAAAGGGCGACTTAGGCAAAAATGAGCGTCCCGGTGGATTGAAAACCCGAAAGGGCGATCCAGGCAAAAATTAGGGACAAAGGCGTTTCACTGCATCAGAAGGTTGTCACCAGTGCAGCAAGTTACACAGAGAAAACTCACTTCCGGTTGCTCTCGTCAGAAGCAAGGATGTTGGTGGATTTCTAGTCTTTAGGGATAAATGGTCATGGGATTCAATGTAACCCTTCCACTTTTGCCATTTTTCACTTGTACAATGTTCTAGGGAATCTTGCCATTGGCAAGACCTCCTGCTTGAATAAAATCAACTTCGAACCATTCTTTTGTTTGCAACTACTACTTCTCTTTATCATTTTTTGTTATGCAAAACACTGTTTATTTGACAAACGATGATTTTGAAAAACGTAAGAGGCAAAATTTTTCATGATAAAACTTGAAAAGGTCAATAAAAAACAAATGCTTTAAACTCGTGGAAAACTCAGTAAGATCATACTCACCCTGATGTCTCAAGGTGGCAGGGGCATTGATATACATTTGCATTTTTTCCCCAGTTGAAACACTTAGCAGATCTGTTCACTTGGTTCGCCTTTGGCCGTGTGTAGTAACCAAGACTAAGAAGCCATCATGTAAAGTTTTGAAGGATCCATCCTCCACAGGATTGCCAAAGACAGAGATTACTGGTACATCGCGGGCTGACCTGACTAAGCTCCGTTCCCCAGTACAGTTGAGATTATTTGCACCACTTAGCCTGGATTCAGTGTGGTTCTACCCTCTCCCCCGGTTGTGGTATCTCATTTTCTGGTTGTTACCATCAAGTCCAGTTGTCACTGGCATTCATATGTTCTATCTCGTGGTTGCCACCACAGTCTTTTAAAAAGTCCAGTCGTCACTGGCACCTTGTGTTTGTTGGTCGTCACCAACCTTTCCCCGGAAAAGTCCAGTTGTCACTGGCATCGCAAAATCCAATTGTAATTGGTACCCTTTCGTTGGTTGTCACCAACTTCCCTCAGTAAAGTCCAGTTGTCACTGGCATTGTTTAAATCCAATTGTTGTTGGTATCACTTGTTGGTCGTTACCAACTTTTTACTTTAAGTCCAGTCGTCACTGGCACCCTGTGTTTGTTGGTCGTCACTAACATCCCCAATCAAGTCCAGTTGTAACTGGCACCCTTCAACCGAACCGTGGTTAGTAATCATTATTGTTACATCCCCTGAAGTCCAGTCGTCACTGGCATCGTTAAATCCAGTTGCCATTGGTATCATGTGTTGGTCGTCACCAACCTCCCCTACTGAAGTCCAGTCGTCACTGGCGTCTTTTAAATCCAATTGTTATTGATACCTGAGTTTGGTTGTCACCAAATCCTCATAAAGTCCAGTCGTAACTGGCGCGCTCACCCAAATTGTTATTTGTGGTTGTTATTTAAATTCCCCAGTAAGTCCAGTCGTAACTGGCATTCTTATCTGGCATCACTGGTTGGTCGTCACCAAATCCCGTGAAAAGCCCGTTGTAACTGGTATGGTCGTTTATTCATTTAACATTCCATCGGTCGTCACCAATCCCACTAGCTAAAGTCCAGTTGTCACTGGCGTTCCCGTTTTCCTTATTTGTTTCCTCTGGGTTGGTAGTCACCAGTACCCCAGTAGGTCTTTGCTTTTCCAGTCTAGTCTCGGAGATCTAGTTGTCACTAGTATCCCCTGTGTGTCTGACTTTGTTCCTAGTCCATTCCTGGAGATCCCGTTTGAACTCTTCATTATAGGAAGGCCTCGTCTGGTCATCCCCAGTGAGGTTGTCACCAATTTCCTTTATTCCCCATGTGAAAATTATTCTTTCCCCGGTGGAGTGCGTCTCTTTCTCCAGTGAACGGCTGTCCTCGTCAGGTTCCGTTTCCCAGTCGGAGTTTCTCAGATGATATCATCTAGTCACGTCTGAACTATTTGATCCCCAGTAAAGTATGTCCCTTTTCCCCAGTGAACGGTTGTCCTCGTCAGGTTCCGCTCCTCCAATCAGAATTATGTTCTCAGTTGTTATCATTTAGTCATGTCTGAACTATCTGATATTCAGGTTTAAGTTTTCTCTTCCCCAGTGTGTGTCCTTCTATAAGGACGTTCCCGGTATGTCGAGTCTCCAGGGACTATTCCCCAGTGGATGGCAGTCTGTTTTTACCTTTTTGTGTGCCTTGCATTTTCAAGCATCATAAAACATCATTTAGGACTCATAGCATTTGGGCATTTATTCCTTTGCATAACATCGGATCTAAGGTACAAAATTTCTGGTTCTTCTGTATTTAAATACCTCTCACTACGATCCCCCGAGGATTGTCATCCTCAGTTTCATCTAGTGAAGATATTTAAATAGGGGCAACTGTCATACCCCAAATTTTGACCACCTGAGATCCTCATTACCATTTTTAGAAGCATGATCATGCATTATCTAACCCTAAATCAGTGCAAGTTTATTATTGTCAAGTTACAGATGAATCAGGGTTCTCGCACCGACAAATTCAAAACAATCAAGGAATGATCAACCAATGATTTGGGTCAATTCAATCATGGAATGAAATCAAAGACAATATCAAAGTCGAATGGGAAGTCAATTTGAAGAAATCGTTTCAGAATCAAGAACAGTGCAGTCAGGAGGCCCCGATTAGGGTTTTTAACCAGTAGAAAGTCAACTGTGGTTTGACTTTGATGTTGGGAAATGTTTTAATGGTGGGAGTGAGTTCCATGAAGTTAATATAGGCTATTAAAGACTATTCAAGAAGTGTCAAAGTCCCAGGATGTCCAGAATATCAACAGGCGACTCGATCGGCACCGATCGATCGTACGGTTGACCGAAAAGTCAACTCCTCGAATTTTGAGAATTGGAATCCAAGTTGTGAATCAAAGTTGTTCCTTATGTCATAATGGACTTGCATATCAATTTTCATGGTCATTGGATCAAAAATGAGAGAGTAATCGAGAAATCGGGAAATTAGGGTTTTGAAAAGGGCTAAACCGTATCTCCTTAACCACACATCCAATTGAGTTGGTTCTAGTCTCATTTGAAAGCTCTTGACAAGTCCTACAAAAGTCCCATACTAGTCCACAACCAGAAAATGCATACTTTTTGAGATATAAGCAAAAACATTCCTAGAAGGGAAAATAACTTAGAAAATTTCTAAGTTATTTTCACCTTAAAAGCTAAAATCAGCCAACTTCAAGGGGGTTTTTCACCTAGTTTCAAATAGAATCAAGATTTCTGGCCAACATGAAAGTTTTAGTACTATGTGAGGGCTTTCTAAAAAGTACAAGTACATCTCAAGGGGATTTATGAGCTGAGAGATACATGTGTTCAAAGTTGGCAATTTGTCACTTTTGTCCCACATTGATGAATTTTGCAAAAACACCTCTAGCACTCAAGTGGATCAATTTCAATGCTACAAACCCCTTCTATATGATATATTAATCATTCTTAGCAGGTTAGAACAAAGAAATAACAAGGAGATAGCATGGAATTTGAATTTGTAAGTTCATTGCCTAAGTTGAAACTTTTGACTTTTCAAAGCATGAGGTGGAAAGCCACTTCTGCTCCAGCCACTCTACCAAGCCTCTAGGCTGTGATTTCTCTGTAAAAACATCATGGAAACTTGCTCATTAAGTGAAAGAAACAGCTAGCAATCAGAAAAGACCAAGCAAGTTGCATTTGGAAGGAAAAATATCAAGCTTTCTTCATGGTGAAGCAAAGTAGCCAAGCAAGCTCCTCACTCATTTTTTCTATAAATAGAGACCTCAAATTCCTCATTATGGACCTCAACATGATTCTGAAAACTTGTTAGAAGCAAGCATCTCACTATACCTCTCTCTCATTCACAAATTGCAAAATCTCCAAAGTTGTCAAGAATGCCCCAAAATCAGCATTTGCACTTTTGATGCTACTTTGAATTCTATGCATTCCAAACCTCAAACAACCATCCATACACTCTCTAAATCATATATATGAGGTGTACCAACCATTAGATCACTCAAAAACTCAAGAAATCAAAAAGTCAACTTACCATGGAGCTTACTTTGACCAAAGTCCATAAAACTCACCAAAACTTGTTCCAAGCATCTTGTTAATGTTTTGAACTCTTGGACACATCAAATATCATATATCCAAGCTGTCTAAACCATCATTAGCCATCAGAAGTTGACAGAATTCATCTTGACCTCTCATGTGGCTTGTTTCTTAAAGTTCAAGGAAGCACCAAAACTTGATTTTTGCACATAACTTGTTTGCTGTCAAAACAGGTACCCTATACACCTCATATTAATCATATTTGATGTGTTTGAATGGTCATTTAGTATTAGAAATCCTTGCATCAAGTTTCATGCTCTCATGTGCATTATTACTTGAACAAATTGCAAATTATATAACATATTGCATTATATGTATTTTCTGTGGAATGTTAAGACTTAGACCATCTCAATATCATGATATTATGCTGTCTAAATGATTAACTTGGTTCAATTTGAGTTAGAACTTCATCTATCCATGATTATGCATATTGGCCAAATGACACAAAATGCACATAAAGCACAAAAACATGATTTCTTGCCTATGTTTGTTTTCTGTCAAAACTAATACATTAGACACCTTATATTGAATATATGTAATGTGTTTGAACGCTCATTTGGTGTTAGAGACCATTGTGTCAAGTTTTGCCTCCTCATGTGCATTGTTATGTTTACAACTTGCAAATGCTATGACATACTTCATGACAGTTGCTTTCTATGGATTTTTAATGTTTGGATCATCATAATATCATGTATTCATGCTGTCTAAATGATTAAACTGACCAAATTCAAACTGAAACTTCATATGTGATTTATCATGCATAATTGTTCACATCTTTGCAAAAATGCCTCATGCTTGTATACCAACTTGAACACACTTGTTTATACTTGCTATCTAGTTGTCTATACAGCTGCACATGATCACATATAACATGTATACATGATTCAAAACACTAAAACTGACCTGCACAAAGAAATGCACCATCAAATGCTTCATATACACATAATTGCTTCAACTTGCAAATTGAGTGCTACATGCTTGTACATGTGTTCCAGTTCTAATTTTTCCATTTACACACACTTAATATGACATGATTGAACTGTTAGAATGATTGAAATCACTTGAAACACTCAGAATCCAAAAATCACCTCATCATGCATTGTTATGTCATGTAATTTGCAACTTACATACAACTGTCATATTTACTCATGCCTTGGCTTCAAACTTGCTTGCTATCTGCTATATATGATATATGTAATGTGTATGTGACCCTACTTGACTTGTAGCATGTGTATATCAAGTTTTTCATATCAATTTGCAAGCTTAAGCCATGAAACACACCAGCTATCGTTTTTTTCACAGGAAAATGAATCTCAGAAAACTAACACCACCATCATATTCCTCTCATTTTTCTACCCAATTTACATATAAAATTTGTCTCGATCCGATGAGCGGTTAGTGAGATACGGTATAAAACGTATTTGGTTTCGATTATGTTTCCATGCATTCAAAACAAACACACACACCAGTCAGCGTTTTTTTCACTAGGTGAACAGTTTGTAAAAACTAACATCACCATCCTCTTCCTCTCATCATTCTACCCCAAATCCATATAAATTTTGTCTCGTTTCGATAAACGGTTAAAAAGTTATGATACAAACCGTATTTGACTAGACAGTGTACTTTTCCCGCACTGACAGTACTGATTTCGAAACTTCAACGCATCATAACTTTCTCATATTTTATCGTTTTTCATCCGTTCTTTTTTTGTTATGCTTGTTTTAAAATGTAGTTTCATAATGTGTAATTAATTTTCATGTTTGATCACTTTTTATTTTGCGCGATCCGCGCACTGACAGTACTGATTTCGAAACTTCAACGCATCGTAACTTTCTCATATTTTATCGTTTTTCATCCGTTCTTTGTTTGTTATGCTTGTTTTAAAATGTAGTTTCATAATGGGTAATTAATTTTCATGTTTGATCACTTTTTATTTCGCGCGATCCGCGCACTGACGGTATTAGCCCTAATCAGTTGCAGATGAAAATTAAGAGCATTCCACTTGCATTTTCTCGGGAATTTTGATTGTTATCATGTTTTAATATGTTTGTCAACATGTTGAAATATTTTCTTTGAATTATTATCTTTTATTTTCATCTGTACGCTAACAGTCGTTTCAGGTACAGACTGTCGTTACATAATAAAACTGCTGTTTTTTTTATCATTTCTGCTTTTCATTTTAATTATTCGATATGGTTGTAATAATTAATTTATTTGTATGTTGTAATATTTGCTCTTGTAATGTCTGTATGTGATCCCCGAGCGACGAAGCTCGTCCAATCGCCGATATACTATCCTCCAAAGGAAAAGTCTGTCCTGTTGACAATCAATGTCTTGGACTAAATTCAAACATACCCCCGACTTTGTCAAGTCACTCTAAACCTAATTTCATAACTTTTAGACTTTGCTTGAAGTCTACGATACCTACCCGTACTAGGAATGTTCTTCACCTAGAACCCTAGGACAGAGTTCGTCAACTCTGTGTAAGAATCATCGTCATGATTTCTTATTTCTCCCTTCAATGTAGCTTAGGGAGTTTTGTCAAACT
Organism: Lathyrus sativus; assembly: GCA_963859935.3. NCBI lineage: Eukaryota > Viridiplantae > Streptophyta > Magnoliopsida > Fabales > Fabaceae > Lathyrus > Lathyrus sativus. The sequence continues at coordinate 24,797,092 of OZ012740.1, read as the reverse complement.
CCACACAAACATTGTCATGTTTGTTCCCCTTTGAACCTTGATCGTCATCAAGTGTTCTTTTCCCTTGTGAGGTGAACTACGATTGCTCTGATTCTATCCTAGTCAGGATACGTAGGCAGAAGGTGCGATACCTTTGCGAGCAAACTTAGAAAACCACTTAGGCCTTTATTTTACTTTTATTCCCAAATTAAACCAATGCATGTTTCACAACCTAGCAAGTAATTGAACAAAAGGTTCCTGTAGAGTACTACAGATATTTAGGGTGCTAATACCTTCCCTAGATATAACCAACCCCCGAATCCCCGAATCTCTTAAAGCGTTGTTGTCACATCGCGCAAAAAAGGTTCTTTCTTTCTTTAGACCTATCCTTTGGATAAATTAAAGACCGGTTGTAAAAGAAATAAGGTTCAAGTTAATTAATAGCTTGATATCAAATTTTCACCGCAACACTATCATTTGGTATTTTGTTTAAGCATAATGTATTATGTATTGCCTTTATCATCAGGTTTGAGGTCTGCCATGGTTTGCTTGTTAGCATCATAAGCTCTTGACTTTGATACTTGTGTTAGTATTCTGTTGAGAACTAACTATCTTGGCTTGACAGCCTCCATTTAGATTTTAAGTTCTTGCTTCTGTCTGAGCTTTTATGTTGTTTTTTTGTTGCAAGACCATTTTAAGGTGTTTAGAAGCACGAGTTTGTCAAACTGCCTGGTTAGAGCAGGCTGCCAAGTTGAGAAACATCATGTATATGTTTCCTGCAAGCATCCTTGTTAATAGACCCTATACGCATTACTGTTTTTACATTGAAGTTTGCATTACAGTTTTGCATTTTTATTTGAAAGAGCCAAGTTTCTGTCAAGTTGGTTAACCTTTGATACCATCAAGTTTCCTTTTAGATTATTGCTATTTATGTGTGTTGAGCACATGACCTGTTGCATCTTTGGTGTGATAAGTAGTTGTTGTTGTAAATCTTTTGTCTTGGTGTTGTTTAAACATAAAGTCTATCTTAAGCCATTTCCGTAATCATGAGTTGTATATTTGAAATTTGTGCATACTTGGAGCTTAATTTATTTGCATCTGTTTTGGTCTTGGAACTTCAAAATTCATCTCAAACCTTACATTGCATGAACATTCGAATTTTATTGTATGTGTCATTTTAAAATTTGGTTGGAACCATAATCCTCATGAAAAAAACAAGTGATCTTGACTAAAATTTCATGTAATTTGATTGAGATTTGAAGAAGTTAGAGTGAAATCGTTTTTGTAAGTTTCACTTGATTTGCCTTGCAGCCTGGCCCAAAAAACATGCCTTGTTAGGTATATGTTTAACTGGGTGGCTTGATATAATGGATGTATCGCCATCCCAGTCCTAGTGGTTATTGTCTTGCCATAAGAACTTGCCATGCGTATGAACCCAGGTTCGACCCTCAGCGAGGGCCTTTTTTTGCTTCCTTTTCATGATTTTCCAAGCTAATATTTCTTCTTCTTTTTCCATTACTGTTGGTTTGGCATGATTTTGTGCCCATGACCCCAAGGTCTTGGGTTCAAGCTTTGGGTGAGACACTTCTTTATTTGATTTTGTTTTAATTTTCATTAAATTTCAAATTACCATAACTTTCTCAATTTTAATCATTTTTTTAAATGATTCTTTTTGCTAAATTTTTGTGTTAATGTATATTTTCACATAATGTTTAAAGAATTCTAAAATTTTTATTTTAGGAACACTTTACATTATGAGAAAATGATGATTCGTTTTAGGGTTTTCACCCTCTTATCTTCCTTCTTCATTTCAAACTGTTGGATTTCATTCTCTTTGAGTTTTAATTTAAAGTTATGAACTTGGCTTGTTAACTCCCTTGTGTACTTGATTTGGATTTAAACTTTTACTTGTACGCATCTAATTGATTCACTTCTTGACTTTATAAAGTTTTCCCCCATGAAGTATTGAACTTCTCACTTACATTGTTGTGACATTGTTTGATTATGCTTTAGAAAACCAATCTTAGTTAAGAAATATCCCCCTCTTTGTTGAGATATGCCATTGGTTTTTACCTTTCATTTTGAGTCTTGTAAGAACTTACCCTTCATGATATTGTAATATCTTGATGTTTGCTTTGGTTGTAACCATTTATCTTGATTGAAATCATTGCTTGATATTGTAATATGCTTGCTTATTCTTGGTTATAACCATATTTATCTTTCATTTTGAGTCTTGTAAGAACTTACCCTTCATAATATTGTAATATCATTGCTTGATATTGTAATATGCTTGCTTATTCTTGGTTATAACCATATTTCTTTAGTTCTCATCCAAGTTGCCTCATCTTTTCCCTTCCAAAGGAAAGTCTCTATTGACCCCCGAGGTCATAACACTCCCATTAACTTTGTTAAGTCATCTCCATCTTAGTTAAAGTCATCTCCCCTTCATGATATTGTAATATCTTGATGTTTGCTTTGGTTATAACCATTTATCTTGATTGAAATCATTGCTTGATATTGTAATATGCTTGCTTATTCTTGGTTGTAACCATATTTCTTTAGTTCTCTCATCCAAGTTGCCTCATCTTTTCCCTTCTAAAGAAAAATCTCTCTATTGACCCCCGAGGTCATAGTTAAGTTAAGTTAAGTTAACTTAGTTAAGTTAAAACCAAGCCACTAGACTTTGCTTAAATTCTAAAAGAGTTTGTTAACTCTATGTAAGAATTATGGAGATGATTACTTACTCCTTCTCTTGAGTTTTTAACTTAGATTAGAGAGTTTTGTTAAACTCTACACGAAGCATTGTTATGTTTGTTCCCTTTTGAGCCTTGATCATAATCAAGTGTTCATCTATCCTCAGTAAGGTGAACTACGATTGCTCTGATTCTATCCTAGTTAAGATACGTAGGGCAGAGGATGCGTAATCTTTGCGAGCAAACTTAGAAACTATCCATAGGTTTTTACCTTATACCCTAATCCCAAACCATAGCAAACTCATAGCAAGCTTAGCATGCAAACAAACAAAAGGTTCCTGGAGAGTACTACAAATGTTTAGGATGTGAAACTCCAACCCCCGATCCCCGATCTCTTAGGGTTGTTGTTACATCGCGCAAAAAGGTCTTTCTTTCTTTAACCTTTCCTTTGGATAAATCAAAGTCCAGTTGTGAATTTTAAGAATTAAGATTCAAGAATCAATAGCTTGGTATCACGATTCTCAGCGCAACAAAAATGGCAACTTCACTAGGGACAAGCAAAGCCTAGCAACCATGTATGATTTGAGTTTTATTGTGTTTCTGTTTCAAACCCGTGCTTAATATGATTACCAAATTCATTATTTGCTTGAGGACAAGCAAAGGTTCAAGTATGGGGACTTGACTTACATGAATTTTTAGTTATAGTTTCTCTAATTTATCATGATTTATGTCTTGTTATGTCAGTATTTTTGTTGTTTCAGGGTGGCGCCTGCCACACCTAATGCAGGGTGGCGCCCATCACCATCCTTATGGTGCCTGCCACGTGAGTTTGTGAAGGAGTGTGGCGCCTGCCACACTCAAAAAGAAGAAAATGGTGGCGAGTGTCACGATGTCATGACCTAAATGCACTATACTACTTCTTCTCCATTTTTTTTATCTCCATGACCATCCTATATTTTCTCCACATCCAGATTTCTTCGCCTCGAACTCAGTCATACGAATTACACAGAAACTAACCGAATTTCACGAAGCTACCGGGGTATAAAAAAGAAGGTTGGTTTCTATAACGGGGGTCAAAGAATGTGTACTATAATTTTATTTCTTTAGAATTTTAAGCAGAAAGTATTACCTGTAAAAGTGATACCAGGAGGATATTACAATTCTAGTTTTAGGAAGGTTTCTTTGACCATATTTCTTTACATCGAATACGAAGTGTGCTATATTTTTCAAAGTAAAGTTTTAGCAGTTTCCAGTTTTCAGTTTCATTTTAATTCCAGGTTCTATTTTATTTGCTTATTCTTACTATTTATGCTTTCTTTCAAGATTAAATCATATCTTGTTGCCTTATGTTTAATTATCGTAATAACATGTTTATATTGAAAACCATGTCTGGTATGTAAATACAGTCATCCGAACAGAATTCGGTAATAATCGACGTCCGAACGGGATTCGGTAATAATCGACGTATACCTTCACAACTATTTTTCTGGTTTTAGTTTCTTGTTCTAAAATTAAAACTTTTATGAGAGTAAAAAGGAAGCAAAGGTTACGATCAATACAACGAGAGCACTTTAGGATTAATAGTACTTATTGATTCCAAAAAGTAATTTTAAATTCAAATGAGACAGCGAGAGCAAATCATTCTAGTTTAAGAGTATAGTCGAAGTCAACAAACACGAGAGTGTGAGATAAAAGTCTTCCCACTAAAGAATATTTTGACATTTTAATTACGCCAACTATTTATTAAACTTTAGAAATTCCATTAGCCCCTTAGATATGTAGTAACATTAGATAACGGTAAGTTTGATTTTTGATCCTTTGGGTTCGATAATCTTCGGTAAGTTCGATTTTTGATTGTTTGGGTTCGATAATCTTTAAAACTACGCGATACGATTGTGCACTTGCAGTTACGAATCCTATAGACATACTAAGTCGCGATCAAGTTTTTGGTTAGGTGGTACATTCTAGGGATGAACTACATCAAATGTCCCAAACACATTATGACAGTCTATCAAAATCTTATATATATCACATTGGACCAGACAACATATTACCAATTTACAAATCTTCTAATCATGCATTTTTTTCTATACAGTTTATCTGTAGGTCGTATCTAGGTCTCGACTATAAGGTCACCCCGAGAATGTTGCAGTTTGGAATACAAAAACACCAATCAACTATTATGGAGATGCACCAGAGTGGCCGTGTCAAACTGTTGTTCACTTCTGCATCAAAGTGGACATGTTAAACTGCAGTTCAGCATGCAGCAACATCTCATACCCCAGACGTGTTTGGGACAATGACATCAACTAAGAGTCGATGCCCAATGAAATTATTACGATTGGAGAGTTTGCTAGGGAGGCGTGGCGTAAACGAACCTATCATGCAGGATGCTAGACCGACTCAAAATTATATGAATTAGTGTAGTCGGTTACAACACAGTTTGTGTCTGATCCGAGATATTTGATCAATCCATGCCAACAAGCTTCATCATCATCATACACCCAACAACCAACCCCCGTCCAACAACCAACCGCACACAACATTACCAAACCCAAGAACATTGCCAACCCACCCCAAACACAACAACCAAACCCACAATACTACCATACTAGATATACCTAACAATTAATCGAGCATGATTACAAACCCACATACAACAACCTCGCAATCAATTCATGTCACACACCTAAACAGAAAACCAAGAGCATGACCTATACCACCAACAACCATATGAGGCATATGATTCCTCCTCATCCCACCCCATAACAGTCAAATAATGTACATCCAAACATCACACCACCAAAGCACCGAAACATCACATCTCCAAAGACCCAACCAACACATGCCTTTCAAACACCACAAGAATCAATGCTTCGTTACCAAAATGATTCAATGTTTCATTTCAACCAACACGACAACCCAACTACGATAACATGGACACCAAACTCAATTACGACAATGTCGACTATTAGAGAGATGTGATCGAAGATTTAGATAACGCTGATATCCGAAAACCTCGCACCAACCACCTTTGGCTCAGGTGATTACCATGAGACCACCTGGTGGGTGTTACGATCGAGCGATTCCTTAAATTTTTATTCAATCGTTTTGTAATTCTATTTGATTGAATATATTATAATTTATTTTTTATTATATTTTATTTAATATTATTTTATTGTTAAAATAATCAAGAAAACAACAAAACGACACAGTTGTCGTTGACCGACACATGCTCCTAAAAAATACATGCATGCGCTATAAATAGTTACATGACATATGAGCATGCATCATAAACTAGTGTCTTAGGCCAAAACATGAATTCATATGTCACAGAGAGTGCTACATTCTCTTGGGGGCAATTTTTTTGTTTGAAAGTTGTTAATTGGTATTTCATTTGTTAAAAAGTAGTAATTTAAAAAAAATGAAAAATATATAATTATTTATAAAAAGAAATGCTAACGAGTATCTTAATTAAGAGATTAAAATAATAAATTGTACATAATTTAAGAGATTAAAAAATATATAATATTTTTAAATATATGTATATTCAATGCTATTAAGAATAAAAATAATCAACTTTATAAAATAATTTGTATATATTGAATGAATTGAACTTACCCTATTTTCTTTATTCAAAATTTGTAACAAGTACTGTTGGAGCGACATTTTATGACAATATGACTGTGTAGTGTGTTGAAACTTGAAAATTCAATATCAGTTTTTAACTTTTAAACCCCATGTTAGTCACATAAAGCCTTTGTTTACGACATGCATTTACAATCATGTTGGATAAACAGCTTAATTAATCACTTGTAGCCTAAACATTTAATACATAAGTTCTGATGAATAAACTAAGTTCTGATATAAGTTATTTCCACAAGCCAAAGATTTAAGGTTGCACACCTGAATCAATTCTGTCTTCTGAATTCCCATAATCATCTTCAAGTACATAAAGAAGCTTCCTGTAAGCACATAACCTTTTATCATAGAATTTAACGAAAAAAATATCAGATTAACAAACATCTCATAAACTTAACCAGAGATATAAGTTAACATAAGAAAAAAGAAGTGTAGGATTCAAAGAAATACCTCTCTGGTTCTTCTGGGTGTTCAAACTTCAAATCAAACTAACTATTATTCTTCATGTGAATTGAATATGTCAAAAATATTTTAGTAGAAATTCATTTTTCTTCAATGGGTGAGATAGAAAGTGAAAATCATTCCTTTTATAAAGCTGAAGAAGACGACCGTTATCCCCTCAACGGTCGAATCCTTGCTCTGTTATTTGACCGTTGGATCTTTTTATTTAAATGAAACGGTATTGTAATTACAATAGTACATTATTTTAAAGGTGATAACCGTTGGAGAATAAATTTTATTGTAGTTTATAAATTTTTCAAAAAAATATTGATCTAGTATAAACAGATTTATTTTAAATTGATTTTATAAATCAAATTTATAAATTATAATTTTACTAATATATTTTTTAAAATAATTTAAAAGTTATTAATTTATAAATATTAATAGTTTTTTACATTAATACATTAAAGAGATTAATTACTATATTTTGTAACTATAAAAACTTTTATTAGGTTGATTCATCAACATCATTCATTTGTATTATTGTATTTTATAGATGGTTAAAATAAAAGTGAAATTTCTCTCAACATTCAACATTTATGATTAATTGATTGTATAAATTTTTTTGGATTAAATATACAACATCACTGCAATATAGGTGAGTTTCGATTTAGTCTACTGTAAAAAAAAAGTCTGTGGATCCCTTTTAAATGTTAAAATTTTATATCTTTTGTTTCTTAAACGTCAAAGTTATCCATTATTTTTTTTTATTTACTCAATAGATTTAGTGTTTAAATTATATGCTTAAATAGTAAAATAAAAAAAAATATATTATATAGAGAATCTAAAAAGAATATTATATAGAATAAACTCAAACTCGCTTGTATTATAGCAGTGTTTAATTCAGACTTTTTTACACTATCATATAAATTTATAAATAATAATAAAATATTTATTGAAGGACTCAATTGTGTGTTGTGACACATTTAATTTATATGAGATTTAATTTGAATTAATGAAATTTAATTTTTACCTAAGTTATAAAGGAAATAAAGTTGACTCTACTCTAAAATTTAATATTTATTAATTATGTTTAAAATATATATAATATTGAAAAATTTTAAATTAATAAATAGTTGTTGAAAATATTAATAAATAAATATATTAATATAATTTATTGTTCCGGACGGACTCGATGGCTAGGCATGATCCAATCCACTTCTACTCTCAGAACGACCCAATTGTCTACGTCCAACTACTTTGAGGGGATAATTTACCTTTCTGCCCCTCCAACAAAGGAGGTTGACCAGTTTACCATTGGTCACAACACTTCTCCTCGACAATCTCTGCCCGTCACGCACGGTTCCACCATCCAGATACAATCAAGACGCTTGTGCCCGTAACTACACCTTTGCTTGTAGCAATGACTAGTTATAGGCACGTTTGTCCGTTCCAACGGCTAGTTCTGGTAGTTACCTATTCTTCGGAAAATAATTATCTCGTCCCGAAAATAGGGACCAATGGCCAAGCGTTGGGGCACTATAAAAATTCTCTCACTTGAGAGGGTCAGATATCCAATATTCACTCTAAAACACTCATATTTTGTATTTGTTATCTCTCTCTTGCTCGTTTTCTTACTTTAGCATCGGAGTGTCTTGCAGGTACACCCCCTTCTCCTCTTTCACGCCTATCATCATAGACGTTTGTCTTTGGCCTACCTCAGGTTCTGATCAACCGATAAGATCAGTGGCGCCGTCTGTGGGAATCTGTTATCCACGTCTTTCCTCTCTTCATAGAACACAAGACCAAAACAATTCTTCAAATTTCTGATCATGGTCGCCTGTGACAACAATCTTGATGCGCATAACTCTGCTTTCCTCCCCGTCAGCAAGACTTATGTTGATGGGGCCATCACCTCTCATGGCGGCGACGTCCTCCGGCAAAGGGACGGAGCCATAACTTCCCCGTCTCCTGCTCGCGCAGATTACTGCGAAGTCCCACTCATCCCGTAGCACCTGTCAATCCCAATTCCGCCCAACGCCGACCCGGCCATGGCGGCCCTTATCGAGGTTCTCAACAAGACCAACCTCCTAATCCTTAACCAGAACGCGAGGATTAGAGCATTAGAAGAGTTCAGTCATCCAAGATCCCCTGCGCCGAGGAAGGAGCGTCAACGACCACGGAGCCCCCCTCCTCAGCACGAGAGGAACCGTCAGACACCTCCGAAGCCAGAGACTATGACCATCCGCAAACGCGACCACACCTCTCCTTGGAACTAGCATGCCCCACAACCCAAGAGGACCAGGAGAGGCCACCAGGAAAAGTCCAAACGTTCGCCTCCGCCCTAGATCCAAGGGTCAAGCATAAACCCCATCTCCTCGACAAAACCGCTATCCTACATACAGACGGGACACCCGCTCCCCGTCTTGGACCAGCAGCAGTAACGACGACGAGCCTCGCGGCCCATTTTCCCTGGAGATCATGACCATGCGCCTACCAAAAGAATTGGAAAAACTCCCCTCTCTAGGCACAAATGACGGAACAACTGACCCGACGAGCACATCGAGAATATCAATGCGCTGCTCGATTATCGTGGCGTCCAGGGCGCTATCAAGTGCAGGTTATTCCCGACCATGCTTAGGAAGGGGGAAATGACCTGGTATAAAGGACTTCTTGACGACTCCATCACCTCATGGAGACAACTGAGGAGACTCTTCTCCAGACACTTCACGGCCTCTCGCCATCATCTGAAGATCGAAGCCTCCCTTGAGGCCATCATTCAAGGGAGAGATGAACTTTTGTGAGCCTACATTGAAAGATTCAACAAGGAGGTCGTCCTAGTTTCTACCACCGATGACATGAAAAAGTTTCTGCTCGAACGCGGGCTCCGTCCCCGCACAGAATCTGCTAAAATTATAGGCATCCGGCCCCCGACAACGTTGTACGCCTTCCTCCTTAAAGCACAAGCGTACATTCAATACAAAGAAAAGGGGGCTTCTAGCCCTGCCCGTGATTCCTGGAACAGGGAGAACTCCCGACCATCCAGGTCCGACGAGCCCTCGACATCCCGTCAGGGAGATAAAAGATGAGAAGACCATCCTCGTGAGCCCTAGGACAACAAGGGACCCTCCAGCCGATTCCACGAGTACACTCCCCTGAAAGTTTCAAGAGAAAAGATCCTCCCAGAATGCGCCAACTCAGAATTTTGGCAGACAAAAGTCCGGTTCCCAAAGCAGATATCGTCCAAACCCAACACTGATAAGTCTAAATATTGTCAGTTCCACAAGAGTCATGGTCATATGACTGAAAAATGCATCCATCTGAAGGATGCCATCGAAATACTTATCGGGGACGGGCATCTGAAGCAGTTCGCTAAACGAAAGGAAGCTCATCGACCAGACGTCCAGGAATCCCATAAAGTCGAGGAAGAAGTGCCTTTCTCCAAGGAAGCCAACCTCCAGGTCGCTATGAGCGTCTCACGGCCTAAAGATGCATGCATCCCCGAGGGGCTCAATGCACCTCCATATTTTGCCGCGCACAGCCTGTGGGATACGTTTCCTTCTGCCATGGTCATCTCTGGAGGAGGTTTTAACAAAGTGACGGTGGGGTCCGTCAAAAGGAAATTTGAGCACCTTATCAGCAATAGCTCGAACCGGAACTCCACCCTTGACAAAGTCCAGGAAGAGTCTGTTACCATTTGTTTCTACTGCGAGGAGCTCCTTGGCGGAGCCCCCAACGCCATCATCCCTCTGCTCGTAAGGGCTCAGATGGAAAATTTTGACGTTCGGCGAATACTCTTCGACCAAGGCAACTCTGTTGATATTATGTACTCCCAGCTGTTTTCCACGCTCTAGCTGGACGAATCACATTTGACTCCCTACGTGGGCTCTGACCTGCAGGGTTTTAATGAATCAGTGACAAAGCCCTAGGGTTATGTTCAGCTGATTGTAACTTTTGGGTCCGCTGAAATGGCCAAGTCAGTCAAGGTCCAATTCCTAGTTATATATTGTTTGTCACTATACTAGTGCATCTTCGGGCGACCGACTTTGGTCGTGCCTTCAACAATACACTTGAAGATGAAATACTACACCTCCAAGGCCTCGTTTCAACTCTACACAGGGACATCAAAGCTGCGAAGAGATTCTTAAAAGGATCATCCAAGGGACTAAATGCCATCAGACCGAAGACTTTTGTCCAGCTTGCTCTGCCCAGCAACACCGAAGAGGCGAAGCCATTTCCACGTGTCGATTCCATCGGCCTTGACAGTCGTTTCTTCGAAGACAACTAGAAGACTTAGAAAGCAAAGGGGAAAGATATCCAGTCATCCTCAAGCATCCCCTCTAGTAGTGGTGAAGCTGCCCATCCAATGCGCCTAATTCTGGATGGAGAATTCAAGCTTGTCTTGCTCGGCGACGACCCGAAGCGAGGAGTGAAGATCAAGACCAGTCTCCCCGAGCTAGTGAGGAAACAACTGAGAGTATACCTCTAGGAAAATGCATACCTATTTGCATAGAGTGCCGCGGAGATTCCCTGACTAGACCCTGACGTGGCCTGTCACCACCTCACTATCGACCCCGTCGTTAGGGCAATGGCTCAACCTAGATGACGATAGTCTCCGGAGAAGACGGAGGCTGCCGAACAGACTATAAAAGACCTCCTAGAGGAAAACTTTATCTCGAAGGCCAAGTACACCACTTGTCTATCCAATGTTGTACTCGTTAAAAAGAATAATGGAAAATGGCGCATGTGTGTTGACTATATCGATCTTAATAGGGCCTGCCTTAAATACGTATATCCCCTCCCCAACATAGATAAACTAGTTGATAATTCTGTCGGTTTTAAATTGCTATCTTTCATGGACGCCTATTCGGGCTACAACCAAATAGCCATGACAAAATGAGACAAGAGGTACACGGCCTTCATGACCGAGTCCGGCAACTATTACTACAACGTTATGCCCTTCGGTCAAAAGAATGTCGGCGCTACCTACCAAAGGATGATGAACAAATTTTTTCGAGGTGAAATCAAGGACATGCTCGAAGTCTATATGGATGACATGATCGTGAAGTCCTACAAGGAATCTGATCACATGGTCCACTTGAGGAAGGTTTTCGAGCAAACCAAGAAGTAAAAGATGCGCTTCAAACCGGAGAAATGCACGTTCGGGGTGCGAGCGGGCAAGTTCCTCGGGTTCTATCTAACCGAACGAGGAATTGAAGTTAACCTCGACAAGTGCAAAGCCTTCTCCGAGTTCTCCACGCCGAACTCAAAAAAGTCCATCCAATCCCTCAACGAGATGCTCACATCGCTTTCTTGCTTCGTAGCCAAATCTGCCCAACACGCCCTCCCTTTTTTCAAACTGCTTCGCAAGGAAGCTGCGTTCGAATGGGCAAAGTAATGAGACAGAGCTCTCTCCACTTGAAGCAAGCCCTGTCTGCATTGCCATCCCACTCCTGACTAGAAAATGGGGAAACCTTTTTCTCTACCTCGTCGTTGCAACCGAGGCTGTGAGCGCCGTCCTCATCCGTGAAACTCCTGACGGGAAGAAACCCATCTATTTCAAGAGCAAGGCGTTGCAAGGGCCGGAGCTAAGGTACCAACAGATAAAGAAGATGGTCATCGCCCTTATCAATTATGCGAGGAGATTGAGGCACTACTTTCTGGCCCACACTATCATGGTACGCACGGACCAGCCCATAAAGAAACTACTGGCCAGTCTAGACATGGCCGGGAGAATGCTCAAATGGTCGCTGGAACTATTCGAATTTGATATCTAGTACGAGAGAAGAAAGACCCTCAAGGCACAAGAACTAGCTAACTTCATAGCAGAAATGACCTTGCCCGGCCAATTGAACGAGGGTGCCCGCAAGTGGGTCATATTTTTCGACGGAGCGTCCAGCTCAGCGGGGAGCGGAGCAGGTGTCATCCTGGAAAACAAGGAGGGAATCCTCATCGAAGTTTCACTCACACTGTCCTTCCCCACCTCCAACAACCTGGCTGAATACGAAGCCTTCATGGACGATTTACGTCTTGCTGAAGACTTGGGAGTAGAAGAAGTCATCATCTGCACCGACTCTCAACTAGTGGCCCTCCAAGTCCAGGGGGAATACCAGGTCAAAAACGACAACTTGTCTGAATACCTAGCCTCGGTTAAGGAGGATATGGAAAAGTTCACCTCCGTGGAAGTAAAACACGTTCCCCGCGAACACAACGTCCGGGTAGACATCCTTTCAAAACTAGCCAACATGAAGAAGAAAGGGGGAAACAAATTTGCCATCTAGGAAATACTCCCACGGCCTAGCATCGAGAGAGCGTCCACGACCCTAGACATGCACGTCATCAACAACGACCATTGCTGGATGACCCCTGTATATAACTACCTCACTAAAAACGAACTACCATCCGACCCTAAGGAGGCCAGCATAGTAAGGTGTAGAATGTGTTCCTACGTTCTGGTCAAAAACAAGATGTACATGCGAGAATTCTCCATAACTCTCCTCAAGTGCATCGAAAAAGAAAAGTTCGCCCACGTCCTGCGCAAAATCCATGAAGGAATCAATGCCCAGCATCTCGGTGGGAGATCTCTCGCGAGGAAAGCTCTTCGGGTAGGTTACTACTGGTCGACCATGCAAAACAACGCAAAGGAACATATGAAGAAGTTTGAAAAATGCCAACGGCACGGGGACATGCTCCTGGCACCACCCAACAAGCTCAAGGAAATATCCTCCCCGTGGCCATTCGCCTGGTGGGGCCTGGACATCTGGGATCCTCTCTCATAGGCTCAAACCAAAATAAGTACTTGATATTAGGTGTGGATTACTTCACCAAATGGATAGAAGCTGAGGCCCTGGATAAGATAACGACCCACAACATACTTCGTTTCTACAAGAGAAAAATCTTTGCCCGTTTTGGCGTTCCTCAAGCAATCATCACAGACAACAGGACACAGTTCACAGAAAAAAATTCTAGGAGTTCATCGCTCAACTAGGCACTAAAAAACGCTCTGCATCCGTCGAGCACCTTCAGACTAACGGGCAAGACAAAGCGGCAAATAGAGTAATCTTGCAAGGCCTCAAATGAAGACTGGACGAAACAAAGAGGTAGTGGGTCGAGGAGCTGCACAGTGTGCTCTGGGCCTATCGCACTACACCTCATTCATCAACCGGGGAAACCTCTTTTCGCCTATCATACGGGACAAAGACAGTAATCCCCATTGAAATCCACGTGATGTCTAGACAAACTGAAGCACCTTTGGACGAAGAAATAAACGATGAGGCCCTGAGAGAAGAACTCGATCTCGTCGAAGAACTTCAATCAGGAGCAAGCCTCCGCGACGCCTCACTTAAACATAAAACCACAATCAGGCACAACGTCAAGGTTATCGGACGAGAATTCCAAGTGGGCAGCCTCGTCCTAAGGAGGAATCACAAAGATTCCCGCAAACTGGGAAGGACCCTACCGCGTTAGAGCAAAAACGGAGAACGAGACCTACCACCTAGAATACCTTACTGAGGAAGAATTAGCTCGACCATGGAATGCCAAAAAGATGAAACAATATTACAGCTTAGGTACAAGCGCTGCACCACCAACACGGATCTAAGCAAGGCTCAGTCTAAGAGACTCAACTTATGCTCGACGGCGGTTCCTCGACCGAGCCCGTTGTCATCAAAGTACATGAACGGCAGAACCTCTAGCTCGCGATGGAAAGTTCATGCCACGAATTCAGGCCACGATCGTGGCCTGAGCTCCGACCTTCCCGGAAACAACCCAGGTCTTTCGAACAGTTCCCCGCACTGTCAAACATCATCCATCGAGCATACCCGGAACATAACAAATTAGTAAGTGCCTCTTACGACCGTGTGGGACGGTGCAGGGCACTTAGAAAATAGTAGAGAATATATAAATGAACATACTAATACATATTGAGATAACATAGCCACGAAGGGCCGCAACTGTGCACGATACAATAAAATGGGGCCAAGCCCCACAAAATAAAATTACAAGAAAATTACAAGTTAACCAAATGGCACGCAAGACAAAGCATAAACGAGAGAAGATTCATTGCTCCTCTTGCTGGGTCTCATCTTGGGTAACCTGCACCTGCCTTTCTCCACCTTCACCGAATAGAAGGAACTCAGAGGCAACTATCTTGCCTTCCTTGACCGTATAAAAGAACCATGTGCCTTTGGTAGTCAGCTCGACACCAGGGTTCACCATATTCAATTAGTTCACGGTGTTCTGGAAAGCCTCCTCGCCGATAGGCACAAGGTCATCCCCAACCTGAGTAACCCGGGTAACCAGCTTCGACTGAGTCAACAACTTCTTCGTCTCCTCAGGCTCATCTTCAGCAGGGGCAGCAACAACTTTTAGTTTCTCCACTAAGTCCTCGTTGGCTTTCTTCTGGGCAGCCAGGGCGTCCCTCTCCATGGTCATCTCCTCACGACCCTTCCATGTAGCCTCTTCGAGCTCCCTATCCCTCTCCTCCTAAAACTTCTTGACCTTTTCTTCCAGGGCCGCCACCACAGCTTGGGATTTTTTCTGCTCGAGCTCAAGCGGAGAGCCGTCCTCGATGTACACCACGACCATCTCCAGGATCCTCATCAAGGCAGAGGAATCTTGTGCAAGCATGACCTGCTTGCTGGGACGATCCATTTCCTCAAGCTTTAGAGATTCTGTTCAAGGAATGGACAGAGAGGACCCCTCGAAGAACTTCTTGTTATACCGGCAGGGAGGCAGCTCAAACATGCTTTTAACGGACTCCCGGCTGAGGTCCACAATTTCATTTGTATGGCCGCACTTGGGCCTCAAATTCACGGGCATAAGGGACGTCTAATTGGCTGGAGGAGTTGACGAGGAAGTCCCCGATCCTGTCTGCGGGGGAGCCATTCGTTGACTAAGGTGACTTCTTCCTAGGGCAACACCGCCCTTCATTTTTCCTTGGGCATGCTTTACCATCCCCTCCTGTGCCGAAAACATATTATCTGCAAAAATAGCAAGCATGTCAGCACGTGGAAAGAGGAACATCTCGAACAAAATAAGAAAAAGCGAGAAGTTACCCAAAAGTTTGAGAGCCTCCTCGCGAGTGCTACACTCGAGAAGCTCTTGAGTATTAATATATCGGGCTTTCACCTGTAGCCCACCATCTTCCTCATAAAGCACCTGCCCGGCGCGAGTCACGCATTAGGCAGGAAGGAAGTCGTCCATAAAAGCCACTAGTTTGGCATAGTTGGCCCGATCATCATCGACCAACTGATGAGGAGTAACTATGTACTCGTCGGTCGAACGGGTAAAATGAGCCCCACTTCAACAGAAGGGGAATGTAAACAACCTCCGAGACACTATTTTTCCCTCCTCGTCTATCAGATCCTCCCCGTTTTTGTCCGTTGAGACCTCCCACATAAAGATCGAGTCGATAGCTTTCTCCGACATGGGCTCAATCACATAAAATCTCTCTTTAAAGGTCCGGATAGATTCAGAAAAGGGCTTGAACAATTTCCTTTCCTGTTTTAAGGAAACCCAATCGAACTTCCTCCCGACACTTACCGTTGAAGATGAAAGATGGTGAAGATGAGTGTAAGGATGGCCCTGATATGCAATTATTCGCACGCCAATTCATACGCCTGCATGAAGGCAATGAAATTTGGATGCAGTTGAGAAGGCGCCAAGTCCAGATGCATGAAGACTTCCTGTTGAAAGCCCGTGAAGGGAAAACTCAGTCATATCTCTTTAAAAATGTATCCATACATGGAAAATCTCTCCCCATACACCGAGCAAATACGTTCATCCTCTGTGGGGAAGTGGACCCTCCACTCTCCCTCTAGCCCCACCGTAGTCATCCCTCTAGCATCAGGGGACGAGGAGTCATCGTCTGTTTCAGTATCCTCCAAGGAGCTACCCTCGGACAAATCCCTGGGGTGTTCATCTTCGTTAGCCCTACACAACATCACCTTTACCTGAAAAGTAGAGGAAAAAAGTGAATTCAATGACAAACTCAAATCCACAATTCCACTGCTAGTCAAGTGAAAGGGCACGCAAAGGGCCAAGGACAGAATCCTCGACCTAAGCCCTACTTAAATGGAACAACTAAGCAAACAAAGTGGTCCCCAGGAGTTCTCCCTGACACATCCGGGGAAAGACCCCCATGCACAAAACCCAGAACTCTCATGAGGGAACCACTAGAGTCCATGGCCCCCTCCGACAGCAAACACCATTGTACCGTCACTACTATGAGATCAACTAATACCCATGGCTTACTAATTCGCCCTTTCCTAAAAATGGCCACTGCAGCGCCGACAGCAGAAAGATGGCCGCACCACCGTCTGTCGCCAACAGCCACCAAAACGCCCTAGAACTACTTCTTTTCAATCCTAACCACATGCATTCTACAACATCAAACCATAAAAATACAGAGTAAGCAAGGAATTGACGTACTTACATGGTTGAGGAAAAGATTCTGGGCTTAAGTAGCTCTGGTCGGACATCGTGCGGTGGCCGGAGCAACACTAGAAGGCAGCGAGCGGCGGAGAATGGGGAACATCGAGCAAGAAGAGAGAGAAGCGAAAGTTCTAAATGAACGGACCCTCGCACTATCTATAGGCAAATACCATGCACGTGCACGAGCAAGCCCGGGTAGGGCGTCATCATGATCCTAGCCTAGCCATCATCACGCATTTAAAGAAACACATGGCTCAAGGCATACATGGCACCCTCATTCTTCAGATCCCATCAACCGTTGGGCTCCTCAGACCTTAAGCTCCCCGACAACGACATTTCATACGCACGGGAAGAGATCCCTCCAGACACAAGGAAGCTTACGGAAACTATGCCCGGGAAGCATGCTATCCTTAAGTCATCACTACCATGCTTTGTAGCAACGACTTGGGGAGCTACTGTTCCGGACTGGCCCAATGGATAGGCATGACCCAATCTGCTTCTGCTCCCAGAACGACCCAATTGCCTGAGCCCAACGACTTTAAAGGGATAATTTACCTTTCTTTCCCTCCAACAGGGAAGGCTGACCAATTTACTATTAGTCACATTACTTCTCCTCGACAGTCTCTTCCCGTCACGCACGGTTCCACCATCCAGAAACAGGCAAGACGCTTGTGCCCGTAACTACACTTCTGCCTGTAGCAACGACTAGTTTTGGACACGTTTTTCCGTTCCAACGACTAGTTCTGGAAGTTACATATTCTTCAGGAAACAGTTATCTCGCTCCGAAAATAGGGACCAATGGCCAAGTGCTGGAGACACTATAAAAACCCTATCACTTGAAAGGGTCAGATATCCAATATTCACCCTGAAACACTCATACTCTGTATTTGCTCTCTCTCTTGCTCATTTTCTTGCTTTAGCATCGGAGTACTTTGCAGGTACACCCCTTCCTCCTCTTTCACACCCAGCATCACAGACGTTTGTCTTTCTCATACCTCAGGTTCTGATCAACCAGTAAGATCACTTATAATACTAATAAAACAATTGTAAATATTAAAATATATGTTTATGATTAAGGGTGGGAGTAAGTCATGTTAACTAATAAGGGTTTACAGAAGCTTTGGTCAGACTATGTATTTTTTAAAATAGAAAATGTTTAGTCAATTTTATTAAAAATGTTAGCTCATTGTTTACGAAAAAATCCTTTAAGCTAATCAGACTTATTTATTTAAATAAAAATGAATTATTTTAATATTATTGCTTAAATGCACTTTTAGTCCCTTAAATTTGATATTTTTTTTAACTTTTAGTCTCTCTATTTTAAAAATTAGATCTTTGGTTCTTAAACTTTACTTTCCTTGAGATTTCCATGGTCTCGTGTTGCATATGTGACACTTATCATTAGGATAAAAAATAAATTTTAATGACATGATAATGATGATTAAGATGATTTATTATTTAATATTTTACACAATTAATTTTAATTAATTAATATTTTTTACATAATAAAGTAATTATCTAGGTTTAATTATTTGAAAATCAATTAATAAAAACTTAAACTAAAATTTATGGGATTTGAGCCCAAGACACTTAAATGTATTTCCAATTAAAGAAAAAACGATGTGGGACTCACTCTCCGGCCACATGGAAAAACAAACCGTCTATTTTCCTAACACTAAAAACACCTAAGATTATATTTAAGAAACACTTGCTACTACTTGAGATACTTATCACCTTCTATCATCCCTACTTGAATACATATTACATTCAATTTAGAGTAACACAACTTGTAGCTTAGTTATTTTGAATGCAAGATGTAGTAAAGTAGGGGTGGTAGAAAGTATTAAGTATACTAAGTTGTAACAAGTTATTCATAAATATAACCTTATATGTTTTCTGTTTTGGAAAAGAGATGATTTGCTTTTGCACATAGAGAGCAAGTCTCACATCATTTTTTTTCTTTAAATAATATTGGTGTTTATATAGGTCACAACTAACTCACATGTTGTATTCTTGAAAATTTTATCTCATATCCCTATATCCCTATATCCCTACATTTTATTTAAAAAAATATATCAATTTTATTCTTATATATTTTAACTAATTTATTATTTTATTTTTAAAATTTTATTTTGCATACTGGAAGACTTTGCAAAAAAGTTTCAATACACAAAATAAAAGTTAAAAAAATATATAAAAAATAACTACTAGAACTCTTTTGCAAAGTCTTCCGGTGTACACAAAAATTGACTACCGAAACTCTTTTGCAAAGTCTTCTGGTATATAAAAAAATTTTAAAAATGAGTACCGAAACTCTTTTGTAAAGTCTTCCGATCCACAAAAATTGACTATCGGAATTCTTTTACAAAGTCTTCCGGTACCTAAAAAAAAGTTTTAAAAAATGACTATCGGAACTGTATTGTTTTCCGCTACACAAAAATCGACTACCAGAATTCTTTTGCAAAGTCTTCCGGTACACAAAATAAAAGTTAAAAACATATTTTTAAAAATGACTACCGGAACTCTTTTTCAAAGTCTTACAGTACACAAAATTTGACTACCAGAATTCTTTTACAAAGTTCCCCGGTACACAAATTTTTTTTTTAAAAAATAATTACCAAAACTCTTGTAAATTCCCCCGATACATTAAAATTGACTACTAGAACTCTTTTGCAAAATCTTCCGGTGCAAAAAAAAAATTAAAAAATGCTTGAAAAATGACTAACGGAAGTCTTCGTAAAATAAAATTTAAAAAATATTTAAAAAAATAAAATAATAAATTAGTTAAAATTATATAAAAATAAAATTGGTATTTTTTTTATAAAATGTAGGGATATGAGGTAAAATTTTCTATACTCTTATGGATTAAACATATGCTTAAATGACTTGGATCCAAATCCCATAAATTTTAGTTTAAAGTTTTTGTTAATTAATTTATTTATAAAAAATTATCATTAAAATTATGTAAAAAAATATTAATTAATAAATCACCCTAATTATCATTGTCATATCATTAAAATTAAATTTTTTTATTCTAATCATCAATGTCACATATACAAAATTGAAGGGAGACCATGAAAATTTCAATGGAAGTAAAGTTCTGAGATCAAAAAATTAATTTTTTAAAATAAAAGGATTAAAAATTAAAAAACATCAAGTTAGGGGACAAAAATACATTTAAGCCTAATACCATTTTATTGTATTTTGTACTATGAATTAAACTATAAAAATAAAGTTTAGTTATTGTGAAAAAACCTTGTGAATAACGTCATACTTTATTTTCATAAGTTATCTCAAATAAATACTAATATAAAAGGTATGCTAATAGGTACATTTAAATGAATCAATAAAAACAAATATTTAATTTCATTGATCTTTTTATTTATTAATCTATTTAACATTAGTTAAATTTTTTATTTACAAATGTTTAAATGAATTAGATTTTTAAATATGTTAGTGCACTACTAGAAATACTCTGTTTTCCTGCGGATTTTGACAAACTTTCCGCAAGAAACGTATTACTTGCGACTCTTTCTGCTCTTTTCTGTTCCCAGCTAAAACCTTAGTGGGTAATTTAATTAGCAGGTAAAGTCGCAGGAAAAAGTCGAAGGTAAAAATCGCAGGTAAAGCAGATAAATTCGTAGATAACGCAGCTGGTAATTGAAAGTTTCGTAGGAAAAGTCGCAGCAAATACAAGAGTCGCAGGTAAAATCGTAAGTAATTTCTCTCTCAGATTTTTAATTTTTATCATTAATTGTGTTTAATACATATTTAAAATATTATAATAATTGTTAAATATCAAAGTAACAAAAATATAAAAATAAAAATCTAATTTAATTTCTTAATATTTTTTATTATAGAGATAGTTGATTCATAAAAAAGTTAATGTATTTTTTTCTCTAAAAAAATTGTAATAATATTAAATTTTATTTTGGATAATTGATATTTGATTGTTAGAAGTTTTGTTATTTAAGAGAAAGGGGTTAGTATATATTTCTGTGATATTATATATTGTTGATTGAAAAAAAAATGATAAAAAAAATAAATTAGATTTTGAATCAAATCTACAAGGCACATTCATATGAACATTCTGAATGGTTGGTTATAATGTTACACATGCAACCATAACAGACACAGAAAGCAATCCTAAAACCATTGCACAGAAGAAAACAGAAAACTGAAATTGGATAGCTAAATCAAAGCATCAACCATTGAGCAATTAAGAAAGCGACCGACTTTAGCTATGGCAAACCCGATTATTCGAGATGTCGTAGCAGACTCATCCTTTGCTCTGGCCATATTCTCTTTGCTAAGAATCTCTTTCTCACATACTGCTTTCAGCTTCTCAGTCAGTTCCTTCTTCAGCGCTTTACATTCTTCCAACCCAAGCTCAGACTGTTCCACAAGCTTCCTATTCTTAGCTACTATAGTGTTGACAAAATGCATACTACTTATAAATGCTTGATAAGAATATTTGAAGCAAAATTCTATCATGGTATAACAGAGAAACTTGTTAAAGGGATTACTTAGTCAAAGAGTCAGGGATGTTATAAAGACAAACATTTTTACCTTAACTTCATAATCTGGGTATTGGCCAAGTGCATCAAGGAGACAGTGAGTTGCAAGCTTTGCAATCCAATGTGCAACAGCAACCATTCCACAGGTGCATATCCTAAAACCAAGTCATTAACTCCCCCTATGAACTACAGTATGATGAAATGGTACCAAAATTCCTGTAACAGCTGTTAGAATATCCTTGATACTGTGTGTGCCACGAATAAACAATAAAAGACACCTCATCTTGTGATCAACTATGATTGTAAAAGCTGGTTTCAAAATCTGCATGACAAATAACAGACAAGTTTACACATATATTGCTAATGCTTTTACAAAAAGAAAAAATACAGCTACTAATACAGTAAAAAGTATTACTTATTTAACTTAAGTTCAGCTGTAATCTTGGGTCCTTTCAGGTGTACGCTGTCCGTACCACCAAATACAATGTCAACAAGGTAGTTCCCCTGCAAAAGTATAATTCATAAACTAGAATTTAAAACCAAAAACTAACAGTGTTTTAAGTCAAACTTAACTTTTTTTAGCATTTAAAACCAATCACTGTCCATACCATTTGGACTCTTATTGCTCTGTTGGAAGCAACATATAAATCATTAATGAATGTAATGTTGCGTTAGGTTATGTACCAAGCAAACACACTATTGAAAGAAAAACAGATATAAACCTCTACTAGTCTTTAAATAGTTATTTTGGTCTCTAAATGTGTAAAGTTGTGTCACTGTAGCTCCAGCTTGCATGGCTAACCATGCTACATTATTATTAGCATAGGATTATGGAATTAATTTCAAAGATCATATGGATAAGTCTTAAATAAAACTATAGGATATAATTGGTTCACTTTAGGTATAGTTATTTTGAAAGTAAACTCTAGAATGTATCTTTGATGAGCTTACCATCTTGAGAAGTAAGAACTCCCTTCACTAAAATGGGCAATGGGGTGATTGTTTGAAGCCATTTTACATCCTGTTACAAGGTTTGCCATACTAGTTATTATGACTTTCACATTCAATGTCACATATATGTAAAAGATCATATATCACCTTCTAGGTGAGTGATTGGTCATATAGTCCATTAACAACAGAGATGTGACCACCATTGTCTTTAGTCTGCAAGGTTATATTCAATTTCTCAAATAGTTATACCAAAAGTAACAACATTAAGATGACAATAACAGAAGAAGAAAATTCATCTAATTTAAAATCTATGTATTGCTCACACACCTTATACAACTTTTCGAGATCCATGCCTTCAAAGTTCTTCATTCTCACATATGATGGCGGTTTAAAACTGTAAAAATCTCCATTAACCAAACCTTTTAAGCTCATGATCACCATGATGAGTGTTGCCGCATGGGCAAGAGTAGGAAGACAAAAGGAATGGATCCCTTCCTAGATTCAACTGCTGGTAAGAAAGATTTAGTTTAGAAACTCTAGATCCATGTTGGACCAGCTCCGCCATAATATCATCTATTGGGGAATTATCATAATCACAATTATAGTAATCGTCATCGTAATCATCATCACCATCGAGTACAGATTCTATAAGACTCTTGATCATTACAAAAGTTGAGTCTTGACTATCCAAATCATCTTCAATTAGATTGCTTTCAGAGAAAGACACAAAACTATCAACTCTAGGCGGAATTGTCACTTCAAGCATCGAGAAAGGTCTGTCATATGTAATTAAACTGTCCTCATCAGGAAAAGTAAAACCACAGCTAGAACTGGAACAGTCTTCTAAGCTGGTATTAGAAGACTTAAGTTCTGAATCCTGTTGAATTTGGACATCGTGGATCAATGGAGGTTCGAGATACACACTAAGTCTCCTATTAAAAACACAGAAACATTTCATCAAACATTTAGAGTGCAATAAAGGTATTTCGTAAAAAATATTAAAAACACACAAATATTTTATCAAACATTTAGAGTGCGATAAAGGAATTCCAGAAAACATATTAAAAACACAATGAGACATTTCATCAAACATTTAGAGTGTATCAAAGTAAAAGGCTTCAATTTTATTAGTAAGAAATACAACAAATACACTCCCTTAGGACCATCTTTGACCCAACAAATACAACAAAATATATATATTCATCAATCAAGGAAATTATAATTCTTTATTAAGGAAAATATGATTCATGTGTACATCAGACTACCTTGGAATTCTAAAATTACATGAAAAAATAAGAATAATTAAAAAATATAACATTTAATTTATAAAAGCATAAAAACAAATATTTAATAAAATAGAAAGTAGTTAACTGCAATAGATGGATAATACTATAGTCTATCATATAGATACACAAAATAAATATCTAAAAAACAATAGGCTGAAAATATAAGCTTTCGATCTGATTTAAAAAAATAATTGTAAAAATATTTTATCTCAGTGCATTAACCGTGAGCCACGCTAATTTCGAAGAGTAATGAAGAAATGCTTCCAAACCAAAGACCTATGGCAAAATAGATGCCAATTCTCTTAGCTCATTTTGTATTCCACCCTATGACAGGATTAAGGCTAGATAAGCCGTTTTTGAGATTCTAGCCTTGATTAATCAGTTATCAATGGAAGCAGTTTCAATCATCACAAAAGGGAATAGCAATTATACAATAATGCACAGAAAATCCTTCAGCTAAAAACCCAATTAAGATCCTTTATTTTTGAAAATGTTCAAAAACGTAATTATGATCTGATTTTAGTGATGAAAAGTGAAAATGAAGTGTAAAAAACCTTTTCCGCGATGACGTGCAGCACGCTTCCTTGGGAGAAAGCCGAAAGAACCGTGTCTTGGATGTTCAAACTTTCGGTGAGACATTTTTTCTTATATTCAACTGCAAAAACCACGAGATATAAACATTAATTAACAAATCCAACCCATAGAACAGTTAACAACATATCTGAAAATGAAATGAGAATGACATCGAAAAAACTTACCAGCCGCAATGGTATGAGATTGAGAGAAATGTTTAGATGTTTATGTAAAAGTTTGTTCATAGTTCTACCCTATATGAGTAACTAATTGATTGGGCTTTGGATCCCAATATTTATTGGCTTTGTTGTAACGAGTGGATTGTTAAATGCACCTCATTAGTTACTCGTGGCAAAATTCTAAAAATGCCTCTAAATTCTAGATTTCAAAATCCATACGCACCTGAAATACACAGCATACTTTGAAATAAACTTTAAAAAATATTAAAAATAAATTTGTATTTAACTGATTACGTGTATAAAAACTTTATAATACAAATACATAGAAACTAAATTCTTATAAAAGATTTTTTTTCATATATACATTTATACAAAAACAATATTAGTGTTTTTATTTCTTTTAGAATATTGTTTTCTTTGACGCTCCTAAAGGGAGGATTTGATGTATGGATTGTTTGGGTGTTTTTGGCCAACCAAATAACTATTTTTGGTTTAGTGGCTAATCAATGTGAAAGGAGACGCAACCATTTGGTGGTCCGGTTGGGTCAAAGATGGTCCAAAGGGAGTGTAAGATGTAACTATAATCAATTATGGTTTGTTCAAAACATCTACAACAATGTGGTAGAACGAGTCAGGTGTACGGGTGGTAAATTCTATTATGTGATACAGTGTGGTTCGATACCACCACCTAAATTTTACTCTGTTTTTCTTTTTCATAATTTTTATTCTTTTTATTAATTTTCTTAGATTAAAAATATATAAGATTATATTTTTTAATTTCATAAAAACAAAAAATAAATATATTAAGTAAAACTAATATTTTCTTTAATAAATTTAGATTAATTATTAAAATTTAACTTAAAATTAAAAAAATTTCACAATTCACATTAAAAATAATTAATAAAATAGAACAAATAGAGATTAAAAATATCATTCTAATTTTATAAATATTTTTCAAAAAATTTACAACAACTATGAAGTCTTAAAAAATGTCTTAAATAAGAATAATATGTACTAAAACTATCTTAAGGAAAATAAATCTAAAAAATAAATAAAAAATAATTTTTGACAAAATTAAAAAAAAAACTATTATTATTCAATAAAGCAAAAAAAAAACTATTATTATTCAATAAAGCAAAAAAAAAATTTGTTGTGAAAATTATTTTAAAAGTTATATATAAATCTAAAAAATCAATATGTCAATTATATTTCACAATTTTATTTAATTATAGTAAAAATATAATTAAATAAATAAACTTATATTTTTACAATTATATCATAAACTTAAATTTTTTATTTTTCTAACTTTTATAACAATAAAAAATTATTAAATAAAATAAATTTATATTTTACAATTATATCATAAATTTATATTTTTTATTTTTCTAATTTTTACAACAATAAAAAGTATTAAATAAATAAATTTTCTCTAAGAAATAACTAAAAAAACTCAATTAATTTATAAAACTTTCTTAAGAAAAACTAAGATTTAATATAAAATTAAAAAATGTCTCAACAACATATTCTTGGAATCAATATTTGTTTTATAATTTTATTTATTAATCGTAAAAATATAATAAAAATAAAAAATAAACTAAACAATTCGCAGCAAAAGTCGCAGAACAATTACAGCAAATTCTGCAGCAAACTTCGCCGCAATTCCTGCGATATTTCTAGAGAATTTTGTGGTTTCAATGGATAACTAGTTCCTGCGAAAACTATCGCAGTTATATCCGCAGGAAATTTATATTTTATTTTTAAATCTAAAGTCGCAGCTAAAGTCTCAGAAATTTCTACGAAATTTGCTGCTACTGTATGTTTCGCAGGAAGTAGTGTTTCACAATATAAAAGTCCAGGTGAAATCGCAGGTAATGCTGCAGAACTATTTCCAGAGAAAATCCGTAGGTAAACTATGTATTTCTAATAGTGGTAGGTTAATTAGACATTCAAAAATATTAGATTCAGTCATAAAAATAAACATATAATAGACTCATGATTAGATTTAAATTTTAAATTTTTCAGCCGACCAAATTTAGACTTAACAAAATCTGACTTTGCCCGGTCCATTTCTAACCCAATTTATCATGTTTGATTTTGTATTAAAAATTATTCTAAAATCTAATTTTATCTAATGAGTTTTTTGAAAAAAAAAACATCAAAATAATTTTATAAAGATTCAATTTTACGCAGCTTTTAATTTATTTTTTAAAATTTTAATTTTAATTATGTTAAATTTGAACACCACTAATTAAAAAAATAGAAGAATGTGTTAACGCCTCCTATACATGTGGCATTTATTTTTCAAAAAGTAACTTTTTTTACAAAAATGTTGTTGTATCTTTTTAGGCGTGACATTCCATCGTGTGTCAATTTATTCAATTCTCTATTAATCAATTCAAACAATAAAATATAAATGTATTACATTTTATTCTATCATATATTCTATTAATTCAAAAATGATTAAATGTTAAGATTTTGTTGCTTTGTCCATTTAAGTGATAATTTTAAAAAAATATCTTTGATTTGATTGATGTGACCTATCTAAGTAGTTTTTGTTTTTTAATTCTTAATTTGTTTTATGAAATTCACATGACTTTCTTTTTTATATACTTTTTATTTTAATCATAAGGAGAGGGTAAATTAAAACTTACTCACATTGCTGAGATAAACTCATATAAATTAATAAACCAATAACACTTCTTTATTCCTAAAACAAACTTCTTTATTATTGAATAATAATAATAATAATAATAATAATAATAATAATAATAATAATAATAATAATAATAATAATAATAATAATAATAATAATAATAATAATAATAATAATAATAATAATAATAATAATTATTATTATTATTATTATTATTATTATTATAGCAAACTAAACTATTTTTTATTGTATAACATATAGTTACAGATAAAAAAATATAAATTAATAAATCTATGTTCGATAGATTTTTACATCAATAAATAAACACTCATGTTCATCAACTATAAAACTAATATAATCACCAAATTTTAAATTGCATTCTCTCTTGAACTCGTTCTAATCAGATCCAAGATAAAAATAAGTGTTATACTCATTATTTATTGTACGAATAATTTTGCAAATGTGAAAAATGTCTTGATTGTCGTCATTAATGAGATCTATATGAGAGATATTCTTTTCTATAAAACAATAGTCTGATACTTCCTTAGAAAAATACTATAAAAATACTCCAAAATATATATATTGGTTATATATCATTATAAATACTGTATGATGGTTGTAACTAATTTTAACATAGCAAGTTATTTGATCCATTGATGAAAGAATGAATTACATATAGTGTCCAACAAGATTGATGAATAACTCTGGTGCATTCTCTTAATGATCTTGATTTATGATGCAAAGAAAAATAAAAGAATTAATGAATCACTGATATATATTTAAAAGAATTATGATGAATTGATAATATTTGAATTAGAAAAAATTAACATATAAAAATAGTAGGTACCAACCTTGAAATAGACATTATGGTGTTTGAAAGGAAAATTGATTGAAGTATAAAATAGAAATTGCAAAGAATCATTATAATAGCCATGATACAATATTTCAATGGATATATAAACCATGCTGCAATTAAAATAACGTGCTTCATTGGTACCAAACAAATATCAACATAACATCTATGCAATGAATCTACATGACCAAAAAAAGACCAGTAAAAATGATAATTATATTTGTAGCTAATGACCATGTTGCACTAAAAAGCATGAAAGTTGCAATACCATATGACTTTGATTTTCATGTGGAAAACTTGAAGATGTAAACAAACCAATATATAGTATAATAAAATTTTGGGCCATGAAAAGGTTATATAGTGTGGACCATAAATTAGGTACATGTGAATACAAGATTGGGCAAAATAAAAATACAATATTGGCAACACCACTAAAGGTGATTTGGACAAGCATAAAACTAAAAAAGATGAAGTGTTATTGGTTCATTGCTTTATATTGGCTTACCCACTGCAATGTGAGCAAGTTTCGATTTATACCCTCCCTGGTAATTAAAATAATTAAAAAAATAGTAATAAAATTTAAAAATTTTAAAAAATTCCATGTGGGTTTTATAAAATAAGTAAATAATTTTTAAAAAGCCACCTAGACAGGCCACGTTAGCGGAAGTGAAAATTCTATGCCAAGTTGTCACCTAAGGAGGCAAAGAAACAAAATCTTTACATTACAAGGGGAATCTAAAAAATATATTTTACAGGGGATAAATCAAAAGTCGCTCATGTTACAGGAGGTAAAGTATATTTAACCCATTCAAAAATAATCTAAATTTTGATTGAGTAAGTGGCTAAAAGCAAGGTGGGTGAAAATGGTACAAGAGTTTCTCTGAATTAAAGAGGCTTGTCTACTAAGCACATTTACAAAGAGATTATGAAAAACAAGGTTCCGCACACATGACTTTATGAGGACAACTGATGTTTAATAATGACAATTAGTTCTAAAGGACAGGTCAGGCATAAGCAACTAAGCGGTTAAAGATACAAATTAGGATAATATGTGTTATGGACTGGACTGACACCTGCTCCACAGCTGGGTAAGGTCCAACCCAGTACATCTTAAGGTCAGGCCTAATACGACCATAGGGCACAATATAGTCATTGGAGAACATAGCCATTGGGGACGTGCCCCTCACGCGCTTGACAGTTCATGCGACCAACTGCCCCTCTGAAAGTCACGGAGACAGTTGAACCAGGTCAAAGATCACGCGCTAGATCTTTCACCTGGAAGTCCCCCATTGGCCAACCAAATATTTCGGTTACATGGGAGACCTTGGCCCCGCGTTGGGAGAAAAACTTATAAATACCCTCTCTCTTGAAAGGGTTAGGTATTCTAATCATTCTTACTCAAACCTAAATACTAGTACTTGCTTTCTCTCTTTAACCCAAACACTTACTTTGGCATTAGAGTACCTTGCAGGTACAACCCTCTCCTCTTCTACAACCACTGTTGTTGCCCTACATTGAAGACCAAGATGATCCATTCTGATCACTCCAGATTATTAGGGTTTGATTAACTTGATTTTCTGATGATGGTAACCAAATAGAATATAACTTAAGCCTCATCTCAAGTGTCTACAAGAAAGAAAGCATCTAACAAGTCTTGGAGTACAAGAAAACCCTAGCTCGATTAGTCTGGGTGAAAACTTTGTAAAACATAAAGGCATTCTCATAAAAGTGCATGGATAAATCATACACATATGAAAATATTTTTCAAACTAATATTTATCAAGAAAATATTTCAAAAATCATCTTGAAGTCGTTCCAGATGAGTAAGAAGTTGTCTGAAAATATCTAGACAAGTTTTTGCCTTCGCCAATTAATTGGCACATTGAACCAATCGATTAGTTTGGTTCAAAAACATATCACAAGCAATTAGGAAATAATATTAATGAGGTGTAACGTCTAAATACCTTTTCTTTCCATTTTTAACTTGGTAATCAATTAATTTGGAGGCAACCAATCAATTGGTATATGCTATCAATCGATCGACAAGTTATAAATTAACCTTAAAATAATTTCTTTTTTGAGCCAATCTCTAGCCTATAAATAGAGCTTCATTCCCTCATTTTAAATCATCCAGAATTGAGTTTCATTTCAAACTACATTCTCTCTTTCTTTCCCCCCTCTCTCTCTCTCTCTCTCTCTCTCTCTAAAAATTTTGGAAGGGTAGATTTATAAGTTCACCAAAAACTTTTTTTTTACCTTGGTTAAAATTTTTATCCAATTAGGGATAATTTGTTTGGGTTCGAAACTAAACTTGTAAAAAGCTTAAGTTTGAGATTTGTGAGATCAAGCTTCTTGTTTAGGTTTGAGAATAACCTGTGGTAAAATCTCATAGGTTCTTGGTTAGCCCATGATAAAAACAATATAAGGTTAAAGCTTATACCGATATTAAATGCTTGTTTTGGTTCGAGATCAGCCCGATGGTAAAATCTCACAAGTTATTGGTTAGCCCAGTATAAACCCAAGGTTTAGGTTTAAGAGATCATATCAGTGTTAAAAGCTCCCAAACTTTGTTTGAAGCTTGAATACTAACCGCTCTAAGATTCTTGTAGAAAGGAAGCTAACTGTTTCGATCTACTGTTTGGAAGGAATACTTACGCATTACTCCATAGTTTGTTGTTTGGTTGGAAGTTTGTCATAAAATTGATTTTTCCTTGTATAAGGGGGTTCGAGATTTTAACATATTAAAACCTTTTAAGTTTATTTGATACTCTTAAGATCAATTCTTAGGGGGGGGGGGTGAGGAGTAGAAACTTTTTTTTGTTTGATCGAACCTCTATAACTCCCGATGTCTTCTCTTTTTCCTTAACTCCTTAATTTTCGCACTTTACATTCAACAATTTTATTTTCCCATTGCTTAATCTAAAAAAAATATCAAAATATTTTCAAACTCTGATTTTCATTCCAAAATTTTTTCAAAACAAAGTTATTCTAAAATACACAATTCACTCCCCCTGTAACACCCTAGAATTTGATAAATAATTTAATCTAATTAATTGTATTTTATTTAATTAATTGATATTTGGTGTGCTTTTAATTAAATATGTATATTGAATCACATGCGTTTGAGAGGAATTGTAGGGTGTAGTGAGAGCATAGGTAAGGTGGTAGAAGGAATAAAAGAGTTAGAATAATTAAATAATTAGAATAAATAATTGTTTTGATTAATTAATTAAAATAAATTAGAAAACGAGTTTTTTTGGTGGAAAATAGAGGAAATGGTGAATAAAATGAGAAGAGTTGGGCCTTAGTGTAATTTTTAAGAGATTAAAAAATTAGGTTAGAGATAAACACATGTTAGTAGAGTTTTTGGAGAAAAACAATACATGAAAACAAAATTTTGGAGAAAAGAGACAAGGGTAAGGCTAAGGCTTAAAGAGAGAAGGACAATCATGATCAATTCTGAATTTTAGCAAGGAATCTAAGGTAATGGAAAAAAGGATTTTATATGGGTGTATAACATGAAGGGTAGGGAAGGGAGACCCTTACTCTCTTTAAGGATTGTGTGAATTGATTATGAATTGTTGTTGATGCATGTAATTCTGAAATTTGACGATTAAAGGTGTATTCATCTAACTTCGTGACTGAATTTGTGTATATATGGTTCTGTTTATGTGTGTATGCTTGTGTGCCATTGTTGGAGTTGCTGAAACTATGAACATAAACATGAATTGATGAAATTGAATGAACAATTGATGTGATTATGTGAATTATCATGTTATATAGATGTTATTACATGTGGTATTAATTTTTGGGTGTGTGGGGATGATTGAAGATCAAAATTTGGAGTTCAAGAAGACTCTCATGAAAAAAAAACACATTTTTCCCTTCTGGTGCAGGGTGACACAGATGATAGGGTACCCGTCATGCACCTTGAGACATTGAGACTGTCATGATCTCCAGACTTATTTTCAAAGTTGGTCGTTAGCATGATGACAGTCTTGGGGATTTAGGCAGGTAACGGGCGTCACCAAGCTACCAGAAGGGGCGTTTTCGTCCCTATTGATATAGTTTTGAAGGTGAGAAAATACTTAGAAGGGGGGGTTGAATAAGTATGACAGAAAATAATCAAAGATAAAAACACAAGTATTTTTATCCTGGTTCGTTGAACTCAACTACTCCAGTCCACCCTTTTCAAGAGTGATTTGCCTTTCTCAACAAGGACTTAATCCACTATTCAAATCAACTGATTACAAATAGCAACACCTAAGAACAACTGTTCTTAGTCTTCTCAAGAGCTACTGATCTAACCTAGATCCTCTTAAGGAAAACTTCCTTTACAAATTAATGTAATACAATGTAAGAGTAAGAAATGCTTCTATGAAAGCTATAAACACAACTGTGTTATTTCTCTAAGTTTAGAACAATGTATGAACTATGAAGAATATGAGAGCTTGAGAGTTTCTTCGCTTGAGAGTAAGTTTTTCAAATTCGTCTTAATTCGTCACTTGAAGAATGAGCTATGATTTCCTTTATATAGCCACTTGAATATTGGAGAGAATATTTTACCGTTGGAGAAGATATTTCCAATATCAAATAGTACTGTCCTTTGTACTATTGCAGCAGAGAGACGGCGCACAAATAGTGGGTGTAGCAATTGTCTGCTGAGCTGTGAGTTTACCATATGTGGAATGTATCAGAGGAATAATCTTCTTGCAGAGAATTTTGTCTATCCCAAATAAGGAAAGATTTGCTGGCATATTCCAACGGATATATTAAAATAATCTTCTTCAAATAATTCTTCAGATAGTTCAGATCAACAATCAATATCAGAGTCTTCAGTCTTCAGAATCTTCTGGAAACTTCAGAGCCTAAGATGTTCTTCAGATGTTGCTGAATCAGAGTCTGGTGCAGCTGTGTGCTTGAAGCGTAACATGCTCTTAGATCAGAGTCTTCACTCAGATCAGAGTCTCCTCTCATTCAGAGTCTCTTCACTCAGAGTCTTCTTTCATTCAGATTCTTGATAATATAAGCAGCGTGTTGTATCTTCAGAATCTTGATGACTAAGCTCTTATACTTCAGATTCTTCTAATCTTCAGATGCTCTTGAGCCATTCAGAATTTATTGTTCACATCAAATTTGCTCTTTAAGATTAAAATCTTTTGTGCCTGTAGAAAACAGTTTAGAACAAATTTAGAGAGTATAATTCTTGTATACAAATTATCATTAATGTTATCATCAAAACATAGAGATATTACTAAGACACAATCTGTGCTCTTACAATCTCCCCCTTTTTGATGATGACAAAACATGAGCAATTTGTTTAATAAAAATATGAATTAAAATTACTCCCCCTGAGATTAACAATCTCCCCCTGAAATGAATACTCTAATGGAATTAGATACTCCCTTTCTGGTTGAGTACATTTCAGATTCAGAGCCTGATTGAAGCCTGGTTAACATCCTGATTGAAGCCTGGTTGACATATGTTTGACTTCTAGAGTCAAAGCTTGATGCCATATTAAAGCTTGATGCCAGATGAACAACTTCAGAGCACCTGGTTGTTTATCTTGCCATTTCCTGTCTAGAGTTATCTTTTAGATCATAGTACTCAAGGTTAGATATCAGAGTCTGGTCTACTCAGATTTAGCTATTTTTGATCAGGTTCTGAAAAGATAGATCTCAGGAAAAACTTCAATGAAATTTGTCAGAGTCTGGTTAAATTCAAAGAATGTTAGTAACATGTCTGACTTAGTTCAGATAATTGCTTATAGATTTGAACAATCAGATTCTATTTTGTTTCTCCCCCTTTTTGTCATAATCAAAAAGAATTTTAAAAGACAGTAAAGATGCAGAAGAAACACATATCCAGATAAGCAAAAAGATCATTGTCATTAAGTCAAGAGAACATCCAGATTCAGATAAAAGCAAACAAAACATATCAGAAGAAAATCAAAACACAACAAAACATGAAAAACTTGTGCAAAACATCAAGTAGGTTTAGCAGATGAGGCTTGTTGAGAAGCAATGAGTTGCAGCAGTGCTGTAATCCTTTCTGAATTTTCATCTTGCTTAGCCATCCAAGTTTTCATTTCTTCATTTGTTTTCTTTTGATCAACCATAAAATCCTTAAGTTCTTTGACATCCTTCTGAAGATCTGTAGATTCTGAAACAGTAGATTCTGGAACAGTGGATTCTGAAACAATCTGAGTAACATCAGGTGCAGGAATTTCTGGAGGTGGAGGAGCTTCTAGAAGAAGAATAGGAGGAGGGTTTCTCTTAATCCGTTTTTGATAAGCAGCAAGCCTTACTTTTGACAATCTAAGACATTGAGTCCTGATTTTCAAAGCCTCCCTATTCAGTCTGTAAAGATATTTCTTCCAAACAGCGTTAGCAGCCTCTTTGTCCATAGTAGTCATGCAAACATCCATAATGTCAGCAAAGTCTGAGACATTATCCTTATCAAAATCTCTTAACAGAGTATAAACACTTGATCCCAATTCTGCTTCATCAGGGATTCTGGGTTTTCTTGGTTGGTTTAGATGTGTTTGTGGTGTTTGTTCAGAAGGTTGAGGTTGTGAAGATGGATGTTCAGATGTTTGTGGTTCAGATGTTTGAGGATTGATTTGTGGTTCAGATGTTGGTTGGTTGATTTGTGGTTCAGATGTTTGTTGGTTGATTTGTGGTTCAGATGTTGGTTGGGTGGTTTGTGGTTCAGATGTTGGTTGTGGAGTGTTTTGGATTTCAAGAGGTTGTGGAGTGAGAGTTTGAGTTGGGGAATTTTGTGGAGAAGGTGGATGTTCAGAAGTTGGAGATTTAAACAGCTGTTTCCAAACACTCTCAGAACGAGGTTGTTTGAGATCATTCAAGCATTCATTAATGTAACCAGATGATTCATCATCAGATGATGTATCAGAGTGGTTAGATTTTTCAGAAGTTGAAGATAAAATGATAGAACGGTTTAAAGGTGTGACATCTAATATCTCATTAGGATCAATGAGATGTTCAGGTTGGTCAGAGTGTTCAGGGTGAACATCCTCTGGAATGGTATATTCTGGGATAGTGTTTTGAGGTTGTGGTGTTGCTTGTTTAGTTTGTTGTGGAATTTCTGTTTGTATGTTTGTTGGTTGTGGTGTATGAGTCTCAGATGGTCTAGATCTTTTAAATATAAGGGGTGAGTCAGATGGTGTGGGGGTAGCAGAATGATGAACAGGATTAGAATCAGTGTTAAATACCTGTTTCAGAGTATCTCTAATTTCTTCAAAAGTTGCTGCAGGAGGATTTGGTTGAACCTTCTTCAGCTTCTTCCTTTTCTTCTTCTTTTCAGCATCTGAATGCTTCCTTTTCTTCTGATGACCTTCACTATCAGCTTTTCTCTTACGTCTTCTTTCCCTTGTCAAATCAGGAAGAACTTGGCCTTCCTTCTGCACAAGATTGGCAGGAATCTCAACACCATCTCTTATGCAGCGAGCAACATACTCAGCAATAAGTTCTCTAGGTTCATCTGAGGTGAATAAAGGAAAATCCTCAACAGGAATCCTTCTTCCCCTAACTTCTTCAGAGTTAGTTTTCCTTGGTTTCTCAGATAAATCATCAACCAGTTTCATCCTTCTCAGAGTTAAACCGTTTATTTCAGAGCCAATGATATAATTCAGATCTTCTGTCAACCCAGCCTCTTGCAGATGCGCCACAAGTTGGTTTTCTATCAGAATATCTGAAATCAGCCTTCCCATAGGGATCCATGTTCTGACTTTTCCAAATTTATCTCTAGCTGTTTCCCTTGTTTCCTTGACGTGAGATACCAGATGATTAAACAACAGATATGGAAGATCAATCTGAATGTTTTGGTGTAAACAATACATGAAGTAAAGTTGTTCAGCATTAACATAATCAGATGAGTTTGAAGAGGGTCTATGAAAGATGGTGTTCATGAAAATCTTAGCCCATATCTTGTAAGTGGGTTTCAAGAACTTAACCTTCTTACAAGGTTCACCAGTAGTGCAGATTTCTTGACATACATCTTTCAGGTCTTCACGCGCAGAAGACAGAGAGGTTACTCCATCAGTTGCCTTAAAACCTATGAGTTTCCTTATCAGATTTTCAGTGATAACAATCTTTTTTCCCAGCACAGAGGAGTGAATGAACTTTGGAGTAGCAAATGCATGGATCCAGAACTCCTTCACTAACTTTGGATACACAGGACCCATAAGCCTATCAAAGTAACCGTCCCAGCCTTGTGCTTTGATTGAAGAAATCAGATCAAACCCATTTTCAGCAAGATCTTCTAAGTCCACGAAACTTTCACACAGTACTTCTAGTGAATCAACAGGAGTTAGGAGAGTGCGTACTGGTTCTATGACAGTGGTAGCATCTTTGGTAGTAACAGCTTTTGAAGTAGATGCCATTGTTGATGATGATGAAGAAGATGAAGGTTTCTGAGTTCTTTTAGGGTTTGCAAAGAGAGAGAACAACAAACAAAAACGCATATGTGTTTGAGAATGTGAAAAGTGTGAATGTGTTAAGAGAGTGGTTTATATAGACAAATAAAGCACGCATGGGAAACACAACAGACACACATAGGACACATACGCACGTTTGCATTAAATGAAAAGTAATCATTTTTAATTATGATATGACATTTGGGGGAAAATCAAGACAGATTGAGATTTTCAAAGCAATACCTTAAACGTCATAATCAGTAGGTGTACTCCATCTTTTCAGATTCTGAGTGACACGTGTTTGCTTGCATGTGATTCTGTAACTCTTAAGAAATGAAACGTTTTCAACTTTCAGATCCTCTGAGATGGTCAGTTCAGAGTTTCACACAAAAAAATAATTCACAGATAAATTAAACAAGCAAAACAGATGAAATACTTCAGAGTGTTAAACACTTAGCATCTGAGAAGTTGACTCTGAGAAATATTACTCTGGACAAAAATCCATACAAATATTTTTCAGAATAAACTTAAACCTATCTTCAGCAAGGGGTTTTGTGAAAATATCTGCCCATTGATGATCTGTATCAACAAAGGCTAAATTTATTACACCCTTCTGAACATAGTCTCTGATGAAATGATGTTTAATCTCTATATGTTTGGCCTTAGAGTGTAAAATTGGATTTTTGGATAAACATATAGCAGAAGTATTATCACAGAAGATAGAAAGATTACTCTCATAGATTTGATAATCTTCTAGTTGACTCTTCATCCAGAGCATCTGAGTGGAACATCCAGCAGCAGCAATGTATTCTGCCTCTGTGGTTGATAGTGCAATTGTTGGTTGCTTCTTGCTGTACCACGAGATCAGATGACTTCCAAGAAACTGACAGCTTCCAGAAGTACTTTTGCGCTCAACTCTATCTCCAGCATAGTCAGCATCACAGAATCCAACTAGTGAATATTCGTCAGATCTTCTGTAACACAAACCAACATTAGCAGTACCTTTCAGATACCTTAGAATCCTCTTAACAGCAGTTAAGTGTGATTCTCTAGGATCTGATTGGAATCTAGCACATAAACAAACACTAAACAGAATGTCTGGTCTAGAAGCAGTCAAATAAAGAAGAGATCCTATCATACCTCTGTAGAGTTTCTGATCTACCTTCTTACTTACCTCTTCCTTACCTAGAGTGCTTGTAGGATGCATTGGAGTCTTTGCCATTTTGCTATCCAGC